>JAHTLZ010000010.1:22092118-22120248 GCA_023846285.1 Phrynocephalus versicolor | reverse complement strand
CACACACACACACACACACACACACACACACACACACACACACACACCACACCCCACACACACAGAGAGAGAGAGAGAGAGAGAGAGAGAGAGAGAGAGAGAGAGACCTCTGATACTCCTTGCCTTCCACTTCGGCCTCCCTAACTAAATCAGGGTGACGCCATGATTTTTTCTGCTAGCTAGAAGACGGAAAAAAAAAGGGGGGGAGCAGCCGCCTAGACGCGTTAATACATTTTTTCAGATTGCAAGCAATGTATCTTTCCTCCATGACCATAATGGCAGCGTCCTCTCCTTGGGGGGCATCCCACATGCAAAGAAAGCTGCCCCCGCAACGAGCAAGATTCCCCCCTTTTCTTTCTCAAACATAACAGAGGTCTTGCGGGGAGCTCGGGGCAGGAGCCGTGCTTGCTCCATGAAGCCTCCACGGTTTCCTATTTCGTCACTTAAAACCTACGCAGGTTCTGAGGGAGCTTCTGTATTTAGTTACGTCCATTAAATGTGGGGTGGGGCGTGTTGTGGCATGCTTTATGGATGCTTTTGAGCTGATGTAGATTCTTTCAATTCCGTTGCTCTCTGTAGGACAGTGTTGGCGAGCCTATGGCACAGGTAACAAAGGTGGCACTCAGAGCCCTTTCTCTGGCCACCCGACATCACCCCTTCACAGCTACCTGTATTCAAGTTAAATTGCTATATTGGCACTTTGCGAAAAAATAGTGGGTTTTGAATCACAGTTTGGGCACTCGCTCTCTAAAAGGTTCGCCATCTCTGGTCTAGGACAATGACAGTAAAGATCTATCTGTCAAGATATGGGCGCAGCAGCAACGACGCCATCTCTGGTCTAGGACAATGACAGTAAAGATCTATCTGTCAAGATATGGGCGCAGCAGCAACGACGGTGCTCTCTCCGACAGTAGCAAACATGTCGGTTAATAAGCTGCCCCTCCTCCTCCTCCTCCTCCTCCTTCCCCATCCACTTCTTCAGTCCTAGCCCGCCTCCTCCATCTCACACACGCCTGCTGGGCTTTCGTCCTTCCGAGTCGGAGGGATCCTCCTCCCGGCCTGCTACTTCCGGCAGCGTGGGGACCCGCCTGCTTCCCCTCCAGCTCCGGTTTCCGGCGGGGGGTTGGGCGGCCGAGGGGAGCCAAGGGTTGCTGAAGGTGAGTGAGGGACAGCCGCCCTTCGCCTTGGTACTGCTGGTGCTGGTGCTGGTGGTGGGGTCTTCCTTCCCTTCCTTCCTTGTCCCTTCAAGAACCAGGGGTACGTTTCATGCCCTTTCCCGAAAAGAGGGTTTGCCTTTCCGATTTCAGTGCGGACACGCAACTATCCTGTCCTCGGATAGATGAGTGTTCTCACGTGCGGGTTCTGTCGTGGGCTGCACGTAGCAGCGGCATAGCTCGGCATGGTTTGCGGTGGTAGGAATTTGATCGTAGCGTAACGCTCTTTCCTTCTGAAAGGGCCATTCTGGGTTTTCGTTTTGCTGAATGAGGTCGTGATCTGGCGCTTTGCAGTTCTAACCTGTTTTTTTTTTAAAAGAAATAATAGGGATCACCCCTGGGTAAATTTGCATTAAAGTGCATTCTTAGATGGACATCTCGTTTAAATAAAATTAAGAGCTGGCCTGTTCTTACAATATATTTTTTCCTGTCTTTTTCTTACTTTATTACTCTTCACGGGCCATTAAAATGTTCTCCAAATTGACATTTTAATTTTCTTTATGCCCTGTTGCTTAGCTTGTTTTCTACTCTCCTAGATTACAAGAATGGCTGGGCGTAGAGCTGCAATAAAAGCGCTGGACTGGGCAGCATTTGCTGAGCGAGTGCCTCCCAACCAGAGACCCATGTTCGCTGCCCTGAAAACACGCAGCGATGCTATTTCAGCCAAGTGAGTACATGTATTTCTGTTGAGTTAAAATCTAGTACCGTAGTAGGTCCAGCCTTTTTCTGTTGGTATGTTTCTGCATGTGGTGGGTGAATTTAAGTGATCTCTTTGTTAGACAGTTTTGAAGGAAGTTATGACCCAGTAACCTGGTTCAAATATAATATTTTGCTTAGGTTGACAAAGAAATACAGTATTAGCTGTCAGAATTGCTTGGTTTGTTTAATGTTTAGTGGAGTTTACTTGTCTTAAAGAATACCAAAGCCTTTCTGTTGCGTTAATGAGACTTTTTCATTGAGGCTTTAACAATAGGTGTAACATTTGAAACAGTAACTAAAGATAAGAATGACTGGCTCCCTCTCAGTCTCTGTTGCTCACATTTATGCCTGCAATTGTACAGGATTCAGTTACAATGGTGTCTGAATAGTTGAGAAAGTTAGTAGCTTTTCGTAGCTATGCTTGAATGGGTGATGAGAAGAATGAGAGAGAGAAGTACAGTGGTACCTTGTATAAAGGAATTGTTGTTCTTGTTCAGTTGTCCAGTTGTGTCTGACTCTTCGTGACCCCATGGACCAGAGCTTGCCAGGCCTTCCTGTCTTCCACTGCTTCTCGGAGTTTTGTCAAGTCCATATTGGTTGCATCAATGACACCGTCCAACCATCTCATTCTCTGCCGTCCTCTTTTCCTTTTGCCTTAAGTCTTTCCCAACATCAGGGACTTGTCCAAGGAGCCCTCTCTCCTCATGAGGTGGCCAAAGTACTGGCGCCTCAGCTTCAAAATCTGTCCTTCCAGTGAACATTCAGGGTTGATTTCTTTCAGGATGGATAGGTTTGATCTCCTTGCAGTCCAGGGGACTCTCAAGATTCTCCTCCAGCACCACAGCTCAAAAGCATCAATTTTGCGGCGATCAGCCTTCTTTATAGTCCAGCTTTCACTTCCATACATCACTACTGGGGAAAACCATAGCTTTGACTATCCTGACCTTAGTTGGCAAAGTGATGTCTCTGCTCTTTAGGATGTTATCTAGGTTTGCTATTGCTTTCCTCCCAAGAAGCAGGCATCTTTTTATTTCGTTGCTGCAGTCGCCATCTGCAGTGATCAAGGAGCCCAAGAAAATAAACTCTGTCATTGCCTCCATTTCTTCCCCTTCTATTTGCCAGGAGATGATGGGACCGGTGGCCATGATCTTAGGTTTTTTTTTTTTTTCATGTTGAGCTTCAGCCCATTTTTCACTCTCCTCTTTCACCCTCATTAAGAGGTTCTTTAATTCCTCCTCACTTTCTGCTATCAGAGTACAGTAGTATCATCTGCGTATCTGAGGTTGTTGATATTTCTTCCAGCAATCTTAATTCCGGCTTGTGATTCATCCAGACCTGCCTTTCGCATGATGTACTCTGCATATAAGTTAAATAGGCAAGGTGACAGTATACAGCCTTGTCATACTCCTTTCCCAATTTTAAACCAGTCAGTTGTTCCATATCCAGTTCTGACAGTTGCTGCTTGTCCCACATATAGGTTTCTTAGGAGACAGATAAGGTGGTCAGGCACTCCCATTCCTTTAAGAACTTGCCATAGTTTGTTGTGGTCCACACAGTCAAAGGCTTTGGCATAGTCGATGAAGCAGAAGTAGATGTTTTTCTGGAACTCTCTGGCTTTCTCCATAATCCAGCGCATGTTGGTGATTTGATCTCTAGTTCCTCTGCCCCTTCGAAATCCAGCTTGCACTTCTGAAAATTCTCTTTCCACATAGTGCTGAAGCCTGCCTTGTAGAATTTTGAGCATAACCTTGCTAGCATGTGAAATGAGTGCAATTGTGCTATAGTTGGAGCATTCTTTGGTGTATAAAGGAATTAATTTGTTCCAAATGAAATTATGTTAAGCAAAATTTCCTTTATACAAATTTCCCATAGGAATGCATTGAAAACAGAGTAATCCCTAATCGCGACCATTTTTATGTTGTACGGATTTGCCCCATAAGCGATTCTGTTAAGCAAATCTCCCCTATCTCCTGAATTTTTTTATGTTGTACAGATTTCATGTTATACAAACCATTTGTTATACGAGGGTCCACTGTACAGAAATAAAAGTGGCCTGCTGTGCTCAGTAATTCTAATGTCCTTTTCCTTCCATCTAAATAGGCTTGCTTCTTTGCCAGAGACTCCCCCGGCCATTGACTGGGATTTTTATAGGACTTTAGTTGCCAAGCCTGGTTTGGTGGATGAATTTGAGAAGAAGGTGAGCATGGACTGTGATATTTCTTCTGTTTTGCAATCTAAATGGTCTCTGGATGTTACAAGAATGTAGAAACCAAGTTGGTTATAACGTTTGACAGCAACCTTCTGAGTTATGTTAGTACGAGGGTTGTAGCTGAGTAATCATGCATTCATGTAGGAAACTGTAGTGAACCTATACAGTATGTAGTCCTTTGCTGAGCTGTTATTATAGTTCTCTCACTTCCTATACCACCAGGCATTACTCGTAACCTCTTACTGCTCCTTCGGAGCCTGTAAAATTAAAATCTGAAGTAATAATTCTGATCCACATTTCTTTATTTTGGGGGGTATAAACTTAACATTATGCATCTCAAAATAAAGAAGAGAGGTTTTGATGTATACTCTTATTGTAGCCCTTATTCACCTTTGTGTCATGTACTCAGTCCAGATTTCTGGCTATTTTATTACTGTTTCCTGATTAGTAGTTATTTTGGAGTAAGGGGTATTGTTGCTTTGTCCTGTTCTACAGAATACTGGCTGGTTTTGAAACACGAATTGTAGTTTCTGAGCCTCCTGTTCTGCACTAGACAGCTCTCTAGAGTTGAACCAATTTAAAGTGTACACTTCAGATCACAGTCTAAAGTCAAATTTTGTCCAAAGTTTTTTCCATGGCCTAAAAATTTCTAGAAATCTTACATCTCTAGGCTTGATATGTGTCAAAATGTTTCTGACTTGTTCTTTTAAGCTATATGAGATAATATAGACATAGCATAGGCTAGAAATATTACAAGGTTTTATTTTAAAGAGAATCCCTGGAAATAAAGTATTAATTTGGTGGTCCTTTTCTTCTTTCCAATATTTGCAACTCTACATAGTTTGAGTGAGATTAAAGAATACTAGTCTGGAATTGTAGCTGTGCTGGAGTGGGTAATGATGAATTCTGGGTCTAGCTTCTGTGGTTAGATTTCAGCCCAAAGGGCAGAGAAGTATGTGATAATGCAGTCCTGGTTAGTTCAGATGATACCAGAGGCATTAAAACACCAGCATTCCACTGAGTACAGTACAATATGTCTAACTCTTTTTGATAGTTTGACTCTACAGGCATTTTGCATTCTTCATAGTAGCTTACAGTGTGCCTTTCTTTGTGAGTGACCAAAAATTGGTCATTTATATGTCTTATTTAAAAATAAATAAAAATGCTTGAGACTTATATCAGTCTTGAACCATTGCTTGCTCCTATTTCAGTAAACTGCCTGTAATTCATTGTGTCACTGAACTGTAGACACTCTGGGGAAAGAGGATCCAGGCAGGGCTTCACAGAGGAAGTTGACTGGTTTCAAATGGGTTCTTGACGAAATAAAAGGCAACGTATTAACATTTGTCCCACTTGCATCATGCAGTTTAAGGCAGTCAAGGTTCCTGAGCCTGTGGATACCCAGACAGCTAAATTAGATGCTCAAGAACGAGAGACTGTAAGTATTCTATTCCCCCCGCCCCCCGGTTATGTGGCATTACGTGAAGGCATATGGGTGGTGTATGCAAAAAAGGAGCCCTGGGTGGGTGGGTGGGGAATCTTGGCAGCTTGTACTGTAGCTTAGTTGTGGATCAGAGTTTCCCACAAATATCATTATGGCAGATGGGACTGGGATTGTTTTCTGTTGACCTTGAATCTTTCGTCAGCCAAATGGCTGTGGTCTTAAGTTTCCTGAGTTAGAATCCCAGCAACTGGTGAGGCGAATTATAATTAAAAGGTAACGGTTCTCCCTGCACATGAATGCTAGTCATGTCTGACTCTAGGGGTGCTGCTCATCTCTGTTTTTAAGCCAAAGAGCCAGTGTTGTGCAAGTCCTTGGCTGGCATGGCCGAATGCATATCAGGAGCTGAAAAACCTCAGACTGTTTTTGATGGAGAAGGCATTGAAAGCCTTCCCTGCTCTCCTGACCATTCACAGCAACCTGTGATACAGCAGTGGAAGTTTGAACTGAGGAAGAAAATAGAAAGCTGTAGAGGGTGGATAAAAAACAATGTTTAAAAAATCAAATTTGATTTAAATACAGATGTTTTTAAACTGTCAAAATAAATCCAGGTTTTGATTATTTAATTCAAATCTACACAGATGCTGTAATCCAAGTCCTCGAAATCAGGGAGAGCATGGCAATTTATTTTTTGAAAAAGACATAGCGTTTCCTAATTACGCCATGTGTGCAGCTGTTGAGAGTGATAATGTTTGACATGGGGCTGGTTCAGAAGCTTGGAATGGGCCTGTGTACTTGCTATTGCACGCATGAAGTCACCGCACACATAGAATGTATGCATGCTAAATTTGAAACTTGTGAAGTTTTTGCCCATGAAAGGCCAGGATAAGGATTCTATGAATTGAGTATACCCTATGCATATTTTATATAGACAAATGTTTGCTTAAGGGTGTATATACTTTGATGCATGCACATAGTTTTTGATGGCATGAATTGCATGCAAGATGTGGGCAAAACACATAGTCTTATGCAGAACTGTAACATGTAGTTTTAGTATATACTCGAGTATAAGTCGAGCCAAGTATAAGTCGAGGCCTCTAATTTAACACACACACCCCAAAACTGGGGAAACGTATTGATTCGAGTATAAGTCTAGGGTGGGAAATGCAGCAGGGCCTGGCAGCTCCTCCTTTGTGAGCTGGGGGAGTGGTGTGTGATGTTTAAAATGACTTTTAGCCACTGATGCAAGTGCTTGGGTCAGTGGCTAAAAGTCATTTTAAACATCGTGCGCTGCTCCCCTGTGATGCAGAGGGGGGTCATGAGAAGCGGCACACAATGTTTACAATGACTTTTAGCCACCGACCCAAGCACTTGCCTCAGTGGCTAAAAGTATTGACCCAAATATAAGTCGAGGGCCCCTTTTTTTCAGCCCCAAATTAGGGCTGAAAAACTAGGCTTATATTCGAGTATATACAGTAATTGTGCTTGGCATGAAATAGCAAACCTACCCAGCAACATTTTCAGAAAAGTAGGTGCCTTGGACATATATTTTGTTTTAATGATGTTGGTAGAGATGGGTGTGAACTGGGTTTTGGCAGTTCGGCCCAATGTGACATGACACCCTCACAGGTGGGGCACAATGCCTGCTTCCTTTGTGGGAATATGCCCATTCCCCTCGCTGACTCCCCAGCACAATGGCCTGCTCAACCACTGTAGTGTGTGCTCTCCTCCTCCTCCACTTCCAGTGACCGCCCAGGCAGGGAAGAGAGTGGGTGGCTGTCGGCGGAGGCAGAGAAGCACCTGCTACAGTCTGTGCTTGGGAGGAAGGGAGGGAAGTGTGCGTCACTCGAGGAATAGGTAAGCACACAGAGGAGGCAGGAAAGGGGAGTGCACCATGCCTGTGGAGCACCTGTGCAGGCATGGCACCGAACTGGGCTGAACCATTACACTGTGGTCCATGCCCATATCTCGTTGTGGATATATTTCTGAGAGGAACACTCTAGAAAAAGATTCTTGCTCTCAGATGGCAGATCATCCGATTGTAGGAGCTGTGCTTGAAGGTTTACCAGCCTGTCTGATCAGACTTTCTCTTCCCCTGGTGTAGTTTTTGAGCATCTAGTATCGCCTTTTCGTTAGGAATGGGTGACAGAGTGTGACTTTATCAAGAAGGATTAATGCATGTACTGGAGACTTTAAATTAATATAGATGTACCTTTTGGGGCAATCGTCTAGCTTTATGCTTAGAAATTGTTTTTTAAACAAAACTTCTTGGTAGTGGAGTGGCTAAATTTTTTTGTAAAATAAATAAATGAATAAAGGTAAAGGTTTCCCCCGCCCATGCGTGCTAGTTGTGTCCAGCTCTAGGAGTGGCATTCATCTCCTTATTCAAGCCAAAGAGCCGGTGTTGTGCAAGTCCGTGGCCATGTGGCCAGCATGGCTGCAAGGAAACACTGTTTTACTTTCCCGCTTTTTACGTGGTACCTACAGTATTTATCTACTTGCATTTACATGTGTTCAAATTGTTAGGTTGGCAGGTGCTGGGGTTAACAGCGGGATCTCACTCTGCTGCGTGGCACCCGGGATTTGAACCGCTGAGCTACTGACTTTCAGTGCTCTAGCCCACTGAGCCACCACGTCCCAGTATACACAGCAGTAATAGGTACTGGTGAGGTGTAGGATTTAATTCATAAGCTGAGTTTCTTGTTCACTGCTTTAAAATTTCACCATTCATAATCCTAAGTAATTTGATGTCTTGCAGGCAAAGAATGTTGCTGCTTTCATACAAGCGTCTAAAGAACATATTGCACACTGTGAGAAGGAGGTAAGCTGGTGATTGTCATGCTGCAAAGAGGCAGCTATAGTCAGATGTTGGGAACTGGACAGGGTGGGGCATGTCCCGCTTGGTTCTCCGGGACCTCTCAGCAGATTTTCATACCAACAATCATGGTATAGTCATCCCCCGCCATTTCGCGGATCTTATACTGCAGTCCCGGTATATCGCAGGACTGCGGTATATGAAAGCAAGCCCCACTTGGGACAAGCTGCGTGGGCCTGTTTGAGGCCTCCTGCATTTACCCCAGGACCGGTGCTGCCCGGAGCAGATCTCTGACAGGCTTCCCAGGCCTGTTGGAGGCCCTAGAAATGGCTTCCAGCAAACCGAAAGTCACTTCCAAAAACCGGAAGTGCCTTCCGGCTCGCCCGAAACCACTTCTGGGGCCTCCAACAGGACAGAGAGGCCCGTTCAGGGCAGCGCCAGGCCTGGGGTAAGTGTAGGCGCCCCCAGACAGCCCCCCCCCCAGTCCTGACCCAACCCAGCATCCACATAGCACGGATTTTCTTTTATTGCGGGTCGGATCCCTAACCCCTGAAATGAGCGGGGGATTACTGTATTCTTCTGGGCTCTCACTCTGGGATGAGATTTGAAAGCATTATTTTACAGTGATTCTTGTCCTTTCTGTTGTAAACCATCCAGAGTAACCATTGGGCTAGATGGGTTGTGATAAAGCGATAGATAGGGGGAGAACTCAGGAAACAATGGTGGGGGACTTCTGTTCAATGCCTTGTGCTTTTCGTTCCATTTTATCTCCTATGCTACTCAACGTGCATAAGAAACTGCGGGGAGAAGTTGTTGGCAGTATAGAGATTCAGTATCACCAGTAGGCTGATGACACCCAACTCTGGCTCTGGATTCCAAGGAAGCTGCCTGAGTTTTAAACCTGTGCCGGGTGTCAGTAATGCACTAGATAAGGGCAAACATATTGAAACTTAAGTCCTGACAAGACAGGGTGGCCTCAGTCAATTGGAAGGCAGATAAGGGAATAGGGATGCAACCTGTGCTCATTTGGGTTACACTCCACCTGAAGACGCAGGCCTTCAGCTTAGATATACTCCTGAATGGGCCTGGGTGCCCAGATTTCAGCAGTGTCTAGGAGTGCTTTTGTACAATTAAAGCTGGTTCACCAGCTCTACACATTTCCTGAAATGTCTGATTTGGTTACAGTGACTCATGTCACAGTTGCTGTTAACACTGATGACTGTAGCACATTCTGTGTGGATCTGTTTATTAAGACAGCTTAGAAACTTCAACTGTTTCAAAAAACAGCTGCAAGACTGTGTTGGGAGCCAGTTAATAGGAAGAACTAAAGTCTCTGTCACAACTGCACTGGCTACCACTCCATTTCTAGGCCTAATTCAAAGTGCACATTATTACCCGTAAAACCTTCAGACTATCTGAAGGACTGTATCTCCCCATATGAGCCATGCTAGTCCTTAAGAACATCAACAGAAACCTTCCTCTCAGTCCCATTACCGTTTGATGGGGACATCAGTGAGGGCCTTCTCTGTGGCCACCCCCAATGTGTGGAATGCTCTCCCTTGGGAGGTTAGGCTGCCCCCCTCCTTTTGTCCTTCTGCCAACACTTGAAGACCCCCCCCCTTCAAGCAGGCTTTTAATAATCATAATTGTGTCCCTGGATTGTGGTTTTTAGTTAAGCAAGTTTTCAACTGAAGGTTTACAGTGGATATAAAAAGCTTACACACCCCTGTTAAAATGTCACGTGTCCGTGTTGTAAATAAATGAGACAAAAATCATTTCAGAACTTTTTTCACCCTTAATGAGACCTGTGAACGGTACAACTCAGTTGAACCACAAACTGAAATCTTTTAGGTGGAGGAAGGAAAAATAAAAAACCCCTGAAATAATATGATGGCATATGAGTGCACACCCATTTTTAACTGGGGATGTAGCTGCCCTCAGCAGTAAAAAAAAGAAATCACATTCCAACTCATGTTAAATAAGAGTCAGGACAAACCTGCCATCATTTAAAGTGCCTCTGAGGAATCCCAAATAAAGATCAGCCGTGCTAGTAGGTCTTTCCTGAAATTTTCCTAGTCACATCCTACAGCAGAAGCCATGGTCCTCAGAGAGCTTCCAAAGCATCAGAGGGATCTCATTGTTAAAAGGCATCAGTCAAGAGATGGGTACAGAAGACTTTCCAAGGCATTAGATATGCCATGGAACACAGTGAAGACAGTCATCATCAAGTAGAGAAAATATGGCACAACAGTGACATTACCAAGAACTGGACGTCCCTGCAAAACTGATGAAAAGTCTAGAAGAAAATTGGTCAGGGAGGGTAAGAAGAGGCCTACAGCAACATTAAAGGAGCTGCAGGAATATCTGACAAGTACTGGCTGAGTGGTACATGTGACCACAATCTCCTGTATTCTTCATAGGTCTGGGCTATGGGGTAGAGTGGCAAAACAGAAGCCTTTTCTTACAAAGAAAAACATCCAAGTTGGGCTAAATTTTGCAAAAACACATTTGAGGTCTTCCAAAAGCACGTGGGAAAAAATGTTATGGTCTGACAAAACCTAGGTTGAACTTTTCAGCCATAATTCCAAAAGATATGTTTGGTGCAAAAACAACACTGTACATCACCAAAAGAGCACCATACCCTCAGTGAAGCATGGTGGTGGCAGCATCATGCTTTGGGGCTGTTTTTCTTCAGCTGGGGCAAGGGCCTTAGTCGAGGAAGAGGGACTTAGGAACAGTTCCAAATACCAGTCAATATTGGTGCAAAACCTTCAGGCTTCTGCTAGAAAGCTGAGCGTGAGGAAGAGTTCACCTTTCAGCATGACAACGACCCAAAGCGTACATCCAAATCAACCAAGGAATGGCTTCCCCAGAAGAAGATTAACATTTTTGGAATGGCCCGGCCAGAGCTCAGACCTGAATCCAATCTGTGCGGTGATTTGAAGAGGGCTGTGCATAAGGAGACGCCATTGCAATCTGACAGATTTGGAGCATTATTGCAAAGAAGAGCGGGCAAATATTGCCAAGTCAAGATGTGCCATACTGATAGACTCCTACCCCCAAAAGACTGAGTGCTCTTATAAAATCAAAAGGTGCTTCAACAAAGTATTAGTTTAGGGGTGTGCATACATATGCCACCATATTTTAGTTTTTTTATTTTTCCGTCCTCCACCTAAAATATTTCAGTTTGTGCTTCAACTGAGTTCATAGGTCTCAATAAAGGTGGAAAAAGTTCTGAAATGATGTATCTTTGTCTCATTTATTTACATCATAGACACTTGACATTTTAACAGAGGTGTGTAAACTTTTTATATCCACTGTAAATGTTTCTAATTGCCTAGTGTATCTATTATTATTATTATTATTATTATTATTATTATTATTATTATTAGTAGTAGTAGTAGTAGTAGTAGTAGTAGTAGTAGTAGTAGCAGCAGCAGCAGCAGCAGCAGCAGCAAATAATAATAATAATAATAATAATAATAATAATAATAATAATAATAATAATAATAATAATAATAATAATAATAATAATAATAATAATAATAAAAAATTGTTTAATGGCTTTTAAAGGCGTGATTAGATTTTTAAAATTTTACTTGTCTTGACTTTAAATTTCCTCAATGGGTGAAAGGCGGACTGCAATACAATAAATAAATATGCATTCTCTATGAATAAATGGGACTTTGTGTTTTAAGCCACCCCTTTTATAAATTATTGATGATTGTGCTCTTGTCTCTTCTCTTCAAGCTCCAGAAGTATAAAAACATGATCCCTTTTGAGAACATGACCCTGGATGAATATTATGAGGCATTTCCTGAAACACGTCCAGACTTAAAGAACGAACCCCTTTGGCCGCACCGGCCTGTTTCTGAGTTGTAGGTGCTGGCTGCCTAAAAGCACTCTTCAGGGTGAACCGTTCTTCAGGAACCTGTCTAATAAAGTAGTCATACTGAACACTTACAGACTGTCTGTATTCTGTATTAAAATCCTTGTGGTTGAAATGTGTCAGTGGTTGCTGAGATATAAGGCTGACTGAATTCAATGAAGGTTTATAGATAGTTGCCATAAGCATGGACACCAAACGGGCTCACCTAAAAGCACTGGTCTTCACCCCACATTTCAATCTGGCCTTGAATGTCCTTGGGCCACTTGATTGAGCTGTTCTGTGCGTGAGTGAGAGAATGGGAAAAGGAAAGGTACCATCTTGTATCAGTAGTCCTGCTATTTAGGCAGGAGGAGGAAGATAATGCCTGTATTTTGATCAACTTGGAGAGAAGCTAAAAAATACTACTTGTCTATGCTAAAGCTTTAGTCCCGTGAACATTCACCAGGTGTTGGTAAGAATAATTACTGTATATACTTGAGTATAAGCCTAGTTTTTCAGCCCTAATTTTGGGCTGGAAAAAGGGGGTCCTCGGCTTATATGCGGGTCAATACTTTTAGCCACTGAGGCAAGTTCGGGTCAGTGGCTAAAAGTCATTTTAAACATTGTGCACCACTTCTCCTGACCCCCCATGTTTAAAATGACTTTTTAAAAGGTCATTTTCAAACAATGTTTAAAATGACTTTTAGCCACCAACTCAAGCACTTGCCTCGGTGGCTAAAAGTCATTTTAAACATCACACACACACCCAGCTCACAAAGGAGGAGTTGCCAGGCCCTGCTGCATTTCCCACCCTAGGCTTATACTTGAGTCAATAAATTTTCCCAGTTTTGGGGGTTTAAATTAGGGGCCCTGGCTTATACTCGGGTCGACTTATACTCGAGTATATACGGTATGTGCTATTAAATTGATTCTATCTTATGGTGACTCTTTCCCAGCATTTTCTTGCAATAGAAAACTCAGAAGTGGTTTCTTGTTCCATTCTCCTGGGGGCATTCTTGGACTGTGTAGCTTGCCCAGGGCTGCAGAGGCAGGTACCTCTCCTAGAAAGCTAAGTCTAGAAACTAAACTCCTACATTCTGCCTCCATAACCGGGTACCTATCTGTAATTGCCATTACATTAGTGGGATATGATTCTAACATCAGAAGATCTAAACCTTTGGAATAGTTTATTTTGGGGAAAGCATTGATAGTGAAAATGATAACAAAAGTGATTTTTCAGTTGCTCTGAACAGTTATTTCTGGCTTCTAAAAAACTTTCTTGGCCTTAAAAAGCAAGAAAAGGGCAAAATTATGAAGAACATTCCCTGGAGGGATCTGATGTGTGTGATCTACTATTTTGAGGACCCCCACCCCACCCCACCCAGGAATGAAGAAAATGCTGCCTGATTGGACCTTGGGCTGTATTTCACCCACCCGAAATTAGATCCTTGTCTTTCAATCACATTGTCATTACTGGACTGAAATTCAGGTTCATAGCCCTGATCTTCCTTGGTATATTCAAGGAAACCTTTCCGATATCACAACATGCAAGTATGGTAATATGCAGCAAAGGCTTCTGCATCATATTTCTGAATATACCTTTGTTTGCACATGAGCCATTACTAGTTTTAAATGTGTGTACAGTAGGACTGCCATATCTGTGGGATCAGGACCTGCCATTTCATTTGTTATCTGTTGCCTTTGGGGTCGGGGTTGGGGGAGAGGAAATCCAGAAATAAATGTTCCCAAGATATATTACCTGGACTGACCACTAGTGGTGGTGAACCTTTGGCACTCCAGATGGACCACAACTCCCAGAATTCCGAGCCTAGATTGCGAATGACACAGGGCTGTGGGAGTTGTGGTCCAAAACATCTGAAGAGCCGAAGGTTCACCACTACTCTGGGAAGCAGCTTCTGGTGAAGTGGAAAAGGGGGCATCAGAAGGGGCAGGAAGGAGGTGGCAGTTGCTGGATCCAGGGAAGCCTCTCTTGCAAACAGAAGGGCAGGAAACCTAGTCCTTTGGCAAGACTGGGTGGGAGCTCCCACTCTGAACCATGCCCACAGACACTAAAGAAAATGAAATTAAGCACTTGGCTTATCTACTGCTTATAGCATTTGGGGGGGGGGGCATTGGAACCAGTCCCCCTGCAGATGGATGCAATATTCCCCTGTGGCTGTGTATTGGTACCTTGACGGAGAAGTGGCTGGAACACCTCAAAAGAATTGTACTGTTGCAAATAGAGTAGGAAACTCCAGGAAATGAAATTTTTAACCCTAACCCTAACCCTAACCCTAATGGCACAGGTCTTTTGCATGGACACACTGCATCATCTTGGCAACTATGTGCTTTGTATATACAGTATACTTGTACACCCATGGTTTCTACACTGTACTCTGTACATCTTTCCTGCAATACAGGCCATGAAAGCTCACACTAAAGTCAACCTTTAGCAAAGTAAACATACATTTCTTTGGCCTTTGTTTACAGTATGTTGTTTTTGTTATACCTGCGGAAGCAAACTGAAATGGTTACTTCTTTGAAAATTGTTGAATATTCCCAGCCAATTTACGCTCCTTTTCTTTACAGTGAAAAGAGGAAGTGACAATGTGTACAAGGGCACTTGCACACTGCAAAGCTATGTCCTCTCCATTGGACCCATGCCCTTCTTGGCTCCTGAAATTGGCTGGGGAAGTAACTGTGGAATGGACCACTTGGATAAAAACAATCTATGCCCCTTTGCCTGAAAGAAACAATAATTCCACCCATTGTCAGAAAATCCCTCTTAGCAGTAGATGGTGTAAATAATTACAGACCTGTGGCTAATACACCATTCTTGGGGAAAAGGATTGGGGGCGGGATTGTGGTGGATCAACTACAGATGTTCTTGGAGGACACTGGTAGTCTGTATCCATTTCAAGGGAAGTTTCGACCATGCCGTGGGACTGAGACAGTCCTGGTCACTCTGCTTGATAGTTTGCTAAGGGAGGTTGACTCAATGGAGTGTGACCTAGATCCTCCTGGATCTCTGAGAGTGGTCTTTGATACCATTAACCACAGTGTCCTCCTCACCTCTGGTCACCCCCACCCACCCACTGGTTTTTATTCTTTGTGTGGTTTTTATTTGGCGGGGTGTTCATGTTCCAAATGAAATTCTGTTAAGCAAATTTTCCTTTATACAAATTTCCCATAGGAATGCATTGAAAACGGAGTAATCCCTAATTGCGACCATTTTTATGTTGTACGGATTTGCCCCATAGGCGATTCTGTTAAGCAAATTTCCCCTATCTCTGGAATTTTTTATGTTGTACAGATTTTATGTTATACAAACCGTTTGTTATATGAGGGTGCACTGTAAATGTAACTAATATAAATCAACCACAATTCAATAAATATTAACTCTTATACAAATATAATTGCTCTGTGATAAAAGCAGCTCTGATTATTTTCCCTTAAAGGATGCGTTGACAATGTTCATGACAACATTTTTATAACATATGTGAAAGGACAGGTTGTGGAATAAAGTTCTATCCCCACAGTTGTTAATGTGTGACTTGAACTCATGTGTCCTTCAAGAGTCCACAAAGGAAGGGATGCAGCAAGATGAGAATACCCAAAAGAGAATCAGACTCTAAACCACTGCTTGAAGGGCAATATATTGTTTTATATTACATCTACATGCATTCCCTGTTTTCCTCAAGTCATGCAAATTGGAGCCAAGGCAGCAGTTAGTGCAGAACAAGTGGACAACAATCTGGAGTTATTTTGCTAAGTTAAATTGCACAGCCGAAACTGGTATGTATCACTCTTTAAGCATCTACAGTTGGTTATTGTTTAACAGGTGTTTCAGGCTAGACAACCTCTACATACTACTTCAATTATAATGTTGTTTTCCTGGGCTTCTCAAATGCAGTTTGGCACAACAGGAGGATCAAAGCCAGGAGAAGGTGCCTTTTAACAGAACAACGAAGGACGCAGAAGGCCTACCAAAAATGTAAATATTTCCTGCCACCTTTCCAACGCCTGAAGGAGTCTCCCAGAAAGAATAAGATGCTAACTAAAACCACAATTTCACCACGGCACTGAAACCATTATTATAGAAAGTTCAGCTCTCAAACTTGAATGGTAGGATGACGGGTGCATCTCGTGATTTTCATGCAACCATTTGCTGTTGAGAAAATTAAAGCAAAGGTGCTTTTCCAGGACAATCCCTTTGATTTAGTGCTGGGGTGGGAAACATGCATCTCAAGTGTGACCTGCAGCCCCCATGGCTGTTTGGCAGTGCCTAAATTCTCCACTGCCAATATTGTCAGCGTATTGTTAACTCAAGCTGAATGCTTCCACTGAAACAACTCACTTGGTTTGTACAGTACCTTATTATGATAATATATGTGTGTGGTTTTGGGAACCACACATATATATGCTTCCTGTGCATTCTTCTGGATTTTATTCCATGTAACCGAGGTCAACAATTTATAATATTCTGGCTTTATATTTTAGTGTCTCCATATGATGACAATATAGATCAAAAAGACAGTTGATAAAATCAGGCGGGCAAAATACAGCGTCTTCTCCACCTGAAGGAAGCTTTTGTCTTGGATGGAATACTTGGGGGCATCATTCTGGCCTTCTTCTAGAGCCAAGTGTTTCTTTATCTGTTTCAATTCGGCATTCAGGTGTTTCAGAAACACCAGGCTGTCTGAATGTTCATTTTCCGGCAAGGGTGTGTCCTCCCTGCGCATCTCAGATCCTGTGTGGAAGAAAATGAGGAGATGCAAATGTGTGAGAGGAAACAGCAGAAATAAGCAACATTTCAGAATGAAGAAGTGCAACTTAAGCAACTGCTGAGTGACTGAATTTAGTTCTCAGCTCTGATCTTTGGGTCAGACAAGAGCATATCTTAGCTCTTCATCAGACCACATGATTTTCCTCATCTGCTTGTCATGTCTTCTGTGTGTTCTGTTTGTGACAAAGCATCCGAAGGTAAGCATGGGGGCTCAATTTGAAAATCTGATTGTTGAGGCACCTCTCTCTGAGGGATTACAGTTTTTGGACAATGACAGGTTAATCAGAAGGAAAATGCACACCCACCCCACCCTGCAATGTCTAGCAGCCCAGTGGTGGCGAACCTTTGGCACTCCAGATGTTTTGGACCACAACTCCCAGAATTTGAAGCCTGAATTGGCAATGACAAAGGACTGTGGGAGTTGTGGTCTAAAACATCTGGAGGGCCAAAGGTTAGCCACCACTGGCCTAGCCTGACCCTCTGGTTCAGTTGGAACAGTGCCAGATATGGGTATCTGCAAAAGTAATCCAGGGAGGGAGGCAAAGTTTATTAATTATACCTATGGATTGTTGAACAGACTGTCTTTTTAAAAAAAATCTTTAATGAAGAATTTTTAATGAAACACCAACTTCAGGATTTGGAGGGAAGCGAGCACCCTCCCTTGTCCCCACACCTTGGAACACCCGTGGTGCCACATGCAGGCAATTACACTACAATACGGAGCCGCGGTTCACATTTCCACTTGCAAGTAGCATGGCTCCCCCTTTATTAAGAGCCAGTGTCAACTATTTAATTCCAGTCAGGAGGTCCATATACTTGCAAAGCAGCGAACTATGTTTATGTGCTCCTTGTATGACTCAAACGTTCTGGTGAAGGATTCCACACTGCTTGAAAGACAGGATGAGGCTATCTGAAAATATTGATTTAAATGGGAAGGGGGCTGCATTTTGCTGATTCATGATATAAAGAAACTCCAGAAGCAGTATTGTTAACTTCCCACTCTACTAGAAATAAAACCACCATATTAATGACAACTCATATGGAATTTTCTTCCACTTCCTAGATTGCATTATCAGCTAGACCGCCACTCTTGGGGATGCTGAAAACTGCAGATAAAGTGAACGCTATACGTTGAAAAAAGGGTACTTTCACCGTGTATTACCAGAATGGGTCATTAGAGGGAACCAGGGGTGATGCTATGTATTCTTCAACATACTGTATTCTTTTTTCTTTTACAGTAATATTTCAGTTCTTCAATATAATGTATTCAGATAAGTGAAAATACAGGTTCTGCAGATACAGGATGATCCTATTAAACTTTTTAATAAAATCGTGTTGTCCCACTGTTTTTGTTTTTCTAAACACTGTTCCTAATCCTTACCAAAACATGTTGCGGGATCCTCAGACTTCCTTTCCTTTGTTCTCTTGAATTTATTCAGGAATTTCTTTCCTCTGAAGCACTGAAATGTTGGTTTCGCCTCCCTGAGGTACAGTATGAAGGCGTTCTCCAAGATGCCAAGCACCATAAACATGAACAAGCCAGTGAAAAATTTTGCTACAGCAAAGAAAAAAGTGTTTTAGTGGAAAATGGGGGTGGAGGGGCAAGGCTTAAATTTAAAGCATGACCCTTGCCCCCCACCCCCAGTAGTTAGACACTCATCTGTTGTGTATTTCATATATTATAATAAGGAATAGTGGGAAAGACAGTTTGGGCCAGGCAACAGATGAGATGAGGAACCCTAGTTACCCTTCCCTGTACCTGGAATCTGCATGCTAGCCTTGAGGGCACAGATCTAGCTGCATGACAACATGTAACTGCTACTTCTTTCTTATGGCAGTTGCCACTTAGACTCCCACCTCACTCTGTCTAGTAGTAGAGCCGGTTCTGTTTAGGCCACAGAAGTAATATAGGAATTGAAGGGTTGTTGCTCTTTCATGGGTAGGTTCCTGGTCTGCAAGCAGATGCGAATGCAGTAAAAATTGTGATTGGTGTTCCCTGTGTTTCAGATGAGTTCCATTGCAGCCAGATCAGGTACTGCCTCAGGTGAATTTGTTCTGTGGAATCCACCCCAAAACAGCTGAAAGCTTTTAACCCTTCAAAGATTGCCACTGGAAAAGGTCCTTTTCAAAGACTGCATCTCCCAGGAGTCCTTGGCCCAGAGGAACTCTCTGCAACTTTTTAAAGCTCTGCTCGTTGCTAAGTAATCAGTCCAATAAAAATGGTTACCTATGACTGGTGGATTATCTGATGTTGTTGGCAACTTGTCATTAAGAATCATAGACAAAAACGAGACTTCCAAGATTAGGGTCACCTTGAAGACAATCTTTTCTCCAGGAGAGGCAAATGCATAAGAGATAGCCATATCCAGCAAGAAGAGAGAAAAAGTGGGCAGGATCAGAACTAACACTTGCAAAATGGATCGCCTTGTCATTGTAATCTGAGGGTGGGGTGGAAGAGAAATCACAGCAAAGTTTGCAACCAAGAACAACATTGTTTTAGTGCAATAATCAACTTTAAGAGCACAATTTCCTCCCGAGTTATTATATATATTCTCAGCACAATGACTCATTTTCTGGAAAACAGTGGCGTGGATCCAAATTGCTGCTTTGAAGAGCCCTGGAATAGGTCTCCAGTGTGTAATTCTCTGCCAGGGTGGACTTGTGGCTGAAAGGAGAGTCAGTTCATTTGCCTTTACCCACTTGGCTGACAAGAATTCAGCCAGCAGAAACTCCATTACTCATACATCTTAAAGTCCTGCCTTTTTACTGTTAAGATGATCACAATTAAGTTACAGAAGACAAACTCACCCAGTCATGTTAAAAAAAAAAGACAATGTGGGTTATGAAAGGAGGAAGGATGTTATAGTATGGGCAGTCAAGCTGGTCTAAGACATTTTGTTGTCTGAGGCAAATGTGTGTGTATTATCTGTTTTTCTATATTGTTGTCCTTCTGTTCCATACACAAAATCCAGATAGGTCTCACTCCATCCTTCATAATGAGAGAGACATCACCCTCAATATAACTGAAAGCAACAGTGGCCTAGCTAAGGGAGAAGGCCTACTACAGGTGCCATGGATCTCTCTCCATTGATGTGTTCTTACCATCCAAGGCAAACTGAGGAAAACTGAAAAGCTTTACTCAGTATCTTTTACTTAAAGGAAAACACTAAACACATTTAGGTTTATATTCCCACAACCGTTGGCATAAACCTACTAACAGCTGCAGAACTTGAAACTTTACTTTTGAAGGTTTGATACCCCACCAGGTACCATGGACAATGGCTCTTACTCCATGTAGGATTGCATTTTCACCCTCAGAGTTTGTTAGAACAGCATACCTCATAAATAACTGCGCTGATGCTGAATGTATCATACGACAATACATGCTCTATGATCCTCAGTTGCTCAAATTTCCATTCTCCATTAGTTAAATAATTTTTGTGGCTATCTTGGTTTGCCATTTTGGATGTTTTAATGCTCTTCATGAGTATATCTTCATCTAGAGTGAGTGAAATGAAAATGAGAGAGATAATAGTTGCATCTTTAGTTCTGAAAAATCTCAGAAACTCTCATTTGCAAAGTGTGTCCAGCACTCTTCAAGCACACTCCAAAGGGCTGACACAGCTTTGCTGCCTGTTTTCTCTGAGAGAGATGTTCTGGTAAAAAGAAAGACACAATGGGAAAACATGGGAGAGCTGACAACTGAAGATGCTGTTGCCTGGATTTCCCATTCATTTCCATGAGCTCATGAGGTTGCACATTAAAGCCCATATCTGGAAACATAGATAGTCACAAATACACAATGAAAAACCAAAGAACATAGACTGCTCTGCTGTATTAGGATGTTTGTCTTCCCCGTTATAATTTTGTAGATGTTTGGTCTTATCCTATGGTCTAATCAGTGTGTGTAGGAAACCGCCATGGGGTTGTGGTTTATTCAAATGTACTGGTTAATGTTTATTATTGAATTATTATTGTATTGCTGTTGTAGTAATATCATTGACATTTGTATCAAAGTGTCAAAAGTATGCTGACTAGCCATGGCCAACACAGGTAACAAATCTCCCTCTGGAAGCAATCCTGCATCTGTTTCAGGAGGTATCTAAGAGAATCCTGGTCAGAGGCAGAGCAAATGCGCTGGAAACAGAGGCCATATGGAAAATGTGAAAAGGCATGGGAGCCAGAACTTGGATGAGTTGTTTTACCAAACAACAACTCCCAGAATTCCAGTTGGGGAATTATGGGAGTTACAGTCCAAATAAGCCACTTTTGCAAGCTGTTTTCTGGGGAATGAACAAAAGAGGGAAATACAGATGATGATGATGATGATGGTGATGATGATGATGATGATGATGATGGACTGCATAACTGGAAGGGACCCTACCATTAATTAAGTCAAGCTCCTCTCATAGAGGCACAGCGGAGAATTGAACTCCCAACCTAAGCCACTGCGCTTTCCTAGGAAAGACATACATCAGGTGTCCAGTAGGGACATACATGGAAAAGGGATGAAAGGTAGAGGTTGGGAGATGAAAGTGAATATGAATGAGTATACGGGGACTCGGGCTGTACATTCAACAGAACAGGAATGAGGAGAGAAGGCTAAAGACTCCATGGGCTCATGAAAGTCAGTTGCGTTACCTGAATATGCTGAAGACATTATTGTTAAGTTGCATGCTTGCTTGTCAAAAGGAAATGCGTGGACATCCAGGTTGCAGGATGAGGTGAGGCGATGTGCTTGAAATGCAACAATGGAACCATTGGATGATATGTTAACAAAAGGGCTGGCTGTGAACTTGTCTTCATCTGCCCTAAAAGACATAGACGTGTAATTAGGAAAAGTTTACATTTTGGGCATACTGTATTGGCAGAAATCCAGGCGTAAGTCACAACAGGATTGGACCCACTAAATCAGAGGAACTTACAAAGATGTTGACTCACCCAGTCCCCACTGATTCATTGGGTCTATTCTAGATGTGATGTACTCCTGGATTTCAACCCTTAAGATGGGGTTTCTAGATGAAGCAAGAACGGAGACGGATTGAGAGCAGCTGGAGAAAGGATTGGTTGGCAGTTAATCAGACTGTTTGTGCGCTGACCAGGCGCTATGTCGCTGCGATCAAGGACGCTAAGCGTGCTTATGCCTCCTTGAGGATTGGTGCGGCCTCGAAACGCCAATTGGCGCTTTTTTGGGTGGTTCACGACCTCACCAACCCTGGTCACCCTAGGCCTCCTCCTAGTGATTTCACCAGTGAGTCTTTTGCAGCCTATTTTACACCCAAAATTGAGGCCATCCGATCCGATCTGGATTCTGGTTGCCCTAATCCCTCCTCTAGTATCCCGAGTGCCGCACCCCCTCGGTCTCCTCGCCTGGTTGAGTTTGGGCCTGTTTTTCCAGCGGAGGCCTCCAGGGCCTTCGTTTATTGTCTGCCGGTGGTCTCCCCCTTTGACCCTTGCCCATCTTGGCTCATTAAATCTGCTGGAGGGAGCATACCAGAGTGGGCTTCAGTTATTGCCTCCGCCTCCTCCAGAGAAGGGGTCTTTCCCTTCCGTCTGAAGGAGACGGTGATGAAGCCCACACTAAAGAAAACTGGCTTGGTATCGGACAATTTGGCCAACTATTGTCCGATGGCCATTGTTCCCTTCATGGGCAAGGTTATTGAGAGGGTGGCCGCCGTCCGGCTTCAGTCATTCGTGGGGGGAAATCATGTCCTTGACCCATTCCAGTCTGGGTTCAGGCCTTTTCGAGGGACCGAGACCGCTCTGGTCGCTCTGCAAGATGACTTTCTCAGGGAGGCTGACAGGGGTTGCTCTACCCTGTTAGTCCTCCTTGATTTATTTGTTATTTATTATTTGTTATATTTGTATACCGCCCATCTTCCGGATGGACCTCTGAGTGGTTTACAATAAAATCTGTCAGCGGCCTTTGATACCGTCGACCACGGTATCCTGCTGGACTGGCTTGCTGAGGTGGGGATCAGAGGCTCTGTGTTTAGCTGGCTTCAATCCTTCCTTAGCGACCGGCCCCAGCGTGTGCAGCTGGGGGGTGATCTGTCGCCCCCTTGGACACTCCCCTGTGGGGGTGCCCCAGGGGTCAGCAATCTCCCCCATGCTGTTCAACATCTATATGAGACCGCTGGCACAGATCATTAGGGGATTTGGAGTCTGCTGTCACCAATATGCGGATGACACACAGCTCTATCTCTCCGTTTCCACCTCTGCAGTGGAGGCAGTACACTTCCTCGATTTGTGCCTGGAGGCGGTCATGGAATGGACCAGGACCAACAGGCTTAAACTCAACCCGGAGAAGACCGAGGTTCTGTTCTTTGGGGTGCCTTCTGTGGGGTACAGTGGCCCTTTCCCCAATCTGGGGGATACTACCCTCCGGCTTGCGGACAGTTCCAGGAATCTGGGAGTGGTCTTGGACCCGGCCCTATCCCTGGAAGCTCAGGTGATGGCCGTCTCCAAGACTGTCTTTTTCCATCTGCGTCAGATTGCCCAGATCCATATGTACCTGGATGAGGCCTCCCTGAGAACAGTTGTGCAGGCCCTTGTGATCTCTAGGATAGATTACTGCAATGCTCTCTACGTGGGGCAGCCCTTTACTCTTGTCTGGAGACTCCAACGGGTACAGAATGCAGTGACCAGACTGGTGGTGGGTGCGCGTAAATTTGACCGCATCACCCCAGTTCTGGCTCACTTGCACTGGTTGCCCGTTGCTCTCCGAATAAGGTTCAAGGTCTTGGTTTTGATTTACAAAACCCTCCACGGCTTGGGACCTGAATACCTGTTGGAGCATACCACCCAAAGATCAATTGAGGCCCGGCCCACTAGAATGTCACGGGCGCTCTCACTCCGGGTGGCCACACCCAGGGAGGTGCGTAAATCAATCACCCCTAACCGCGCCTTCTCTGTGACTGGCCCCTCGATGTGGAACTACCTTCCGAGTGAGCTGCACCTTGCACAGTTCCTGTCCGTCTTCAAAAGACCTCTTAAAACCTTGCTCTTTCAGGAGGCAATTGGTGACCATTAACCTTGTTTCCCCCCTGTGCTGCCTCTTGCCGATGCCGAAGATTCTGTTTCTTCTGTCTGGTCTTCCTAGTTTTTTTTATCTCTTATCTTTTAGTTTTTATGTTTTGTTGTGATTGCTGTAATGGGATACTTATCCCCTTTGTTAATCGCCCAGAGTTCTTTCGGGAAGATGGGTGGTATAAAATTGAACGAACGAACGAACGAACGAACGAACGAACGAACGAACGAATGAACGAACGAACGAACGAACGAACGAACGAACGAACAAACAAACAAACAAACAAACAAACAAACAGTTGTGAAAATCTCAGTGCAACAACCAGCAAAGAGGTGGTTATGTATAGAGACTGGCTCCACAGATTATAGGTTGTAGAACATATTGTAAACTTGAAGGGAAGTAGAAAAATACTCATATTAATATTTAAAATGTACTTTAAGCCAAGCCTATGTGGTGGATTTGGTACTATTTGCGTTTTCTAATATTTGGCTGCTGTCACATACAATGTCTAGAGGGGTGAGTAATACCCTACAGTACTGTTCTGACAACCACATTTCCCAGATTTAGTGGCTTTTGGAAGGAAATCTTTGGTGGTACATGTCACTTTGTAATAATAACGATGTGCAGCCAAGTCTATTTCAACTTTTGGCAATCTTTGCAAGGGCTTTCAAGATATGGAGTACTTAACTGGTTTTCTGTTCCCTTCTTTTGGGGGAGCCCTGGGACTGTGATAGCTTTCCCACGGCTACACAGGTGGAATAATAATAATAATAATAATAATAATAATAATAATAATAATAATAATAATAATAATAATAATAATAATAATAATAATAATAATGTTGAGCTCAACCTTGGCTCTGTCAGTTGCTGGGGAGCCTCCCAGCATTAATAGGAGCTCTGGTGCATGACGAATGAGCGTTGCCATGGAATATGGCTCCTCAAAGTGCCATTGCAGCCATTCAGGTTGAACCAAGGTTGAGTTATAGCTGTAGCAGGGAACGCACACATCCAACCACATCAGATCTCCAGAGAAAGGAAAACCACCATTCCAAAATGCCCCCAGTTCACAAGATCTTATCCAAGTCCCAGCAATTCCACCTGTATTTCTGCTTGTCTCGTAAACCAGTGGTGGAAAACCTTCCCTGTCCTCAAAACATCCTCCATTCTGGGACATGGGATTAGCGTCTCAGTAAATAAAGAATCAGCCAGCAGGCAAAGTACAGTGGTACCTTGTATAAAGGAATTAATTCATTCCCAATGAAATTCTGTTAAGCAAATTTTCCTTTGTACAAATTTCCCATAGGAATGCATTGAAAACGGATTAATCCTTAATCGTGGCCATTTTTCTGTTGTACGGATTCGCCTCATAGATGATTCTGTCAAGCAATTTCCCCCTGTCTCTGGAATTTTTTTTTCCTTTAAGGGGATTTTCTGTTAAACAAACCGCTTGTTATACGAGGGTCCACTATAGTGGCTTCCCAAAGGCAATTTGGAAACCTATTTGAAATTGCTACGGTGGAGTAGCGCGTGTGGGGAGATCCTTCCTTACCGACCGGACCTCACCCTTGGGGGGAGACAGTGTGCAAGTCTGAATAATGACATTGTAAACTTCCCACAGAAAGTGTGCTTTAAGGGCAGTCTATAAGCAGGATGCTTTGCTTCGAAATGTAATAAAAGCAGCCTTACCGCTCATCAATGTAGATATCAGGGGTCCAAAAAAGATTTGCAGGAAGAGAGACACTGGAAATGTTACAGAAATCTGAAGGATCCCAGGAAATAAACTCATTTGTCCAGATCTGGTAAAGAGAAAAAAGTAGTAGGGAGGGGAATAATAATAATAATAATAATAATTTTGCCTGCCTTCCTCCTGTGTGTGTGTGTGTTGATCTGTTTGCCATGTACAAGTGAGAAGAAAGAATACTTTACCACGTATAACCAGAAATAGAATGTGACCACCTGCAGTTTTTCCTCCTGTGAAAAGAAAAAAGAAAGGGGAACAAAAGAGGAAACCGTAGTGCAAACTCTTCTGCTTTGGAGAATTAGACAGGGCAGGATGTAGCGGTTCTATGGCAGAATAGCAGAATGCCACAAAATTAGCACTGGAGAGATGGGAAACCATTCAAAGTTTGCTTGCTGGGCAGCATGGTGGAATGTGGGTGGTGGTGGTGCGACAGTTCCTAAAGCCCATTTCCCATGCTCCATAACATGGAGGACATCCATTTTCTGCAGGGGAGATCACTTCTGCTTTATTGTATCTATTGGGTTGGAATTAGAGGCACGCCGGTGGTGCTGCGCTGAGGAAGGGGCTGGCAGGATGAATGAGCTGCTAGGGTAATCTCTCCCCCCCTCCCCTCCTGTGTCTCTGTTGGGAGGGGTTGGCTAAACTGATTTGTACAAGTACTCCCAACACTGGACCATACTTCCTTACCACAGACAAGATGGACACCAAGGTGAAGTCCAGGCCAACATCTAAGGCACCTTCCCAGTTCCTTTTGGGGATGGTGTACAAGAAGAGCTCACGGTTAGAGGAAATGTTCAGGTGTTCTGCCACATCATGGTACTTACAAACCGGTTTAGGAGTGGTTTCTGATAAGAGACAATTAAAAGATAATTGTGTTGGCATGGCCAGCTTCAAAAGCCTTTCTTCTAGAGAAGAGCCATGCAACATATTTTCCTCCTCTTCCTGGGCTTTCTTGTCCAGGGATCCTTATGAAAGCCAACCTCTCTGTCTCTCCTTGATTCCAGCATTAACCCCTGCACCACAAGCACGTCCCATGTACTGAGTGGTCAGCCCACGGTGTGAGAGAAGGGAGGAAATAGCCTTACCTGGCACCCAGCAAAGGAGAAGAGTGATCACAATGGCCTTCCTCATTGTTCTTCCTCGTCCGAGACTTACAAAGCACTTGGCGGAGAACCACAAAGATGCCAGGCTGCTAGATGTACTGACTTGAGAACAGCATCTTCACCTTGAGTGGCAAGCTCTCTCGGTTGTTGGGGTGAGATAATGCATTGCATCTCTTATCACTATTAAGTAGCTTTCCAGGCATTTACTCCTACTTCATTAGCTCCGTAGCTGCTTCCCTCCATTTCTATTGGTTGGCCCAACTGGGAGAGCACTAAGATATTCACTTTCTTTTCCTCTTGATTTCGCATTAGTTCCCATTACTTCCTTTCACTGAGGGCCTGAATGTTCCCCAGACAATCATGAGTGGTCCATTTTAGACTTGATTTGAAAATGATGTTAAACGGATGTTGTTGTTACAGGATGGTATTAGGTTCCTTTTGTCCTTTGGAAAAAAAAATGGAAAAACAAAATAAACCTCTTCTATATCTCTACATACACAAGAAATACTCCAAACATCTGCCATTTTTCAGTTTATCGGCTGAAAGCACATCCTCGTCACGATTAAGGGAACGGAATGAAGTTGGCTTCTGTTGCCCACATTGACATGTCACATGGGAATGAATACCTTTACGTTATAGACCAAAACGTATGATGTTATAGACCAAAAGTTTTAAAATCAGAAAATGAACATATTTCATTAATCATATCCATTCGTATGGTTCTGACTATTCGTCAGAACTGTTTTTAAAAAGAATAAAGGATGTCAGACCTGGGTAGGGTTAGCATGTCTGTGCTGGCCAAAGTGCTTCTCTCATCATCTTCTCCTGTCATCTGTAACTGCCTCAGGTAGTGCAGTTTGCACTAAGGGGAGGGGCAGTGGCTGTAACCAGCTGTTTAAAGCCCTTGGGGCAAGTGGTACTCTCCTCCATCCACTCTGCCCTGCAGCACATCCAAGTCCCCAATGACAAAGAAGGAGGAGAATGTAGTACTGTATGCTCTCAAAACAGTTTATGCCTTTGGAAGGAAGGAAGGAAGGAAGGAAGGAAGGAAGGAAGGAAGGAAGGAAGGAAGGAAGGAAGGAAGGAAATGCATAGGGCCTGCAGTTGCTGATAGTTATTTTATTTTATGTTATTTAAAACAGTGGTTCTCAACCTGTGGGTCCCCAGATGTTCCTGGACTGCAACTCTCAGAAATCCTGGCAAGCTCAGCTAGTGATGAAG
>JAHTLZ010000010.1:22067118-22087118 GCA_023846285.1 Phrynocephalus versicolor | reverse complement strand
GGCCTGATCCAGCATGGCTCTTCTTATGGTCTTATGGCTGGATTTTGAGGCATCCAACCAGTTGCAACACCCATATCTCCTCCATTCCATTTACGGAAGCAGCTTGGATTCTCTGCTTACCTTTAATCCAAATTATCCACAGGAGATGGGGCAGTGGGGGGTTAGCGTCTGTTGTGGGTGGTGAGCGTGGAAGGAATAGCAGCCAATGGTGGAAAAAGGCAGGAGGCAAAGTGCATGAGGATATGGGTAGAAAAGCAAGCAAGCAGGCAGGCAGCTAAGCAACCACACATATAGAGGGTGTTGGTAAGGAGGCAGGTAAGAGTGGACTAGCTCATGTGTGTGTGGGAGAGCCTGAGTCTGAAGTGGAGAAATGCCCCAGTCTCCTGAACCAATAAGCCAGCACTTGATGTCTTCCATTACACTGGAGGGCAGCAGGTCTGCTTGGGGTAGGATAGTGGTGAATTGAAGACCGGGAGCCATACATAGTTACCTTGTGGCTGTGTTTTTTGGTTGCATTACCTCTTTCCTCTGACAAAATCTGGGAACACCCTATCAGAAACATATGTGTCCCTGTGACAGTGGGGAAGTGGAAGCAGACTTATTATACCGTCCCATCTATCATGATCATCAAGAATTCTTTTTATCCATTCTTCAAAATCTCCCAGAAGGATCAGGAGAATTTTATATTTCATTTGTCCTTTGCAATCAGGACCCTCAGGTGACCAATAAGGCAGGCAAATTTTACGTGGCTGCCAGAACTTGCCACAGTTCTCTGCTAACAATCTGATTTCCCCCCACCCCCGCCATCCATTTTCTTGGATTCTTGCAACATGTGTTTTAATTCATTATATATCTGCATTGTTTTGTATACTATATATTGCACATTTCTGTTGTGTTCTATATTGTATTATTTATTTAGCCTTTGGTTGCAATAAAAGTACATAAGAACCTAAGAGCAGCCTTGCTGGAACAGGCCACAGTCCATCAAGTCCAGCATTCTGTCTCACACAGCCGCTCACCATTTGCTTCAGGGTATTCCCAAGCAGAGGTCTTCACCTGCTTACGATTCCCTGCAAAGGGCATTGAGAGATATCCTGCCTATCTCTCCAACCTGGAGGTTGTCCTTAGGCATCCATAATGACCCGCTTGTTTCTTGTATATGCCAACATATGGTTTTCTCTTGCAACCCCCCCCCAAAACAACAACAACAACAACCCAAATGGGTAATGCAAGCCTTGAGGATCACTAACTTCATGATTTTAAAGAGAATACCCATTTTTACTTATTTGTACCCCTCTCTAATTTCCCCTTCATTATTATTCTACATTTTTAGATTGTAAGCCTAGCTGATTTTTTTATTATCTATAAGTTGCTTTATGAGCTGCCTTTGGGCTGGAGAGCAGTCTAAAATAAATTTCACAAATCAATCAGATAAAACAAACATTGCTATTCAGAACAAAAAGAGATTCCTTAAGTTTAGTGTATAAGGCCATCTTGTGGCATACAGAATTGATCTGAACATTTTGCTTAGGCAATGCTTGCTGCAAGCTCTCCTGAGGCAGCAAGGAAACCCTCACTCCCACTTGGCAAAACTTGAAAGTGGGGAAAGAGAAGATGGCAACGGCAGCAGCCCTGTTTCCTCAAATTGCTGCCTGCCCACTTTCACAGTACAGATGCTTCTTGATTTAGTGAAAGGCAGACCATATTCATATAGCTGATTTTAAAATTTTTATATAGAAATATACATTTCTCCCTGTTGAAAGCTGCTTTCTCTTAGCTCAGTTCTCCAATCTGCTTAGGTCATCTTAAATCAGGCATGTCCAAACTTTTGGCCCTCCAGATGTTTTGGACTGTAACTCCCACAATCCTTTGCCATTGGCAATCTAAGCTTAGAATTCTGGCAGCTGTGGTCCAAAACATCAGGAGGGCAGAAGTTTGGACATGCCTGTCTTAAATCCTACATTTGTCTTCTTAAGGTCACCTGTCCCTCTTCCAAACGATGTATAAAGCTGCTGGACAACCCCACTTGTCACATTTCTCCAAAATGACAAGGAACCATTGGTTAGCACTTTTCCAGCACTGTCCGTCAACCGTGGGATTTTGACAAGTCTTCTTCCAAGACTTGTCAAAATCAAGATACAAGAGAGAATCCATACATGAAGTTCATGAAATGACATAAAATTGGGATTTAAAATACCGTACAGTATTTAAATATTTTCTCCTCAAACGTTGCACTGGGAAACAAATGTATCTTCCACACACTCATATACAAAAGATATTAGGAGGAGTTTGTCATGAGAACATGTATGAAAACATGTGGGATAATCACTATATTATAGCTCACCATGTTCAGGAGGAGTAACATGTACATGAAAACAGCTCCATAAAAACCCAGTTGTGTAAATAAAGAGTCCTCAATAGCAGTTTATTTTTTGTCAGACAATAAAAGGAGGTCCCACAAAGAAGAGATAGGATATAGGCAGAAACAGAGCTGCATATAACCCAGCAGCACAGGTAAAACTTTTTTGGTTTTTGAGGTTTCAACTGACATACATATGTAATTCAGAAATGTTTGTTTGATCATGATTAAAAAAATGAATGTGAAGCAACATGTCATACCCTAAACTCAGGCTAAATGTTATGAATCTTTGTCAGTATAGAACAAGTGAAGACAGAAAGAGAACTGGTCACAGAAAGCAAAGAAAGATGAACTGGGTGAGCTGATTCAACATGTGGCATGCAACACTATCTTAATAATTCTTATGTAACATTAAATGTTATAGTAAAAATACTTGCTTCACTTCATTAAATGCAAGAAACAACAACAAATGTTTTGGTGTAGGTTTTATTTTTACATAATGGACATATAAAGAGCTACCGTATTTTATTTCCAATCCAAGGGAAAGAAAAGGTTCCAGGAGTTGTCCCAACCCATTCTTGCTCCAATACATTCAGTCAAGGCCCACGTGTCTGCTTTGCTTTATAGCAGAGCGAATTTTTTTTTGCCTGAGACGTTCACGGTTACTTTTCTCCACACTAAAACAAAACAGAAACAGATATTAAACACTTTATTGTCTTTAAAATGATTCTGGGTTGTTATTGGGGGGAAAAAACCCACACCAATTGCTCATGAAATAAAATTACCATTTCAAAGCAGCAGCAAGATTCTGGTCTGTCTAAGTATGCCTGTTAACTGGTCTGGAAAAGTTATAATCTTTCTAAATACAATATCCCTACCTATCTTCTACCAGTTGTCCTATTCCAACATTCATACACAAATACTGACTCCCAAAGGTCAACAGCAGGTAAGAACTGCCCTGAGTCGATCTATGCACGTCAAGTAACATGCTGATATACCTGCTCTTATTACAACAAACACAGATTTCACGGTGGAAGAGAGCCAGTATTTAATGGGCAGGGATTTAATAAAAGGAATATAGCACCAACGAAATATGGTGCTATGTGTATGGAGAACAGGTAGTAAATCACAATATGTGAGGAAGTGGAGTTTATTATGGCATTCGCCTTCGAGAGAAATCTTCCATTAGTGCCTTGGAAAGAAGGAGTTTCACTGTATTCAATTCCTGTCTTCTGAGGAGATATTTTTCACAAGAGCACAACAGGGGAGCAATAAGTGGTTACCCCTCCCCATGCACTTATGACAGCCCTTTCCTCAGATTATGTTCTTTTCATTTGTTTAAATAAATATTTAAAAGATACAATCTTATTTAAATGCACACAGCTTTTTGGAAAGATATTCAGAGAAAAAGACTTGGTAGGGAAACCACACCATTTATGTGTCTACTCCCGGTCAAACAGAAGCCATTTGCCTTAACACAAAATGATGGAAAATATGGTAGGGGATTGACAACCATGTTTCTGCCACATGGGAAAAGACAAATCATCCTATATCGCCAAGGCGATACCTCAACCTGAAGAAGCAAATTTAGAATTTCTATTTTGGGACACTGTTTTAACACAGATGTTGACCTTACAATCTCTGGTCGGAGTAATTTGTTGACTTTCTGTTACGTGCGCTAACAGTCGTCCCGGTATCATCAATCACGCCCGTGGGTACAAAGAAAGAGGGGCAGCACCGGTATAAGACCACGTGACCGCGAACATTATCATGCAACAAACTTCATCTCGGAACAAGGAAGGACGTGAAGTAACCGTCTATGTTTTGTAATGCTGAGCTTGAAGTAGGGTCGGGGGGAATTCAAAGGCTCTCTTGTTCATTATATATCAGTTGTCAAATACAGGTTTTATTTATTTATTTATTTATTTATTTATTTATTTATTTATTTATTTTTTGGATTATACTTCAATTGTAGGCAAAACACAGTGCTTATTCTGTGGGAAATGTGGTCAACAGCAGGGCTGAGATTTTTCAAAAAGCTGAAACCTATAAATGGCTTGGATTATTCTTCCTGTGCTTGGAGGTATTTGAAGGAAGTCCTGGTTTTGCTCTGCTAACTCTCCTGAGGCTCCATGGTATCTGAAAAGTTTGGAGCTTCCTGATGCCCCAAACCAACAAACCCTACCTGCAGTTCTCGAACTGGAGTCAGATCAATTAACAAGAAACACTTCTAAACAATGCCAGAGTAAACCGATAATCAAGTTAGCCAAGAGCCTTGACTGAACTAGCTACTATGATGATTTAGTGATACGGATTAGGCATTTCACAGTTTCATAGGGGGAAATGCCCATGAAGATCATTAGCGAGTATTGTTAGCTCCCATATTTGCTAATGATCTTCACAGGCATTTTCCCCCTTGGCTCTAAGTGAGCGTCACAGGATGACAGCTTTGTGCATGGGGTGCTAGGCCACAGCTGCACATGAGGTGACGGTTGAGTGAAATGTTAGCTGAATGGTGAGCCTGTATACCTTTCTCTCACCCTCTGCACATCCTCTGGCAAGACGACGTGAGGCTTCTCGGTGGCTTCTGTAATCAGGTCTCTGATCTTTTGCAGGCAATCGGCCAAATTCCTCATCTGGTAACGACTGACTTGAGACATGACTATGAGCTCTCCCTCTCTATTGATTTTATTCCTGTGCTGGGAAAGAAAACATTTCTATTGTGAAACCGTAATGACATTAGTGCTTCACTGGAAATGTATACACATATCTACATTTGAAGTGACAGTCAAGAAATAAAGACCCAATCATAACAGCAAGCATAGATCTGACCATCTCCTCTGAAAGTCTTCCAGAAAAAAAACGCTGCCTGTTTATTTGAAATTCCAGTGGACCCTAATTTCCAGAAACGGGTACACAGGATGGAAAATTTAATGAAAAGACTGACATTTATAGAACACAACCACTCAGTACATCTTGTTGCATATTTTATCACCACTAGTGTCTGACATATGCCCATTGCTGGGATACAGAGGCAAGTGTTCGATAACTGGAGCACCACCTGTTCTGTACCCCTGGTCTCCCAACATCTTCACCGCTCTAGGGGTTCTCTTAAATTAACAAATACAGTGCTTGCAGGGGGAACAAGATCCACAATTCATAATGAGGTAAGACATTGATATTTTCCCCCCCTGGAAAGTTAATAATTACTGACCCCCTCTGGGCTTCATTTGTTTGTGCAAAGCAGGTATGGAGAACATGTGATCCTGCAGAAGTTCCTAGACTACAATTTCTATTAGCCTGACCACTGACTATGGTCACAGAGGCTAATCGGGCTTCTATCCTAGCAACATTTATTGAATTAATTGTTGATTTTGATCTGCGGGCCAGGTTTCCTTCTTTTTTGGGACATCTGAGTTTTTATCTTTGGTTTCTGTTCTCTTTATGTTTTGGTGAGAGGGATTGGGTTGTTGTATTTTAATTGTTGTTACCTGCCCAGAGTATGTCTGTGAAGATTCTCAGTCACCCAGGTGAGTTTATCTGGAAGTTGAGTCATGGCTACTGGACTTCTTTTTTGAGAGATAGAAACATTTCGCTGCTCATCCAAAAGCAGCGAAACGTTTCTATCTCTCAAAAAAGAAGTCCAGTAGCCATGATTCAACTTCCAGACTGCCCAGAGTAGTACCTCAGCACTATATAGGTGGGGTATACTGTAAATGTAACAAATTTTAAAAAATTAAAGGGCCATCAGGACTGTACCTTTGATGTTGGGCAATCACATTGGACAGTTCAAAATTAAGCAAGAGGGCTGCAGGCCATTTTGCCTATTAAAATGTTACTGAAATAACTTGGAATGTTTGAAGCAAAAGTTTAGTACAGTTTGTACAGGCTTTTAAAAAACTATTCTGGCATCAACAAGGACATATTACCTTGCTGAGTATATGCTGAGATCAGGAGTGAAAAAGCACAGAAACAAAAAACACAGAATATCCTACAGAAATGGATCCCAAATTGAAAAGATTCAGGAGGCCTGAAAACAATTGTGGAAGGTGGCAATGGGCGGAGATTTTCACTGAGTTTTTAAAAACCAGTTTAAAAAGCTTTGAGAGGTTACATTTCTAAAATCTAGGCTTTCTCAAGAAAAAACTGACTTTATTTTAAATCTCAATATTTATTAATACTTGGAGCTTATTTTTAATTTCTAATTACGGATTGATTTTTTTCATTAAAAAAGATCTGTATGGAGATTTGTGAAGGTGCGAGTTATTCGAAATTCAAAAGGGATTTGATACCCAAAATTTTGGGAACTATTGACTTATATTGTAGTTTCTGACAGAGATAATAAATATTGACTTGTATCTTGTATCCAGGAACAACTACATTTATGTGCATTTTTGCATGACGTTCTATTACAGAGCCTTCACGGAACCTTTTCCTCACACCCTGCAAAAATACTTTTTCAAGTATAGCAAAAAGGAAACATGAAGAACTTACCATCACTGCCATTTTCTGCCGTGTATCTTCTGCAATCCAATCTGCTGATGTCAAATGGAATCGAACTTCTGCTTTACTATTCACTGGGGATGAAACAGTGAAATATTATATATAATACTTCAAAGAATTCGAAGTCTCACCAGCTTTGGAAGTCCAGTTCTCTAATTTCAGTATCACAGAACACTGCTAAAACTCTGGACTGGGATTTGGGAGAGCCAGATATAAAACTCATTTGGAGACCTTGGGCTAGTTGATCGACCTCAATCTGACTTTACCTTGCAAGGTGGCTGTGAGGATAAGACTGCCAAACATGCCACCAAACTGACTTAAGCAAAGGTGGAATATAAACATAATTGATAAATAAAATATTTATTTATTTATAAATTTATATACCACCCATCTTCCGGAGGAACTCCGGGCAGTTTAGAACATTAAATAGCAAACAATAAATAACAACAATGCAACAGAAATAATAATAATACAAAAACAAAAGGTAAAATATAAGAAATAAAATAGCTACACTAACAGGAAGTCAAAGCAAATATGTTGGTATAAACACATAAATTTATTTACTGAGTTAATTTGACATTAAATATAACAATTAATAAGAGAGTAACTAGTCTAGATGAGGAATAATGCTGGTCATCTTCTCACACTTGCTAAACTTGCAATACTGTATACAGAATACTTGGGCTTCAATTTTAGAAGGACAAGTATTAAGTACATACAGTGGACCCTCGTATAACAAATGGTTTGTATAACATAAATCTGTACAACATAAAAAATTCTGGAGATAGGGGAAATTTGCTTAACAGAATTGCCTATTGGGAGAATCCATACAAGATAAAAATGGTCGCGATTAGGAATTACTCTGTTTTCAATGCATTCCTATGGTAAATTTGTATAATGAAAAATTTACTTAACATAATTTAATTTGTAATGAATTAATTCCTTTATACAAGGTACGACTATATATTGAAGACCACCTCTTTTTAGGCTCTGAGACTCTTCAAAACTCTCTTTTGTCTCGGGGAACCCGTTTGGAGCTTTAAGGAGGGAGCTTCAATAATAAAAATATATTACAGCTGGACTGCAGCCAGCTGTCCAAATCTTGACAATCTCACTGGATTTAGAAATAACCTATTAAAGACTCTACACATCACACAACAAAAGTCTCAATGACTTTCCCAGGGCAAAACACTGCTCTTTGGAGGCATGGAATCTGAAGAAGGTGATAGTCAGCTTTCATTTCTTTTAATTTTATTTTCTTAGAGGTGATGCTGGCACAAAATTATGCAACAGGATTTTTCCCAGTGAACAGTTCAATGTGCAGTTGCCCTTCTGCTCATTTATACAGAGGCTAACTCCACTCAGTTCAGTGAATACCACTACCAAGCAAGCATGGGATTTATTTACAATTCTGGTAACATTCATACCTTTATTAACATTCTGACCCCCCGGACCACTACTTCGGGAATACGATATAGACAAACGATCTGGAATTCCAAAAGAGAAAAAACAACCTTAACATAAAAAGTAACAGAATTGTTGGAAACACATTTGTTCATGTCTTTATGTATTCTGCAGTATTTCTGTGTCACTCTTACGGATCTGGGTGGGGGGGTGGAATCCATTAATAAAACAGATAGCAAAATTAGCAGCCATCTCATACTATATCACCAGAAATCCATACATGCAGCAAAATCCATACATGTAGCAAAATACTGCACGAGTACTGTATACAGCTATTTTATATGATTTTCCTTCTCAAATTTACAACAGAAACAACAATGTAAAGTAGTTTTTGGTGAGTTTGTCCAGTGACACAAATAAAGTTTTGTAACTAAGCTGGGATTTGAATTCAGGTCTCTGTTTTCTAAATCCAACTCTATACTGCTCCTCTCACAGCAGCAGTTGACAGAGAAGTGAAACGACTGAAACATGCTATTAGAAAAACTGAGTAGAAATTAATGTGCTTTATCATCCTTCCGAAGTCAGTAAAAATGAGCACCCAGATTGCTGGGGGGCAATGTGTAGCCTGCATACTGTAATTAAAAACTGTAAACCACCCAGAGACTACTTGAAGTGGTATGGGGCGGTATATAAGCAGAACACTTTGCTTTTGCTTTGCTAACATGGAAAAATGCATTAAGGTATAATAAGGATACAAATACAAATAAGACTGCCCCACAATGATTTACATTATGTACAGACTCTAGACTGTCCAAACTTGGAGATCTAGAACTTAATCGCCCTATATCATGGTTACCAACCATGGGACCCCAGACATTCTTGGACTGCAGTTTCCAGAAGCCTTCACCACTAGCTGTACTGGGAACAGCTTCTGGGAATTGCAGTCCAAGAGCACCTCAGGTGGCTTGGTATCAGTCAGCTCGCAGCCATCTTGGTCATTTAGGTCTGTGTGTCTACAGTCTGCATAGGACTGCACATTTTCCGACAAAGATAATGACAAGTCAAAGGAAATCACTCTGGGTATCGGGAATCATTATCTCATGCTCTGGACTGGACTCACCCAAAGGGATGTCAGGAACAGTCTGTTTTGCCTGGTCCTATAACACAGAGAGAGGTATGGAGTTTAGCACAGAAAACAAGTGCTAGTGCAAACATTGTGGCCTCGCTGCCAGATGGGTGGTATAAAAATCCAATATATAAATAAATAATAAACATTCTGTATTAAATTAGAAAATTACGAGATGATCATAGCCTTAAGAGTCTTCAGATATTAAGGTCAGAAGCGGGATGTCTTTGTGCCATTTGTTGCAAAATAGCAATAGCAATACAGTACTAGACTACAGCTTCGTGTCGTGTGCCTTCATGCCAACGACTTCTATTGGCATTGCTAACTCTTCAGAAACACACGTGTTTATATTTCCCGCAAACAAATATACCCATTAAGAAAAGCAGCAACTGCTTATTGCCTTTTGTTTTGTGGGGTGGAGCTGCCCACACCACAGACAAAATCTTAGATTTCTCCATTGCCTCCTACCAGCAGTTCTCAACTCCAGCCAGATAAATGAGAGGCTATTCTAACAGTTTGTGCAAAAGATGCGTGACTCTGCATATTGTTGTGCTCTTTCCGAATAAACCCTCCACTCCCCTCTGATTCCCACCTCTGATTTGTCGGCTTCTTTTTCTTGCGAAGGATAAAGTTTGTCCAAGCTATATGCGCTGCGGAATTCACAACCAGGCGGAGAGAAAGCGGAGGTTCGGTGAGGAAAGCTCCTAAGGGACTGTGAAGAAACTAACCGGTACACCGTACTCCGGGACAGGGAACACAACGCGGACGCCGCCATCTTGAGATGCCCCGGTTGGGTGCCCGCGGAGTCCGTCGGCAAAACAGCGCCGTGACATCAACGTTCCGGAGGAAAATTGTTCCCTTTTGCCCGCCAAGAAGAAATACTGTTCGAAGGAGGAACGGAGGTGGACCGTCGGCAGGGGGTGCGCTATCGAGGATATACACATTTTTTTAAATATAATAAACCCTCAACTCAGGTCAAAATAATGATAATCGTTCCAAAATAATTCAACACAATTTAACAAACTGAATATGTATTTCTTTTTCTTTTTGTGGGTATCCGATGTTATTTCAAGGGATAAAATAAATGTCTCCAAAAGTACATATACAGCGCAGAGCTCAATCGATTATACATGTTTGTTTGGAAATAAACCCCACTGTACTGAAGGAAGGAAGCCTTTCCGAACTAAAACACAATAGCAGAGAGCCATATAGTCCTTTAGATATCAATACAATGGTAGGTGATACCTTTGCTTTTTAAAAGGTAAATGTTCCCCCTGCACATGCGTGCTAGACGTCTCAGACTCTAGGGCCGGTGCTCATCTCCGTTTTCAAGCCGAAGAGCCAGTGTTGTGCAAGTCCATGGTTCCGTGGCCGGCATGGCTGCAAGGAAACACTGATTTATCTTCCCGCTTCTTACGGCAGTACTTATTTACATGCTTGCATTTACATGCTTTCAAACTGCTATGTTGGCAGGAGCTGGGGTTATCAGCAGGAGCTAACTCCCCTGCGTGGCACCTAGGATTCGAACCACCAGTTTTCGGAGCCTTAGTCCACTGAGCCACCGCGCCCCAATGCACCTTTGCTCCTTAGACCATTAAAAAAATCAACATTCAGTTCTAGCTTTCCTGAATAAATCCACTTTTTTAGGCATGGTGCAGAAAAATTATAGATGAAGGCTCCCAAAATTGTTATGAGGGAAATCTCTGCAAGTCTTGGGTGAGTTCAGAGCAGATTTCAACCAGTTTGGAGGCTGCATAGTGGTTATTTGATTTAGTTGAAATGTGCTAGAGGAGAGTTCTATGGATACTCTGGACTGTTGCCAGAATAACAAACAAGTGGGTCCTAGGTCACATCAAGCAGGAACTATCTCTGGTGGCAAAAAATGTTGAAACTGAGGATTTTCTGCTTTGGACACATGATGGGAAGGCAGGATAAGTGGAAAGTAGCAGTAGGAAAAGAGGAAGACCAAATATGAAATGGGTTGACTCCCTAAAAGGGAACAGGTTTGAGTCTGCTGGAACTGAGCAGGGCAGTTGAAGACAGGACATTTTGGAGATCACTCATTCATAGTGTGGGAAATCGCTGCACACCAAAATCCTAAAATAAATAAACACAAACATGACTCCAAGCAACACTTGTTTATTAATGTGTTTTTGCAAAAAAGGGTGTCCATACTACAGGAGAAGAGGGCAGGCTGATTAGAATTCGAACCCATCATTTATTTCCCTTTCTCGGCCTCAGTGTCTCTCTCCTTGGTGCTGATTGGACTCAGCTCCGAGATTTCCATTCTTCCCAGTACGCCTCCTTCATAGAGCTCCTTAGCACATGCCCCCTCCAGTCCATCCATCACATGTATATTACAATTAAGCATTTCTTCATGCAGGCCATAGTCCTACTGTACAGTATTCATAAGACTATTAAGCAAGCGCATAAGCAGCCTGCCTTTGAATTGTATCCTGTTCTGTACTTATCTCTCAACCAAAGAATTGCAATGTCAAGGCCATTCTGAAGCCCTAATCTTCTCAAGAATTTGCAGAAGCTACAGTTTTTGTTTCTCTCAATAGGGTTAAGAAACATCAGAAGTGGTTTGAATAACAGTGGTGCGTCTTTTGAGGACTAGGTACAGATCAGGTCCAGAAAATAGAAAGGAGATGCTCATTAGATGCTCTAACACATTTGTATAATTTTTTTTTTTATATTTGTGTCAGTGAGAACCTGTTTGTCATTTTTTTTTGCTCTTTTGTAGTTCTTTTAACAAAATAATATGTTCCAAAATTTGTGTAGACCTTATTGTTTCGGAATAGGCTGGGTTGTGGTTTTCTCTTGAGAGTGAGGCAAGTAATTGTGCGATGCTCCCTGCTAGCATGCCCCCCCCCATCCCTGCGGAACCTAACCTAACTGGCGCTCCCTGGTTGCCCTGGGCAACGAGGACGGGCAGCAGAAGCCATATGTCTGTTTCAGGAAGCAGGCACACCGGCCAGGACCCGTCTCTAGGGGACGGTGAAGCGGCGGGCGGACCACGTGGCCGGTCCAGGAACAGTGGCCCCACCCTTCAGCATCACCTGCAGCTAAGGCCTCTTTCCCTCCCCTAATGCACCTGTCACCTCTTTTCCTGTGTTAGAGAACTGGGCACCTCTTCCTCCTCCCTTTGCACTCCTGTGGGGACCCTTCTTCTCTGCCAGACTGGCTGTGCCAGGCTGGTGCCTAATCTGGCCCTTCTCTCTTTCTCTCCCCCTCCTTTTAAGGCTGGTGTGAGGATCCCAGTTGACCCCCTCAAAATCTGGCCCTGCAGGCTGAGCCCCCTTCACTTGGTATCTAAAATGTCCCTTTCGTATCGTCCACTGCCATGACTTGCTGTTGTTAGGAGCTGAAGAAAGGTGGCAGCCAGGAACCTGGGCCCCTTGTCCTTGGCTTAACCTGCATTCCCTGGCTCCACTGAAGACATCCTCCCATCTTCCTGTAACAGTGTAACAGTCTTAGTTCTGGAGAAGGTGACTCAGTTCCTCTGCTAAGTTTACCAAAAACCCCATTGTTTCTCACCACTATCCAACCTTCCCTGTCGGGTTCCTTTTGTAGGCTCAATTCACTCTATTTATTCTCCCTCTGTAGGCATTGTGACAGCATATCTGTGCTTAAGAGCCCCTTTCTGGATTGCTTCTGCTGAAGGCAGTGGTGGGGCCCTATATCGGTTTAGTGGTGTAATAAAAACACAGTTCCTTTTCGCTGCGATTGCACTGTACTGTCCAATGAAGTAAGTGGAAATCCATATGCTCCTTTTTCATCATTGTAGGTGACTGCCACATAGGTTTTTGGTGTCATTTTTATGAGGTCAGAGCTGGATTCCAGAAGAGTCCTGGATTCTTAGAATACTGTCTCTGCACTCTTTGTCAGCCCCTCTCACCTTGTAGGGAAAGGAAAAAGATGTGACCTCTCCTATTCCCTTTTGCTGCTCATCACTGCCCTTCCAAAGTGCAGCCATAGGAAATTCACCTGCTCTTCTGTCCTACTTGCCCCCATTCTTCCTTGCACAACACTGCCTCAGGCTTCTCATGTCCTTGAGATTTCTCTGGTGGAATTATTTGGGATTCCATTCCTCTCTGAAAAGCTCATCACTTGTCCTCTTGAGATCATAGGCTGAGAATTAGCCTCTTGGTTACTACCACAGGTACTCTGCATTCACCACAGCGAACAAGAACAATCCATTTTGGTATTCACTGCCAAAAAAACCACAGACTGCTCTGCATATCAGTTGTCCTCACAGTAGCTGCTACTAATCCCATTTCCCCCTGCCATCTTACTTCTAACACCCAGCTGAGGCAAGCAGAAGCCCTATCCTCTGCTGGAAATTTGGCCTTCTGTCTTTTTTCTCCTTCACCCTCTTTGCTGCTCTGGCTTTTGAACATGGCCTCAGAAGCAGTGAAGGTGATTGTGCGTTGCCGCCCTCTCAACGAGCGTGAAAAACAGCTTGGTTGCAAGGTGGTGGTCAACATGGACAGTGCCCGGAGCCAATGCTTCATCCAGAATCCTGCTGCTACAGATGACCCACCCAAACAGTTCACCTTTGATGGGGCATATTATATGAGTCAGAATACAGAAGAGATCTACAATGAAATTGCCTACCCACTGATAGAGGTGAGTGAAATTATAAATGTATTATAATATATCACAACAATTGGAAGACTACCTATGTAAGGCCCTTTTATATGTTAAGTGGCTAATGATCAAGGGTATTATTTACCCACTGATTTTAAAATTGACAAGGGCTGTGGTCCAGTGTCTATAATACCACCAGGGAATACTGAAGTGTTTAAAACAGGGCTGGAGAATCTTTGCATCTGCAGATGTTTGGATTTATGGTGTGATCACACTAGAGATGTAAAATTTCCCAAAATGTTGAAGTCATGAGAAAAAACTTTGGAAAAATTGGGGGGAAACAGCTTTGTTTCTGTTTCTGTCCCCCCCCCCCCAATTTACAGAGATTTTACATCTCTACAATCAGACAGCACTTTCTACCATGATTTGTTCATTTTGTTCATACCTGTGACATTATGGTAATCATGGACCAGACCAACCCTTCTCCATTCATACCTACAGGTTTGTTGGACCCTGGCAGGGGTTTCTGGTTTTTAAGTGCAGGCAGGATTGCTCCATTTTCATTTGGTTGCAGCATGTGTGATTACCAGCATCAAACCAAAAGTGATACCTACCAATAAAGTAAACAAGTAAAGATTTAAAGAATTTGGCTTCCCATAGAAGAGGATGGGATGGGGGGTGGGATCTTGTTGCAGTTTGGTTGTTATTAAAAAAAACAGTACTATATCACTTGATGGTAAATTGATTTATTGGCATTCCACTTGCTAATATTGTTTCCAACACTTTTCTTGGCTTCTTCACAGGGATATGGAAGGAAATATTTATTTCCTCCTGCCCCCTCCTTGATCCTAGTGCTATGTCACTTGGTGGCAAGCCAGTTCACCAGCATGCCACTGACCTATACATTCTTAATAATCACAGTGCTGCCCAGTTACTTGCTGATGGGGAGACAGGAGATGATGTGGGGCGCTAAAGAGGGTCACTTAGAGATACAGTGTGGTTTCCTGTCACAAAACCACACAGTCTTTCCTTGTGAATGCAAGGATCACCTCAAATAGCATGCTGTGTCCCAGGTTGACCCTGTTTAGTCCAATCCAGCCTGATCCATCTGGAATGTCCCAGCTGTCACAGCCAATATTTGACATAGAAAAGTTTATGGGAGTTGCAGCTCAGCACTTCTGGGGGGGGGGGGGCAATTATTAAATATCACGAAATGTCCATGGGTTCCCATTACCCTCTTCCATAAGGTGTGAAACCCAAGTAAGCACATCACCCTTGAAGCTTCTCATCGGTTGGGTATTGTGTGCAGAGCACTTGTTTTAATGAAATGTACAAGTAGATCTTAATGGAAAATTGCTGGACGTTTCAGCCAGGCTGCTTGTCATTAGTTTATTGACAAATAGGATCCTTTGGGGAGATTCCACCTGCTAGTTGCTGAGCTGAAAACATTATAAACAATTGTTATCAATGTACTAATTTTTGTTTTGTTTTGTAGGGTGTTACTGAAGGCTACAATGGTACCATCTTTGCCTATGGGCAGACTGGCAGTGGGAAATCCTTTACCATGCAAGGTGTTGTGGATCCACCTTCCCAAAAGGGAATTATCCCCAGAGCCTTTGAACACTTATTTGAGAGTGTGCAGGTATGCAGTTAATGGAAAATTGGCTGTGTGATTTAAGCAGTGACAGCAGGAGTTCAAGTGACATAAAAAGAAAGTTTGAAACCTTCAGTGAAATTGGGAGTTTTCAGCATGCTTTTTCCTCTTGGAAGATGGGGTGCTGTAGATACTTTTATGGTGACAGTTACTTATTGAGAGAGAACTCAGTTTTATTCGGGAATTTGAGTAACATAAGAAAATAAAAAAAATGTACAGGTGAAACTCAAAAGATTAGAATATTGTTTCAAAGTTCATTTATTTCAGTAATGCAACTTTAAAGATGAAACTAATATATGGGGTAGACTCATTACATGCAAAGCAAAATGGTTCAAGCCATAATTTGTTATAATTGTGATGATTATGGCTTACTGCTTATGAAAACGCCAAATTCACAATCTCAGACAATTAGAATATTGTGAAAAGGTTCACTATTCTAGGCCCAAAGTGTCCCACTCAATTCAGCTAATTAATCTATAACACCTGCAATGGGTTCCTGAGACTTTAAATGGACTCTCAGGTTCAGTAGAAATCACAATCATGGGAAAGACCGCTGACCTGACAATTGTGCAGAAAACCATCATTGACACCCTCCATAAGGAGGAAAACTCTCAAAAGGTAATAGCAAAAGAAATGGGATGTTCCCAAAGTGCTGTATCAAAGCACATTAATAGAAAGTTATGTGAAAGGGAAAAGTGTGGAAGAAAAATGTGCACAAGCAGCAGGGATGACTGCAACTTGGAGAGGATTGTCAGGAAGATGCCATTCAAAAGTGTTGGGGACTTTCACAAGGAGTGGATGGAGGCTGGAGTTAGTGCATCAAGAGCCACCACACACAGACGGATCCTGGGACTTCAAATATCATATTTCTCTTGTCAAGCTGCTCCTGAACAACAAACAACATCAGAAGTGTCTTACCTGGGCTAAAGAAAAAAAGAACTGGTCTGTTGCTCAGTGGTCCAAAATCCTCTTTTCTGATGAGAACAACTTTTGCATCTCATTTGGCAACCAAGGACCAGAGTCTGGAAGAAGAATAGAGAGGCACACAATGCAAGATGCTTGAAGTCCAGTGTCAAGTTTCCACAGTCTGTGTTGACTTGGGGAGCCATGTCATCTCTTGGTGTTGGTCCACTGTGCTTCACTAAGTCCAGGGTCAATGCAGCCGTCTTCCAGGAGATTTTGGAGCACTTCCTTCTTCCTTCCACACACAAGCTTTATGGGGATGCTGACTTCATTTTCCAGCAGGACTTGGCACCTGCCCACACTGTCAAAAATACCCAAACCTTGTTCAGTGACCATGGGATTACTGTGTTTATTTGGCCAGCAAACTCGCCAGACCTCAATCCCATAGAGAATCTATGTGGCTTTGCCAAGAGAAAGATGAGGGACATGAGACTGAACAATGCAGAAGAGATGAGGGCTGCTATTGAAGCCTCCTGGTCTTCCATAACACCTCAGCAGTGCCATAGGTTGATAGCCTCCATGCCCCTCCGCATTAAGGCAGTAATTGATGCAAAAGGGGACCAAACCAAGTACTGAGTACATATGTATGCTTATACTTTTCAGAAGTCCAATATTGTTCCATTTAAAACCCTTGTTTTATTGCTTTCATGTAACATTCTAATTTTCTGAGATTGTGGATTTGGTGTTTTCATAAGCTGTAAGCTAAAATCATCACAATTATAACAAATTAAGGCTTGAACTATCTTGCTTTGCATGTAATGAGTCTATATCTTTAAAGTTGCCTTACTAAAATAAATGAACTTTTGCACGATATTCTAATCTTTTGAGTTTCACCTGTACATAGTTCTAAAGTTCTTTATGCACATAAGGTTGTTATCTCAAAATACACCCTCTGCATTTTAGCTGTGCATAACCTCTTTACTGATGAAGATTATTTCAGAACTGTTCATCATTATGGATGAATTGTGCTTAATTTATCACTGATAAAGATGCAGAATATACCGTAGTACAATAGTTCTCAGTCAATTGAAATGAGCATAGATGTTTTCACTAGCATACAGAATGAAAAAACAGTGGATTTCCGTAAGGCAGCAGCTGCAATAACATGGAATTGTTTGCAGTGTATACAACATGTCAAAGAGCTTTTCATGGGGCAGTGTTAACAAGCCAGATCATACACTTGCTGTAATCTGTTTTAACAGTGAAGGAAAGGAGCAAAACATTTGATTTAATAGTGCCAGAATGATGTGTAGCAAAGTCATTCAATGAGGTGAAACAAGGTATCTTGTGTGCCAGTAAAAGTGGCAGGAAGAACTGACCTACTCATGGGGGTAGGGGCACAATCTCCCCAAGGCATTCTTCAGTAGCATGTTTTATGGAACGCCTACTGGTTCTAAGTTCCAGTTCTGTTTTGAATCATGTTAGTTCATTGGTGGTGGGGGTGGAGGCTCTTCGTACATTACTATTGCTTATATATTCTACTGCTTGTTGAAGGATATCAGCTGGATGGAGGTGGTTATTTTTCTGACTTTCCACATTGGTACTGTCACTCAGATAAACCGGGCTAAAAGATAAAGGCTAGTTCAGCATTCATGAATGATTGCAGATTTCATACTCTATCACTGTACTAGCACCCTGATCTGGCTTTCTGGCTCAGATTGGACTTTCTGTCTCTGTCACCAGAGTATTATGGGCTCACTTGGTGTGTGAGTTCACTCAATTAATGGTAGAACTGAAAAATCTGAAAGGAAAAGAATGTCACTTACTTTAGTTTCCTTTAGTTTGTTCCCATCACTTTGAACTCAGGTTCTACCTCTCGTTTGTGGGGGGAGGGGAGGCACTTCAGCCCGTGGTTGGCTGCTTGACAGATAAGTTTCCTTCATAAAGTCAGGCTATTTTAACAAACCAAGATTGAAAGTTTAAATGAAATCCTTCAAAGGAAACCTTAAACACTATAGACCAGCATTTCAGGGAGATAAGCCATCCTATAAATGTAGATGGCAGTGCAGGGGGCAGTGGAGGAAGGATGAATCTTCATGAAAATTTTGCTTTCTAAGTTCAGATATTCTCGTGGTTATTATTTTGTGGGAGGAAGCATTCAATCATGTGCAGTGCTATCCACAGTCTGAAGTGGTATAGGCAGGGCAGAGCAAATCATCAAGAAAGATGGGGATGAATGTGTCTGGTGTTGGAAACTTAAGAAGTCAACTGTTTTGTATTTGTTCTTACAGTGTGCAGAAAACTCCAAGTTCTTAGTCAGGGCTTCCTACTTGGAGATCTATAATGAAGACATCAGGGACCTCCTTGGTGCAAACACAAAGCAAAAACTTGAGGTGAGAACAACAGACGAGCAGAGTAGCAGGCAGAAAATACCCTCACACTTTGTTTCCTTATTCTGAGATTTTAGACCTCCTCTGAGAAAAGAGAAGGGCAAATCCCTGAAATCTTTGTCCAGACTCTATAACTTGGCAGTCTTAAAAAATGCTGTCATGCTAGATGCCATTAAAATATGTCTTGATATGGCATGATATAACTGAAGAAGAAATGTTTCGCAGATGATACCACCATAGTAGGTCTTATTACAGGTGGAGACGAAACAGCGTACGGGGGAAGTTCAAAAATTATCATCATGGTGCTTAGAAAACAACTTGCCCCTGAATATCAGCAAGACAAAAGAGAGGGTATTAGATTTCTGGAAGAAGGGAGAGGAACTTGCCCCACTGTTTTTTTGGGGATGGTGTTGTAGAGAGGGTTTCCTCTTTTAAATTCCTGGGAGCCTGTCTTAGTAAAGATCTCACCTGGAAAGCAAACACAACCCAGTCGGTCAGAAAGGCCCAACAGATATTCCATTTCCATAGGGTCTTGCAAAAGAATAAGGTGGGACAACAACAGGACTTCCTTTTATTGGTCCACAAGAGAAAGCGTCCTTTCATATTGCATCACAGTTTGGTATGCCAGTTTGACAGCCGCGGATAGAAAGATATTGCAGAGGGTGGTGAGCACCACACAAAACATTATGGGCTGTCTCCTGAGTCCAATAGATGACATCTGCTAGGGATCGCTGCCTTAGGAGAGCAAGGAAAATTCTCAGGAATGACACACACCCCGGTCAGCACTTCTTTACTCTCCTACCATTGGGCAGGAGATATCAAAGTATAGACAGCTGTACCAACAGGCTGAAAAATAGTTTCTACCCATGGTCAGTCAGACTTTTAAATGGAAAATAACTCCATGTCCACCAGGTGCAACAAGGTTATATGGTTGTTAATAGTATTCATTGTGTTGGGGGGTAGGTGTTTGAGGAAGGCTTAGCTAATTTAACTGTATACATGTTGTACTTTGACAATAAAGTATTATTATTATTATTATTATTATTATTATTATTATTATTATTATTA
>JAHTLZ010000010.1:22040723-22067108 GCA_023846285.1 Phrynocephalus versicolor | reverse complement strand
ATTATTATTATTATTATTATTATTATTATTATTATTATTATTATTATGGTGATGCAGCTTTGAAACTGGAACCAAATCTCGTCCTGTCTTTTGGAGGCCTTGGTAGGTGGTCAGGTAGCTGTTAGGGACCAAACATTTTTGTTGGCCATTTTTGGTCTGAAATGTGGCTTGCTGTTTGTTTGTTTGTTGGTTTTGCAGATAAAGGTTCGCTGTCCTTCCACCAATCTTCACAGTTCTGTTATGTGTAAACATGGAGGCTCTTTCCTCACATATAAGAACAAACATATTAACAGATAACCCTGCTCTACACTGAGTCAAACACTAGGGACTGCCTTACCTAAGATTGTCCAGGAGCTTTCCAAAGTCTCACATGAGAGACTTTTCCAGGATTTCCCCCTCAATTCCCCCCAACAGATTCCAATGACTGGATCTGGTTTTCTCCATGCACTATGGCCAAATCGATTGATTCAAATAGGTCTGACTTCAGCATACCAAGTTGCCACTAGAGTCGTCCATTTCGGTCAGCGGAACTTACAGGGCACTTGGCTTACTAAATTCCTGTTGATTCAATGGGCGTACTATAGTGTGATTTACTGCACTAAACAATAGGATTTTGGCCAATGTGTTTATTCGGCTCACGGAGCTCTGGTCCCGAAACATAGCTTGACAGCCTTTCCCAGATGTGTTCTCCTACTGTACTGAGAAATGCGAAACATGCTTTCTTTCTTGACAATATCGAGAACAAGCTGATACTGTACGTCCTTCAAATGATACCATTGTTGCCACCTTAATTACAGCAGATAGGAAAGATTTAGGAATCCAGCAGATTTCCAATACTTCTTCAGGGTATGGGGCTGCTTAGCTACAGAACACAAGGTTTGTGGTAAAGTGCTACTGTTTGCATGTAATAGTTTTATTTTTCTTAATAAGTTGCATTGACTCTCTGGTAATTTCCTAGTTCAGAGGCTTCTCTCCTTTCCCCCACTGTAACTGTTGCCCTACTGGTTTCCTGTGCAGCTGAAGGAGCACCCAGAGAAAGGGGTTTATGTGAAGGGCCTCTCACTGCATACAGTGCACAGCATTGCTGAGTGTGAACGTGTCATGGAAACAGGCTGGAGAAACCGAGCTGTGGGGTACACTCTGATGAACAAGGATTCCTCTCGATCCCATTCCATCTTCACCATCCACATGGAGATCTGTGTCATAGGTAAAAGCTGAATTGGGGCTCGATAGTGGTTGGTCTGCTTCTCAGACAAACCGCTGTGAAAAGGCTGAAATATTGCAGCTTGTCAATATTCCTGATACTCGGGATTCTGGAATTAACCATTGACCGGTTCCCACTGGGGTCTTCGGCTTCCCTGCGTTTCTTCAGGGGCATAAAATACTGGCGTATCTGGTGGCAAAATGTAAAGTAGCAAGCAACTGTGTCTGTTGATTGAAGCAGGAACCAAACTAGCAAAGGTACTCTAGACTAAGACTGTGTTTACACAGGCAAAGGAAATGTTATTTAAAACTCATTAGCATTCAAATAAATTGATGTGTAAAAACTCTCATCAAAATAAACTCCCTCCTCACATGTAAAGACTACAGGAGTTAAAGCACCAGGATACAGCTGTTACTGTCTGCCATCCTGCCTTGAGACATTTTCTCACAAGCCACCTCAAGATCCCACTTTAGAAAGAATGAGGCAGATCCCTCAGGCAAACAGATTTTGATTGTCATGAAAGAGTAGCAGATTGTTAGTTAATTGTTACTGCATTTTATAGTACTCATTGTAGCTACTGCTGTACCATGCAGCAGTCTCCCTCAAGTGCCCTTCAGATGTATTGGAAGAATACAACCCCTATTTCCCATAGTCTGAGAGAAGTTTGACAGGGTTCTTCCAAGCGTTCAGGCTATCTTGGGCTTCTTCTTCCTTTGCAGATGAAAGAGGCCAAGATCACTTGAGAGCTGCAAAACTCAACTTGGTGGACCTGGCCGGGAGCGAGCGACAATCCAAAACTGGAGCTGTCGGGGAGCGTCTCAAAGAAGCCACCAAAATCAATCTGTCTCTCTCGGCTCTGGGCAACGTCATCTCGGCCTTGGCAGATGGGAGGTGTAGACATGTCCCCTACCGAGACTCCAAACTGACCCGGGTGCTGCAGGACTCCCTTGGCGGAAACACCAAGACACTCATGGTGGCTTGCCTGTCTCCCGCAGACAACAATTATGACGAGAGTCTCAGCACTTTGCGCTACGCCCACCGAGCCAAGACCATCCAGAACAAGCCCCGTATCAATGAAGACCCCAAGGATGCTCTGCTGAGGGAGTACCAGGAGGAAATCAAGACACTTAAGGCTATTCTGGCTCAGCAGATGAGCATGAGTATTTATTTATTTGTTTGTTTATTGCCTTTCTCCTGAAAAGGTCACAGAGCAGCCTACAGTGTTAAAAACAATTTTATCAGCTAAAAAAAACCAATAAATTAGTATAGCATTAAAATAATTACACAGATATAATATTAAAACTGGTAGATAAAAGCCGTTCTACACACACACACACACACACACACACACACACACACACACACACACCACATTTTAAGACCCCAGTCTTGTCACTCAGTCACTAAGAGAAATCCTGCTTGAAGAGAATAGTTTTTGCCTTCTTGCCGAAGGACAGCAAAGACCAGGCCAGCCTCATCTCCTGTGGGACTTGGTGGGAATTCCTGAGTCTGGAAGCAGCGACAGAGAAGGCCTTCTCATGTGTTCTCACCAAGCAGTGGGATAGAGAGAGAAGCTTCCTGTGGTAATCTTAAAACCCAGGCAGCCTCAAATAAGGGAGATGAGAAATCTGAGGTAGCTTGGGCCCAAGGCATTTGGGCCAAGCATTTAAAATGTGCCTGAAATCAGACCAGCAACAGGGGGTTATGTGATCCCTATATTTAGCCCTAGTTCACAATCTGGCGGCATCATATTGGACTCGCTGAAATTTCCTAATACTTTCCAAAGGCAGCTCTGCATAGAGTTGGGTGCAGTCTGCATACTGGTGACACCAAATGACCACCTTAGGACAACTTCTCCCAGCAGTTTCATGTACATATTAAATGGCATGCAGGATAGCACAGACCGATGACCAGGGATTGAACAGGAATCGTACCGCTACCTCCTGAGTTCTTTCATATAGGAAGGAGCGGAGCCATGGGAAAACAGTGCCTCCAAGTCCCATCCCAGAGAGATGGTCCAGAGGGATAGCACAGTTGATGGTACCGAATGCTCCAGAAAGTCTAGCAGAACCAATAACACCCATTTCCTCATCCAGCTCTTTACATAAATCATGCACCAAGGTGACCAAAACAGTATCTGCCCCATAACCAGGTTTGAAGCCAAGTTGAAATGGTTCTAGGTAATCCATCTCATCCAGGAACCCCCTACAGGAAAGAAGCTGCCACACACCGTAATAACTTACCCAGGAATGGAACATTAGAGGCTGGCTGGTAGCCATTGGAATAATGTGCAGTATAGTAACTAGCAAGGTAATATCTTTACAATCAGCCACTGGACCTCTGCCTAAAGTCTGGTTCCCTGTACCTTCTGCTTTCTGGGAAATAAGTATATTGGTACCAATTTGTGAGATTCCTTTACATCTCCAATAATGATAAATTTTCTCCTCATGGTCACCATAATGGCAATCACCACGTTTTGTACAAAAAAGATTGAGCATCATTCTTCAAGGTAGCATTCTCCAGTAGTGCTGGTCTGTGACACCCATTATTGCTGGCCAGCACAACCTTGATAGGTACCTGATGCTGTTCATGATTTATTTCCTGTATATAAATCCTTAATCCTTTTGGGACTACAGTCTGCTTCTATAGCAAGGGCGACAACCTAAAATGTGGTGAGGAACCGGATCTTAATTCCTGGAAATATGGCTGATCCTGATTATGTTGGCGACATGGCTGACCATAACCCTTTGTGTCACTAGGTGCCAGCGGAAGCAGTGGTTGAAGGCTTTCCACTTGGTGCTTCAGCTGGGGAATTTGGATTCACTCCTGCTCCACGCAGACTTCTAAATAATGGCTGAAATCCAGTTGCCATACCTTACACTGCGTAAGGCTGATGGGGTCATCAGCAGTGTTGAATTTTCAGAAACTAAACATTTCCAACTTCTCTCATGAAGATCCCAATGCTTCCGTGGAATCCCTTTCATAGGTGGGGATTTGTGGGGGCTGAAGAAGGGAGGGGTAATCTTTAATAACCAAAAACACAGCTACCGATTGCAATAATTGTTTGGTAAAGACTTCCCTTCCCATCACACAGCCCCTACAGCTTCTCAACTATGGAAGGGATTCCACAGGAGCCTCAGGCCCTTCAATGGTGAAATCAGGAATGTTGAATTCCCAGAAAATCACCACTACTGATCTGCTTTCTGTAGTACACTATAAGTTATACCAACAAGATTTGTGATGATTTTGCAAAAATAAAAAAGAGAACATTTATAATATGAGAATGGGAGAGATGTTTCCATTGCCGTTCTCTTGTGACATCAGTGACATAAGCACTAGCCTGTAGGTGCACCTGTTATTATGGCAGTAATGTAATTCACATCCCAATTATAACTGTGGGGTCATATGAAAAGAGTTAGCAGGATAACAATGCTGCTGGGCTCATCTACCAAACCAAGCAAGAAGTGCTGCCTTCTAATTTATGCCCGTTCTCTCCTGCTTTTATAGACTTGTCTCCACTCTTACCTTCTGAGGCTACTCAGCCCGAAATAAAGCCAGAACCCTCTCCTGAATCCCAAGCAGCTATTGAAAAAGAGAAACAGCTAATTCGTGAAGTAAGTTAACCATATATTCTGCCATTGGTGCAGGGGATGTTCACTAAGCATCTGGACATGGTGCTTCAAATTACATGTGGAAGAATTGCTTTCATCTAGACCACGCTGTGACAACCAGACCTCTTTCTCCACTTTCAGAAATTCCTAAACACATGCTAAGTATGCTGTCTACTTACAAACATCCACAAAATATAATAATTTTTATGTGGAGACAAAAATCTTTGGATCATTACATTCTTCCTTGTGGTCTTTGTGGCTCACACATACCAGTTTTCCACTAGAGCAGAAACACATTGGCAACATTCTAAAACTGAGAAGCTCTTGGTAGGACACCCTGTCCTCAATAAGTGTACACACATCCATGAAATTAGTTCGGTTACTTTTTGTTGGCCATGCAAGCAGCACCTGTTGGGGAACACTCCTTATTCTGTGGATGAGTAGCTTATTATTGCATACTGTTATCCAGTAGTCTTTATGAGTGTTTATAGTTTTCTTGTTTTCTTGTTTTCTTGAAATTACTTAGAATTATTAATTCTGGTGGAAGATGTTATATCAACAGCTCTTTTTAAATGTGTTCAGAATGTGAGGGCAAAATTGCCCTTTGCTGTCAGACACTCTAAGTCTAAATGTCTTGTTTGTTTTGGGGAAGTCCATCTTGCCCATCCTTGTTCCATCTTTAAAGGCTTTATAAAGCTAGAGCATGCACAGAACAAAAAGATAATTTCCCCCCTCCACTTTGAAAGGAAATGCCTCCTTGTTTGGATTACTTTGGTGACTCTTTAACTCCCAATACGGATAGGAGGCTTCCTGATGCTAGCTCACTGGATCTGTTACCTGTTATGTTAGATCTTTTTCTCATGACCAAATACGCCATTCCTCAAGAGACCAAGGATCTCCTTGTCATCTAAATTTATTTATAAATTTATTAAATCATTTATTACATTTATTAAGTCATGCCATTATTATTATGATTCTTACTGCTGTTATTAGGCTGACTTCAAGTTGGTTTGATGTCAACATTGGTCTCAGTTACTGTGTCCTTGCACATCTCAATATGTTTCTAATTTCTCCCAGTAGATTTATTTTGAATTGCTTTAACTCTGAAATGCATTGTGGTTAGGCAACTTGCATCTCTGTAGATGAATTCCCATCCTTTTTGATTGGGGGTAGGGATGATGGAAGTTGCAGTCCCACAGCACAGCAAGGGATGCATGTTTTTGCCTCTGACTTGACTGTTCTTTACTCTGTTATAATCAATTCCCTGGGCTGTTTTAAGGCAAAGCTTCTACAAAAATCCAAATATTTGACCATTTTCTTGATGACCTTCAAGCAAAATAACTGCTCTCTCTCTCTCTCTCTCTCTCTCTCTCTCTCTCTCACTCACTCACTCACTCACTCACTCACTCTCACACACACACACATATATCATGCTCCAGACAATTGTGGTCTGGAGTTCCTATGTGTGCCCTCTCAGATTGTTTAATGTGGTTTTATTTGATTTTTTTTCCAGGAGTATGAGGAGAAACTGGCCCAGCTGAAGGCTGACTATGAAGCTGAACAAGAATCTCGTGTTCGGCTGGAGGAGGACATTAGTGCCTTGAGGAATGCGTATGACCAGAAGTTCTACACTTTGGAGAACCTCAGGAAAACAGCAGGTAGGGGTGGAGCAAATGTGAAAAGAAATGTTGTGTCCAACCAGCACATGTCTGTGCCAGATTTTATGCACGCACAGAAAGTTGGCATAGCCACTGCTTGTGACTTTAGAATTTAATGTCTGGAAATTTGTCTGTGAAGATTCTCGGTCATCCAGGTGAGTTTATCTGGAAGTTGAGTCATGGCAACTGGACTTCTATTTCTTGAGAGATTGAAATGCTTTGCTGCTCATCCAAACCGTGTCATCAGTCTGAAAAAAGCTAGTTGTGAGTCCTCCATTATATAGCTCTCTTTGACCTCTTGAAATTCTTACATGATTTAAGAATCTGGAAATTCTTATGTTGGAAAACATCTCAGAAGCTGCACAGAACCATGAATAACATTTCAAGAAGTCACAGATTTTTAAGGCCATCTTGGCATCTCTGTGCAAAACACAGTGAAGAATAATAAATACTCCCAGAATAAATTGTGCAAAATGGAAAGCTATGTGCAAGGTCCTTTTGGACCATCTAGCTGAGAAGAGCTTAGAAACTATAGTTTTAAGATGGTTCTGTCTCTTGGTGGATAGAACCCAAAATTTTTCAGGTGGCAGTTGTTCCATCTCCAGGTTCTTTGATTTCTAGCAGGCGCAGAAGACCTTTTGCCCTCCAGTTACTGTTGGACTGAAGCTCTCACCATCCTCTGCGACTGACTGTGCTGGATGAGGCTTCAGGGAAGGCTGAAGTTTCTTTATCTCAACGTCTAGAGGATGTTACAACACAACATATTCTCATCTCCCATGAGGAGATCATTGAAAGATTTATGTTGTAAGAATGGTGTTTGTATGCAGATGACACCCAATTCTATGGATCTTTAGTTTCCATCTGAGAAAACCCCACTTCTCTTGAATCAGTGGACAAGTATTTTGAATGCTGCTGGATCTGGACCTGTTCTTAGAAGCCTAGATGGCAGTACTTTGTATTGGTTGGCTTTTATACCACACAATCACATCTTTTCCTGGAGAAACTAAACTTCAGAGGTGTTACATATTTAGAGAACAACCACCTGGCTGGTGGAATTTGTTAATTTTAGTCTAATTCCCAAGTTCAAAGATAAGACACTCAAACAGTGGCTTCAGAGCTCAATAAAACTTTAGAACACCACTTGCTTGTTTGTGCTTGTGGTGGTCTGTCACAGTTGATATTTATCTTTGAAAATGAAAAAGATAATTCTTGACAATCATGTCAATCATGTCCATCAGGGTATCAATATATGTGTTTAAATAATTGTTTCCTTTCATGGTGAAATAATTTTTCTCCAGGGATTCTCACTAAATACAGTTTATTCTTCCCTGATTGAAAAATCATCCAGGCAACACTTACTTGCCTATTTCTACTAATTTTATTAATCTACACTGCTTCTATGCATGAAAGTCCAAGAATTATTGAAAACTTTTTAGATGTTACAGGCATATGTTAATTATACAGAAATAAACTTTAGAGCAATGAAAAAATGTAGGTGCAAACTCTTAAATCATGCAAGAGGCATCCAATAGTTTCACAGCAATGAAAAATGTGTAGGTGCAATGGAGGAAAATCCATGTTCTCTGTGTGTTGCCTTAGTACTACTATGTCTCTTCCCTGCTTCTTGGCTTCTCGTTCCTGGCATCTCTGTTGTTGTTGTTGTCCCATGAGTGTAGTGTGAGTTTCTGTCTTACTTTCCAGTATATATATTTCTCTCATTTGTATATATTTCCCTTCAACTGTTAACAACTGAGATTTTCAGGTGGAGTAGCTATAAACATCATCCCTCTAAGCCACCATTCCAGTCCATCTTGAATGGGGGAATGGTGTCTGGTTGTGTGTGTGTGTGTGTTTTTTTTTTAGGTTCTGAAAGGCAGATATGATGTTGGCCATGCCCTTCAAATCTTACCTACTTTTGATCTTTGAAAATCCTCCTTAGTGGGTGGCAGCCTGCTGTTTCTGTTGCCCTTTAGTCTGTCGGTATAATTTTTAATGTGCCTATTGCTAAAATATTTATTGCTTTATCATTGTTTTTCCTCACTCTTTCGTGGTAAACATGCTGTAGATTTTACAGAAAAGCTGAGTAGATGTTTTGTAAGTCAAAGGAATAAATAAATAAATAAATAAATAAATAAATAAAGACCAAGTGAATTCTGACCATAAATTCAGACCAAGCAATATATCTCTCAAACACCTTGCACCAGTTCTAAAATCTTATGTCTGAGCCTAGAGGGTGATCCTTGCTTGCTCTGTATCACCTTCTTTTGTTTTCTTTAGAATCCACCCAGCCTGTAGAAGCGGTTGCTGACCAAGCCCCTTTGTCCGCTAGCCCTGCTGCAGAAAGTGAAGTGGCAGCCAAGGTATTTGGAGAACAAACTTGCTTCTAGTAGTGAAAAAGAAACATAGCAATGGCTACACACAACTCTTTTAAAAGCAGTTCTAAAACAGTACGGGAGGGGGGTGAGATGATTTTTGCCAGGGACACTACACAAAGCATAGAATCTTTCCTGGGGAAGGCTTGTCATAGAATCTTGTTTCAAAGAATAAGAAAGAGATGAAGTAGTTACTGTTCTTATGCTATAATATTTTTAGACTCTTCTAAACAATTCCCATATCTTCTCTTGAAGTGCTTCCAGATTAGGATTTTATTGTGCTGTCACCATGCCTTGTTCACAGAATCTTACTAGGTTTAGAAGATACCTTCCCTTTATAATATTTAGACATTTTTGCCCCCCTGGGCAGAACTCTCTGAGTTATTTATGCTCATATAAGTGCCTAGTTAACAAGTTGCCACTTATATTCTGACTTGACAAGTGATTCATTAACTGGTGGAAATTTGCCACAGCAGTTTTCACCATTGCATTTATACTGGCATATGTAACCAATAGGAGTTTGGCCTTTTGTCTTTTTTGCCCATTTCCACCAAAATAGACAACTCCAGACCCTTAAAGAGGAAATGATGGAATAATTTTTTGAATGGTCAGAAGAAACTTGGCAGCACATTTTATTTCTTTATTTCTTTAATTTAGAGTATTTTTACCCCACTTTTCTCCTTGGCAAAGGACCCAATGTGGCTTACAGTAATGAGGGACAATATACAGCCCAGTACAACTGAGACGTATTCAAGTGTGAGGAACAGGGAATTGAGGGACAAAACTAAAGCTACAAGAGAACACGAGCAGTTAAAGACAGAGTAAAAATTCCATGTAAAAGGTTATTAGTGATGGAAACTAAACATTGAAAACATAGTGTCAGTGCAATCACACAAGGTTATAAATGATTATAAACACAGAATCTATTTATTCATGTATGGTAGATTCATATAAAAGACACATTATAGGTAGCCCATCATTCAGGGAAAGCTTGCCTGAAGAGGAAGGTCTTTGCCTACTTCTGGAAAGACAGCAAAGATGGGGCAGTCCTGGCCTCCAGTGGGAGGAAGTTCCAGAGTCTGGGTGCCACAGCTGAGAAGGCCCTTTCATGTGTTCTTGTGAGATGCACCTGTGAAGGTGGTGCGATGGAGAGAAAGGCCTCTCCTGATGACCTTAACACCTGAGCCGGTTCATACTGTGAGATTTGTTCTTTGACAGCAACAACCAGCTCCGCTGAATGCAATGACAGAAATCCTATTGCTTAAACATAGTAGATGAAGGTAGAGTAGGCCTATTGAATCAGTGGGGACTTGTTAAGTCAATTCACCCACAAGTTCCATTGATTCAACGGGCCTACTCTAACTGTGACTCACTTTAGCACACTGAGAACCCAATCACATATATAAAAATCCTGGGATTTGACCTGTGTTAAAAACTTGCTCAGTTTCATGTTTACACAATGAATTCCAAAGTATGTATTTATTTTTACCGACTCATATTATTTTCTTAGAAAGATAGTTAAAATAAACAGCCACCAGAAGGCTGTCTATTTCAGCAGATTGTTTTCTTCATCGACTTAAGCCTGTTGTGATCCTTACAGCTGCTTTGAAAAGGGAGCCTCTCCTTGTGTACCTGATTTAAAAACACAAGCTGAAAATATGTAGCCCCCCAAATTGGTACATTAACAGAAGACATGCATTTCATTTACTCCATAGGAATACAGGAAACAGCTAAAACCACATGTGACTTGAGTTGGCTAAACAATATGGCTATGTGTTGTTGGTTTTTTGAGAAACATAGACAGCCCCTAAGTTACAATTAGAGGAGCCCCATTTGAATCAGTGGAACTTACAGAGCGGCTAACTCACTAAATCCCTGTTGACTCAATGGGCCTACTCTTATTTGAACTATTACTTTGCTAAGCAACAGAACTTTGGCCAGTGAGATTTGCTTCTAGGTAAATATGCATAGGAGAACCATGTGTGTGTGTGTGTGTTGTGTCGTTACAGTCGTTACCGACTCTTCGTGACTCCATGTCCATGGAGTTTTCTTGGCAGGAGTACTGGAGTGGCTTGCCAGTTCCTACTCCAGGCGCCTACAGCACCTGGTATTCCCTGGTTGTCTCCCATCCAAGTACTAACCAGGGTCGACCCTGCTTAGCTTCCGAAATCGAGATCGGATGTGCTTAGGGCACCTAGGCAGCTCAGGAGAAGCATGCTTGTGGCATTAATTTCAAAAATTGTTTCATTCCATGCATTTGACTTCTTCTAATGTAACATTCAGGAATGGTATAATCAAATATATAATATACGAGAGCTTGGGGAAGTTGTTCTAAACTATAACTTCCAGAATCCGTTAGCCATCATGTCCACTGACCATTTCTAGAAGTTGCAGAAGTAACTTTTCCAAGTTCTGAATACTAGCTGTTAACTAATTCATGTCTTTGGAAAGGTCTTCGCTGACTGAAGAATGAATGAAGTGGGCAACATGAAGTCAACAGCTTAACAGTTTTGTTGGTTTGGGGGCAGAAACAATCCTTATTCGCTTAGCAACATCAGACTTTTGCCTGGAAAGAGTTTTTTTCTCTCTCTCCTTCTCCCAGACTTTTAGTACAGTAACTGGTTTGCTGAAACTGAACTATGGCAGCAGCAAAACCAGCAACAGTAGTGGCAGGTCATTGTATGCATTGTGCTTCATGATTCAACGCTGAAGGGTGGATGTGTCAGTTTTGGCTCTTTTTTCTCAGTTCCCCCACAGGAGACAGGGAACATGGTGGGTTTTACACTCTGGGAAGTCCCTTGTGAATCAGCCTTGTATCTATTTCAAATATCATGTGCCTTCAAAATGGCTGTCTCCAATATCCTCTCTTGCTCAGGAGGAGTCTGACACAGATGAACATCCTGCCCCTGCCGTGACCCAACAAGAGGAGAAGACAATCAGACCAGGAACACCAGGGACTGATGTAGCTGAGGAACCCCCTATGCCTGTAAACCACCAACAAGTCCTTGCCAGGTCAGCGAGAAATGCAATACAAATGACAGACAAAGCAAAACATGGAACGATGCAACGTTGCAACCTAGAATGCAGCCCAGATGAGTATTGTATCTGAACCCTTGCAATGCATGCAGTGTTGTACAGGAAAAAGACAAAAAGGCCTTACAGTTCACTGACCCATATTTTAAAATGCATACATTGTCAGATTAATGCATTTGGTGGATTTGGTTCTCAGCCTAATCTTCTGTTTGCACGGTTTACCCTGATCTCGGTACTTGCTTATGGTGCCCTTGTTAAGGCATGCTAGGGCAGAAGGAACAGTATGGGCAAAATGAGGCGCATCTCAACAAATAAGTTCAGCCAGATGGGAACAAAACGTTGCCATTCAGGTAACTGAAGAAACATCTTTATACTTGTCATCCTGCTGCCACCTGCTTCCTGCTTCCTTCTGGGTCCCCTTGGGACTGGTCTAGCTGGGGAGACTAAGGAACATATATTTGATGGGTCTGGAATGCCTCTAATCTCATGCCATGGGTTTGCCAACACTGCTGTAGGTTCATGATGATGGTGGCCCCTGACAGTAGGAAGTCTAAACATCAGTATGTAGAATAGAGGCATGGAACCTGTGTGTTCTTCCCTCCGCCCCCATAATTGAACTTCAGCCCACAGTCAGGTGGTATATAAACAAACAAATAAACAAACATGACTTCAGCCAGCATGATCAGGGGTTAAGGATGTTGGGAGTTAGACACTAGCAGTATCAGAAGGTTATTATGTTCCCCACAGCCAGCCAGCCTTAAGTTAAGACGAGTCTCTGACTTTCTCAGGTTGCAGATGCTGGAACAGCAGATGGTAGGAGGAGAACAGGCCAAAAACAAAGATCTGAAGGAAAAGCACAAACGGCGAAAGAAAATGGCAGATGAGCGAAAGAAGCAGTTGCTGGCAGCCCTACAGAAATCGGACGAGGAGAGCAGTGACTGGGTCCTGCTCAACGTCTATGACTCCATCCAGGAGGAACTGCATGCCAAAAGCAAAATGCTGGAGAAGATGAAGGAAAAGGTGACTCCTTTCTCCTCTGAGCTTAACAGGTCTTGTACAGGGCTTTATGAAGGAAGTTCCCTCCACCTGTAAACAGCCCCACCCTTATCTGGGAGCTTGAAATTTAGTATCCTTTGGACAATCCTCACAATCTGAAGCATCCCCATTTGAAATATCTGTGTGGCATATAGTGCTTTGTCAGTGGAAATGGGTTTCTTGCAGTCACGAGTTGTGGGGATGTTTGCCTCTTCCATCTACAGTACATGGGTTTGCCAGATCATGTGATAAGGGCCCATTCCCTCTTTCAGTTTCTAGGTAATAAACGTAGTAAGACATCTGTCTGTCCATAATTATTATGAGATATGGTGATGGCCAGTAACATCACTGGGGTTGATAACGGAGAACTAAGAAAGTGGAAGAGGAGGTGTTTAACAGCCAGTTCAACCTGCATGTTCATCCTCTGTTGATGGCTACCTCACATGGTAAATTCCATCTCTATAAGCAAGCCACCTCAAATATGACACTTCTGTGATTATTACAATTTTCAGTTTAGCTAGTTCACACCAGCTGTGCATGGTCGTGTAAAAGTCGCCAAGTGAAGCAAACACTTGTATGAGTCATCCCTATGACAGAATTCACAAACTCACCTATTTGGAACCCCAGTGCTCATTTTACAAGATCTACACTTGTTACAAATTGCTACAAAGGCAGCTAGCAGTTTAGCCGTTTATTTTACTTGGACCACCGTCTCATCCTGGTTCCATCCTTCCTAGTTGCGGGTTGCTGAAACCGAAATCAGAGACCTCCAGTCAGAATTTGAAGTGGAGAAGATTGATTATCTGGCCACCATCCGCCGCCAAGATCGAGACCTCCTCCTCTATCAGCAGCTCCTGGACCAAGTTCAGCCACTCATACGGCGGGACTGTAATTACAGCAGCTTCGATAAAATCAAACGGGAATCCACCTGGGATGAAGAATCAGGCTGCTGGAACATCCCAGAGCCTATTGTTCAGAAGACCAGCCTCCCAGCAGGTAAGGAGAACCTGCAGATTCACCACGTTTCCATCGGATAGCACTCCACCCAATGCCCCAGATGTGGACAGAACTGTCATATTGCTAGAATACACAGACACACTTGACCAGTAGGCAAACCTGCAAGGCAGCGGACTGTTGGCTGATGCAGGATTTTGCTGCCTCGGGCAAAGGAGATGGTGCTCCTATCTACTCTGTATATAACATCTTCTCAGTCAAGTTGGCAACAGAACAATATCTTCTGCCACACTGGAAGGCAGCAGGCTAGTTTAGGAAACAGAGGGCAAGTTTTCTGGCACACAGAACTTTACCTTCCTTGCACCATACTGCAACTCACTGCCTACCAGCATTAGCCACCAGAGGCAGCTGCCCCACTCTGCCCAATGATAGGGATAATGCTTTGATACTTAGAACTGAGCAAAACTGGCTTTCCTCCCCCAAATCTTCATGCCAGTTCTGCTCATTGGTGTGCTGGCTTTTGAAGAGTTTCTGATTCATACCCTTTGAGGTACTTCCCACTCTGACTGTATGAGTGATACCTGCCTTATCTCAGTTCGGAAGCTTTCCCATGTGTTCAGGGCCCTACCAAATATGCAGCAGGCTGTATCCTATCTCTTATACACAAAAGCACTTCACAGAGGAAGGGAAGAATGTGTAACCTTCCCTTTCATCTCATTTCACTCTGCTGTTAAAAGTAGCGTCCCACTGAAAAGTTCACATCTGGTATTAGAGCCTTAAATTTCAGTAGAGAAGTAGGGTAGGTGGTTCTCAGTTCTCTTATATGTACCACTTTTTCAGACTGCTCCAAACAGAACTCAAAAACCAAAGGCTGAAGAAGCTAAACCACTGATGTGATATAAAAAAATCTTATAGATCCATTTTATTGGGTTAGGAAGGAGGAGGCTATATAAGGAATGTCTAGAAATAGCCTAGGACCATCCTTATCAGAACACCTAAGGAAAAGGCCCAGTTTATGGAGTTGTTAGAAGAACATCTTGCCAGTAATAAAGCAATGCAAAAATAGGCCAGGGAAGACCAGGATAAGCAGATGGGTGAGGGAGCAGTTAATATGTGTACTGCATGGCAGTCTCATACTGAATTCCCTTCACGACTAGGGCAGTATTGGTCTCCATGCACTCATTGCAGGTATAAAGCTATCATAAGATGGCAGACACTAACAGTTCATAAGCCAGATTTTCACGGCTGCAGTCCCTTTATTACAGCTCTGCTTTGTGTCAGACATGGATGGCTACCTCTGCTTTAAGGAAGGATAAGGCACGATTAAGCTCTGTGTAGTTGCCCCAAGTCTGATCTTACCCCTCCCCCTTCACAATTGTCAGGGATTATACTAGCTAAGAGAAAACAATGTGAACCTAAAGGGATTGAGAGCTACCCTTACTTTTTTTTTAACAGCAGTGTCGTCGTTGTCGCAGACCAAAGCAGGCAGGAAGAATTCATCATCAGAGAATGGGGACACAATCACAGTGGTAAGCTGAGGAGGGATAATTCTGTACAGAGAAAGTTATAAAACTCCACAGTGTGCATATCACCAATTATTCAATTTTCTGTTTGGGCATAAATGTGGTATCCCTTCTTCTTCTTTGCTTTGTGTTGTGCTATTATTCCTAATTTTAACTAGAAGCCTGCCATTGTAGCAGGGATATACCCTCTGCAAGCATTGTAGGTAGAACAAAATAAAAAAGTAAAACAAGAGAGATAAAAACATGGTGGCACCTTAAAGGATATATTTAGACAAGTCCACTTCATCAGGCAGGGTGTAGGAGCCTACATTTATGCTTACTAAAAGTGTGGCTAGTGTTCTTGTTTGGGTCATGATTAGACATGGGCACAGAGCGGCGAAATTCTCGTTTCCATTACAGTTTGTCATTTTCGTTACGTAACGGGTAACGGTAACGAGAATTACTCCGCTCCAGCTCGAACCCGACCCGATAAAGATAAATTGGGTCGATTTTTTGTTGTCGTTCATGGCATCGTGGTTCACGGCGATTGCGTGATGCCAAGCAGCACAGAAAAAAAGTTAAAAAAAAAAGATTCCCAGCCAAAAAAGCAGGCGAAAATATGCCTGCCTCCGTGAGGGCACCTACCAGAGAGGGGTGGTTTCTGGGGGGTCCCCGGCCGTCCACCCCCTCTCCTGTCCTGGGCTGCTGGACTGGTACCAGGCTGTGGGGGCATCCTCGTCATCTCCATTTGCCATGCGGTGGGGGGGATCCAAAATGGCGACCACAATATTTATTTTTAAATCATGGTCCAAAAACCCACCAAAGCACCACAGAAACATTTGAAAATTAGGTATTTTAAATGCCTGATTTTTTATAGTAGCAGCAGTGGGTTTTTCTTGCAATAAAACGTCTCCATTGATTTTATTTTATTTTATTTTTATTTTTATTTTTTTACACCTGTGCATGCGCAATGATGGGCTCGCCATGGGATGGGACCATGCAATTTTTTTGACCCATTCCACCAATCGCATGGCCAGGTTTTGACTGAGACTTCTGGATGTGCCAGAGGGCATAAAAAGCCCACTAACCCTAACCCTAACCCTAACCCTAACCCATATGCCAGTACATTGTCCTTCTTAGTGGGTCAGAGGCACCCAGAGGTGCAGCCCACTAACCCACCCTAACCTTAACCGTAACCCTAAGCCTAGCCCTTACCCTAACCCCAACCCTAACCCAGATCCGTATGCAAGTACACTTCCCTTCTTAGTGGGTCAGAGGCACCCAGAGAGGTGCCTCCCAGAGCCCACTATCCCCTACCCTTATCCCATTCCCTAACCTGTATGCCAGTACGCTAGTACGCTCCCCCTCTTAGTGAGTCAGAGGCACCCAGAGAGAGAGGTGCCTCTGCCACTTAGCCCCCACCCTAACACAATGTAATGTATGGTACGCGGCGGCTTCGTGTTACGCTTCCTTTCCCTTCTTAGTGGGTCAGATGTCAGAGGCACCCAGAGAGGTGCCTCCAGAGCCCACTTACCCCAACCCCAACTCAAACGATAAACGACAAACGGAAACGACAAATTTTTGAAAATTTCCGCGACAAACGGAAACGGACCCGCCCCGACAAACAACAACTCGAAACGTTATTTTTTCTGGTCATGCCCATCTCTAGTCATGACTGCTGAGAGGGTGTGGCTGGTGCATTGCAGCTACCTGAAATCACTGTCCAGCAGCAAAAACAAAGCAAGATATTAGTCCAGTCTCATTCCTCCTCATATTGTAGAGCCATCAAAGTTTGTAGCTAACAGGGGATACAAGAGCTCATCTAATCCTCTGCTGTACAGGAAATCGACAGGTGAACTAAGTTTGATCGATGTTGATTCATACTCTGCTTAAAAAACTCCCAACAAAAGAGAGACTATAACTTCCTAAGGCAGTGGGGGTCGGGACCCCTTTGGGGGTCGAATGACAATTTCACAGGTGTTGCCATGAGCCAGTGAAGAAAAAGGCACAAACAGCTTGGGTCTGGGGGGGGGGAGGGGGAGGAAGGGGGGGAAGAGTGAATTACAGCTTGATAGGTTGGAGGAGATGTCAGTCAATGGCACTGAAGGCTGCAATTGGCTGAGGGTGCCTATAGAGGGAAGTTCTCTATGTCACCTGCGGCAGTGGCCTGCCAAGAGGGGGCTTGTGGCCTCTTCCAAGCAGGGCAAGGAGTCACCACAGCATGGGGAACTGTATTAAAGGGTTGTGGCATTAGGAAGGTTGGGAACCACTGTCTTAAGGCAATCTGTTCATTAAGAGTGTGAAATACAATGAAAAAGTCAAGCACCCTTCCTATTTAGGCATTATTTATTACATTCTTCACTTTCAGTGCTAGGGCTGGCTACAGTTTTCTTTAAGTCGAGGAGGAGACAAATTTAGAATTTGTTGGGTCTACCTGGATAATATTTTAAAATACAGAGAGAGGGTGTGTGTGTCTGTTGTCCCTAAGCATGTTCAAGCCTTGGCCTTTGGACAACAGTTCTTCTGCTAGTTATCAGTTGTAGCACTGTCTTCTATGGCTTGTTTTGTCCCTGTAAGCTCTTACTCTTCATACAGTAATAGGCGAATTCCAGTTCAATGAGGCGGGTGGCAAAGCAAAGTGTTCTGCTTATATACTGCTCCATATTGATTAAAGCACTCTCTGGGTGGTTTATAATTTATTTATTCAGTCTACACACTACCCCTCCCCAGTAAGCTGGCAAAACACCTTTTCATGGCCATTCAGTTTAAATTGTATATTTCACAATGCTCTCACTTCCCAGAGGTTAACTGAATGTTAAATTCTTTTACATCCCACTGATTTCTATGAGAAGAAGTATTTAGTCATCTCATTGAATTCACTGCGGCTTAAAAACTGTACAGTGGACCCTTGTATAACAAACAGCTTGTATAACATAAAATTTGTACAACATAAAAATTTCAGAGATAGGGGAAATTTGCTTAACATAATCGCCTATGGGGAGAATCCGTACAACATAAAAATGGGATCACTCCATTTTCAATGCATTCCTATGGGAATTTGTATAAAGGAAAATTTGCTTAACATAATTTCATTTGGAACGAATTAATTCCTTTATACAAGGTACCACTGTACTTTGGTCTTTGGTTTGGATGGCTGTTTTCTCCGATTTGTAATCCTCTCACTGCTCCACAGTGGTGCAGAAACTAGATAGAAAAGTAGTATGGTCCAGTGCTTAAAATAGTAAAGCAAGACCTGAGAAGATGGGGTTAAAATTAGTCTCAGACTTGTCAATCATTGCCTCAGTTTCCTCACCGGAAGAGTGAGAGAAACCATTTACCTGATAGGGCAAATTCTTTTAAAATGGTGCCCATTGGTTGTGTGTTTACAGCAGGAGGAAGACCGCTACAAGATGATGCTGAGCAAGAGCGACAGTGAGAATATTGCTAGTAACTATTTTCGTTCCAAACGAGCAAGCCAGATTCTGAGCACCGATGCTATGAAAAGTCTTGGTAGGTCCCCTCATATTCTTCCCTTCCAAAGCTGTGCTGGTGGCTGGCACCTCTTCCTGTCCCTCCACACCCCGGCCTTGGTACTGGTAGCTCTTCTAAGTATTTCTCAGGTGTCATCTCAGCATCCCAGCTTACAGTAACCTGGTCAATATCAGCCAATGTTGTTAGTCCCTTTCTCAGAGGGCTCTGTGAATGTGAGAGAAAATTGTCTAATTCAGTCAGTTCATTTATGTCAATGTTAAAGTGGATTGGACACATGTACACTTTATTTCACAAATGTTGCCTTATGAGCTCAGTGAGAAGCACAAGCACAAAAGAAAATGGCAGAAAGCATCCTGTATGTAAAAACCCATTGGTCTAAGCAAGGTGACAATAAGTCGAGGCAGTCAAAGAAAGCTAACAACAATAACAACAAAGCAAAGTGGGCTGCTTATATACTGCATCATAGTGCTCAGGACAGGGGTGTCCAAACATCGGCCCTCCAGATGTTTTAGACCACAATTCCCAGAATTCCAGCCTGTATTGCCAATGACAATGGACTGTAGGAGTTGTGGTCCAAAACATCTGGAGGGCCGAAGTTTGGACACCACTGGCTTAGGGCATTCTCTGGGCAGTTTACAATTTAATTATGTGGCCTACACACTGCCCCCAGCAAGCTGGGTACTCAGTTTACCAACCTCAGAAGAATGGACGACTGAGTGAACCTCAAGCTGGCTACCTGTGACAGAACCTGTGTCCTTAGTAGAGCTTTGGCTGCAGTACTGAGGTTTAACTACTGCACCACGAAGCTCCTTTCTTAAAGGAGTTTGGGCCCTTCAGCATGTAACTTTTTTCTTTCCTAAAACTAGGGGCTGGCTGTTGTCTTTCCATTCCTCTTGACACAGGGGTCTCCAAGTCCTTTGGGGTGGCCAGGTCACCCCTTGTCCCTAGGAGGAGAAGGCCATTCTCTTTGTCAAATCTTAGTGTGTGCTGAATCCATTATTTATGATAGTTATCATCGTCATTTGTATTTATTTTATTGCAAAGGCCTAATATCCACTCAGCCAGAAATGGGAAATATGTAGCTCAACAGAAGACATTTGACTAAAATATCAGTGATCCCTCATCATGGACTAGGCTGGTAAAGGCTGATGGGAGCACCAGTCTAATGACATTGAGAAGGTCACATGTCCTTCATTCTCCTCCCAGAACTGTACATTGTTTAGAACGAAACACATATGTATACATGCAGCCCTTTTGTCATGCAGGCCCTCTTGTCAAGCCCTCTTGTCATGCAGCTCTTTCATCATCCCCCAGACAGATCAGAAGCACTTCACACCTCCACTGGCAAGGCCACAGCTAACTAACCATACTGAATATTGTTGGGAAGAGTTGCATAGATGGGACTTTCACGCACCCCAGGCCACTGTCTACCTACCTAATGAGCCTATTCAGAACAGTGTGATGTGAAGTCAAGGTGAACTATAAATTGGAGGCCTCTCCACTAGCTTTCCTTAGACTGACAAAGCTGCTTGGATAAGTAGTGAAACATTTTGATATCACAAGAAAAGAAGTCCAGTTGCCATGACTCACCTTTTGGAGAACACATGCACACACACCTCTCTTAAATGGGCTTAAATAAGGAGTGAGATGTCTGCAACTTTTAAAAGTGGTCTCCCTACTTCTAGGGAGACAGCAAACAGGCAGTCAGGGTTTTGTTTGTTTCAATGTGACCAAGCATCTTAGCATCCTCTTCTTGTTTCTTTCCTTGACAGCTTCCCATAATTCGCCCCTTCTGGTGAACAGCAGCACTTCTATGCTGACCTCCAGCTTGGCACCCATTTCCTCTGCCCAGACGGTGGAGATGCCCCAACCACGCCCCTTCCGCCTTGAATCCTTGGACTTTTCTTCTCCATCGGCCAAGACAAAACACAAGAAAAGCCGGAACAACTTGAACGCAGACCCTCTCTGACTGGCAGGCCACTCGTAAGGAGTACAAAAAAAGCAACCAAGCAAACCAGCTCTTAGGCATCGATCCTTAGGCATTCGTAGGATTTTGACATGACCTCTAGCCTGGAACCCTTCCACTGTGTGAACTGACCCCTCTGTGAACCGGGCCTTCCACATAGGCATCCAGCTCAGTTTTCACAGTCCTTCCACTTGTAAAAAACAGTCTCGAGAGTGGGAAGCGATATGAAACTACTCCATGTGATTAACTGCTCAGATGCTTTGTGCATAGTGGACAAAAGCCAAAGTGTGTTCTGCTGCTATCCGACACTCAAAATTGTCCGTTTGGATAAAAGTCACAAGTGCAAACTTCATGAAAAACTGCCATTTTATCTTTCAGAAGGTGGCATTTGATGGAGAGGTACAACTGCAGAATCAGTGCATAACGGTCATAATAAAAAGATTCCGCCCTCCAAGAGCCACCCAGTATCCACTGTCAAATTTTATGAAACCAATAACATACCGTATTTTTCGTTCTATAAAACGCACTTGTCTATAAGACACACCTAGGGCCTTTTTACATGACCCCTCAGATCCGCTGGTCCCTTAAATTCGGACCAGAGATCTTGAGGGTTCGTTGCTGTTCCTCCGTCCCCACCTGCTCCGCACTTCCTTGTTTTGTCTGCATGAGGGGAGGGAGGAAAAAAAGCCTTAAACAGGGACAAAAGAAGAAACCCTTACATCCCCTGGGTGGAAGCTTGGTCCCAGCCCCGGTCTTACTTCCTGGTTGCTCTTAAAGGGATGGAGGCAAAAGAAAAACAACAAAAAGAAGCGAGGAGAGCTCAGGCACTCTCCGCATCAAAATTTTTCACCCTCTTCAAGCAGGTACAAGAAAAGTGCGCTGGGTCGCGCTTAGGTGGGCGGGGTCGCACTTAATTGTCTGCAAACTCCACACCTGGTGGGGAAACATTTTTAAGGTCTGGAGCTTGCAGCCCTTTGCCGCGGAGTAGAGATGGGCACGACTTAGCGGAATTCCCGTTTCCGTTTCCGTTACTCGTTTCCGTTACGCAACGGAAACGGTAACGGGAATTACTCCGCCAGAACTCGAACTCGAACCGACTAAAGAATAATTGGGTCTGATTTGTCGTTGTCGTTCCTGGCATCGCGGCGATCCCGCGATGCCAAGCGGCACAGAAAAAAAGTTTTTAAAAGTAAAAAAAAAACCCGATTCCCGGCCCTAAAAGCAGGCGAAAACTGTCTGAGGGCACCTACCAGGCCAGAAGGGTGTTTTATTTGGGGGGGGGGTTCCCCGCCCCCCCCCCCCTTGGCTAGTGCCCCTGCTCCCTGGTTGGACCAGGCGGGGGGGGGGATCGTCTTGTCTGCCTTTGCCATGCGGTGTGCGGGCGGGGGGATCCAAAATGGCAACCGCAATATTTTTTTTTTTTGAAATCGTGGCCCAAAAACCCACCAAAGCACCACAGAAACATGCGAAAATTAGCTATTTTAGACGCTTGAATTTTTACAGTAGCAGCAGTGGGTTTGTCTTGCCAAAATACGTCTCTGTTGATTTTATTTTATTTTATTTTATTTTTATTTTTATTTTTTTACACCTGCGCACGCGCAATGATGGGCTGGCCATGGGATGGGACCATGCAAATTTTTGGAGCCATTCCACCAATCGCATGGCCAGGTTGGGAGGGCGCATCCTCGACGTCTCCATTTGCCATGCGGTGCGGGGGGATCCAAAATGGCGACCGCAATATTTTTTTTGAAATCGTGGTCCAAAAACCCACCAAAGCACCACAGAAACATGCGAAAATTGCTATTTTAAAACTGCCAGATTTTTTACAGTAGCAGTGGGTTTTTCTTGCAACAAAACGTCTCCATTGATTTTATTTTATTTTATTTTTTTTACACCTGCACATTTGCAATGATGGCTCACCATGGGAGTGGACCATGCAAATTTTCCACCAATCGCATGGCCACTTGGCCAGGTTGACCACAGAGACTTCTTGGATGTGCCAATCAGGCATAAAAAGCCTACTAACCGTAGCCCGAACCCGAACCTTAAGCCTAAGCCTAACCCATACGCCAGTACACTGTCTTTCTAAGTGGGTCAGAGAGGCACCCAGAGGTGCACCCCAATACTCACCCTAACCTCACCCGTAACTAGCCTAACCCTAGCCCTTGCGCTAACCCGTCTTAACCCTAAGCCAGATCTACTTGCATTGCACTACATGCAAGTACGTTTCCCTTCTTAGTGAGACGCAGCGGGTGCAAAGAGTCTGCCAGTCCGTCACTTGTGGCTCTGGCTGACTCCTGCAGCTGCCTCAAGGAGCCCGCTAGCCCCCCAAACCAGTACTAATGACAAACAAAAAACCGAAAAACGAAACGACAAATTTTTGCGAAATTTCGCGAAAAACGGAAACGAGCCGAAACGGGCTGCCTCCGACACACGACAACTCGAAAACGTCATTTTCCCTAGTCGTGCCCATCTCTACCGCGGAGCTTAGGGGTCGTGTATAAACACCCCTAGTTTTTAGAGGAGGAAAACAAGAAAAAAATATTTAGCCTAAGGTTTCATGGCCAAGGAATCCTGGCTGCAAAAGGGGAGGCTTGCAAACGAGGTGATTGGAACTGGAATGCAAGCTGAAAAAGAGAGGAGGCTTACAAACAAGGTGATTAGAACTGTGTGGAGGCTTGCAAATGAGGTGATTGGGACTGGGAAATCCAGGCTTCAGAAGGGGAGGGCAGAGGATCGTGGAGATCTCTTTGCAAATGAGGTGATTTTTTGACTGAGGAATATTGGCCGCAGAAAGGAGGGGTGGAGGAAGCCTCTTTGCTAGCAAGGTGATTGGAACTGGGGAATCATGGCTATAGCAGGTGACGGGAGAGGCTCTGTGCAGGTAACTTCTCTCTAAAGGAAAATCTGTGCTATATAGGGAGCGGGGACTACTAGATTCACTCTATAAGATGCACAGACATTTCCCCTTACTTTTGGGAGTGGGAAAAGTGCATCTTATAGAGCGAAAAATACGGTAGTAACATGAGCAAGCACTGAAAGAAGGCACTCTTGCAGTGGACAACCTATATTCTGGGCCTGCCTTAGATTTCCATGAACAGCCCTACCACCCTCATGATTCTTAACAAATTATACGTGGGGACTAGTTCAGCCACCTCACAACTGACTTTATTTTCACTAAAGTCATAAATATTTGTCTGGACGGTATCATGTCAGACTGCATACAGAGGCTCATGTATTGGAATACTCTCGTGAACAGTAGTTCACTCTATAATGCTCATGTGTAGCAAAAGTCATTAATAAAATTTCCATCACATGCTCCCCAAGACATGCTCGGGGAGCAGGGTTTTCGCCTAATCACCTCTCTAATGTGGCTAGATTTTCATATGCAAGGAATTTTTGTATATAGAAAGCATTTCATCCTGTAAGGCTCCCCTGGCACACAGGAGGGTGCTACCGGACAAGGCATTTGTCTCTCCGTTGTTGTTGTTGTTGTTGTTGTTGTTGTTGTTGTTGTTGTTGTTGTTGTTGTTGTTGTTGTTGTTGTTGTTGTTGTTGTTGTTGTTCAGTCGTTCAGTCGTGTCCGACTCTTCGTGGCCCCATGGACCAGAGCTCGCCAGGCCTTCCTGTCTTCCACTGCCTCCCGGAGTTTTGTCAAATCCATATTGGTTGCATCGATGGCACCGTCCAACCATCTCATTCTCTGCCGTCGTCTTTTCCTTTTGCCTTAAGTCTTTCCTAACATCAGGGACTTTTCCAAGGAGCCCTCTCTCCTCATGAGGTGGCCAAAGTACTGGAGCCTCAGCTTCAAAATCTGTCCTTCCAGTGAACATTCGGGGTTGATTTCTTTCAGGATGGAGAGGTTTGATCTCCTTGCAGTCCAGGGGACTCTCTAATGTCTCTTTAAAGGTATGGGGGGTATACTGATCTGTCCGCATGACTTTACCTGTTAAAAGAAGGACAAATGAATCAATTATGCTACATTACCACAAGAAAGGACTCAAGGCAGTCCTGCAGGAACACATTTGTGCTCCTTTTGTTCCTGTAGCTAAAGTTAGCATTAGAGGTGGGCACGAAACAGAAAACCGATGTTTCAGTTCATTCTTTTCCGAGCCCACCCTTGGTTTGGTTCAGTTCGGGTTTGTATGATTTTTTTTAAAAAATCGTACGAACCCGAACCAAGCCGAACTGGTTCGAGTCAGACTTATTGGCGGCAGTGGCAGTGGCAGTGGCTTTTTGAGGTGCTGGCTTGGGGCCAGCACCTCTAGAGGTGCGAGCTTCCCGGTGCCTCGATTTTTATTTTTTTTTAATTTTTTTCCAGCACCAACTACGCAGCCCCTGGGGCCAGGTTGGCACTTTTCCCCCAGTGCCAACCATGAAGCCCCTGGGGCCGGGTTTGTGCTTGTTTTATTATTTATTATTTATTATTTATTATTTTAGAGCACTGACCACACAGCCCCAGGGGCTAGTTGGTGATTTTTTTTAAAAAAAAATATTTTATTTTAAAAAGCCCCCACCTGGGACTTTTCGAGGTGCTGGCTTGGGGCCAGCTTCTCGCACCTTGATTTTTATTTTTTTTAATTTTTCCAGCGCCGACCAGGCAGCCCCTAGCGCTCAGTCGGCGCTTATTTTATTTATTTATTTATTTATTTATTTATTTATTTATTTATTTTTATTTTAGAGCGCCGACCACGCAGCCCAAGCTGCCGGTCGGCACTTTTTTATTGTTGTTTTATTTTAAAAAGCCCCCTGCTGAGGGCTTTTTGAGGCGCTGACTTGGGGCCAGCGCCTCTACAGGACTAGCTTCCCTGTGGAGTTCCAGGTCCAGGAGGACTGCGGCGACACCGATGACAAGGTAGGAGAGGGTTAACGAAAAACGAAGCAAACGAAATGGAAATTTACATTTCGTTTCGTTTTTCTTTGATGGGTTGGTTTGTTATTTGTTTCGTTAGCTAATGAAATGAATAACGAATAACGAAACAAATTAAAAGTTTGCTTCGTGCCCATCTCTAGTTAGCATTGCTTGTGTTAACTGGCAGATGGCGCCACTGTGCAACTAGAAACCTTGCAAGTTTCATTTAAAACACAGGCTGGTGCTGTTCTTGCAAGGATCAATGCAGAGGAAATATGGCAGGAAGTCTGCAGGGTCAGCTGAGGACTGAAACATGTCAGATCCTCTTGATTTCATATGATTTTTGCATGGGAACCTTCCCAAATCAACATCAAATCATACATCTCATTCATGTCCAAATACTACACAATAATGATCATGCAACTGGACCCGCTGTGCTAGGGAATGAATGCATAGCCCGGTCGAGTGACAGCCATATAAGAGGTTGAGAATCCTGGAATAGGGCCAAGTTTGCAGGAGAAGAAATGAAGAGGCGTTGGAGCTGGACTTTGTGCAGAAATCAAGGGATGCGGGCAGTCCAGTCTCCTTGGCGTCCCTGCATGTGATGGTCACTCCCTATCTATCTATCTATCTATCTATCTATCTATCTATCTATCTATCTATCTATCTATCTATCTATCTATCTATCTATCTATCTATCTATCTA
>JAHTLZ010000010.1:21986022-22018925 GCA_023846285.1 Phrynocephalus versicolor | reverse complement strand
CCCCCCCCCAGAAACCACCCCTCTGGTCGGTGCCCTCACTCAGGCAGGCATATTTTCGCCTGCTTTTTTGGCCGGGAATCGGGTTTTTTTTAATTTTTAAAACTTTTTTTCTGTGCCGCCACTTGGCGAGTTGGCGAGACGACGAGGATGCGCAGCCCAGGAGAGGAGAGGGGGGGAGGCTGGGGGACCCCCCCCCGAAACCACCCCTCTGGTAGGTGCCCTCACTCAGGCAGGCATATTTTCGCCTGCTTTTTTGGCTGGGAATCGGTTTTTTTTTAATTTTTAAAACTTTTTTTCTGTGCCGCTTGGCATCGCGCTATCGCTGTGATGCCAGGAATGACCACGACAAATCAGACCCAATTTTTCTTTAGTCGGTTCGAGTTCGAGTTCTGGCGGAGTAATTGTCGTTCTTCGTTCCATTACGTAACGGAAACGAGGAACGGAAACGGAAACGAGGATTTCGCCGAGTCGTGCCCATGTCTATTCACGAATCCAGAAGAAAGGAGGGAAAGCCAGTGGTGGGAACAAGCCACTAGCTACTTGGCCTAGAAATATTTGGTACTATGGCCCGAGCATAAGGTACTGTGCATGCCTCTGCAACCACTCCTTTCTACCCATCCCTGCTGAAACACAAATAGCTAAGAACATAAACATTAAAAGAATGTTGGGACCAACAGAAACTAGACTTGGAGGAAATGAAGCTGTCACTGCCTCTTTTGCACAGCAGCCCTCTCATAGAGTGGAGGGGAGAGAAACAGATGCCACCCAGGACAGATAGCTCTCTGGATGAGCCATGAGAACGGGTAATTGGGAATTGCGTCCCTGCTTTTCTAACACTTGGCTTAGCTTGGAAAGGCAAAATCTTGTCTCCTTTCAATATAGTAGCATCATTCTTGGAAAGTGAAGCAGAAAAAGAGTTCTGGTCCTATTTCAGACAACAGATGCCCTGTACAGGTTTACCAGTCAAGGCTCACCTGTCAACAAAAGGTCTAGCTAATTCTCTTCCTAAAATAATCTTTTTTTTCTACTCTTCTCAGTCAACGAGTCTACAAACAGAGCCTTTCAGATAGAAAGCGCAATGATTTGTATGATTCCATCTCTCCATGTGATGCTTCTACAAGTAACAAGCAATGCAAAAAAGGGGGAAAGGGCCATGCTCATTACAAGCTATTTATGAACCATGGATGAGTCAGAAGGAAAGTGGAAACGAGTAAGAAGGGATCAAATGAAATAAATGGAGGTTACAAGTCTTTAGGTGTAGTCTGAGAAGGAAGAGAGCAAAGGGGAGAAGCAAAAGAGGCACCAAATGTCCAAAGATGCTATGCTGAGAGGGGTGGGGTGGGGGGAGACTTTGTAATGCTGAAGAGGAAATCGGCAGCATAATGGCTAGTCATATTTCATCACGTAAATGCTAATCTCTCCCACCCTTGCAATCTGAACACAGCATTAAAAAAATTAATAAGAGAGAATGACTGACTAAGCACTTTCTGTTTTTAAATAAGGGTTGTTTCTTGCCTTAAAAAAGCACTCCCCCCTACCCCCAAAAGCATGTAAAGGGCTAAACTAGGTCTCCCACAGGCATCTAGGTATGATTGTTGTTGCTTTTTCACGCTGATCCTTTTTCAGCAGAGAGAGGTCAGGGGAAACCGGGCACGGCCCATCAAGATGTGTGTGCTTGTGTGTGTGTGTCTGTGCACATGAGTGCGCACAAGCAAAAATGATCCCTGGCATAAGTGCTGCTACTGGCTTAAGCCAAATGGTTAATGGGGGGAAAAACAGGCTTGAGAAAGGATCTGAACAAAGATGATGATGATAATGATGATGGAAGGCAGGGACAAGAAAGACATTGTGTCTCCTTGTTATTTATTGGACACACTGTCCAACACAGGGCAGCAAGCGCTCTCTGTTTAGGAAAGCTTGTCATCACTGAACACAACAGAGTTTCATTGCAGGACTGCTCTACTTAGGTTTTAGAATTGGTTTTTACTAGCAGTTAAATTACTGCTATATGCTTACTTTTTCCAGTTACTTGGTATTAAGTATTTGTGAGCTGCCTTAGGAATCTGTACTAGGAGAAAAGTGGTGCATATATTGAACTAACAAACAATTAGAGCGAACCACATAGGCAAGGATCTTACTGGATATAATGGTGAGGCATAATGGTTTACCTGCAGAGCAACACAGGACCCCCTGCTTGGAAGGGTGGCCCTTGCGGAAGCAGAGTTTGCCATTACAGTACTGTTAGGGAAAGGGAAAGGTTTTCCCCACACGTGCGTGCTAGTCCTGTCTGACTCTAGGGGCGGTGCTCATCTCCATTTTTAAGCCAAAGAGTCAGTCTTGTGCGAGTCCTTTGCCATATGACTGGCATGGCTGAACACATTTCTGTGCACGGAACACTGTTTACCTTCCTGCTTTTTACAGCAGTACCTATTTATCTACTTGTGTTTACATGCTTTCGAACTGCTAGGTTGGCGGGAGCTGGGATTAAAAGCAGGAGCTCACTCTGCAGCGTGGCACCGGGATTCGAACCGCCACGCTGCCAATTTTGCAGCCGACAGTTTTCAGTGCTCTGGCTTTGCTGAGATGTCACACCATTGCCCAAGCAGAGTTTGTCATTACAGTACTATTATTATTACTTAATCTGTGCAAGAAGGACCCAGAAACCTCCTAGTGGAAACTGCTTGAGCCCACAAGCTTTTTGAAACATTAAGATCCTGGCCTGGTATTAATGTAGCACTGCTGGGCTTGGCAGGGCTTGGCAAAGTTTCTTTCAATTTTTCACTCGTTTCTTTGCATGGCCATAGGGAAAGAAGAAGAAAATGTACATGTCATCGTGGAGTTTAGCCCACTCATCTCTGGAATCCTGACTCTACGTTTTAAAATGGTAAGCCTACCTCATGGCTTTGAAGCTATCAAGAATGTGAGGGAGAACAGTCATAAAACAAGGACAGGGAGTCCCATTTGAATAAAGCATCTCTTGTGGCCGTTTCATAATAATGAGAAGCAAACCCCAGTTTACACCTTCTCACCACATTATTCTTCCCTGTCTCCTAATAAACAGCCCCCTGGCAAATTCATTAATTCAAACAGATGTGAGGTGGGATGAGCCATATTATCTCATTCCCCTCTAGAGTTGAATTCGTGGATTGCAAGTGAGTGTCAAAAATTATCTGTGTGTATAGAAGTCAAATGTGACCTACAAAAATCAAAATGCAGATATTACAGAGAAATACATGTGTCCTATGATTTTAAAGAAATATGTGCCATTAGTACTGAACACATTTTGTCTAGGTCCAGCTTACAGCTCCACAACAACTTCCTTTCATTATATTAGCAGAAATTTTGTTTGTTGGTTCACAGGGGAATTACTGGCCATGTAGACAGTTTATTTTTGCAGCATGCAGACAACAAAAGAAAGAAATGTCTTCAAAATGGGGGGGTGGGATGGGGAACGGTGCCTGCAATTAGTGTTGGTCATAAATGAAGGCTTTTGCTCATCATAGAGTACAGTAATAAGACTTCACTAAAGCCAGCCTGAGGCAATAATAAAGGCCAGGGCTTCTGGGAAGTGCAATCAAAGAACACCTGGGTTATCCCAATTTGGGAAACACTGGGCTAGATGGACCACTGATCTGAACTTCCCCACATGTTGTTTGCTCCTCTTTAAGAAGGGTTTGGTCACTCACTGAGTTGGATTAATTTCACAGGTCTATGTGATGCAACCTCAACTAATTCCTTCTATCTACCTTCCATTTCAGGATTATTTCCCCTCACAAGAGATCTTGGTTTTGCCGCCTCTTTCCTTTCAGATCTGTTATCCCATCTGCTCCTCTTATGGGGAGGTGTTTACAATTACAATTCCCCTGATGGTCAGATGTGGGAGTCTTCTCCCCAGCTCATCTGACTTGTTGCTTTCAGTGACTTCTTCTCAGCTTCTCACCCCTCCTCCTCATTTCCTACCTGATCTGAAAGCCTGGCTGGGCTTCATCCGACATTGACAAAGCCAGTCAATTTTTCTTGTGATTTTTTTAGACCAGATGAACCTGACAGGAAGAGTCAGTTTAACAAGAGGAACTGATTAACAACCATGGAAGCTTGGAGTGAGTGGTTCCAGATCTCTGTGGGAAAAGGCCCACAGTTCCAACTCATATTAATATAAGCCACATGCCTCATGTTGATGAACACTACATTTAGTCATCTTCACTTTTGACTTTTCTAAAGTAGAAAAGCATACCAGAAATTCTTCTGGTACAGGGGGGACAAGATAAGCAGAACTCTCTAAACGCACTTCCAGATGGGAGGAGTCTTCAAGTGAGAGAAGAGATTAATCATTGCTTTCTAGAACCAACCTGTATGGACCCTGTGTTGATCCTCCTGATGGTTGCTTGCTAGGACAAAGAGAATGCCAAGAAATGGTTCAGAAAACATTACAGTGAAACTGCACTGGGAACTTCAAATCGCCATGTAGAAGGAATAACCTTTCAGAAATACTTGTCCAGTGCGCTGTCAAGTTGGAACCAACTTGTAGTAACACTAATGGGGCTTTCAATGTTATGTGAGGTAAGGAGTGGTTTTACCAATTCCAGTGTTTCCAATGCTGGGTAGGTATTCAAACCCTGATCTCCCAATTCATAGCCCATCATTCATTCTGTCCACTGCATCACACTTGGTATCCCACAAAACTGACCTACCATGTTATTTCATTTTTAACCTCCATCAATATTTTCACTTTTCCGAACTGCTCTGGGCAGGGAAGAAGAGAATGTGACAGCAAAGCTATCGGCCAATCGGTACCAGGCACAACATGTTGCTTCGGCTATCCTGTAGGATTGCCCTCTCTCCATTCATGGAGACCAACTGTTTTTCAAATTGTGCAATAGCACTCCATCAGCACTTATGTTTTTACCTAACTTCCAAGAACTAAACCTAGACATTCAGTTACTATGGCTGTCCTTAATGACTTGGCCTATATTGTGTTGTCGATTTACCCTGTTTCCCCGAAAATAAGACTTATTTACACCTTTGCCTCTCACTGAAATATAAGGCATCCTCCCGAAAATAAGACCTCTCTGATAATAAGGCCCCCGAAGCTACCATAACTCTGGGCTCTGGACTGTAGCGGCAGGCGCTGCCGCGCAGCTCACTATTGGCCGCAGCGCAGCCAGAGCAGACAGGAAGTGTGACGTCTCTTTTAATCAGAGAGCCCACACCACCGCCAGGACAAGCTGCCACCTGCTGCTCGCTCTGCCCTGACAGAGTCTAGCTGACTCACAATTAGACAGTGAGTTGTGTGGGGCAGCAGTTGGACACATTGTGTGTACACACAGGGGTGACTGAGGTAGGGGGGAAATGTCTGATAAAGGGGTGGGGGATGTCTGGTGAAGGGGCACTGGCACAGGGGTGGGGGGAGGGGGATCACTTAAAATGATCATGGAAATATAAGGCATCCCCTGAAAATAAGACCTAGCTCATCTTTGGGAGCAAAAATTAATATAAAACACTGTCTTATTTTTGAGGAAACAGGGTATATATTTTATAATATTATTATTCTGTATTGCATACAACTGTGGTTTATAAATACTTGAAAACACTAAGGCAAAAGATGAGGACGGCTCTCCTAGGGTGACAATACTGCTATAATTATTAATATGAACAATTGTCACACAATATCCTCCTATATGTACTTTGATTTCCCTGAAGTCCAGAAATGAGCGTTTGGACCTTCTTGATGCTGTTTGATTAATTACATTTACATCCCACCTTTCCACTCAACAGAGCTTACAATCTTCATAAAAGAATAAAAACCAATGAAAACAGAATTTAACGATAAAAATTAAGTAAAACAAGTCCTAACATTGAAAGGCATTAAAGCTAATTACACATATTAAGGCCTTTAATATCAGTGATGAGGTTAAAGACAACATGGCAGGAAAGGCTGAACATCACATGCCAGTCAAAAAAAGAGGTGTGTTTTACACCTTTCTTGAAATCTGTCAGAAGGGCAGCGGATTGGAGCTTTGAAGAAGGTATGTTCCACCGTCTGGGAGCCACACATGAGAAAGCCCTTTCCCACATGATTGGTAAGCAGGCCTCTGAAACTGTTTGTGGTCTTAAGAGAATCTCTCTTAGAGATCTTAATGTCCATAACAGCTCATAATGAGATTGGCTGCAAATGAAAGAAGTCTCCTCTTTTACAAAAGTGTCTTTTTTATACCCTCCCCTCAACCTAATCTAAAGGTCTAACAACAAAGTAAGTTAAAAGGAGTGAGATTAAACACATAAAGGCTAAAATATATATAAACTAGAAAATAATATAAGCAGCTAGGAGCTGCGCTATAATTTTGTTGGTTAGTGGATCGCATGCCTGATTTCTGGTATGTGTGTTTTTAAAGGGAATATTTTGAGGGAAGTGGTGGTAGACCACATGAATTGACCAGGGGCCAGGGTGGTAATGTGGAGAAAGTGAAATAAGACAGAGTTACATATTGGAATTTGTTTACTAGATTTTAATATTTTTAATATATATAAATTAACTGCATGAATGTTAGCAAGGGATTTTGGTATATTACAGTATAAAACTATAATCATAACCTGATGATCAGAAAAAAAAGAAGATCAATTATTACTAAGCTTACATTAAAATGTGCACCCCATCCATCACTAACAGAACCCTATGCTACTCCACAAAATGCTGCCGGATTTCTTCCATCTGCCAGCAAAGTCCATGGTGTGTGAACGTAAAACAATTCAAATCAGGGAAACTGTTAAAAGAAACATTTTCCGTTTGAACCGCTATGTTTTTTATTTATCTTGTTTTTACCAAAGCAGATTTTTTGGAACAACGCAGGTGCTGGCAGCCCTTGAACAGAAGAGGGCTCGGGTGTCTTCCATTTCCTTTGCAGTGAACTGGAATCTGATCGTTCGTGAACTGTTCCAAATATGAGAACCTCCTTTAACCATTTCCTAGCATGCACAGAAGCAGAAGATGAAATCTAGAAAAACAAATCACTGCCATTTACACTTGCAATTTAACAGATAGGAAGGCTGCAGTATTCAACAGAAAGGGCCTGCTATCCTAGCGCTCCCCTCTTCCCGCAGCCAAGTACCTGGGGCTTGAACACAGCTCCTTGAGACATGGGAATGTATGGATGGTTCGGCGCCTCTCTCTCTTCTCTCGGCGCACCCGCAGCTGATCGAGGCTCTGTAACTCTTCAACCTGTTTTTGTAGCTCATCCACCTGGTTCTGTAGCCCCTCAATAGTTTCTGTCAGACTGTGGATTGGAAAGAGAAGAGAGAACGCTAGACCAAAGGACAGATAAACTTTCAAAAATACAGCGTTGGAAGCTCTCTCCGTTTCCCCAAGTGATAATAACAATCTGGAATTCCTAGTCTGGGGAATGACTGCCAACACATCCTCAAAATCAAAATAGCTTTAGACGCTTTAGAGCTTTCTGAATGCTACTCACACACAGGCATTCACAGTCGGTGCACTAAAGTCAACTATTTTCTGTTGTGCTGATTTTAAACCCCGGAAGTGTAATGTAATACTGAGACCATGGTCGCACTGTTAGAGCCTAGGAAGCTGCCCTATACTGAGTCAGACCCCTAGCCCATCTATGCAAGTATTTTCGGGTCTGACTGGCAAAAATGGCTTTCAAGGGCTGCAGACAGGACTCTTTCCTAGTCCTGCATGGAGACCTCTGGTACATCCCAGTGGTCTCCCATCCAAATCCTGACCAAGACTGATCACAATTAGCTTCCAGTATCACTCAAGCTGGCCTAGCTGAGGATAGTAAGAGTTCAAGGCCTATGCAATAGCTTTCAGTTTTTACCCATGTTGATATCCGCCACCACAGGGTGGAGTAATCACAGCTCAGGAGCTTTAAAGGCGAGCAATGACAGCGCAGAACCAGCAAACAACTCGGTTCACTCACACGCCTGTTTCCGTGTCCATTCACCCAGCCATTCTCACTGGAGACGCAGCTCACAAAATTACAGTTTAAAACGCTCATCTCAAAAACAAAAGCTTTTGCATAGTCATCCAGGCAGAAGAGCATTCTGAAGCCAAAGGGCTCAGCAGACACATAGTTACCATTGGATCTTCTGCTGAGATGCTTTACTGTCCACCACAAGCTTTTGATTGGCCAGTTCCAAGTCCCGGGCAGTCATGTCCAGCTGCTCATAGACTTTGGCATGCTGTTCATTCATGTGCCGCAACATTTCCAGTTGTTTTGTCAAATACTGAATAAAAGAAAGAATAGGATGAAGCCTCATTTGGGAATACAATGCTATGAAAGAAACCATTAGTGAGGCCACAGTGTTGAGTGATGGTTGAGATGGATCAGTTAAAACCTTTGATTGACTAAAAATAACCCCCTAACTGACCAGGCAACAGATTTTTGGAACTTCTGGATTTTGAATATAAACAATGGTGAAAAATATAAACAGCAGCTCTTTCCTGTGAGAAATACAAAGTGCAATCTGCCTTCCACACACAGAAAGACAACCCCCTGTTCTAAGATGCTGTATTTACCTATATGTTCATTATGTATGATGGGATGAAAAAAGGCAGCCCCTGGGCTGCAGGCTATTATCTGGGCCCAGTGCAGCCTCTAAGCACCCTAAGACTCCCTTAAGTCCCAGAGCCTTCCCCCAAATCTTTAGTCTGCAAAAATTCAAATTACACCACCACCCTGGCTTTAGAATGTGTGCAATTTGCACTCTAAACTCCATTTTGCTTCTTACAGGCTATTTCACTCCTTAAAACATCTCTTTAAAAATCTAGGAGTGTTCAGCCACTCCTCTGTTTCTCAAAAAAGACATTTTAATTTCATTTTAAAGACCTGCAGGCTGAAAAAAAATATAGGGATGTTTTAGTTATCTATTTCCCTCTGTCCCCTAGCTGGCTGGATATCTCAGTGGGTCTCAGCACACAGGTGCAGAACCTGAGGTATGGAGGCTGATTCTCTCCTATGGGAGTAAAGCCTAGCTTTGTGCAGCCTTGGGCAAGCTTCACCGTCCTGGGACACTCTCAAATGACGAACTGCAAGCTACTTTTGAGCACTCTGGATAAACAGAAAATGTTGCAAAAGGTTGCCAGAGGTTTATATTGATTTGACAGCATGTAATCATCATGAGTACTATAATTCATTTCTAGTTGATAGGAAGCCATTTTCTTTACAGAAATGCTGGGCCCTCCCTTTCCTCCCCATCTCTCACCTCAGTTCCAGTCCTCGTTCCCTCCCAATTTTCAGTGTTGGCAGCTAGACAAACTACTGCTAAACAAATAGTGGCATTACCTTGTAGTCAAAAAATGGGGAAGGGGGCGGGCAGTGGGAAGTTTAGCGGAAAACAGATCCATTGAGTGCAGGCAGGAAAGACCCATTTAGCCCAGCATTGGGAGCTTTGCTGCACACTAATCTGGGGACTCCATGGAAGGTCAAATTGACCCTTATTATAGCGGCTGCTCAGGATGAAAACATATGGGGTGGGGGTGTGAGGGCTTCCCTGGCGTGTACAACACTGGCTCACTGAAAGGCCCTCTTTCTGCTGGCCTTAATCCACCTCTGCTTCACCCCCTTCCATATGTGCAGGTCACCCCTCCCCCTAATATCCTATGTCATTCATGCGGCCAACACTGAAGCAGTGCAAATCTGCCTAACCGTTCTTAGGCACATTTGTATATCCTTGCTCCGTGCAAGCCAGTGACAAAAAAGGAACCAAAACAACAGCAGCCACTTTGATTGTGTCTCTGCCTGCCTTTCGCCAGCACCTGTCGCCAGTACCTCTATCTCTTGCACTTGCTCCTCGTTGGTTGTGTACATCTGCTGCAGAGAGTCTTCTAGCTCTTTGTTGCGTTCCAGCAGGGTCTTCCCCAGTTCTGCTGCTAAGTGCAAATCTGAAAAGCAGAAAAAAGGCACTGAAGTTCTGTCCTACAACCTCTTTGGAACAGGGTTTGACAAAGTGATTTTACGTTAACTTTCCAAGGTTCAGGATTGTTGTTACTTTAAAAGCACAAAAGACACAACATTGTTTAAAACAGACTCTACAAACATACACAACTAATATGCAAATAAAAATAACAAAAAGTACTATAACACCTCACAGTCAGCAAGGAAGATTCTTGTTGTGTTATTTCACAGCCACTGAAGAAACTCATATTTTCAGAAAGCATGAATTTAGAACCTCACAGTACTGATAAGAAAATCAGTGTATCTAGATCTGATATCCCTTCACTTACCCAGATTAGGCAGATTAGGGCAATCAATGATTCAGAACAGCACTGAACAGAATCTCTCACCAAGATTGAAAGTTTTACAGTGAGGAAACATGTTATTGCTCCAAAATTAAGAATTTATTCAGAGAGTATTGATAATTAGTTATTATTTATTTATTTAGGAGCTTGATTTTAAATAAATAAGGAGCCTTGTGATGCAGTGGTTAAATGCCTATACTGCAGCTAAAACTGCTCACGACCTGAGTTTCAATCCCAGGTAGCCGGCTCATGGTTGACTCAGCCTCCTATCTTTCCTAGGTTGGTAAAATGAGTACCCAGGGTGGGGAGCAATGTCTAGCTTGCAGAATTAAATTGTAAACTGCCCAGAGGATGCTTGAAGTGCTATGGGGTGGCATATATTTGCTTTGATTGTGGGACAAATTGTCCTTCTATCTCATCCTTACAGAGAAAGCAAAGAGCCAGTTTCGCCACTGAATTCCACATTGTATTTTTCAATGTTATGATCCATTAGCCATTCTGAAAGCCTTTGCTGAAGAGTGCCATATGCATCCTGTACTAATGGTAAGAGCAACAGCAACAACAGCAACAGAAAGTGTCTCCCAATATAAACATACATTCCAAACTTTACACAAGGCAATAGGAAACCAGTATAGAAAAAAAATACTATATTAGAATATACCTCCCAGGCACTGGCCACACTGGCTTAGCAATTTTGGGAGTTATAGGTTTGTTTGCTGTTTATGGAACATGTATAAGTTAGTTGTATTAACAGAGCACTGACACTTCATTGCAAGGGTAAGTACATTGGTTCTTGCATTAGGACAAGTACAATGATGCCCCTATCCTTGCTGCTTCTCCTTCTGTCATCCAAAACAAGGGAAGGTGGAGCAAGCCCTCAGCCCTGAAGCATCCCTGCTTCAGGAATCTTTATATAGAGCTGGCTTTCACGATATGAAATTCCCAAGCTGTCATTGGCTATAAAATCAGCAACAGCTTTGATTTCAACAACCTGACAAAGATAATTTGGTCTCTGCATCTTGCCTGGGATGTGGAGAGGGCCCTCTTTCTGTGCTTCTGCGGAGGCTGTGGCTTTCTCTACCTTTTCCAAGGAGAAAGGCAGGGTAAAAATACTCTAAAATAAATAAAGAAACAAATAAAGAAACTGCTTTTCTGCTCCCTCCTGGCACTCCCCACCCCGGTTAAGAGCATTTTTCCTGCCAAGGCCTCCTTTGTTCTTAAGTCATTTATCTGCTGTGATTCCCAGTGTTGTTGCATTTATTAGGTTTATAGGAAGTTTCCAGATTTGTTTCCAAAATACTACTTGTTTATTGTCAAACTGTGGTTACAATGAGGCAAAATACAAATACTTATGACAAAAGCAGCAGCAACAACAATTAATGCCTAATAGTGTTCTGTAAAAGCACTTTTCACACGACCCCTAAGATCCACTGGCCACTTAAACTCGGACCAGAGATCTTGGGGGTTCGTTGTTCTTCCTGCGTCCCCACTCCTCTACACTTCCTTGCTCCTGTCTGCGTGAGGGGAGGGAGAAAAAAAGAGAGGAAAAAATGCAGGCTCACCTCCGAAGCTGCCCGGAGCCCTCACTCACCAGATTACATCTGGACCTGGGGATTTTCACCCTCCGAGAGCAGGTACAAGAAAAGTGCGCTTAGGTGGGCGTGGTCACACTTAATTTCCTGCAAACTCCGGAGCTGGTGGGGAAACAATTGTAAGCTCCGGAGCTGGCAGCCATTTGCGGCTGAGTTTAGGGGTCGGGTACAAATACCAAGAGGGAAGAGAATATTACTGTATACCTGTCCAGACACTTAAGTGCAATATTTTTCCAGTGGTATCTTTTCTTGTGAGGTGTTCATTGTTGTTGCATCTATCTAGCCCAGTGGTTCTCAACCGGTGAGTCCCCAGATGTTCCTGGAATGCTACTCCCAGAAGTCTTCATCACTCGCTGAGCTGGCCAGGATTTCTGGGAGTTGCAGTCCAGGAACCTCTGGGGACCCAGAGGTTGAGAACCACTGATTTCTAGCCAGTTCTCTAGAGATGAATGCTTTCTATAAACTTGCCTTGTAGTTTACAAAGCAATGTGGGATGTTGGGTCTACAGGTATTTTCAAAGGCTGACCAAGGGGCTATATTTCGCCCACCCTCTCTTCCTTCCTCCCATGGACCCTGGGGAATAATAAACCATTCCCTTCCACCAGAGCCTTCCCAGCTGGCTTTGACACTGGCTGTCCGATCTTCTTTTCATCTGTGAAAATGCAGGCAGACCGGTGGGGTGGCGTATTGGTGGCAGCCGCCTGAGGCACACGCTGCCAGAGATGCCTGTGTTTGTCAAGACCTGCAGCTGCCCCAGCCCATTTAAGAAGCAGCCCTGCTGGGGTAGCACAGCTGTAGGGTAAATTGTTCTAATGATGCCACTGGGTGGGGAGCAGAAGGGGGCAGTGAGGCCACCAGAGGTGCTAATTGAATCTGCCTTTCCTCTCCGCTGCCCTGGACTTTAATGAGCAGGATTGGTTGCTATAGCAGAAACCAAAGAACAGAGATGTCTTTCCCCTTCCATTTCCCCCCCTCATGCCCCGCCCCCCACTAAGCTTTACAACACAACGAGTGCATTTTATAAGCCAAATCCCTTTTCAGAAATTAGTACTTCTTCAGTTGCATACTTCAGGCAAGGATCATACAAGGAGGTTCACATGAGACTCTTGATAATATACTTTATCAAGATGAACTACATCAAGGTGAACAAAGGCCTACATTGCAGAAAAAGATGGAATGGAGTGCAAGAACAGACCTCTCTTATTAGAAAACCCATTTTTCTTTAATCCTTCAAGCTCATCAGGAAGGATGTAAGAGGCACTGCATCACGTCCAGAGGTCTTTGATTTAGATTGTATTTCTGAATAACCGTTCTTGTTTCTTTCTCAGAATCTCACCCCCAGCACTCAATATTCTACCCTAGGGTGAACTGGGAAGATTTGATAGGCTCTTAATTTTGAATAATCATAATGCTAGAGAATGACCTGGTCTGGCAGATATACTCTCTCCGAATGGGTCTGATTAACAGAGAATTGCAATTATGGTTGGAGAGACATTTACAGAACCACCTCCAATGCACAAAATGCCCCAAGGAAATCACAAGCATGACAAATGGATTAGGATTGAAAGAGGAAAATATGTTAAAAGAGAAAATTCATATTCATTAGCCCTTTGGGTTGTGACTGATAGCCTCTTCTTCACTTCATAATACATTTATTATAGCTGATAGAGACCCTGTATAGATTTTCACTTTGCACAGCTTGGCTGGGCTGCCATACATTAACCAAGAAGCAGCCTTGTTGATTCATAACATGAAAAAAACCTCGGGGTTCTCCATGTCTCCTGGACAATTATGTTAACTTCATCTCGCCATATGGTATTTAATTTAATCTGCTGGGTTTCTGTTAAGTGGATTAGGATCCAGCCTTATGATTTTCAAAACAGCTTCAGGAATAGTTTTGCAAGAGCTGGAAAAAAGTACTAAGTAACAGGCAAGGAAGGGAAAGAAGGAGAAAGAGATCCATGCAGGTCTCTGAAGGAAGAAAACCATTTTTCTTTCTTTCACAGGACAGAGTAAAACTGTAGGGGAAGACAAGTGGATTTTGCATTTTAAAAAGTTTCTTGAAAAGCTGTACATCTAGGGATCCTGTATGACTGTATGCACATGAACACACACACGAAGGTCCAGCAAAAATGTTGTGATAAACTGAAATAACCATACCTCACCTTGTTTTTTTCCAGTACACTACAACCTCTAGGAGACCCTTCTATAAAGATTAGAGGTTTTCTCTGACCCCATGCAGATTCTGACTTAAAAAATGAAATCAAATAACATAACCCTTTTGTTTGACATAATACTTTCAATTTTCAACATCTATTTCTAAGTGTTTGTCTGTATCCCTCTGTTGTTTCCCTTTGTCCATTTTAGGTTGTAAGCCCCTTATTGTAAAGGACTTATTACATCTATTTGAAAGATTATGTATACAAATAGCACTAAATAAATAAAGAAACAACAAAAATATCTAAGCAGTTTATAGTTCCATTTCTAACACCAGGCAAATATGGTATGAATAAAACAAAAGCTCTTTGGACTTCAAAAACAATAGTATTTTATGTGCTAAGCTGATTTTTTTAAAAATTCGACATTTCTTTGCTAAGTCATAACCCAACGTTCTCTGGGCAGTTACACATGATGCAATGTATATTTTTAAATTGGTAAAAAGGTGAAAGGTTCAAAATTAAACCGACAATTTGGATCATTTACCCCCCCTTTCCTTCAATGTTTCCCTTCATAATTCATTCAGACTAGTAATGGGGTTGAGGAGATACCATCATATAACCCCTATGCTGGCCACGCTGTACTGGCTGCCGATGCATTACCATACTGACTTCAAGGTTCTAATGCTGAAGAGTTTATGACCTTGTTATCTATCAGAATGGCTATTACCGCAGAGTACCGTCCATGACACTCAATCTTCTCTAGCAGGTCACTTGACGGTGCCGAACCTAATGAAAGACCAGAAATTATTAACGAGAAACCGGGCTTTCTCGGTGGTGGCCCCTCGTTTATGGAACCAGCTCCCTGCTGAGATTTGTCTGGCCCCTGCGCTGTCATTCTTCAGAAAACATCTGAAGACTTGGCTATATAGAAAGGTTTTCACTGGCTAGTAGAGATGGGAAATTCATTTTGGAACCAGTAGGTTCTGAAACGACCTGTGTGAGCCCAAGTGGTGTTCCAAAGCCTCTGACACACACGCAGCCAATGTCTTACCTTTCTCTGGGCTCACACAGTAATCAGGCTGCGATGTCATCTTTGCTGCTCCATGGTGCTGGCCAATCAGGAGCTGTGCAGGGACAGGCATCATCCCACCTCCCTGTCTGATTGGCCAGTATCATGGAGCAGTAAAGATGACATCGCAGCCTGATTCCTCATTGGATCTCAGCTCTGTGCTGGTGCAGAGAAAGGTAAGACATTGGCTGCATGCGTATGTCAGAGGCTTTGGAACACCACCTGAGCTTGGGCAGGTCATTTCAGAACCTATCGGCTCCGAAACAAATTGCTCATCCCTACTGGCTATTAATCATTTTTTCTTGGTTCGCTGATCTCTAATCTGCCCTTTTTGTTTTTAGTTATTCCTTCATTCTTTGAGTGATTTTATGACTTTATTGTTGATTTAGTTATGTTCATTTTGTTTATTAAGCTGTATTTAGATATTGTACATCGTTTTTGTTTTTGTTTGCTGAATTATCTGTAAACCTCCCAGAGTGGCCTTGTTGCTAGATGGTGCAGTATACAAGTCTAATAAATAAATAAATAACAAATAATTCTTCCTTCCCAGCTATACAGCAGCACACTTTGGATGAGGGAGTCAATATATGAATGAACTCTGCACCTGTAAACAACAACTGCTTTCTTTCTGGTTCGTTGCAATTAATTCTAGAAATCCTCAATTAGCTATAATTTGCCCATTTCATAAGAAATGGCTGGAATCCTGTTGTATATTTCCACTGGCATAACACCAGCCGCCTAACATTTAATGGAAAATTAATGCTAATTAAGAAGTCAGGGTACTATCCCCCTCCCCCTCAATTTTTCCATCTTTTTCCAAAGGCTGGAAAAAAATTCTGGAAATTTTACATCTCTAGGCATTACCTTTTGCACACTAAGTCATGCAATTGGTGTAAGAACGACATGCCTATGCTCGGAGGTGTGTCCAAACTTCGGCCCTCCAGATGTTTTGGACTACAACTCCCACAGTCCTTTACTGTACCACTGGCAATCTAAGCTTAGAATTCTAGGAGTTGTGGTCCAAAACATTAGGAGGGCCGAAGTATGGATGTAGAGCATTCATGCTGGCAAGATTAAATATGTTCCACTCAGCCCTTCAACAGGGTAGATTCAAGGGAACCCCACATCAAGAAAGATCCTGCCCGTGTGGAACAGGGGTCCCTGAATTTCTTTCACAGAGCCTCCTGCACTCCCCTCTCTATGAACAAATCAGGAGACATAGCCTCTTGACACTGCTTGTCTGACGAAAACACTCACATTACGACACAGGTTGCTATGCTCTTTTAGTGGCAACTCACAGTAGGGTGAAGCCATTTCCAGACACCTAGTTACTCTTAGCATCTCTCTCCCTTTATTGCTTTATTGTTTGATCTTGCTTTATGTATGGGGTCCTATGAGTGTAATAAATGCATTTGAGTTGATCTGACATGCCTGTGCAGGTTTCTAGACTAATAGTAATTTCCTGCTGAAAGTTACGCTGTGGGGCATCAACTAACAGAGTTCTGGCCAAATGGCTTCCCTGGTTGAGAAACAAACTGGAATCTTAAAACAGCTTTGTATGTAGTCTTAATAGTCTCCTGATACACATGACATGGGGCACGATGATTAGTGAAAATTTTCTATCAGTCAAACAGCAAACGGAGTTGGGGTTAACAGTGAAGTCCTATTCATTTTAATGCAGAAATAATTTATGCTAAACTCTATGGGACTTAAGCTCCTATCCTTGGAAGTAGTTATACTTCTCCAAAGGTGCAATTGTGGCAATTTCAGAATTTATGCACTTTTAATGATTCCAAGGATCTTGCTAAATATGGTCAAGCAGTTTTAGCACTTTTCTTTTATCTTTTTGGTCAAACCAATTAGACAAACGATGTCAAAAACAGTCTTGAACGCAGATAGCTATCCTGTGAGGAAGCAAAAAGCTTGAAACAAGTCAGAAAGTCACAGTGGAATGAAGCAGCGACTGTACAGGAGCCATATTGTCATGGTTACAGAGATTGCTCTTGGTGACCTAACACATTTGTCACACTCAGATCAGCTCTAGGGTACCGGGGAAAAGTGCAACACAAAAAGAAAAATGGCATCAGTCCTTCCAATTGTTCTTTCTCCCATAGCACTTGTTACCCTTCTTAATCTATTTTAACCTTGGCCTATTCAAACAAGATCCTAAAGAAAATTTCATACATACATATACATCCTTCTATGTGAATATTCTCCAAACATTTTTGCAAGGACACAGTTGTGTTAGTAGGCTGTAACAAAAACAATAATATATCTAAAGAATTGGACTATAGTGCACAAAAGCTTATACAGTACCAAACAAAACATTAGCCTTAAAAATGCCAGATGAGTCTCTTGCTTTTTATCCTAATACATAATTGTAGAACATAATTTTGTTGTAAAGACATCTTTTCACTCCCATCCCCTCAATTTAATTTGAATTTAAATTACAAATGTGTCCATTATCGGAGTATCTCACTGTTTATAATTCTAATCTGAGTTTTTGAAGTGTTGTGCTGTCAGCCCCTGTGTAGTTAATGGCATATTTTTCTAAAATCAAATACTGTTTTTTTTCCTTGACTGTTCATGCTTAGAATTCCAATTACTGTAGTGTATACTTTCCTTTTCCTTTTTTTTTTTTTTTTTTTGCAACAGGTATATCCAACATTGTTAGATAGGTTTACTAAGCTTGCAAAAAAGAGCCAAAAGCAGAACACTTCTAACATTTCAACATTTCCAAGGAGAATGGCGGGGTAAAAATACTCTAAAATAAATAAATAAATAAATAACACTTCCTTTCTTAATCCTTGTAACTGTGTTCACATCTTTCAATGAAATACCAACTGATCATTAACTATATGCTGTCATGACAATTCTTCGTGTTGACCCTTTCCAGCCAGAGAATATTCAGAAGTGCTTTACCATTCCCTATAGGCCAGTCAGGCGGACAGCAATCCCAGGAAAAATCCTGGAATACATTGTTTAGCATTCACAATGCAAGCACTTAGAAAAAAAATGCAACAATAACTAGAAGCCAACATGAATTTATCAAGAACCAATACTGCCAGACTAACTTGATCTCATTTTTATTAGGTAACCTCCCTGGTGGACAGAGGGAATACAGTACTGCAGATGTAACATACCGATATCTTGAATTTAGCAGAGCTTTTGACAAAACTCTCCATTATATCCTGATTAGCAAACTAACTAGGCGTGGGCTGGATAAATTAAGTGCAAGGTGGATACACAATTGGCTAGCATTGTAGAATAGAATCTTTATTGCATAATCCGACAGATCATTGCAAAATATACACTACAAATGAGCAAACATACTATGGCTAGCGTAGTAAAGAAAGTGATGATTAATGGCTCCTTCTCTTAGTGGGAGAAGGTAACAAATGGGGTACCCCAAGACTCAGTTCTGGGTCCGGTATTCTTCAAGTGCAGGGAATGTTTGTCAAATTCATGGATGTCACAAAACTGGGTGGAATACCTAATATCTTGGGCGACAGTAACAACATTCAAATGATCTCAATTGCCTGGAACACTGGGCTGAAATCAACAGAATGAAATTTAACAGGGATAACTGCAAAGTACTGCACTTAAGAAGAAGACACCAAATGCACAGTTACAAGATGGAGACACCTGGCTCAACAATGCTACAAGTGAGAAGGATCTTGAAATTCTTGTAGGTCATAAGCCGAATAATGAGCCAATGATGTGATGCGGCCACAAAAAAGGCAAATGCTCTTTTAGGCTACATTAAGAGAAGTATAATTTCCAAATCCTGTGAGGTTCTTCTCCACCTCTTTTCAGCACAGGTTAACCTTCACCTTGAGCATTGTGGCCAGTTTTGGATACCGCATTTTAAGAAATATGCTGACAAATTGGGAAAAAGGTTAGAGGAGGGCAACAAAGATGATCAAGGATCTGGAAACTAATGCCTATGAGGAAAGAGTGGAAGAAATGGGCATGTTTAGCTTTGAGAAAAGAAGACTGAGGGGCGATATGATAGCACTTTTCAAATATTAGAAGGGCTGTCATACAGAGTAAGGGCAGGTGTGTTCTCAATCATCCCAGAGTGCAGAACACAAAATGGGCTCAAGTTAAGAGAACTCAGCTTTTGGCCGAATATCAGGAAAAACTTCTTAACTGTTAGAGCAGTATGATAATGGAACCAATTTCTTCAAGAGGTGGTGAGCATAGCCGTCAAGTGTTCCCCATGGCTGCCTGGGACTGGGAGCTCCAGGGGGACAGGGCGCTGGCAGCCAGGCCCTTTGGCTAGGGGGTGGAGCATCATTTGCATAAGGGTTCCCGGAATCCCTTGGGATGGTTTCAAGATGCTCACTGTGACCTAGGTGTCCCGGCTTTCTAGGGGATATATATACCAATCCGGACAGCTGGTGTCATGTGGGTTAGGGGTTGAGCAGAGAGAAGTGCTCTCTGGTGGGCTGGCTGCATGGCCACCCAGCAGCATCCAGATCTCAGCCGCCCGCCGCACGAAATGCGGGACATTTCAGGGGAAAATAATTTTTCAGGAAGACGGCGGGAAAGAGTGATTGATCTATGAATATCCCGTCAAAAAGTGACACTTGACAGGTCTGGTGGTGAGTGCCCCAACACTGGAGGCATTCAAGAGAAATTTGGACAACCACCTGGCTTATATCATTCGATTTGTATTCCCTCAAGGAACAGGGAGATGGACTTGATGGACTTGTAGGCCCCTTCCAACTTCACTCTTCTATGATTCTTCTGGGGGTGCCCTGGGACTGTGTAGCTTGCTCATAGCCACACAGGCTGGCTGTACTTGTAGTACAGGTATCTCTGGAGCCAGGTACCTAAACCACTGAGGTACTTTGAAATAACAACACGATGTAGATAGTCACACTTTATTACCACACTTGTTATGGCCACTTTGTTAGATGTATGACCTGTCAGTTGTGTGGCAGGTATGTATGGTTTTGTGAAGGGAGGGAAGTAAATAGTAAGGTAATATGGAAAGAAAATGTAAAAAGTATATGCAGTGACAATTACATTATTGATTGTGGCCATTCAGCAGTTGCATTGCTTTTCTTCCTGCTGATAGCATGGCTAAGCTAATCAGCATGTGCTATGCTTTTAAAAAGCCTTTAACCCTGACTCAAGCTGAAGGAGATTGTATAGAACTTCTAAATGAATGCAGTGACTGAAAGCCAAGAAATCAGAAGACAAACAATACAGAAAGCTAGCGAAAGTTTGTTATGTAAAAAGAAACTAAAAGTTCAGAATGCCACACTAGCACTTCAGGATGAAAAAGAGAATTTGGCTGAAGAACCTAAAATACACGTCTGGAAGCAGCATAACATGGTCATTTAAGAACAGCTGCATCCAAAGTTAGATCTGCCATGATGACATCCACCTTCCAGTAGGAATGGAACAACTACAAAAAAATTAGTAAAAGTAACCTTTGAACTGCAGAGCTGGAAGGGACCACAGAGTCCAGCCCCTCTCCTTAAAGAGACACACAGCAGGGAACTGAACTCCCAAGGGCAGAGACCTAACCAACTGAGATACCGGTATCTAGCAATAATGCAGTGGTTTCTTACACAATCTCCTTTCTATGGTTCTTTGAGCTAAACTAAAAGATTAATGTAGAAAAAGCTGATGAGGGGTACAATAGAGGCTTAATAAAGTAAACCTCTATCATATACGCCATGGCGTGCCATAAGAAAACAGAATCAAGAGAAAAATTATTTATTTCAGAAGAATAGAATTAGAGGCCATCTCATTAAAATGATTAGATGATGGTAAGAAGAAAACATGGGACAGATGAAATAATTCTTCACAGAATCTGTAACTCATTTACAGGGCTCACTGCCAGAGCGTCTCAGAGGTCAAGAGTCCTAGGCCACTTCCATTTTCTGAGGCTTGTCGTATATTAAAAATAGCATCCTTCATGAATTTGAGGCCTGGACCAAATCTGAGGTCCTTGTTCACTGCCACAAGATGGAACAGAGGCCTTTATAAGGGAATAAGGAAAATTTGGGGCAGAAGAGGCAACTGACCTGTCATGACGATCCCTACACAAAATCTCCAAGTGTAAAGACAGTTATCTATCTATCTATCTATCTATCTATCTATCTATCTATCTATCTATCTATCTATCTATCTATCTATCCATCCATCCATCCATCCATCCACCCTACCCCCTTAATGCAAATAATTTGACTATTTAAAAGTAGCAGCAGCTCCGTTATTAAGGATGCTTTCCTATACACATACTTGAATCCAATGGGACTTTTCTGTAGGAAGGCACAGGATTGCTTACAAAACTTAATTAGAGCACTGTTCTTTTGCAGTCTGAATATGGCATTATGCGAGATCTACTGTTTCTGCCTTGCGATTTGAGAGATTGGTTGTTCATTTCTTTCTCCTCCTTCTTAGCCTTTATCTTGATGGAAAGTCATTTCTTCTGTTTGTACTCTCCCCCTTTACCCTATTTATTAAAACCAAAGGGCTGCCAAAGGTGGGAATTCCCTTTACTCTCTTTCTTCCCTATCATTGCTTTTCAGCAGAATGAAGCTTTAGGCAGGTGAATTCCAAACACCTTCCTCTTAGATATAAAATCTCTCTGCATTACACACATCTGAATTTCTTCGACTACTACACCTACCTTGGACTAATTCATTACCGTAAACCTTCCACTATGCAGACTGTTAGGGGGTTAATCATTTGGCACCTATACAGCATTTCGAAAGCGAGAACTTGCAGTACTGAAATGCAGTGCCCTTCATGCTTTAATGGTCTCTGCTATTTTTTAAATGTAGCCTCTTTTTCATGAAAATGTGGTGGTGTAACATTTGCATGAAGGGCATGTGGAGACTACTCTGTTCCACTTCTCTGGCTCCACTTCTGAAGGCTCTTTAACTTAAGTGACAAGAAAAGCTTCTATATCTTCATACAGTGGACCCTCGTATAACAAACAGCTTGTATAACATAAAATTTGTACAACATAAAAAATTCTGGAGATAGGGGAAATTTGCTTAACATAATAGCCTATGGGGAGAATCCGTACAACATAAAAATGCGATCACTCTGTTTTCAATGCATTCCTATGGGAATTTGTATAAAGGAAAATTTGCTTAACATAATTTCATTTGGAACAAATTAATTCCTTTATACAAGGTACCACTGTATTCTGTGCCTTCTTTAAAACCTCCCAACTGCAAAGACTGCACCTACACCCTTCATGCTCAGTTATCACCCACCTTCTCCACTGAGGTCTGCTAATGGTGTCCTTTATGCAGCTTCTGGCATTTGTCCTTGCTTGTTTCTCAGTTCCTGTCCAGACAGGTATATAGATCAATATTCTGATCACTGCCGGTAGAGTTTGGTTCAAACCAAATTACATTGCCCGCGTATTTCTGCTCAAATCAACCCTACCCTGCCCCTTTAAGAGCTGTCCTGGTCTTTTCTGGCACAGGGCTAAATGATTCTGCAGGGCAGGTGGGGGCTTTTTGTTTACAGGATCTGGCATGCTCCTAATTATCCCATTATTGAGCCTTGTAGGGATGGTTAGTTCACAACCAAATGGAGATGTGGGCAGTACTGTCAGAGGTGGCAACCCTATGATATAACAGGTGAGTTGTGAGATTAAAAAGAACAGAGAAACCCCTCTTCTATGTCTTTTTTCTTCTTTTTTGATATTCCCTTCACCCATTCAGCACAATTCTAATGCCCTGCTAGGTGAACACATTGCCACTTATTCCATTTAACAACAACAAAAGGAAAGCCACAGATGCCGGCTGAATGATGGCTGCGAGAAAAGGCAGGGAAGAGGTCTATGTTAACTCCACGGACTCTGCCCCCCACAAGGCAATACAACTCCAATAGAGCCGCAGCTGAGGAGAAATGTTACTTCCCTTCCATCTTCTCAAACTTTACCCAAACATTTCCCCCCCACGCCAGTACCACCACTGCAAGCTTGCCCCACTGCCACTGTCCTCCACAGCTGCAGCCTTCCTCGTGAGTAAAGCAGGGAGACGTACATGAGTGTAAATCAGTGATCCAAAGACTTGTGTGAATCCTTATTGCATGAAAATAAACATCTCTAGTGTGAAAGGAAGGATCCCTCAAGTGACAGTTAAAACAGATCGCCCTGAAGATAATCTTTTAAGTGTAAACGGACAGGCCATCAGTCAAGGATAGCTGCTGAGTTCTCAGCTTTCTTTTTCAAGTGTACTTTAACAAGGTGATGATAGGTGACCTGACCCTGGTTTAGGAGGTCCACAGATTTTTAGTCCTAATCTCAAAGTGGACACTAGAACCTTTATATTCAGTGCTCTGATGCTATTTTTAATGTGACAGGGTCTTAAAAAGTCATAGTTTTTTCTGGCAAAAATAGACAGCTTTATTTGTTTATTTATATATTCATACAACTTATATGCCACCCATCACCCAAAGGTCTCTGGGGGGCTCAGAGTGAAAGCAATTAAAACAATTTAAATGTTAAAATACCAATAAATAATTAAAACAATAAAAACCTTTAAATACAAATACAATACAGTAAACATTGCCATCAGGACCCACAATCTATGTTATATGAGTGAAAAAACATCCAGAAGAGGAAGGTTTTTGTCTGGCGCCAAATGTCATCATCAACGTCAGTGCCAGGAGGCACCACTCGGGAGGGCATTCCATAGCCTGGGGGCAGCTGCCGACAAGGCCCTATACACCACCTTCAAGCCATCCCTTTCACCTCCTTGAGGGATGGCTCTTTCAGGAGGGCTCCCTGGCTAGATCTTAATTGCCGGGTAGGATCATATGGAAGGAGGTGGTCCTTCAGGTATCTAGGTCCTAACCTTTTAGGGCTTTATATGTCAAAACAAGCACTTTGAATTCGGTTTGGGCAGCAACTGGTAACCAATAAAGGTTATACAGAATTGGCGTGATATGGTCTCTGGCGGCCCCACCACTCACGAGCCACACCATATGATTTTGAACCAGTTGCAATCGCCGGATCATCTTCAAATTCTGCCCCATGTAAAGCACATTGCAGTTATCTGGCCCCTAACGTCTCTCTTTCATTCTACAGTTTTTTAAAAGACTTGTTAAGATTTTAAAAAATTAGGAAGCTCTTTCTGTGTGCTTTGAGGATCTCAAATCCTCTGTGTTAAGATTTTAAAAAAATTAGGAAGCTCTTTCGGTGTGCTTTGAGGATCTCAAATCCAGCATCTTTCATAATGACATTACTCCATTTGAAGAGGGCTTGAAGATGCAAAACCTCTAAATCCATTAGCCATCAAGATACAGTACTTTGAGACTGCTGTTTGTTTCACAAAGAGTGGGTGCTGTGGAAACTGTGACTTGAGATTAGGCCAAGTGGATTTCAGGATGCTACCTCTCAATATCCTTCGCAATGGCAACCGCATAATGAAAACCACAGCTATCGACAAGTCATTTGAGAACATGTATACAGCATACCTTGCTTATTTAACTGTACACCGTTTCTAAAATCTGCCTACCTCTGTGCTAAATGTCAAGCAGCTGTGACAATTGGTGGCCTTCCACATGAAGGTGGTCTTTGCATTTGTTAAATCTGAACTTCCATCATCCCTTATCATTGTTCTAAAGGGGAGCCACAATTCCAACATGTGGAGAGCCACATTTTTCTTCTCCGCCCCTCTCCCCATGCAAACAAACACCTTTCAAGCATTTGGCAAGAACTCCATAGCAAATAAATGCAAGTTGAGGGTCCTTACCTGTTTGAATGGAACCCCATAGCAAAAAGACTACACACAGATAATAAGCTTGAACCCTTCTCTCTCACATTCATGTTTTTGTACATAGGAAAGCTATTCCATAGAAAGGACATTCAAACACTGAGTTCTACCGTCACCACCTGAGCTGAGAGTGTTACAATAAAAGGACAACTGATGGCTTGTTTCTGCTGCCCCCAAGATTAATTGAAGAACACAGAGCATAAATTCAGGTATAGTATAGAGAAAGGAATGACAGATAGTGCCTCCAAATAGTGGAACTGCTATAAATTCACTGTTGCCATCAGTGCAGCCTGGCAGGAAAAAAATGTCAGACTCTTATACTGCATTAGGGTAAGCCCCAGCCTCCAGTATCTTTGCCCATCATCTGAATCAGTGTCTTTGCCCACCATCTGAATCAGGGTAACAGTCCACAGTCAAACCAGGACCTGACTCAGTCGGCATCTAGGTAAGTCATCCTATACCAGTGGTGGTGAACCTTCGGTACTCCAGATGTTTTGGACCACAACTCCCACAGTCCTTTGTCACTGGCAATCTAGGCTCGGAATTCTGGGAGCTGTGGTCCAAAACATCTGGAGTGCCTAAGGTTCACCACCACTGTCCTATACCCACTGCTTACTATTTGGATCAGTCCAAGTATTGGGGTAACTCGGATTCCTTTGCCTCCTCCCTTCTGAGTAGAAAACCTCTCAGGGGTTTTCAGGGGCCTGCTTGAGAGTATTAAGAGCCTTGTGGCGCAGTGGTTAAAAGCCTGCTGTACTGCAGGTAAAACTGTGCTCACGACCTGGGGGTCCAATCCCAAGTAGCAGGCCCATGTTTGACTCAGCCTCCCATCCTTCCGAGGTTGGTAAAATGAGTACCCAGCTTGCTGGGGGGGGGGTAATGTGTAGCCTGCATACTGTAATTAAAACTGTAAACCGCCCAGAGACTACCTGAAGTGGTATGGGGCGGTATATAAGCAGGACACTTTACTTTTGGATCAAATTCAGAACCATGGACTGGACATGCTCTATATCTAGTCAATCAGGAGGCAGCACCAACAAGAACCACTATGTTCACCTTTTCTATACAGACAATGAATGTGCATACTACTCTACAGCCATTAAGGAGTACAGTCTCCAAATGATACCAGCCCATGGCAGATGAACCTAAATACAGTTCAGATAATAACTGTGCTACAAGCAGAAAGCAGCTGCACAAACGAGAGAGAAGCACCTCCAGAAAATTAGCCAAGCTGCTGGCATGATATGATCAAAGAATCAAGCAAATGGAAGGTAAGCAACATGTGCTACTGCCTTCACGTCCAGACGGTAAGCTTCTTTGAAGCATCTGTCTGCCCAGTGATGCCGCAGAATGCTGGATGCTGGGGACCAGTATGTTAGCAAAGCCACAAATTAAGTACAGTACACATATGGGGCCATATATTGAAATCCACACAATACCCTTTTCACAGAAAGCAAGCTCATAAGGCCTAGAAACAAATGACTATCACAAAGCAAAGTTGCAACCTGAATCCTCCAAACACCAACTCACTCACATGAAACTAGACGAGCTAGCAATACTGTACCCATGCATCCGCTGGCCACTTAAATTCGGACCAGAGATCTTAGAGGTTTGTCGCTGTTCCTGTGTTCCCACCCCCTCCGCACTCCTGGCTGCTGGCTGCGTGAGGGGAGGGAGAAAAAAAGGAAGAAAAGAATGCCGCTCACCTCCGTTCTGCCATCCCGGGACTGCATTCAGATCTCTTAAAGGGGCGGGGGGCAAAAAAAGAACAAACAGAAGCAAGGAGAGCCTGGCAGTCACTACGTTATATCCGCATCAGGAATTTTCACCTCCAGAGAGCAGGTACCTGAAAAGTGTGCTGGGACGCGCTTAGGTGGGCGTGGTCGCACTTAATTATCTGTAAACTCCGGAGCTGGTGGGGAAACAATTTTAAGCTCCGGAGCTGGGAGCCATTTGCGGCAGATTTTAGGGGTCGTGTACAAATACCCAGTTAAAATATATCACACATGTAACCTACAAATAAAATTCTCCCTAAATTAAGTTCCACCTTCTTGACAGGTCAGAATCCAACCCCCCAAATAGAGTGGATTTGATTTCATTCAAATTTATTTAAATTTAAATAATGGATTTTCAACAATTTAACTCACAATTTCAATCATTTTGATTTTAAAAAACATGGTTTTTATCCACCTTGCCCCCAAATTGGTTTCTTTTCAATTAGTTCCCCAAACACCCAACTCTCCTTTGTCCAAAAGGAGGGGAAAGAAGATTCCAATTTCTGTTCTATTTCTTCTTAAACCAATGCAACCTACCGTACTTTAAAAAGAACTCTCACACAAAAGAAGTCAAATGCAGGAAAATGTCCAATCAGAAGCCATTCATTAGCATTTTGACAATCCACTAATGTTGGCTTTCATCCACCACCACTGGGCTATTCTCTGCTCTGTGCTTATCAACAGGGGCATGCTACAGTTAACCTCATGAAGCCATTCTTGTACTTCCCACTAGCATACCGCTGTGGTATGAAAGAGAATTGAAACACTGCTGCCCTTCTTAAAATGGAGACTGCCTCAAATCCATTCACAAAGTCTCCCCTAAAGAAATTGGCAAACACACGTACCTTGATTTTAAGGCTCAAGAAATTGAAACAAGTTGAACATGATGGAAAGGAAACAGAAAATATTCCTAGCTAATATACTTATTAGCTGGAATGTGTAACATTTCAGTTACAAAAATGGGATGCAGGCAAAAAAGGTCCATGTAAAACTAATGATGTTTGCTAGCAAAACCACCTTCAATTTTCTCTGATGTGGAATACCACCACAAAGCAATAGAGATAAGGACTTCTGTGTAGAAATTGCGAATGTTGCAGCTGGCAAAGTATTTGACTCAAGGACAATTACAGAAGCCTAGTAAAGGAAAGTGAATGGCATAACAAGAGTAAAATTTGCAAATGTCCTTTTTGGGTTTTTTTTGGGGGGGGGAGTTGGAAGATCGTCAAGAAAACATTAAAAAACAGGTCAAGAGACATGTGTTGTTTCAATTTACATTCCATTAACAAGAGAAAACTAAATCTGGAAAGCTGAACTCAAGAACTAAAGTGCCTACAAAATGCATACAAGGTCATATTTCACAGTCGCCAATCATCAGAATAAGAAACGATCTGGTTCAAGCTTACACAGCAGACAGAAAAGTGAAGGGCAGTCAGAGGCAAAAGAAATACCCACAGGTACTGTATATCCGGATCACCTTCCCATTAAATCTGTCCTGGAGAACAGACAAATAGCACTAGAGCCAAAATGGTGAGAAGATCTGATTGGCCAATTACCACTTTTGGCAAATTACACAGGCCCACACCTTTATTTAATGCAATGTAAAACATGTTTAACATTGGCATCTGTACGGAAATGAGAATCCTTTTGCAAGAAGATCCAGAGGGCATCTTATGGGGGCCATGCTCCTTAAGCAGTTGTTGACTATCCCACAGTGACCAGTCTTCTACGGAACATGTCATCACTATGAATTCAGCAAGCATAAATGCATGGCATATGTTTCCACTGGTATTTTGCCATCACGTTGTATTTTCTTAGCATTTCTTCTCTAGCAAATTAGTTTTCCCCTATGACAGAGATCTTCTGTACCTGCACTGTATTCAATGTACATACTTGTTTGCACAAACCCATTAGGAATATATTCGGCAGTTACCACAACCAACAATTCTCCTCAGCACAGAGCCTAGGTACTAGGACACAGGCCACATTCTTTTAAGTTACTTTTGTGACAGAGGAATCATCCTAGTAAAAAAATCACATCTTCTTCTAACTAGAACAGTCTCCCATGTCCTATTTTTCAGAGGAAAGAACTCTATTTGAAAGATCACCACAGCAATGTCTTTTCTTTGGAGGTTTCCTCTATTTGAAAGGCCATCTAAAGGCATAGAGCAGGATGTATGAAGTGATCCATCAACAGCTGCTATCATGTGGCTAATGGAATGAGCTGGCAGCACCACATCCATCCAGGCCAAGTCTTCCCCACTATGGGATGTATTTTACTTCTATTTTTAAAAAATGGAGACTTCTAAATGCACATTTAGGCTAGTAAATTGGTGTATATTCAAGCTGCATGCATAAGTGGCCACTCGATTTCCTGCATTTCAACCAGTGCATCAAAGACCGGGGGCGCTTTTACACGACCCCTAAGATCCGCTGGCAACTTAAATTCGGACCAGAGATCTTGGGGGTTTGCTCCTCTTGCTGCGTTCCCACCCCTTCGCACTCCCTTGCTCCTGTCTGTGTGAGGGGAGGGAGATAAAAAGGGAGAAAATAATGCAGGCTCACCTCCGCTCTGCCGTGGAGCTGCTCCGGGAACCATTCCAGTCTCTTAAAGGGGTGGGGGTGGGGCAAAACACACACACAAACACACACACACAAGGCGAGGAGAGCCCGGCACTCACTGCTTTACATCCGCATCAGAAATTTTTCACCTTTGGAGACCAGGTACTTGGAAAATGCACTGGGACGCGCTTAGGTGGGCGTGGTCGTACTTAATTTTTTAAAAAACCCAGAGCTGGTGGGAAAACAATTTTAAGCTTCGGATCTGGGAGCCCTTTGCCTCGGATTTTAGGGGTCATGTAAAAGCGCCCCTGGTAGCATGAGAAGAGTGCTCTAGTTTTTAGCAGGACTCCTGACTGCACCCAAGTCCTCCCACATGTTTTGGTACTTCTGACATTCAGTGCAACATAGGATGGACTTGCTCTGCAGATCTTCCCAAGCTGTAAAGGAAGATGACATGATAACTGCACCACTGCTTTATATGGAGCTGTAACTACCACTTCCTATCCCTTCCCTCCATTCTTCAACAGATCTAGGTTCTTCTCTGTGCTGCTTTATTCTTCAGCAACATAGCAGGCATTATCCGACTAAGTGACTGAGGGAAAGGTCCTGCCAGTGTAATAATGTGTAATAACGCAGCATGACTTCCCTTGTGCACGCAAAGTACAAGGTTTTTGCACGGAGATTGCTGCTTACATGAAAGGCAACACTTGTGCAACCAGCGCAACCCCACATTACTTGACTGGTGGAACTTTCTGCTCATCAAAAGCTCAAAAGGGTACTGGGCCTTATGCATGAGGTATTCCTCGTTCCCTTAATTCTTTGTATACACTGTAGTAATGCTGCACTTTGTGCAAGTATCCGAGTAGAAACAACAATAATCCTTTGGAAAGGAACCAATCCTGCTCTTGCAGTCAAGTTCTTTTTATTCTCATGGCACTCTTTCAACTCACTCATTCCCAAGCAGCCATTAACTCATTTACTGGAATGTACATAAGATAAGCCCCCTGGACTGCTAGAAAGACAAACAAATGGGTCCTACAGGAAATCAAACCTGAACTATCTTTGGAGGCAAAAATGATGAAACCGAGGCTCTCCTACTTTGGCAACATCGTGGGAAGGCAGGTTTCCCTGGAAAAGACAATCATGCCGAGAAAAGGTGAAGGAAGCAGGACAAGAAGGCCAAATATGAGACTCCCTAAAGGAAGCCACAGTGTGGGTTATGTAGGTATGAGCAGGGCTGTTTGTTGAGCACAGAACATTTTGGAGATCAGTTTATTCATAGAGTCGTCATAAGTCAGAAGCAACTTGATGGTACCTAAGAACAACACACGAATCCCCCAGATGCTTTTTGTTGGGGGGTCAGCAGTATAATAAAGTCATGAATATGACGAACAATGATGGTTAAAAAAGAGAGAGAGAGGCCAACAACAAAATGTTGCTGTGTAGTCTGATAAGAAGACTCCAGCGGACTAGAGTGCTGAAAAGATTGGCTGCAAAGTCGAGAGCTCGGTGGTTCGAATCCTGGGTGCTATGCAGCGAAGTGAGCTCCCACTGTCAACCCCATCCTCCAGTGAGTTTCCATCACTGAATGAGGTTTAGAACCCAGAATACCTGAGTCCCAGTTTGTCATTCTACATGACACTTGAAGTTCATGGAGTTGGTAGCCTCTGGTATAAGGGGACACTAGACAAAATCACAGATCTAACAATGTTTCCAAGATTTTTAATTAAAATCTAGTTCACCCCAGCTCCTGACAACCTAGCAGTTCAAAAGCATGGAAATGCAAGTACAGTAGATAAATAGGTACCACTATAAAAAGCGGGAAGGTAAACAGTATTTCCTTGCAGCCATGCTGGCCACGTGGCCATGGACTTGCACAACACTGGTTGGCTTGAAAACGGAGATGAGCACCACCCCTAGAGTCAGACACTGGAGGGGATCTTTACCTTTTTACCTTTAAGTCGCTAATAGTTCAGGACATTGCATCTTATCTATCTCAGAACACAGTGTTCCTTTTAGGTTCTTCTGAATAGGCTAGCACCATCCTTTCCCCTCCCCCAGATTCTCTGGTTTGACCCCAGCCCGTTCCCACTTGCCATCTGAGTTCACGGTTAGGAAGAGTGATCCAGAGAAAGTTATAAAGAAACTAACAGGTACAGAAAGTCTGTCATATGATAAAAAGCTAGGAGTACTCGATACAGAGAAATGGTTGCTAAAAGAATAACACTTGGAATAAAACATTAGATTCTTTGAAAGACAAAAAAAAAATGGACATGATAATTGAAGGCAGGATCCAGTAATAATTTAGCCCAACCAATTTTGGCTTGCTTTCACTGATTCCAACGGCAGAGTATGATTATTTCGATAATGCTTAATTATTAAGGGCCGACATACAGCAAAACTCTTGTAAAGTCAGAAAATGATCTGTTCTTCCCCTCCCCATCTCAGGATGCTGATGTGGCACAAATGACTAACACATATACATGTTACTAAGGTTGATTGATGTCTAGGATTCACAAGGTACTTTCCCATTTACAAGCTGGAAGTCCTGGTGGCCATTCCAAATACAGCGCCAGAGAATACAGCTCCTTCCCTCCTTTATCCCACCCCAACTCTCCACCTGGAATTTCATATTAAATCCCATCTCTCCTGCCCATGCAAACCTATGTTCATTCTCCACCAAAGAAACTTGAAAGTGACTGCAGAACAAGTTGTATGCACAGTGTACGTCATCAGATGTGGAGTTTTTATTTTTGCCTTCCTAATATGCACAGTAAGGGATATACAGTATTACATACTCAATGTTTTATTCATGAGAACAGGGTTGGCCATACCACCAGGCTTAACGTTGGGATAGTAGCATCAGTGTTCCACCGCAAAATCCCTTGGGTTGTCTGGTATCCTCAGACGTGGTAGAGAATGCTGTCTCAATAGCAGTGTTGAAATAAGATTCATCTTTGTCCAGTCATATTTTATAGACAAATTGAATAATCATGACTATCTTTTCCTTCATCCCAGACAGCAAAATGTCTTGGGCCAGCCCTATAAAGGATATAGGTACAGGTTGTTTCCCCCTATCTTACCCAGACTGCAGGTCTGCCATGTAGCATGCAGTGGCTCAAGCAATTAGGCAGCAAAATCCTTTCCATATGCAGAAAACACCTGCAGTTTCAGATAAATGAGCCAAATAAATGAGCCAAAGGGAACTGAGGCAGACAACATTCTTCCAACTGTGCAGATTTGGGGTCAAGCAACACCCTGCCAATCACAGCAGACCACGCCAGAGTACGGTATCAGGGGATTGGCATCACATTCCTTCCCAGCAATGCAGTGACACTGGTGACACATCTTGGGGAGATTTCTGCCACTCAGAAAACCACCTGAACAGTATCTGTAGGTTTAGGCAGAACACTTCAGAAATGTTGTATATTTGAGCACAATACACTGAAACTAATGCCAATTCATGCATACTCAACCAGGTACTGTACATGTGTATATCTGGCTGATTATGTACTTATATCTCTGGTGTGTATCAAGCTGGTCTTTTACTATGGTGATGTTCCATATATGCTACTTGCAAAGGCTAATGCCACTTATAAATCTATTCTGCATCCTGCCAGTAAAATTACCTATAGGCCTGACCTTCCTTGTGGTGCCATTGGAAACTTTCTGCCCCAAACAGGGTTAGTTGAAATTAGACCAGTAGGTGACTGGCCCCAGTGACAGGCCAGCT
>JAHTLZ010000010.1:21953464-21986012 GCA_023846285.1 Phrynocephalus versicolor | reverse complement strand
AGTTGAAATTAGACCAGTAGGTGACTGGCCCCAGTGACAGGCCAGCTGATTTATTCAAAGCCACATCAAACAATGGCTCTGTCCACTGACAGACCACACTTCGGAAACGACACACCTAGGGATGGCCCAGCCTGGGTGAAAAATGGGCTAGAGTTCTTGATGCAAGGACGATATCAAGATGCAAGTCCGTATCACAACCATTAATATTGGCACACTGGCCGGAAGAGCAAATGAGCTTGCAGCTGTACTCAAACAGCAGTGAGTCGACATCTGTACTCTTCAGGAGACATGATGGAACGGAAGGAAATCACGCGACATTGGCCTTGGGTACAAGGTCATCTATTTTGGCAGTCCCAAGACACAAAATGGTGTCGGTATTGCTGTATCACACCTGTTTCATGATGCTGTGGCAGAAGTTGAGTGATTTGATGACTGACTGATGAAGACTGTAATCATAACAATGAAGTGGTGCATCCACTGCTTCAGCTCGTATGTACCACAATCTGGTTGCCCCGAGAGTGGCAAAGAGTTCTTTTGGCACCTTCTTGAGGAGAAATCTATTGCTGTCCCAGCTGAGTATTGCCTTATCATTGCAGGAGATTTAAACATCCACATTGGAGCAAGTGTGGATGGCTTCAGCTGTCATGGTGGGCATGGTTTCAACACCCATAACAAAGACGGTGAATGAAACCTTAACTTCGCTGACACTCAAAACCTTGCAAAACACATGGTTTTGCAACCGCCCATCACATCTTGTAACCTACTACAGTAGCAACACTTCATCCCAGCTCAATTTTGTACTCGTCCAGAGATGAGACCTTTAAACAGTACTCAACACCAAAGTCATCCCATATAAAAGAATTTCTCTCCAACACCAGATGGTTATCTGTGACCTCCACAGTGACCCACCCAGAGAAAGCAGAGCAGAACGCTATGGTTCAGCAAGAATCAAGTGGCGGAAACTAAGACAGAAAGGGGCAAGAGTCATCCTGCAAATACAACTGTCTCCCATTACAACAGTAGACATTACTTGGGCCAGAGCAAAACAGGTGATTAAGCAGCTGCCTGGGCTGAACTTGGTGTGACAAAGCCTGGTCATAAAAAGATTGAGAAACAAACATGGCTTTGGACAGACGAAGACAAGGTGGTGGTCCATAAGAAAAAGCAGCTCTATCATGTTTTGCTAGCTGCAAAGACAGCTGACAGATGGCAACGCAGTGCAAGGAAAGCAATAGTTACAACAAAGTCCACACACGCTGAAGAACTGTACATAAAATGTGATACATGCAAAGGTGTACATGCCATCTACCAGCTAGTGAAACCCTGCCACAAAAGGACTGAGGATGTTGAGAGATTCCGTGGTGTCAGTGATGACAATGGAAAGCTGATCAATGATTGTGTCAAGGCAGCAAAGTGCTGGTGGGATTACTCCAAGAAAGTTTCCACAGAAGAGTTCCTGCCCCCCCAATCCCATATGTTCCCCCAGTTCTAGAATAATAAACCGAAAGAACTGGAGCATCCAATTAAATTAGTAAGTCAGAAGAGACTGAGTCTCAGGATGCTATAGTAGAGAGATATTTTTATTTATTTTTATTTAATTTATTATGTAAAAAGATGCCCAGATATTTTTATTTAAAAAGATGCCCAATAAGAGCTAGTTCTCTACCATAGCATCCTGAGACTCAGTCTCTGGATTCTAACTTCATTCACTCTCTACAAACGTACTAACCCCCAGTTCTAGAGCCTGTGCAACCTGTTACATCTGATGAAGTTGCTGTGTCAATGAAACAGATAAAAATGGGCAAAGCCACAGGACCAGATGATGTGGTGTTGGAAATGTGGAAGTCACAGCACTGAAACCCCTGCAACTGGCTGATAGAACTCTTTAACCACATTGTGCTGGAGAAGAAGATACCCAATGACAGACAACGTAGCACAACAGTGCCAATCTGGAAAAAGAAGGGGAACCTGCCAAGTGCACCAACCACAGTACAGACCGATTAGATTACTTTCACATACTCATCATCAACACATGAATCTGGACCACAGTCCAACTAAGTGTCAATCAAGCTGGCTTCAGCAAGAACTGGGGAATGATAAATACAATCCATGCTGCCCGGCTGCTACCTGAGAAACATAGGGAGAAACAAAAACCAGTGCATGCAGCTTTCCTTGACCTTGAGAAAGCATTTGACCTTGTCCCACATGATGTCATCTAGTATGCACTGCGACATCATGGAGTCCCAGAGGAACTTGTTAGTTGGGTCAAACTGCTCCGTGAGTTGCTGAACAACCATGTGCAGGCTGCTGCTGGTACACAGAAAGAGTTTCATATCACAGTTGGGGTACACCAATCAGTACTCTCCCCAATTCTTTTCATTCTAGTTATGGACGTAGTCACATGAGATCTGCAGAATCCATTGCCCTGGATATTCCTTTACGCTGATGACGTTTTGACTGCATTGGAGAGTAAGGTAGATTTTGTGCGCCAAGCGCAAGTATGGAATGACCATCTTACACGGTTTGGCCTGCATCTGAATGTGAGGAAGACAGAAGATTTGACAACTGACCCAAATAAATGTGGTACAATACAAATCGATGGTACCGACTTTCTGAGAACTGAAGAGTTCAAATACCTTGATTCCACGATCACACCCAATGGGAGTCTGAATCACAAAGTCACATCAAGGATCAACAGTGCCTGGCTAAAATGGCATACAACGTCAAGCGTCATGTGTGACAAAAAGATCAGCGACCATTTCAAGTCAAAGATCTATCACACCACTGTACGACCTGTTGTGCTCTATAGTGCAGAATGCTGGTGGGCAAATAAAGAAGTTAAATGTTTACTTGGGTGTCATGGGGACAAAGATGCTGCACTGGACCCTCGGCCTCCCATGAAAGGATTATGTGCGCAATGATGACATCCGATCAAAATACAACATTGCACCAATCACTGACAAGATGTGTGAAGCCCAACTGTGTTGGTATGACACGCCTTGCATACCGATGAGGAAACTCTGGCCAAAAAGGGTCTCACCCTGGAGGTTAGTGGATCCCAACCAAGGGTACCACCAAAATAGTGCTGGATAAACACCCTTGACAATGACACAAAGTTGTCCCAGGTTGACCTGGATCTAGCCCATGACTGTGCCAAATGGAAGGTAAAAACAAGAATAGCGGAAATCACCTCCAAGAGGGACAAACACTTAAAAAAAAAGAATTAGAAGATGTATTCCATAAGCAAAGACCCAATTTTCAGGTGTTACAGTACTAAAAGCCGACAGACATTTCCAATATAGTAACAATCCCATCAGTTCCACATACAAGTTTCTGCATTTAAGAAACTTCCCAAGTTTAGCATTAACATTGACCGTAAAGTGTGTTGCTACAAATGCAGATATAAACAAACTAGTGACATCCAGATGTTTTGTTTCCCATCAGCTTGCCTGATGGTAGATGGTCAGGGAACTATCATGCAAAAAACAGTTGGAAGGCATCTGTACTTATAACTTATTTCTGGTGTACAATTAGAATTCCTAGTCAGTTTCTGAAAATTCCATTTTACCATACGTTTATTGCTATTACTGTGTTAAAAGATGACAGAGTTATCCTTTCACATACTCAGTGAATTAAGCAGTAGTTGAAGTTATATCCTGTAGGCCTCCAAAAATCATGGATTTCATAAGAAGAAAGATCACAAGCATGTGCTTAAAAACACAGATGCTCCCCAATACACCTCACATTGAAGACAGTTTACATATATTCCAGATTATGTGTTTAGGGCTTCTACACACATAATACCTTTTGATGGACAGAAGTTGGGAGCAAAGCCAATGGATGATCTCATCTCCAGTCCTTCCCATATAAATATATAAAAAGGACTACGGTGTGATTGTTTAGGAGTGTACTATAGCTAATGCTGCTGTTCTTATAGTAACACATGGTACAGTAAGATGGTTTTTCCAAGGACATATTCCGTTGTAAGTCACCTGTCATGTATGACAGCCAGTGTGATGTTCTGGGTTACAAAGATGGGCTAGAACTTTGGAGATCCATTCTCCAGAACCCACAGAAAATGCTGTGTGATCTTCTGCAAGTTGTTTCTTCTTTCTGCCTGAACTATTCCACAGGGTTGTTAGCAGGATGGAGTAGCAAGGAAGATAACTATGTATTCAGCGCAGAGGTCATTAGAGAAAAACAAGATCCATTGTAACTAAAACCTGAAATCTCAAGGGGGAAATTTCCAAGGAGAAGGAGAATAACAGCAATGTCGAAAACAATTATTCAAATCCCACAAAAAATAGTGATGCGAAAAGTAAAGTCACAAAGTACAGTGTGTCATACCAGGATTAATGTAGAATTATTTCAAAAGGAATCTACAGAGATACCTATATTAGTGATTCTTATTCTACCCTTTCACTTTGTTCATGAACAAGAGCTACATTTAAATGTGTGATGCACATGGTAGTAGCATGTAAATCATTATGTACAAATACACAAAAGTCCTGGTCTGCCATGAAGGTTGCTTGATATTACTGGAGCAAGCACTCCTGGGTAGCCTAAAACAGTGGTTCTCAACCTGTGGGTCCCCAGACGTTCCTGGACTGCAACTCCCAGAAGCCTCCACCACTCACAGTGCTGGAAGGGATTTCTGGCAGTTGCAGTAAAAGAACACCTGGGGACCCACAGGTTGAGAACCACTGTGGGGGCAAAATAAGGGGCCAAAAATAACACCTTCAAATCCCCAAAGGAAAAAAAAGGTGTGGAGTGTGTTACACATCAGCAAGTGACACAAAACATCTGTATATCAACAGCATGAACTTCCTGGCTAGGCAGTTACAATAACAGGGCAGATTATTTGGAATTGGACTACTACAATCTCCTTTCACAAAGATTTACTCTGAGAGAAGTTATATGTGAAGGATGGGTGGGGGAGGGAATCATATTCTTTATAGCTAAGGTTTCCCAATTCGCTTCCTTGAGCTCTCATAGCAGACATTCTTTAAAAGGCTGCTGCATTATGTCAGCAGCAGAGCCACATCATCAAGTTCCAGCTGCCGGAAACAAGGCTCCTTGTCTCCGTGATTTCCATGGTTCTGCCTTCCTAGAGTCCAGCAGTAGCCCTTCCTTAAAGAAACAAGGCTCTAGTCTAGAATGCCATTCTTCAGCAAAGAGAGGAGAGTGGCATGCGACTGAACCACCATACCAAATGTAGGCTGCATAGAGCTACAAGTACTGTAATTGTCCTATTGAACTGACTTCTTTCTAAGGACTGCTCTTTGTGATGGATGGAAGGACAGTTGACGTTAGAGCAACAAAAACTGTAACTCAGTGACACTATTTTAAGTGTACTACTGCAATGCTATACTAACTCTAGAAGCTTAACAGCGAAAGCCTGTAGAAAATAGATATGGGCAGGAAAATATCACATTTTATTGCTAAAAATCCCCATTTCTTATGGATACTTTATCCATGCTCAGAACATGTCAAAACAAGGCTACCTCTTTATTCAGCCATAAAAATTAACAAGGGCAGTGATGACCTACATCAACAGGTTTGTATGAATCACAGAAGTAAAATACTGGAACAATCCTGTACTCTTAGCTCCGTTACTCAGGAATCTATTATTGAAAATAAACAAACAAGCAGCTAGCCTGTATAGCCATGCAAATGAGAGCCAAGGGACTAGTCCTCCATTCTAAATTTCCCTGCCTTGAAATGTTCGGAAAACCTGGACTTGGCAATCTGCAGGCACATCCCAAATTTGTACGTTTCATCAATTTATCCCAGTTTCAAAATCTCTTAAGATTTTAGACAGAGCCTGTATAAATGGACAGAGCTATTGTTTGAATGCCATGGGCTCTAAGGGAAATATGAAGTGCAATGGTAGGAACAACAGGATCATGTGTACAGAATCCTCATACAACAGTTACTTCCACCACCAGATACCACCACACTCAGGGCTATTGCAAGATATAGCTCATTTAATTTTCAAGAACTTAAGGGGAGTAAACCTGATTTAAAATACAGGTATATATATTATAAATTAAAATCTGAAATTCTTTGCATTCCTCATTACTGGAATACTAGGTTAAATGACTATAAGCATATAGAATTCTGATCAGGCTGTATCAGGATGCTGTTTAATATCTATATGAAGCCACTGGGGGAGGCCATTGGAGTGGCATGTCACCAATATGCTGATGACACACAGCTCTATCTCTCCTTCCACTTCTCTGCAATGGATGCTGCCCCATCCCTTGAGCACTGCCTGGCTGTGATATTGGAGTGGATAGGGGACAACAGATTGAGGCTGGATCTGGGCAAGACAGAGGTGCTTGGGTAGGTGCCCCAGCTGTCTGCAGATTGTGTGTGTGTTGTGTCGTTACAGTCGTGACCGACTCTTCATGACTCCATGTCTATGGAGTTTTCTTGGCAGGAATACTGGAGTGGTTTGCCAGTTCCTACTCCAGGCACCTACAGCACCTGGTATTCCCTGGTGGTCTCCCATCCAAATACTAACCAGGGCTGATCCTGCTTAGCTTCCGAAATCAGGCGAGATCGGATGTGCTTAGGGCATCTAGGCAGCTGCTTAACCTGACTCTAACTTAACACAAATAAAAATTAGCACTAATACAAAGTATATAAAAAACACCATACAAGATGGATAGAGGGAAAATATATATTCAGAAATGGCTTGTACTGAAATCTTGTACGTTGCTGAGAGAAGAGATAGCATAAATAAAGGAGGAGAATTAAACCATTAGTCCCATTTTTAAAGGCTTGTTGGGTACCTGCTTTTCCTTTGAAGGTGATACTCTCTCTGCAAAGGATCAGGTTTGTACCTTGCGTGTCCTACTAGATCCAACACTATCTATGGACACTCTGGATAGCATACTTGTGTCGAGGTAGGGACACAGTAGAAAGGCACAAAATATACAAGCAAACTCCTTTGTCAGAGACATGGCCAGCCTAATCAGCTGGAAAGTCAAATAAAAGTAGATAGTATGGATATGATATAATTTAGAAAGCTGTACTGTATCAATGAGTATAAGCTGAGGCCCCTAATTTAGCCCCCCAAAACTGGGGAAACATATTGATTCGAGTATAAGTCTAGGGTGGGAAATGCAGCAGGGCCTGGCAGCACCTGCTTTGTGAGCTGGGGGAGCGGTGTGTGGTGTTTAAAATGACTTTTTAGCCACTGAGGCAAGTGCTTGGGTCGGTGGCTAAAAGTCATTTTAAACATTGCGCGCTGCTCCCCCGTGATACAGAGGGGGGTCAGGAGAAGTGGTGTGTGATGTTTAAAATGACGTTTAGCCACCGACCCAAGCACTTGCCCTAGTGGCTAAAAGTATTGACCTGAATATAAGTCCATGGCCCCTTTTTTCCAGTCCAAAATTAAGGCAGAAAAACTAGACTTATAATTGAGTATATACAGTATTTTAGGATTTCAGATATGAGATACATTAAGAAGAGAGCCAGTGTGTTACGGATGTTGCCCTGGGATTTGGGAAGGCTAAGTTCCAATCTCAACTCAGCCAAGGAATTCACTGGGTGACTGTGGGACAGACATTTTTTTCTTCTACCCTGATATACAGTACTTCTATTGTAGGGGATAAGGTGGGGAGGAGGAGAGCCATGAACACCACCTTAAACATTCGGGAGGAATGAAAATATATAAACAAACACCAAAATAGTTTATAAGCATAACCCTTCACTGAGTTCCTGTTTAATGCACTGCTTGCTCAGTAAGCAGTTTTTACAGATCTGACAGACAATGCTCCTTTGATGATGCAGCAGCAACAGAGCAAACTATCTACTCTCCTTGGGTCATCAACACAACTGTTGTTCCCACTTGTCCTTGCCATCAGCTCTTTCAGCGTCTCACTTGAAGAAAAGGCCAGGCTCCATTTGAATCTGCGGCCAAACACTATCTTTTCTCCAAGAAGCTGGCATCCAAATCTACCGAGTAAGGCACGCTGCCTAATAACAATACACTCCATCTTCTAGAGTTCTCTTATTTTCCAACTAAAAATGACAGCTCAACAGTGACGCCTTAAACTTGGGCCCACCGAGCAACCACAACTGTTGCTCTGAACCAGTACAATTGCAAGAAATACAGTATTTGATATCGACAACTTCTGCTCATGAGACAGTCCATTTTACTGGCCTCACATATTCTTCTGCACTCATTATACAGTCTCGGTTTGAACTTATTCATTATACCTCCCCCTACTTTCTTCAACTGTCTTTCCCAATAATTGATCATTGACCTGACATGCTTGCGTCATGTCCTTATGACAGTGCAGTATTGTTTCCTGATGTTGGCCTCATGTAAATGTCGACACGCTCGTCTTCAGTGAGTGTCGATTCAGGAAGCCTTGAAACTGGTGCATCAAGACACAATGGTTCTCTACACCAGAGGTTGTCAAACTTTTGTTGCTGCGGCATCCTTGTTGGGCTAAAAATATCTGTAGCACAGTTATCCTTAAAGTGGTTTCAGGCAAAACTCAAAGAAAAACAAAACAAAAGACACAAACATGTGGCACCTTAAAGACTAATTTTCATATTTTAATGTAACGTTTCGTGAACTACACGTCCACTTCTTCAGGCATATAGCAGTAGAATGAGGTGTGCAATATAATATGGGATGGGATATACATTTCATATCAGATATTCATTGGCTGTAGTATATAGAGCTGAGGGGTGGATAGGGGAGGGGGGAGATGAGGAGGGGAAAGAAGAGGAGGGAGAATTGATTAGTAGAAATGGTGAGAAGAAGATAGCACACCTCAATTTGTTTTTCTTTGAGTTTTGCCTAAAATTCTGGAAAAGACTAACACGGCTACCCTCTCTGAAACTTAAAGTGGTTTGAATACTTGGGAAAAGAAGAAAAAAACAGTGCAAATTTAATGCTCAGTTGTCTTCAATGCGACAAATGAAACCGTTTGGATGAATTTTTCATTATTTCCTTTATATTTATGGGCAGTTTAGTTAATTTTACCCTCAAATCACTTGACCCAGACAGTTTGCTCCATTATTGCCCGGGCACCCCTGGCATATGCTCATGGCACCCCAGGGTGCCAGGGCACACAGTTTGAGAAGTGACACAAAACATCTGTCAAACTGTACAGACATATTTCATGCCATATGAACTCATATCTTTCACACACACAATGAAGCAGAAGAACTTGGATGCTGTCAGTTTGGGTGCAAGGTCATCAAAAAAGCCCTTTTAGAGACCTGACTGTTAGAAAACATATTAACTTCATTGGTGATGGCATAAGAAATTGAGGACAACTTGTATGTTCTTTAGCATCACCAGTCTTACTGTATTCTAAGTTCCCTATGGAGATTCCTGATTTTAGGAACCTGGCTTTCTGTTCTGTGGATAGGTTGTAACTTGTAACAAGTTGCAGCCTTCAAATAAGTGAAGTCACAACCAGGCCGAAGTTAAACACACTTAAGCTCCATTCATTTCAGTGGAAGAGTTAAGAACATGCTTGACATGAGGAGACACAATCAATAGAGCCAAAAGGTTCTTAGCTAACTTCACATTGCATGGTTATGGATTCCGGTTTCATCTCCAGTTTGTTCAAGACTCAATGTTTTATACATCCAGCATCAGGCAACATATTTTTCTCCAGCTGAAGTACATCATGTTGAAATAGGTACATGTCATGATTAAAACCTAATCACCTTTCATTTCCTTCATTGCAACTGCCCATGTGAAAACTTTAACATTTCAACAAAATGATGCACAAATTTGGTACTGCTTATTGAACTAATATTATATAGAAGCAGACAATTCAAAATTCTGTCTATCAAATAAAAAATCCTAAAGCATACGAAGATTTCCCTTAACAACAACAAAAAGAAGGTTCATTTGCTTTGGGGACTGTTGTATCTGAGCAGTTGCTCCGTTTTCATGACAGGTCTTTGATTTTGCATGAATCATTTCTGACTGATTGTAATTAACTGGCCCCTGCCTGCTGAACCCAAACTAGATAAGGGCCCTTACAGTTTTTACAGAGGTCTAATTCCACAGAACCCTAACGTAATCACAACAGACATATCCTGCAGGCAAAAGAACCAGGGGCAAAACGTATCATTTCTTGGATCCGCAGAGGCATTTAACTTGAAACTGCTCCCTCCGCCTACAATGAATTATTAAATATAAAATTTGACAATGTTCGTTATTCCCTCAGAAGAGTGACAGTGTTTAAGATCCTAAAGGTTAGTAATAAAAGGTCGCTTCAGAAGTAGGGTCAGGAAGCTTTTTTATTTTTCAATTCCACTATCCGGCTAAATTTAGTTTCTTCTTTTACTAGGTCATTTCTTCCTCTTGTGTCAAGAGCAAGATCCGTTTCTGTCTAGAGCGCTGCTCCTGTTTCGTGTGTGTGTGTCCGTCTCTTACCTTGCTCTAAGTCCTGCTGGTCATACCAGGGTTCCTCTTCCTCACTCTGAAACTCCTCCATCCTGTCGGTGCTCAGCATGAGCTCTGCTCTGCTACCATCCAAAACAAGAGCCGTAAGCCTTAAGGAGACACTGGCGGGGATCTCAGTGGGAAATACTGCAGCGACAGAGAGGGAGGAGGTTAAAAAAAAGAAAAAGAACCGGCGACGGGGGAGGAGGGAGAGCAGAGAGGATGTGGTCCGGAGGACCGGAGCTGATGAAATCAGGATCCAAGCACTCGAGTTTTATGGCTGGGATCGGCCTGTGAGCAGGGCCTTTGGGACCGAGCCTTCTTGGGCAGCAGCTCTAAGGTTGGGACAATGGCTCTGCAGATGTTCTATTGTGATCAGTACGGCTGCGGTGGTGCCAGGCTCCACGCTCTCTCCCTCTCTCTTTCGCATCACCTTCTTCTTCCTCCTCCTCCTCCTCCCGTCGCTCTTTCTCGGGCTGCTGGCTTGCCCGGGGAAGGGAGAGAAAGGCCAGGAGCCCGGCGTCCCGATCAACCCTGCTTTTCTTCTCCTGCGCGCCGAAATCCTCCTCTCGAGAAAGGCCGTCTAAGATTATTCGCCTTTGTCCGGGATGACAACAAAAACCCGCAGGCTGCCGAGCTCCTTACTTGTGCACCGAGTTTGCACCGGGTGATGCACAAAAGAAGGAGCAGCCTCCCGAAGCAGCGCGTTCCTGTTGGTGCAGCTTGCTGGAGACCTCTAGCATGGAGCTGCTGCAAGAAAATCCATGCAAAAGACGTGGGCGCGGGGCGGGGGAAGGGGAGGAAGAACAGATCTCCTTCTTTTCCCCTTCTTCTTTTTTTCCCCCGCCGTTTCTTCTTAGGAAAAAAATTCCGGATGCATTTTAAGCGGCAGCTCGGCGGATTTTACGCTTGCATTCCTTCGGGATCCAGAGAGCAGGGGCGGAGTCTTGAGTGGTACCAGCCGGGGTTTAAACACACATAACACATATGTTAATATAATGGAGGGGGGGGGAACTGACTGTGCCCATGTGTGGGAGGGATCTTGACGACGGCCGCCTGCTCAGCTTTTAATTTGCGCGCTGAGGGTGCGCGTGTGCGAGTCAGAGGCAGAGCCCGCCGCCTTAGTCTGATGCCAGCCCGAGCCTCTCGGGCTGGTAATGTTCTTCGCCATTGTTCTTTTGCTGGGGTTTTATTTATTGTGCTGGCTGGCAAGAAAAGGAACAGCCCAACTGCAAAGCATCTGGTTCCAGGTTCCTTGCCAATTAAAAGGGCTAAGAGAGACCAGGAGAAAAGCAAACCAGTTTCCTGGTAGACAACAGGAGGAGAGACTTAAGAACGGGCATTGGACAGGATGGTGTCCCAAGACAACTCGTGCAGAGGTGGACTGCTTCAGGGACTCATGCAAAAAAGCATGTCTTTCATTGTCTAGATTAAGAGCCAAAATAATTCTAGTTAGCTCTCCTGTTAGGAGGAGAACCTAATTTAGCACCTCGTTTTTTTAGAATTCAGGTATCATGTACAGGCCCACTTCAAAATCGGGCTTTCTTTCGATATTTCTTCTCCAGGGCTGCCACAAGATGACATGATACTGTACAGTACTTGAGTCCTGCTTCAGCATCACCAGCAGGACATGCTATTCTCCCATCACCAATGGATAATTTAATGGAGGCTAGAACTAGGAAGCCACAACAACTCAGTCCCTGAGATTACAGGGGCAAAACCTGTAATCTCAGGGACAGAGGTGGTGGTGTTTGACATTGGAGGTGGGGTGAGGGACTTGTGATATGACAGAGTCAAGTCAGCCAAGGGTTGGGAGCAGGGACTGTGCTGTTTCTGGATCAGCAGCTCCAGAGCATGAGCGAGATCTGGCTAAGTAGGCTGGTGGTGGGGGGGACTAAGGAGGAGTGTGTCCATGCAGATTGCACAATGCCCCCCAACAGCTGCAGCAATTGCTGTTATCCTATACAAACATCTTTTTTTTTTTTTTTTTGCACTTTGGGTGCTGGGCCATTTGAATGCCTGGTTATACCTCATTGCTTTTTGCTGGCATGGTTAAACTGATCTCCTTCCTCTGCTTTTTATTTCCATTCTTCTTTGCTATGCCTTGCCTTCCTTGTTGCTAAAGCCGGCGCAACCTCTATTTAAGTAGTGATTGATATGAGTTATTTTGAAGCAGCAGTATTTATTTGGAAAACAAGATTACCTGAAAGTCAAGATTCCCCCCCCCCCTAAGTATTATATTGTTATTAAGCCAGTTATAATGCCCAGCCTCTAAGAACTTGATAATATATCTTGTAGCTATTTAGGGAGCAAATCATATTTTTACAATTTACCTTTTCATTATCTTTAGAAAGTGGATTGAGAGTTCCCTCCTAACTTCACATCAGTTAATCACAATCTCTTAAACTAACTCTGGCTTCTTATGCCCTGTAGGCCCAATTAATACATACGGTACATATGTTGATTTGTAGTGTGAAGAAAAAGGCATACAAGTCTAGCACATGGATCCTGTATATAATTTGGGAAGAAAGTATTCCTTTGTTACATATTTTGCCTAGATAATCCCTGAAAGAAATTTACCTAGTATTATCAGCTGAAAACATGTTCACTCATCCAGACAGATCTTAGCTATCTATATAAAACATGCACTGTATATGGCGCAAATAATTTCCCCCTTGCCAGTGTCAGAATTTAACCCCAATATAATTGTACTCATTTTGAAGCCTAGAAAGTTGTAACAAGGGATAGGACCCTCTTGGTAGTTGCTCCCCAGTTATGGAATCATCTACCTCCAGAACCTGGCACCCTTGCTTCAAACTTTTAAAAAACTATTGAAAACGTGGTTGTACAGAATGGCCTTCCCTGATTTCCCAAACATCTAGTAAGACACGATCTTATTTTAGCTTATCTTTTTTTCTGTTTTTTATTTGCCTGGCTATTTTTGTTTTCTTTTTAGTTTTGTTTTAGTTTATTATTGTTGATTTTAGTTGTAGTTTAGTTTATTGTTGTTGATTTATATATATTGTTTATATTATGTTGCTTATATTTTGGTTTTTTTAATGTGTTACTTTATTATTCTATGTTGTAAACCACCCAGAGTAGCTCTAGGGTTAGATGGGTGGTATAAAAGGCAAATACAGTAAATAAATACATAAATATTTATAATAATAGAACTATCTATAACTCATATAGCTTTCTTAAAATTCAAAATAGTTAAATTTCTGAAAAATCTATTTTAATGTATTTTGTTTACCTAGTTAAATGCTTTTTTTATGGAAGTGTGGTGGGGGTTACAGGTTATTTAACTTATAAAAGAGGGTCACAACTCAAAAAAGTTTGGGAAGCACTGAGATAGAGTGATGGATTAGGACTCAGGAGATCTGGGTTTGAATCCTCATACAGCCATGAACCTCACTGGGAGTGTAGAAATCTAAGCCTTAACTATTTCACCTACCTTGAAAGTCCAATTAGGTCACTATAAGTCAGATCCAAATGGCATAAAGCAGTAAATGTACAGTGGTCCCCCGCCCATTCGCGGTTCATATACTGCGGTTCCACTAAATCGCAGGACCACAGTACAGTATATGAAAAAAGATCCCCTGGGTAAGGGGGGAAAGGCCTGGGAAAAGGGGGGGAGGGCCTGTCGGAGGCCTCAGAAATCTTCCGGTTTGCAGGGAAGCCCTTTTCAGGTTGGGTCCCTAACCCCCGCCATAGGTAGGGGGTCACTGTATATCTTTTTGCTATGTGCTTTCAAGCCTTTTCATACTTATGAAGACTTTATGAATTAGTGATATTCCAACAGTCTCATTGTCAGCAGTCCTTCTGAGGTCTTGCAAACTGAAGACTGTGCATTCCTTTATTGAGTCAATCAATCTATTTGATCTTCAGCTTTTCCAGTAAGACTTACTTCTTGTGATGTGCCAAAAGTAGGAGAACCTCAGCTTAGTAATATCAGACAAAAAAGACAGAGAGAGAGAGAGAGAGAGAGAGAGAGAGAGAGAATTTTTGAGGGGGACATTAAAGACTAAGTACACTACTATACAGGTATTTTAATATGAGCTTCAGTGGATCAAATCCATTTCCTCAGACAGGAGGAATCCATGGTTTTGGCTGTGGGTGGTTTCTTGACTGGTCCATCAGAGAAGGCATAGAAAATATTTATTTTTAATAACTAATGCAGCCCATTAGCAATACTTTACTCTGATATATTTTTTAAATTCCCTCTGCCCTACCAAAGAGAAGAGGAAGTGCTCAGTGTATTGATATCTTAAAGTGGCTTGATTTTAAGGCATGTGACAATATCAGAAATTTGAACCAGGAGTCTTTACAGCAAAAAGGCTCATTTTTGGTCCGTTCCAAGGAATCACACACAGATCTGAAAACAGATCAGACCTGAGTGATCCTACCCTCTCCAAAAAAGTAAAAGCCCCTTATAGAGGCTCAGAAAGGTGTCTGTAGGAATGCTCGCGGGACAATTTGGTTTGCTGTGATTAAGTTATGTCATCAACAGAAAAAGAAGAAAAAGTCTGCCAATTTTATTTGCCTTTGTTCTCTCCTTTAGGGCATCTTGGATTCTATTGTCCATACTTTTTATTTTTATTTTAACTATGGACTATTATGATTGTTTTATGTTTGATACAGTAGGACCCTAGTATAATCTGGGGATTGGTTCCAGCCCTTCCTGTGGATAATGAAAACCATGGATGGGAACACCAAAAATCCCCAAATCTGTTTAATGACAGTAGATTGCTTTATGGCTGCTGTTTTATGACAGTAGCTTGCTTTACAGCTGCTGTTTTATGACAGTAGCTTGCTTTGCAGCTGCTGGATTATGTATTTATTTGTTTCTTTGCCAGCCGTGGATAACTGAATCAGTGGATATGGGGTCCTACTATATTATGTTTGTTGTATTTAAAATTTTGTCAACTGCCCAGAGTAGCACTTGTGCCAGATGGTGCATTGCAGAATCAAAAAGATAAATAAATAAGTGGACCTGCAGTAGACCAAACAGTAAACTACATGACCATCTGATTGCACCCTAGATTCAGCTGACTCATTTTGCTTCTTGGGGAGTTCAGGCTTGGTTGGATCTAGAACCCATCTACTGATCTTCCTGGCAGTCTGTGGTCTCCACAAAGCTCTCCTCCCAACAAATATATAAACAAGATGCAAAAGAAGTGGTAGATGGGATTCTTTGTGGAAAAGGGCTCAGAAACGCAGATAGGAAACATTGGTAATTTTCAAACTAGTAATTTTGACATGGGGGGCATCTTCCACGTACTTCATCCTGATGCAAATAGCAACATAGTGGGGAGCAGAAGGTGCTGCCCCAATACATGTTTGCACTTCGAAATGTGTGAGGAAACGTTGCAGTTTCTTTTCCTAATATTCATCCCCTGATTCATGTCTAGATTTTGCTGCCTTTTTAGGCAAAGGCCCCACTACCCCACTCAAGTAAAGTTGCTGTGTATAACTGCTGGGGGACAACCCCCCCACTGGAAACAGCGGGATGGATGTCCACAGGATGGACCCGGCGAGTCGTCAAAGGTGAGGAGTGTGTGAGGAAAATGGAGAGGGGCGGAGGGCTTGGGAGGAAGGAAGGAAGTGCCTCAGCCCTGAAGCCCCGCGGCTGGCGCTTGAAGAAGGGCCTTAAGTCGGACGAAGGCGAGCAAGAAGCGGGGGGGGGGAGAGGCAGACCACCAAAGCGGCCCACCAGGAAAGGCCAGCCACCACGGCTGCCGTCCAGGTAGCAGAGAGACCAAAGCCAGCTAAGCGGCAGCGCCCTTGGCTGCCTCCTGCGGCCGGAGGGAAGGAGGAGGAGGAGGAGAGCCTGGGGGCCGCGGCAGCGGCGGAGGTGGGGCCCGGGGGTAGCGGGAGCAGCCCCTTCAGCTCCTGGGCTCGTCGTCGTCGTGGGCAGCAGGTGAACGGAGGCGCAAGGATGGAGCCCGCCGCGTCCAGGAGAGGAAGAGAGGAGGAGGAGGAGGAGGGGTATCCGCGGTGACGGCGGGGGAGGAGACGGGAGGAACCGCGGGCGATCCGGGAGGAGGAGGAGGAGGAGGAGGAGGAAGGCGGCGGCGGACCCGGATCCAGGCGCGGCAGGGATGGGGAACGCCGACTCCAAGCTGAACTTCAGGAAGGCGGTGATCCAGCTCACCACCAAGACCCAGGTAAAGAACAGCCATGAAAATGCAATTTAATAAATACATTGCAAATGGAGGGAGGGGAAGGCGGCGGTGGCGGAAGGCACCTGCTCCGGATCCGCCTCTCCGGTGCCGTCGCCGCGGCTGGATCGGGGAGAAGGAGACCCGTTCCCAAGGGAGGCGAAGAAGGAGGAGGAGGAGGAGGGCTGGAGCCCTGCCAGCGAGGGAGGGAGAGGCTTCGGCCGAGAAGGGAAAACGGTGCGGGTGGGGTTTGGGAAGGGCGCCTCCCCCCCCAACTCCGTCCCATTCAGCTCCGTTTCGGGCTCCCCAGATGCATCCCCGGTGAGGGGGGTGCCGGTAGCATTTCTGAAGAAAACCCCCTCCGCCTGCGGATGGAGACGGGAAAGGTCTGCTGGGGACTCAGGAAGGGGGGCGGCGGCGATGATCTTGATTTTCGAGGCCTCTGGGGGAGGCTGGCTGCTCACGGATCCACGGGCAATCCCGGGCTGCCCCGGTCCCTCTGGCTGCCACCGACCGTGCCAGTTTTATTTATATTTAGAGAGAGGGGGGGCTTCTTTCCTCTACCAGTCGGTTGCCTCCAGAGCCCCGCGCAAGGTGGCTTCTGATCTGGCACCCCCCTCCCATAAATAAAAGTGGCAGCGCACCCGACTCCATAGGTGCCCTCTCAGTGTCCCTGCCTTGAATGTGGGAATATGGAGGCTGGCAGAAAGCAAGGGGTAGTGGTGGGTTGCGTTGGAGCCTTTGGGATTTGGGCCTATTGAGCAGGAAAAGCCTTGTGGTGACAGCAAGGGGGCCTGGCAAGCTTAGGGGGGTGGGAGGCGGAACAACTGGGCTTTCCACAGTTTCGGGTCACAGGAAGGTTTCCTGTTGGAAAAGTCTCAGTGAAAAAAATCTCACCTTGGCAATACTGTACAGCCATGCCTTATGGAAGACCTACACCACCATTGAAGTAAAAATAGATGTGCTTAGGAGCTCAGATCCTTATCTGTCTTTTCAAGTTGTGGGATCAGGTGGCTACTTCCTTGATTCCTTAGAGTTGAGGAAACACTTAGATTTATCTTTGGCGTGGGGTGTTTTCTGGGCAGTTTAGAGGACCTAAGAACTGTCATGCAGTGTAAGGGCATTGGCTGATAAGGTGTGTGTTTTATATATTTTTTCACTTAAACCTTAGATGCAGGGATAGGTGCATAAAAATGTAGAAGAGAGAAATGCTGAGGCAATAACTGGCAGCCTACAATCAGACAGTGGAGTAACTGCATTTTGGCCAGGGAAACAGCTGTTGCAACTTTAGAAATGTCCCACACACCAGAGGCAGGTTGTGTTGCTTTAAGCAGTACTTATTGTCAGGAAATGAGTAAGTGTGGGATGCAACTTAATATTCTCTTTGTATTTGGTGGGTAAAAGTTGAAGATTCTTCATAGATACCAAAGGCCTTCAGAAATTCAATGTTTTGCTCTATAAAAGACATGATATTTGAATCTTTGTGTTTGTAGTTCTGGTATAAGAATGCCATGTGCCCAAAAGGCAGTAGCTGGCAAAAAAATTGTACTGTAGTAAGTTCATCAGCTATGGCAGAAAATATGGATAGAGAAATGTATGACAGAGTGAAGAAACTACAAAGTACCCATATCACTTCTTACTGGAATTATCAGCCCAGAGTTCCCTATATTTATTCTAGTAGACCAGCATCTTTGGCATTTTATTTATGGTGTTTATCCAAAAGTTGTAATATTTATGGTTTGTATTAAAAGCTACCTTGAAAAGATTCTATTTTGGAAAGGCAGCTAAAAATATATAAAATGAATGCATATGCTTTCATAGAAAATGGAATGCTTTGTAAAAATAAGAGATGAGTAGGAATGTAACATGATCTTAAATGAGTGATTATTGTATGGTTATTGGTAGTCACTGATTTTATGCTGATGTACCTTTACAGTAATCCTAGAAGCAACTCTTACCTATACAGTATGTTGGCAGTTATTTAAAAACATGTTGATTCTATGCATTTCTGTATGCACAGCACACTGTATTTTATACTCTTTCCCCTTTCCGGATTCTTTAAAAATGCCAGGTTTAAACATAATTGGCAACAACATGAAAAACTGATGGAGAACTTTCTCTGAATTCTTAGAACAAGTTCTGCTTTCTACTACATTGGTTGCTAAGATGCTTCTGTCATAAGTCAGGAGTCTGCAAATAATTTATAGAGAAGAATTCTTCCCGTGGTTGGATAGCTCTATGAAACTAAACTGTATCCTAGAATTGTTGTCAGACTTATTAGCAGAGTGATGCTAGCTTGCAGTAAGATAGTTGTGATATTTATAATGAAGGAAAGGATGAATAAATGTTTAGAATTGGATGAGCATTGATATTGTGAAAAAAAAGAAAGAAGAAAAGGCTTTTTTTCTGACCACTTCCCCAGAAACTTAGGAAAAGGAAAAGGAAATAGATATGTTAAGTTAAAACCATAAGTAAGGGATCCTATGATATTTATGTTCCTTGTCTCATTGCCAAGTATGATTTGTAAAATCTTTTGAAGACTTTGTGATTTAGGTCAGTGGTTCTCATACATGGGGTCTCCAGATGTTATTGGTCTAAAACTTCCAGAAGCCTTCCCCACTGGCTGTGCTAGCCAGGATTTATGCGAGCTGTAGTCCAAGAACATCTGGGGACCCAGCTTTGAGAACCACTGATTTAGGCAAAGAGGTAAGATTCTGGAGAATGGGGGTTATATATCTGGTTAGAAACAGTATTCAGTGATGTTTAGATATACTGTAATAAAGAATTTTGCCATCATGTCAATTCTGACTTATGGCCACCCTTTTCAGAGTTTCCTAGATACAGAATACTCAAACAATAGTCTACTATTCCCTCTTTTGGGTGCATCCTGGGATTGTGCAGTTTGCCCAAGGCTATAGATGTAAAATTTCCAGAAATTTTGAAGTGTGGGGGGAAAAAACTGTTTCCCCCCCCCTTTTCCTGGAAAAATGAATTTTTTTGGAAAAATTGAAAAAAAAATGCTACATTAGTACTCCCCATCCCCCTTTACAGCTTGAAAGTCATTCTGTTACGTTAGGAACATAAAATATGACTGTGGACAATTTGTTTTGGCATAAAATTATCACAACTAGCATATTAAAATATAGTGTATCCAAACAATTATTACAAACAGAATTTACTTTTTAAATAATATTTATTTGTAATTGTAAGTAACAAATGGAGTAACAATATCCTGAACTGTTTACTAGTTTGTGTGGAACAAAAAAAATGGATAATTTCACCATCTTGGTCAATCGGCTGATCCATGTTAAAACATACATCACAATCCATGCCTTCCATGAGAAAGGGCTTCTTCCCAGTGTTCAGGACTGTACTGGATTTTTCTGTAAGATGAATATATTCTGAGATGAGTTACATTGAAATAGTTGTAGTATTACATACCAAAGATCTCTAGTAGCAAAAATGTTCAGGATGGAGGAAAACCTGCTTTGACAGGCTTGTAGTACTTAGAAAAGGGCCAAACACTTGGTCATTCTGAAATAACCCAGGAAGAGAAGCCCTTAAGGTAGAAATGACCTATTGCTTAACAGGTGCCAACAGGAAGAATTTATAGTAGAAATTCAAATTCAGGAAATCCAATATCCTCTCATTAAATTGGCATTTTTTAATGAAATAGATAGCAATGACGATCTGAGAATAAGTGCTGATTGTATTAAAATGTTTCTTAAGTAAATCAGAAGAAATTCTCTGAAAACATATTTGATTTCAGTGACAGAAATCCAATATGTCTGTGAAGATTCTCAGTTATCCAGGTGAGGTTATCTGGAAGTTGAGTCATGGCAGTTGGACTAATTTTCTTTTGAGAATGAAACATCTCACTACTCATCTAAGTAGCTTTGTCAGTCTGAGGAAAGTTGTTGTGAGGCTTTCATTTGGTAGAAAATGGCCTGGGGTGTGTGAAAGTCCCACCTATGCAACCCTTCTCAACACCCATTAAATATGGGTCATTAGCAATGGCCTTCCTGGTGGAGGTTTGAAGTGCTTCTGATTTCTCTGGGGGTCTATGAAAGGGAAGCCTGATAAGTGGTAGACAGATTGTGCCTAAGTTCACCCCACCGCTGTTGAGAGAGGAATTTTCAGTACACACATGAATGGCTTCCCTGACCCCTCTCTCAAATCATCTATTTTTTCTGTCTAATATGTGTACATCTTTGCATGAGTGTCCTTTGTCCTTCCAGTGAAGGTACACCACTGATTCTGGTCCTGAGCTGTTGCCCCTCCAGTGCTGGGCCGTATTCCCGTTTAGTGATTGTTTGGTTTCTCCAATGTAGGGCTCTGCACACTCCTCTCAGCATTGGACTGCATATACTATATTGCTCCTTTTGTGTTTTGGTGTCGGGTCTTTTGGGTGGACAAGTCGCTATCTTAGTGCGTTTGTGGGTTTGAAGTAAATGAACATAAGAAGAGCCATGCTGGATCAGGCCAAAGGCCCATCTAGTCCAGCTTCCTGTATCTCACACTGGCCCCACCAAATGTGACCAGGAGCGCACAAGACTAGATATCTGTCTCTTCACACCACTGCCCTGCATCTGGTCCTTGAAGTACCCCGGTCTTAAGCCTGGAGATTACACATCTCCATTGTGATTTGTAACCTTTGATGGACTTCTCCTCCAGGAATCTGTCCGGTCCCCTTTTGAAGGCATCCAGGTCTGATGCCATCACCACATCTTGTGGCAGGGAGTTCCACAGACTAACAACGTGCTGGGTAAAAAAAAAATCTTTTGTCTGTTCTCACTCTCCCAACCCTCAGTTTGAGTGGATGTCGCCTAGTTCTGGTATTTTGTGAGAGGGAGAAGAGTGTCCCTCTACCCACTTTACTCATGCCCTGCATTATTTTGTACATCTCAATCATATCCCCCCTCAGGCAGCTTTTTTCCAGACTAAAGAGCCCCAAATGTTTTAGCCTTTCCTCATAAGGGAGATCCCCCAGCCCAGTAATCATTTTAGTTGCTCTCTTCTGCACCTTTTCCAGTTCCACTATGTCTTTTTTGAGATGCGGAGACCAGAATTGTACACAATACTCCTTACTATCATTTTGTACAATGGCATTATAATGTTGGCTGTTTTATTTTCAATCCCCTTTTTGATAATCCCTAATATGGAATTGGCCTTCTTCACCACTGCCACACATTGAGTAGACACCTTCATTGAGCTGTCCACCAGCACACCAAGATCTCTTTCCTGAACCATCACGGATAGCTCAGAGCCCATGAGTTGATAGATAAAGTTTGGATTTTTTGCCCCAATATGCATTACTTTACATTTGGCTACATTAAAATGCATTTGCCATTTCGCAGCCCATTCCCCCAGTTTGAAGAGATCCTTCTGGAGCTCTTCACAATCTTCTCTGGTTTTTAACCACACGGAAAAGTTTTGTGTCATCCACAAACGTGGCCACCTCACTGTTTATCACTGTCTCCAGGTCATTTATGAACAGATTGAAAAGCACCAGACCCAGGACATCCCTGGGGCGCACCGTTTTTCACCTCTCTTCATTGTGAAAATTTCCCATTGACACCTACTCTTTGTTTCCTGGATCTCAACCAGTTCTCAGTCCATAAGAGAACCTGCTCTCTTATCCCCTGATTTTGCAGTTTTCTCAGCAGCCTTTGGTGGGGGACTGTGCCTTATCAAAATCAAGATAGACAATATCTACTGATTCACCCAAATCTGCATGTCCGTTGACCTTTTCAAAGAATTCTAAAATGTTTGTCAGGCAAGACTTACCCTTACAGAAGCCATGCTGATTTTCTCTCAGCAAGGTTTGTTCTTCTATGTGTTTTAAGGTTTTCTCTTGGAGGAGGCTTTCCACCATCTTCCCTGAGACAGACGTAAGGCTAACTGCCCTGTAGTTTCCTGGGTCCCCCCTCCTTCCTTTTTAAAAAATTCGTGCGATAGCTGCTATTCTCCAGTTCTCTAGCACTGTGGCCATTTTAAGAGACAAGTTCCATATTACCGTTAAGAGATCTGCAATTTCACTTCTCAGATCCTTCCTTAATAACACTTGGCTGGATGTTGAGTTTGCCTAAAATCCCTTTTAAGCTTTTCAGACACTCCAGCCATGTAAGGAGTGACCAGGTTCTTCTGTCGGCTCTGGGTCTCAGGCTGATGCATTGATCTTCTGGGTTGGGACACTGTCTTGTTGAAGGCCCACTTTGGATATCCAGAGACCTTAAATGCTGTCTTCAGGTGCCTGTCTTCCTTCTTCTTGTCTCTGTGTAGGTGGGGTTGCTCTCTGGTTTCCAGCTTTGGGTGTCCAGATATTTTTTGATTACAACTCAGGGCTAGGATTTCTGAGAGTTGTAGTCCAAGATTATGTGGAGACCCAAGGCTGGGAACCACTTGTTTAAAGCAATCACATCAATTATCATTCAAAGCTTACTTATCATGCCTTCCTTGTCAATGTTGAATAAATTCCACTTGGTCTACATAAACTAATGGTGAGTTAACTCTTTACAGGTATAGCTGTCAAAATCTGGGAGAATGTGGTCTTTGCTATCTGATAGACCACATTCTCTTATCCATCCCTGCCTGAATTTTGAGATCTGTTGGAGAGACCCCTTTCATTGTATCACCATCTTCATTGGCCTGTTTTGGGGGGGGGGGTCTTTGAAATCTCTGCTGTCCTTCCACCTGCAGGCAGAAACTTCCTCATTCAGGCAGGCAGTTAAGATAGAAAATTTCCAGTTAATTGTTTCTGTGGCTCTGATTCTGCTTCCTGGTGGAAATTGATATTGTCTGACAGTCTCTCTCTCTCTCTGTGTGTCTGTCTGTCTGTCTGAACAGTTATAGCTTGCTGAACTTAGTGGGGCCAGTGATTTGGGTGGTTATTACAACATCAAATAAACCCAGACCTAAGCACAATAAATAAAAATGATCCTCAAACTGATAGAACAAACCAACTGTAGTTTAGGAACACTGCAGATCAACAATGCAATTCTCTGTAATAGTACAGTATAGTGGCTGCCAAGTGTTGTTTTGCTCATGGATTTGGTTTTTTGGATCCCATTTCAGTCCCTTCTCAAAGAAAATGGACAATAAAGTAATTAAAGTTTCACTTTCTTTGGTTTCTAGTCTTTCCCTACATTCCCCTGTAATGGTGGTGAGGAGGAGGAGAACTGGGGGTCATTCATTTTGTTGTTGTGAGCTCAGCGAGAGAGAGGTGGAAAATAAATGTCAATTAACAATAAAACACAGAGATTAAATTTCAGTATTACAGCAATAGCAATGTTGGGAATGGGATCGATAGTAACTACACAAGCCTGTAGTTTGTTAGACATCATCACACACAATCCCCCCTTACAGCGACCCCCTTTCCCACTTGGAATTGCCTTAAGAACATGTGACATAAAACCATCCAATACCAAATCTTGCTGGGACCAAGTCTCCTGAAACAGTAAAATATCAAACTTCTCCACATGCTCTCTAAAAGAATTATCTACTAATTTGGATCCCCATCCTGCAATGCAGAAAAATACCCAGCCTTCTTAGCCATGAGCAGCAAGCCTGATTTGGCTAAGTTTAAAATTTCTTGCTTGATGTTAAGAAGATAACTAGGGATCTACACTTTGCACTTGTTTGTCTTGCATGTACATTTACCATAAGAGTAGAATTATAGAAAACTATCCTCCTAAATTCAGTCCTACTCCTTTTTATACCACTTCAGCTTTCTTCCCCCCCCTTCATACACATTCTGTGTATATTAATATTTGCAAGCCTTACTTGCTAAAATTTTTGAGTACTTGTTGGAAGGATAAGAGACAGGGACTTGATGTAAGCCAGGGGAACTTAATTAGCTCAGAGAGAACTTGAACTGAGATCTTTCACATCCAAGCTCAAGATTTTGGATCACTCTGTCTTTTAGTTACCATTATCTGAAAGTGGCTGACACTCGTATATGGACCTGGGGCAGTATGTTGTACCCTTCCTGTTTCAAATCAGTACTCTGAACTCTTGTTTCCACATATGTATCCTGTTTCCTCAAGAATCTCTCTCAGTGCTATTTTGTTTGAACATCATGAAGGCAGCTGGAATCCAAATTCCTTCTTTTTTTGAAGTTAGAAGTAACATTGTTAATACATTTGAAATACAAAATGTTTGGAGATAATGTGTCCACAATAGGGATAAACACAGTTGTTTTCTTTAGACCATGAGTTAAAAGCAGCAATATTTTTAATCTATTTTCCATCTATTTCTACATGGTTTAGATTAGGTTTCGGCATATTTGACCTAATTTTTCCTCCACAATTGACCAACAGCAGTTAATAATTTCTGTCTCTAGGACCAGATAGAAATGAAAAGTAGAGTGTGGTGTCCATCTGAATATTGGATGCTTCTAGAGCTCGCAATAATCTGTTCCAGTTTCTGTCCTGAAGTAGCTGAAAACAAGACCAGAAGGGAGCTGAAAAATCAATTTCTCTAACCATCTCAAACATTCATTCATTTCAGCGTGAAGTTTCATGGGTTAAAACCCAGTTTTTTCAGACACATTGGACAGTAATCTACAAGAACACATCCTCAAAGGTGCCACAATACTTAAGTTTTGGTTTTGGCATTTGTTGCTTCTGAAACAGTTTCATCCAGAAAGCTCATGAACTGTGTTGCAACCTTGCGCCCACACACCTTTTCTCTAAAAGAACATTTGGTGTTCAGCAGGAATGAACCAAGAGGGGTTCCAAAGTCCCTCCCATCCACCCGCTGAGGCCATCAGGGACATTGGGTACAATTGTCTGTGAGAGATGTCATCTGTTATGTTGTGCATTATGGATTGCTGTTGATATGGTTTGGTTTGAACAAAATCACCTGTGTGCCTACTCAGAACGATCCGTCCTGCCCCTTTAAGAGCTGCTGTGCAAATTTCAGGCACAGCAGTAGGGCATGCATTCTTTTTGGTGCAATTCAGTGTGATCCTAATTATCTCATTGTGTGGCCTGTGTGGACACTTAGTTTGCACCCAAATGGAGCTGTGGGTGGCATTATCAGAGCTGACACCCCTATGACATAGGGGGCTTATGACATGAATAGGGATGAGGGAGAAACCCCCTCCTCTATTTTTTCTTCTTTTTTATTATTAGTATTTCCCTCACTGATGCACATAATTTTACTACCATGTTAGGCTGATGCACTGCTATTTTGATATACCAATTACTTTATTTAACAGCAATAAAAAAGAAACACCATTGAAGCTGGCTGAATGTTGGCCGTGAGAAAAGGTAGGGAAGGGGGCTATCTTGCCCCCATGTGCTCTGTCGACACAAGGCACTGTCAGCCCCAGCAGATCCCCGGATGGGAAAAGGGAGGTTGCTACAGTACCTCCCTTCAGTCTCTCCAACATTTTCCCCTCACACTAGTACTGCTGCCACCAAATTGCCCTGTCATCACTGCTGTCGCTGCCGACTGGTACATCCTTACTCATAAATAAAACAAGTACAGTGGTACCTTGTATAAAGGAATTAATTTGTTCCAAATGAAATTATGCTAAGCAAATTTTCCTTTATACAAATTTCCCGTAGGAATGCATTGAAAACGGAGTAATCCCATTTTTATGTTGTACGGATTCGCCCCTTAGGCAATTATATTGAGCATATTTCCCCTATCTCCGGAATTGTTTATGTTGTACAGATTTTATGTTATACAAACCGTTTGTTATACAAGGGTCCACTGTAACTGTGCTCACTGGAGAACTGGTTAAGCTTTACTCACGAGTAAACTGAGCACCCTTTGGACCCTTATCGCAGGAGAATAAGCATCTCTGGTGCGAATGGAAGGGCTGCTTAAGCCCGAAGTGAAATTTAAAATAGATCACATTGAAGATAAGGACCTCTTCCCTCTAAAGTATTTTCTTCAGAAAAAACAACAAAGGCTACAGTGTAATTTCTGTTTCTCTGGAAATGAACCTAATTTGTACAGCGGGGATCCTAATAGACACATAATAGGATTGTGCTGGACAGGTATTTTTCTTGTAAATTTCACTCACGGGTGATGCGGGATACACTGGTTGTGATGTACAGTACATGTTGATTTTATGCCATGGGGCTGAAGCTGTGTCTGAATAGGTTAGTCTTCCAGCTTAGTGGGACATGGCACTTTGCATGTTGGCCAATCTGTGTCCAAGTGCAATACAGACTGACACAAAGCCTGGCTTTTCATTCCATTGCATCTGGATGCAAATTGATTCCAGCAGAGGCAGTGGAAGCTTAAAATGAGGGTGCTGAACAAATTATGCTGGAATTATTTTCATGAAGCCGTTTTCCATGTTTAAAGGAACATGCCATGAGTTTGTCTGCTCCCCAAGGCTCTGTATGAAGAATTTTGGCTTGCATATCCTCATGACATCTGAAGGAGCAATATTCCAACAGATTATTACAATGCAAATTCAGCTGTGTACATTTTAAAAAAATGTCCATGCAGTGCAAAAAAATTTTTGCTGCTCAGTGTAACATACCATTAGAATCCTTTGTGCAGTCTTTTCTTTTCACAGTCACCTGAATTCATATTTGAGAGTGATTTAATAATTTGCTGCTGTGCTATGTTGAAAACAATCATATTCAAAGAAACCTCATAACGGTCAAGGAAATGGGCAGGTCTGCATTTCAAAATACAGTGCACCCCAGTTATTCTCCACAGTGATTATTCTGCCCAAATCAAGAAAAGTTTGTGCTCATAAATGATTAGCAGCTAAAAATCTATAAAATGCATCAAATGCAAATGTAAATACACTCTTCGGTCATAGTGTGCTTGTATATACACCCACTAAAGTGCCTGTTTCCTCAGGGATTTTCTGTTACAAATATGTTTTCTTGAAAAATCTGTCTCACTACATCACCGGAACTTTCCACTTCCTTAATGGGAGGAACAGAATGCAGACTTTCAGTGTTTGTTGCCCTTTGACTAAACCGTGCAGATATTTCCTTGTGACTATGTTTCTACTTCCAGAGATTTTAAAGGTGCTTGTTTCTATGGCTGTAAGGACAGCTCCGGGGCGTAAGCTGCAACAACTCTGAAATGTTAAATGGAAGTGATTGGTCTTTGCAGCAGTTTGATTTGCAGCCTGTATTGTGTTTGAAATAGCAGCCAGTGATCATACAGGGGCTGTACCCACAGCCCCCCTTCTTTCTTCCCTTCCTCTGGTCCCACCTTTGCTGATCATTTTATAGGACATAAATATGGCAAATAACAATAACCGGGACCCAGTGATAAGGTGACAGGGTGACCTAGAGCTAATCTCACAAACAATAATATATATATTTTAAAAATTAAACAATCAAAGGATTATCAGAAGAGAGGAAAGAATGGAGGGACATGCTTCCCTGATCCTGATCATTGTGCCCCAACTGCCTGTATCCCCAAAACACCACCTATAGACCCCACCCCCAATTTTACACGAAGGTATCACAACTAACCATATGGAGAAAAAAATCTTTCAAATTGTTCCTATTTGAAAAATATGTTCCGCAATATCAGAAGTAAGAAAAGCACTTGGGGAGCAAAATGCTGAACTTATTCAAAGCAGCCATTATCTCGTGCAGTTAGTAAAATATTCTTTGAATGCATCCATTTTATAACGGAAGCAACTTTTGCAGTATTTGACCGTATTGCCACAGCCATGCTTGGCAACAATCTCTCTCAGATTTTTTTTTTTTAAAAAAACAGACACACACAAACAAATGAAACCTGTTCTACCGGTTTACACGTTGCTTGCTTTAGCTTTCTGGGTTTTGAGTTTTAGTGACACATCACCTGTTCTCCTATAAGGTGGTGCTCCTTCGTCACAGCCAAGTATTAATGCAGTGTGGTAGAGTTTCTTGCCATCTGTCGCTTTATAAACTGCCCTTTATCAATGCATTCACTGCGAGAACACCAGGATATTGTAAGCGAGGAAATAGTTTTATGCAAACATATCTCTTTCCTTTCACCTTTCTCAGACATAGTTTCAAGAACCACTAGGAGGCAAAAACTCGTGTTTGCTTTTGGAGCTTTTATTCTGTCGTTTGCCTCTGCAATTCTGAGCTGAATGCGTTTGGTAACAGACATTTTGTAAAAGTGCACACTGTTCAGTGAATCTAGCGGCTGAAATGCTGTATTAGCATCTTCTTGTTCACTTTCTCATAAACTTTCTTCAGGACATTCTTACAAAGGTGGAATCGTTTGTTGAGTTCTAAATTAATTGTGAGTGTTTCATATGGCTTTGTGATTCCTTGGATGAAAGCCCGTTCATGTGCATGTGCACACACTGTGTAGAGATGGAAGTCCTTGTGCAGAATGTTGTTGTGTTTACATGAGCCTACACCCGTATGTGCTGTTTCTGAGAACTATTAGAAATGACTGTTCTACAAACAGTTTTACAGCTGAAACAGAGAAAAGAAATGCTGGCAGAACTTCAGCTTTTAAAGGGGACTGTTCTCTCCACCTCTGCTCCTCATATCCTTCCATTGTTCTGTTTCCTGTTATCTTGCTTTTCCGCATTTCTTTTTTTAACATTTTCCCTATTCATGTTTCTCTGAGATCATATATTGTACTAGTACTGCAGTTACATTTAATCTATTTATCAATGTTTTGTTGCTTTCATAGTATAGCGTTTGATGTTCTCTAGCTATGGCTTTCAGTAAGACTCAGAGTAAATTTCTGTTTGCTAATTTGATATGCTAATCAGTTCAAGGGCAACATCAGGGCAGAAAGCTGCCTGGGTTAGAAGAATTGTTTGCTTAACCGACTCCCTGTTGGGTGATCAGACTTATGTGGCTCTTAAGTGATTTTTTGCAATATTTATGTCTCTGCAGCCCGTAGAAGCAACAGATGATGCCTTCTGGGACCAATTCTGGGCAGATACAGCTACTTCAGTCCAAGATGTCTTTGCTCTCGTTCCTGCTGCAGAAATTAGAGCTGTGAGGGAAGAATCCCCTTCAAATTTGGCTACTCTTTGTTATAAGGTGTGTTCCAAGCCTCCTTTTTTTCTGTTGACATTCAGTTGTGGAAATACCTGTTTGTTTGAAGGTGTCCTTTAAGCAAAGGTGAGCTCACCCAACACAAGGTGGTGGTTCTTAAAAGATGATGTGACCTTACACTTTGAATTCCCTGATTATCATTCATTTATTTCTTATCCATTGCTTAGGACCACTCCGGGGGACCTATGTCTTTATTTGGTCCAAGAATAGGAGAACAGTTTTTAAAGTTTTCTCATAAGATTTCCCCATGGTGGTGTTTGCTTTTGAAGTATCTCCTTGCAGCTGGAAGTTGGGTGGGTGATCTGTGAGAAAACAGTATACACGGCCTAGAATCAAAGTTTCATTTGATGCAACTTAGGCTGATACTTCACGTCCATCTCATCGCTGTTCGCGGTCCCACTTGGGACCGCTATGAAGTAATCTACCCGCATGTCCATTGCGGGATGAGGGGAGTTCGTCTCGACCATGCCCCCTGAACTGCTATTTAAGTGGGATGAGAGATTCCCCTCCCTGGCCTTGGGAATCTGCTCATTACGCTTCTTGTTCCGAGACGAGTGGCTTGTCACGCAATGTGCCATTCTCCGTCTAGTGGCAGGAGTGCGAAGTGTCATTTGCCAGTACATTCCCTATGGAGTCAGCAACGCAGTGCAGAGAGATTAAAAGACAAATGCCTCAAACTTAGCTCCGTAATTCATTGAAGGCAAGGCTTCGGAGAATCGAAACATCAAAAAACAGAAGGTTGGGGCCGAAAAAAAATGGAGAACAAAGGCATGGAATTTCGGATGTGTGGTAACAGTCATGCCGGTATCATCCATCATGCCCGTGCGTACACTGGAACAGGGACAGAACTGCAAGAAGATCACGTGACCACGACCAACATCAACAAACAACAAACTTCCTCCCGGGACGAAAATGGACGTGAAGTAACCATCTTAATGTCATTTTATTTGACCCAAAGTTGTACTGTCAATTCATGTCAGGCTCACCAAGACGAGACTGTAACATTACTTTGAGGCGAACAAAAGAATGGCTTGGGAGAACAACCAGGTCTTATGTTGCCTCTGGAAACCCCAGAGAGATGGGACTAGCTGCACTTCTGGTGGAAGGGAATTGTAGAGTGAGGTGGACACCCTAGAGAAGGCCCAGTTATGGGTGGATGACCAATGAGCCACCTCTGGGGTGGCCACTTGGAGCATCCCTATATAAGAGGTACAGGTGTGACAGGTAGTTGTTTTGAGGGAGAAATGCACTGACAGGTAACAAAATCCTAAACCGCTAAGGGCTTTAAAAGCTAACATAAGCACCTTGAAGGGCTGGAAGCATACAGGCAGCCAGTGCCGACAGGCCAGGACAGATGTTATATGGTCATATGTAATCCAGACCCATGTACTTGTTTTTCTTGCCTTGTAGGCTAATGCTGTCTCCAGCTGATTGCCATTGCTAATCCTTTTGAAGTTAGCTAGAGCTTTCATGTTTGCTTATCCTGCAGGGCATTGGTGGTTTGACTCCATTTTGGTTTTGAGTTTACCATCAACCACAGCTGACAATGGAGCTATTGAGCTACCTTTCTACACCTTGGTGTCAGTTTAGGCTGATTTATATCTTTGGAATCCTCTGCCCCTCTGGCAGATCTGTGCATAGTAGAGGAGCGCCAGTGCACTAGCTGGAGAAACGTTGCTTTTCCTTAAGGACGAATAATTGGGGTTCTGTAGATGTTGCTGGGCTGTAGCTCCCAGTACCCCAGGCCACCATAGCCAATAGTCAGGGGGGACGGGGTTGCAGCCCAACACAATCTACAGGGCCACTGTTGTTAATCCCTGCCTTACATGCTGAGGTTGGCCTTTCTCCCAGTCCCACGGAGACACACACTCATGCTTGCTTTCCAAGTTGTCACATTTTGAGAAAAGGATCTTTTGAGAAGATAATCAGGTTACGTGCTGAAGCCAGCAGCAGCAAGAAGTAAGAAACAGGGGTGGTGTGTTTGTGATGCCATAAAGCAGATGTCAGTTTTGATAATCATTGGTTTCAGGATGCCCGTGGTTCCCATCATTTGCTTGCTCTTAATTGTTCCAGGCAGTGGAAAAGCTGGTGCAGGGAGCCGAGAGCGGTTGTCATTCTGAGAAGGAAAAGCAGATTGTCCTGAATTGTAGCCGCCTCTTGACCCGCATCTTACCCTATATCTTTGAAGATCCTGACTGGAGAGGGTTCTTCTGGTCCACTGTCCCAGGAGCTGGGCGAGGAGGGGTGAGTAGCTGCCAGACGGCATTAATTCATTTTCAGCGGTTTGGAAGAGCATGGAAAGCAAAGTTCTCATCCATCCAAATGTAATCAGTTAAATCTGAATGTATTTAACTATTAAATTGCATTTATCCGAGGCAAGAATCCCTAATTCAAGCCTGCACAAAGCTATATTGTGCAGGTTTCTTTGCTCTGATTTGTGTAGCATTCTGGCTTCTGGAAAGGAGTAGTGAGGTGTGCTTATTGAAAGACCAGTGGAGACTCCTCATGGGAAGGCTGGTGAAGCAGGAACCTGGTTTTACACGCATTTCTTCCTTAAAAGCAAAATCCACCTCAAAGCTGTGGACGATAATGGAAGAGGACCCCAGTGTCCTTGTACAGTATTCTGTTGGAAAGTCGAAATCCCTCTCCCATCTCTTTTAAAGTGGGAATAGGAGTGGAGAAAATATGAAGTCCTATGAAGGACAGTGAAAGGTGCTTATTGTTGTGTTTCAGGCAATGTCAGTTGCTGAATTTTGCATCTAGCCCAGCATTCTATGTTTGTACTTTTGGGCTGTGGTGGCAATAGGAAATGGCAAAGACTGACTGTGCTATTGATCTGGTGTTCTAAGTTAAAGTGTCTGTGAATTCTGTTGTATGTGTATACTGTGCATATACACACAATGACAAGATGATGATGATGATGATGATGATGATGATGATGATGATGATGATGA
>JAHTLZ010000010.1:21886519-21953454 GCA_023846285.1 Phrynocephalus versicolor | reverse complement strand
GATGATGATGATGATGATGATGATGATGATGATGATGATGATGATGATGATGATGATGATGATGATGATGCATATTCAGGGCTAGTGAGCAAGCATTTCAGCATTTCAGTACCTTTAAGGTTGAGTCAGGCTATCGGTTGTTTTATATGTTATGACAATTCTGTGTTTGCACAGTACTTCCAGTCCTAATAACCCTTAGAATGAGCAATTCTTAGGGGCTAAGAGTAGCATAGCTCTAAACCGGAGCACTAGTTAGAATCCCCACTGTGCATTATGGGAAGGAGGCCAGCCAAGATCACCGAGCAAGTGTGTGGTGATGGGGTTACATGCCCTACCACCTGTTCCTCCTCGGGCAGTTACTAGTTCCCATGGTACTATGAAAAGGAAAGGATTGGTAGACTACTTTTAAGTGTTTTTATCTAGAAAATCTTGGAAGTTCTCCATAAATGTGAATTGGCTTGATGGCAAATATTTATTCAAGAGCAATGGTATGGTAGTTCCACACCATACTGACTTATTTGTACTGTAAATTGCATTTTTTTCAAATAATCCAAAGCAGCTTTTCTTATCATCCTTTATATCTCTAAGAACTGCTTGGCAATTTGAGAACTCCTTCCAATGCTGCAAATGTGTCCTTTGTGTGGAAATTTGCGGGGGGGGGGGGGGATTCACCATTGTACAGTATGTGACTAAATCTGTCATAGCATTGATGGTATCAGAATTGTTGGGGGGGGAAGTGTTGTGATTTCTTTTGTTTACTTTTCCCTTCGTGCCTAATATTGTGTCCTTGGCTTTAACCAGAGAGAGTCTACCCAGAATCACAGTGTGGCTTTCGAACCAACAGGTCCACTACTGATATGGTATTTTCCCTCAGGCAGTTGCAGAAGAAATGCAGGGAACAAGGACAGCCACTTTTTGTAGCCTTCATAGATTTTACGAAGGCATTTGATATGGTTAGTAGGGACGGACTCTTTAAAATACTCCTCCGGCTTGGATGCCCACCCAAGCTCCTTAACATCATTAGGTCTTTTCATGAGGATATGAAGGGCAATGTAGTTTTTGATGGCCTATTGTCAGATCCCTTCGACATCCGAAGCGGAGTGAAGCAGGGCTGTGTCCTTGCGCCAACCTTGTTTGGGATCTTCTTTGCTACCATGCTGAAGTATGCTTTTGGAACTTCAACAGAGGGTATCTATCTCCGGACCAGATCAGATGGAAAACTCTTCAACCTCTCTAGATTGAGAGCAAAGTCTAAGGTACAGGTGAAGTGTTTGCGGGATCTCCTCTTCGCTGATGATGCCGCCATTACTGCTCACTCTGCTGAAGATCCCCAACAACTCATGGACCATTTTAGTAAAGCTTGCAAAGATTTTGGGCTAGAAATCAGCCTGAAAAAAACACAAATAATGGGCCAGAATGTGGACTCTCCTCCTCGCATTACAGTTTCTGAAAAAGAACTGGAAGTTGTCCATGACTTTGTGTATCTTGGCGCAACTATCTCAGATAAACTCTCACTAGAGTCTGAGCTGAATAAACGTATAGGTAAAGCAGCAACTATGTTTTCCAGACTAACAAAGAGAGTATGGCTCAATAAGAAGCTGACAGAACATACAGGTCTATAAAGCTTGCGTACTGAGCACACTTTTGTATTGCAGCGAGTCTTGGACCATCTATGCCCGACAGGAAAGAAAGCTTAATACCTTCCATGTGTGCTGTCTTAGGCGAATATTCAACATTACCTGGCACGACAAAGCTCCAAATAGCATAGTCCTGAATCGAGCTGGAATCCCTAGCATGTACACTTTATTGAAACAGCGACGCCTACGCTGGCTTGGACACGTTGTGAGAACAGATGACGGCCGGATCCCAAAAGCTCTTCTATAAGGAGAACTAGTGCAGGGAAAGCGCCCCAGAGGGAGACCACAGCTGCGGTATAAGGATATCTGTAAGAGAGACCTGAAGGCCTTGGGAATGGACCTGAACAGATGGGAAACCCTGACCTCCGATTGCACTCTGTCTGGAGGCAAGAGATACAGCATGGTCTACATAAATTTGAAGAGGCATTTGTCCAACAGGCAGAGGAAAAGAGGCAGGCACGGAAAGAACGAAACTCGAGGACCGGGCAAGAAACAGAATACATCTGTCCCCAGTGCGGTAGAGACTGCCATTCCCGAATTGGTCTATTTAGTCACACTAGGTGTTGTTCTTAGGATCTCTACTCCAGGCATGATACCATAGTCTTTCGAGACTGAAGGATGCCAATGATGAATGATCGCTTTAACCACAACCTCCTGGGTTCTATCATGGAGTCCAAGTCTGGCAAGAGAGTGCCATTTTTGAAGCCAGATATTAGACACCCAGCCAGTACTTTTTGTTGTTTAAATGGAAATTGCCTAGCCTCTCTACGAAAGCCAACTTTCTCAGTTGGGTTTTCCTTGTCATGTAGTAAGAACAATTCCAGTTATGTAATCAACCATTGTCTTGCCAAATAAGAAGAATTACATGCCATAGTTCTAGTCACATACAGTGCAGATGTCACAGGCCTCTAGCAACACCTTTTAGGGTTTTCTGATTGTAAGAGTACTGAAAATGAATTTTTCTGTGGGCGCCTTAGGACTGTGCAACTTGCCCAAAGCTTATAAGGCCAACTCTTCTCCTGGGAGTGACAATGCGGAATTGAACTCCGATTCTCTGGCTCCGTACCTTGCTGCAACAGGGAAATTTGTTTTAAAATCTGTTTTGTTTTTAATAAAATTTTTATTAAACTTAAAATGTCCAGAAATCTGTTTCTGCCACAGATTGCTTTCCTTGCAAATTTCTTTTTAAGGCAACAGATGCATATCCTACAAGCATGGGAGATTTCTTATTACTGTACAACCAACTTGGCTCAGTTCATTCTCTGAGAATTGAACTCCCAATCTGCGTCTCCACAGCCAGATACCTAAAACCATTGACCCATTCTCCTGGCCTTGGTATTGCCTTTCTGATAATCTTTTAACTGTCACAATCACTGAAATGCTGGGATGGGTATGAAACTGTGAATAATTTTTATAGGGAGGGGAATTCATTGGACTGTGTTCTTCCCAGAGTATCTTCCAGGTTAGCTGCATAGAAATAGGCAGGAGTTGAAGAGGCACAGCCTCACTTTTGACTTTCCTTCACTTATTTCAGTGGAGAAACTCCTGCTCAAGAGTTATTGGCATGTTTCTAACCCGTACTTAAGAGATCTGTAGTAAATATTCAATTGGAGGACATGCTCTGTCTTCAGTATCACTGTTGTTACAATGAAGTGACTGACCGAGGTCAGCAATTAACCAAGCTGTGCTTTCAGCCCTTGAGATACTTACTGTTTTCCCTTTTCTGATCTCAAAGCTGGCTGGAAGCGTCTGTCACTGTTGATCTGCCTTTCATCTTTTGTGCCCGTTTCTGCTCTTGGAATGCTTTTATTGGCTGCCTTGAGGTGGCACTAGACCAGTCCGATCAATGCAGGTCATTACCGGAGTCCGGCCTCCTTGCCACAAGAGGAGGGCTCTGTGTCGTGCGCAAGCTGATACGGGCCTGGCTGTCACAGATAAGCTTCTGTTGCTCTTCTAGCAGAGGGAGATGAGCTTTTGAGCAGCGGATGCTATAGGTCTGCAGACCAGGCATGTCGTTCCCTTGGAAACGGTTGCAGGCTTGTGACTGAAGCAGCAGTATCAAAATAAAAAGAATAGGGCTTGATTTGGATGCCTGGAAGCATGCAGATTGCTGCAACCCTACAGGAGGATGTTTGTTCAGTCCCAGCAAACTAAGAGGATTTGCTCACGTAGTAACTGCTGCTGCTTCATTTTGGTGCATCACACATGAAAGTTTCACGCAATGCTTGAACGATACTGCTGCGATAAATCATGTAGTATCATTGGAGCCAAAACCCTAGAGCGGTATTATTTGACCTGGGGGAACTGAGCCAAGTTGATAGTTTTCGTTGACCCAGTTTGCAGTAGTTTTAGTTCCGTTTGACTTTTATTAATAACATACATTGGATTTCATGCAGTTCAGTCCCCATGTTTGTTGAAAAGGATTACCATCTCCTTGATAATGCAGTCATACCGTTCGTAATAACATTAGGGGTTGCAGCATCACCACTTTTCTTTGGTAAAACAGAAACATTCTGTTGTTAGATGGGTTCAAGTTCATCAGTCGAGAATTCATCCCTTGGTCCTGATGTGGCTGATGCATCCAAGAAGCTGATAGAAGGAGCACATTGGCGATGGACACCCCATGTGGCACTTGTACCCAGCCACTGGTATTAAAACATGGAGATCCCATTTGCCAGTTATTGGGACCACTAACCATAAGTTTACTCAGTCATTCACTCATATCACGCCATTTATTTTAATACTCGTTGGTGGTGGGCATCGTGTTCAGGTTAAGAATACTGTGACTTATTCATTATTTGCAGGAGGAGGAAGAGGATGAGAATGCAAGGCCGCTGGCTGAATCATTGCTTTTGGCCATTGCAGATTTACTTTTCTGTCCAGAATTCACTGTCCAGAGCCATCGAAAAAGCAATGTGGTAAGTTGAACAGCCTCTCTCGTTTTGCTTCTATTTTGACCCTTCTCAGAATGCCTGTATTTCTCCATGCAAGTCAACTGTAATGATACCTGTTGGGAGTTTTTCAGCCTGTTTGGTTTTTCTTCCTGATGTTTCGCCAGTCTCTGTGGCTGGCATCCTCAGCAGGCAAGGAGCTCATACCCCAGAGCACAGACAGAACTCCCTAGTTCCCTGAGCTCCCTGCCCTCTGAAGATGCCGGCCACAGAGTTTGGCGAAACGTCAAGAAGAAAAAATTCCAGAACTCAGCCAAACAGCTTGAAAAACTCACACAGCAGCTATCAGATCCCGACCATGAAAGCCTTCAAGAATACAGTCAACTGTAATGCTTTCTCTGCCCAGATTAAAATGGGCCCCCAGAAAAACAAAATACAGTGGACCCTTGTATAACAAGCAGCTTGTACAACATAAAATTTGTACAACATAAAAAATTCCAGAGATAGGGGAAATTTGCTTAACATAATCGCCTATGGGGAAAATCCATACAACATAAAAATGGGATTACTCCATTTTCAATGCATTCCTATGGGAATTTGTATAAAGGAAAATTTGCTTAACATAATTTCATTTGGAATGAATTAATTCCTTTATACAAGGTACCACTGTGGTGGATGGCCTGTGCTGCCCCTCTATCATTTCCCTTTGGAAACACAGAATTTTGATGCAAGTGATTCAGTGTAGAAACTATTGTCTTGTGGAAACAATCTTGCTAACTGTAGGATACCAACATCTCTTTTGGAAGAAAATACTTTGTTTAGGATTGCTGGCTGGGCATGGTTAACCTGCTTTTGTGCCTTTAGTGGAAAATTCCTGAAGTGCTTTTCCCCCTTTGACACCAAACTTTATCACTAGCTAATAGCAGCAGATCACATTCTGTTCTATGGACAATTGAACAGCAGGTTTAGAAATGGTTAATTATAATGGTGCTGGGTAACGTTCAGCACAACGTTCCTCAGTCTGCTTATTAGGAGGCATGTTTTAGATTAATTGTTACTCTATTTATAACATTACTGACGTACTGCATTCAGCTAGTACCAGTGCTCTGTGTAAATCTTCAGTTGGTCTATACAATTGTATAGTTGGCCTAGAAAGTGTGAATCTAATAATTATGAGTTTCTTTTGAATTCTCTTCTGATTTTTGAACCTAGGGTGCAAATGGCCATTTCCATAGATGTATCTTTGCATCTGTTTTCTATTTTTGCCACTTTTATTATAACTTACTACTGTATAGTAAGTTCAACAGTAGGAGTTATTTTGAGGCCACTTCAGGTTGTAAGCAACTTGGAGGCTATTTGCTAAAATCTGGACTAGAAATGCATTAAATCAGCCTGTGTGTCTTTCACAAAAATCTACAAGGACTGAAAGAAACATCAAGCAAGGTGATATGATTCAGCGTTGCTAAAGTGCCTGTACCTAAGGGGTTGTAGTGTACAAATGACTGTTGCGTGTCACTCAGTACCTCTGGCGTAACTATATTGAACCTGAATACAGAATAGGGAGTCACCACAGAACAGTGATTACAATCAGGTTCACTGTGAATAACATTGAATCTGGCCTCTTGTGTCTTAATACTGTGGGGCTGTATATGAAAACAGTAGCCTTTGCTACCATTGCCTGCTGCTCCTAAGCAGCAGACGGATGTGTGAGGTGGACTATCGTTCATATTCAGCCTGCTCTGCTAAATTAGGCAGCCTCTTCCTTTCATAGAAGTTTTGCATTGTTTGTTTAGAGACCAATTGGGGTTGCCTGGTACAGGATGTGCAAAGAACATTGCTGGCAGGGTGGTCTGGCAGTCCTGGGTGAACCATGACCATGACTGGGATGAGGGCACTGTCCCCATTATTGTATCCTAGGCCTCCCAGGCACTGTCATCATTCTAAGGAAGACACCGTCTCCCACTGTCTCAGGGAAGCAAGAGGCTGTGTACATTTTAAAAAATTGTTTCTCCATTCTGACTGTGAGCCCTTTTACACGACCCCTAAGATCCGCTGGTAGCTTAAATTTGAATCCCCCCAGCCAATTATCATGTGGGTTTTGTTCCTCTTCCTGTGTTCCCACCCTTCCGCACTCTGTTGCTTCTGTCTGCGGTGAGGGGAGGGAATAAAAACGGAGAAATAATGCAGGCTCACCTCCGCTCACCTCCGTCTGCCAGTGGAGCAGCCCCGTAGGGATTCCTGTCTGTTAAAGGGGCAGCGGGGACAACAAAAACAAACAGAAGACGAGGAGAGCTAGGCATCCACAGCTTTACAATCCACATCGGAAATTTTTATACCTCTGGAGACCAGGTACTTCTAAAGTGTGCTGGGGTGCGCTTAAGTGGCCGTGGGAGTACTATATATTTTTTTAAAGTCCGCTGCTGATGAGAAAACAATTTTATGCTTCGGATCTGCAAGTGTTTTGCAGCGGATTTTAGGGGTTGTGTAAAAGGGCTCTGTGTGACCCATACCCCCTTTCCTAGAATGATGCAAACCCTCTGAAGGCCTCTAAATGGCAACCCTCAAATGGATTCCAAAACCTGAATTTTGCCCCCCTTGATTTATTTGACACATAATGTAATCTTCATTATTGAAGTGTTTCATTAAGAAGGTGTGTGTGATCGTGGGAAGGGGGAAGTCCTGAATGAACCATTTGGAACATAAAAGGTGACACCCCCTGCATTGTGTTTCATTTTCCCAGGCTTCTATTTTAGATTCTGAGAATTTTATTTGGGGTGTAGTGTTTTAACATCTAGAATTTTGTTTTGCAAAGCATATTGCTCTTTCTACTCTAGGACTCGAAAGTGCTACTGGAACTGAAGTGTGTGACTCTGTATTATCTTAGTCTTACACACACGGCTGTGGACCTATGACCTAGATGGGAAGCTGAAAATGTGCATAGGCACCGTTACATAAACAACATACAAATAACACAACAGTGATGGAGGGGGGACCTTAGAACATAGTGTAAACTAGTTTCTACTGGGTATTGCTTTATCCATGGCTTTTACACAATTTTTGTCGCATTCATAAAATGGAGACAATATGTATGATTTTATCTTTTATTTTTCAGGCTGTAAAATAGTTTAGAGTCATGCAGGAGCTATGCAGATATTTTTAAAGCTGCAACTAAAGAATCTGAAGGGACCCAGACAGCACTCTTTCATGACATAGGAACCCTTTTTTGCCCTTTCCCAAATGTCATGTGTCCTGCTGTACCTTTCTCACTTGTCTTCCAGACTGCTTGGCCCTCTCCAAACCATAACTATAAATGCAAAAGGAAAGGGAAAACCTGACCACAGTAGAACAACGAGACACTCTCCTCTCACTGCCTTGTTTGGCCATGTACCTGCTATTCTGCAAGATGGATATCTAAAAATGTTTTAAACGTGTAAGAAATGATACACATTTCTTTTAAAATATGGAACATGGAAACTCCCTGTTTCCTCACAGAACTTCACATATGTTATGTGGGATGAGCTCTGTGTTGCTTAGAAGTTGGAGCAGCCAGCATAAGTATGGCCTGGTTCTATATGCTGTCCAGATGGGTGGTGAAAGCTGGTGACCTCATTATACCCACATTTTAGTAGCTCTGCTAAGGCCCTGATCTCACTTATAGGCTGTTACGATTCCTCCCACAGATACCCAAGTGTCTCTCTTCTATTCCACAGTTATCTGGCTGATGTCTGGAGGCCACTTCAGAAAGGTTGAATGTGACCTCGTTTGCGTTCTTGTTTTGTTCCAAACAGCTTTGTAAATCTGATTTGATTATTTACACAAGCAAGCCTTGCGTAGCAGAAATCACTGGAGCATTTTCTTTACAACAGTTCCCGACTCAAGAGTGCTTAGCAGTTGTACTTCTTTACATTATGGCATGGTCTGTGCAGTGATAAGACATCATGCAGCCCCTGCCTTTTTGCTATCAACCTGAATTGTGGCAAATGTCACAGTTGTGATTGTGAGATTTGCCACTGTATAATGAACATTGAGAGGCACTGAGCCAATGTTGCAATGTGAATCTGCATGTGCCAGGAAGAGGACAGCACAGAGAATGTGCCTAATTAAGCATTTGAAATAAATTGTTTTAATAATGCTTGATGTGAACATATTGATCTCAGGCTTCATTTACTCCCAGCTGCTCCCGGAAAGAACACAGCTTTCAGTGGTTGTATGTTGCTATAAAATTAGTCCTAGTGATTTGCATGTTGTGTAGAACTAATGCCAAAATAGAGTACCATATTGATAATAGAGGGTGTCAGAGCCTAGATTCATAAAGTGGGATATTAAAAAGTGCTGCTTGAATTATAACACTTTTCATTGCAATACTGATCGGAAGAGACATTCACCTGAGGAATCATTTTGTCAGCTTGAAAACATAACACCACAACAGGAATGTGGTCGTTCTACTGTTGGAATGTGACTTTAGAAAAGCAAGACAGACTGTACTGATTTAAGAGGGCTAAATCCATATCCATTGAGAAACAGCAGGAAAATACCACCAGTCCCTTCCTTGTTTTAAAACTGGGATCTGTTTAGTGCTAAAGATCCACACATGCCCCTCTGTTGTCCCATTTCACCTGATTTCTGTAGAGCCGAAGGAGAATTTGCTTTAGTCTGATTTGTCAGCTCAAGGATTACAAACCATTGGGCTCTGTGAGTTTGGGGTGCATTGGTGTGTTGGTTATGACTCTTGTAAATTGCTTTGAGGACTGTTTGATTAAAAGGTCAGATAAAAAAACTAATTCAGTCCTTTACAAAGGCAAGGCAAGAAATAATTCATCGTTTACTGGAGCATAACCTTTAGAGGGCCAGATTTTCCTCAGATGTATGAAGTGGTGATATAAGTAGATTAAAGATACTGACATATTTTGGCGATTCTGCCTCGCTAGTGAAAATGATTATAAAATTGATAGCAAACTGTAATGTGCCAATCACCCACAGTGTGTTTAGAACTATTTGTTGGGTTTCTCAGGGCAATAAGAGTTTCATTGTGTTACCACTCCGCCTCATTCATAGAGTGGTTGCATTTATAATCATTATGTGTTCCTAGACCAGATTTCCCCCCTTAAGATCTGCTAAGGAAATAATAGCTGAATATCTTTGACATGCCTTTTGATTCATGTCTGGGAGTCCAAGCACGTTACATTCTACTTTGCCACTTGAATCTCCGATTTTAACATATCAGTATCTTTTTGATCTTTGATCGTAAATAAATTTACTACTACTGCTACTATTTATCAGTATAGGAGAGCCATAGCATAGGCAGGCCAAAATCTTCAGTCAGCCGGAAGGTTCAGGAAGTGGACTGTATTAGAGAAAATACTATGAGAATCACACATCCCTGCAGGTCCAGTTAGCATATGCGTTGCTCCTTGCTCTCCTTCTTTTCTTTCCAGGACACGGCTGAGGATATCCACGCAATTGATAGCTGTGAGTACATCTGGGAGGCTGGTGTTGGGTTTGCTCATTCTCCACCACCCAGCTACAACCATGATTTAAACAGGTGAGCCCTCCAGAAAAAGTGGAAGAAGGCCAACCCTGTTGTTGTGTGTTGCTGACAAGATGGCTGGTACCATATTGAAAAGTGACATTCCTAAGAGTTGTTATGAGGGTGGGTAGAAATCCACCTGCTTCAATCTGCCTTGTAACAAAGGCGAGGGAAGTTTCAGGTTCTCTGTGTCAGGGAAGGGGAAGCCTTTGTTTTTTGTTCAAATCCACAGTTTGTGGGGTGTTCCATAGAAAATGAACTGAAAACTAAAAACTCCTTCATGGTGATGGAAATAAAAAGGCCATATCAGTGGCTGCATTATGTTTTCTCTGTCCTTGCCATTATTTTGCTTTCTGCAGTCAGCTCAAGTAGACCAGGCTGGCTTGGCCTGGGCTTCAAGGTCAGAAAAAGCTACATTTTCAAGATCTGAGATAGAAAGATTGTGTGCGGGATGCTGCCAAGTAGGAGATACCTTTGTTGTTTGTCTGTTTTACCATCATTATCTTTAATTTATTTCTAGATTGTAAACTTGATTTTATTTTATTTTGTTAACATTAACTGTTTTAGTGTTATTATTGTTTGTAATTGAATTGGTTTTTTTAAAAAAATACCTTGTAGCCAGATGGGCAGCGTACAAATGCAATGAATGAATATTTTTATTATCCGATATTTTGATTATCTGATTTATTCCTGTTAAATAGAAACCTGCATAAGTGTTTTTAAAAGTATAGGCCACACTCACTGATTCTGACATGGGTCTTCATTCAAACACATTTTTATCCAAAGGAAAATACTGTACATTATAACAGAGCACCGCAAGCAAACAAACAGGCACTTCTCACACAACCTTCTCCAACAGAGCTGCCATGGTGTTTTGTTTTTCAGGACCGAGCTCTTGAAACTCCTGCTGACTTGCTTCTCTGAGGTCATGTACCTGCCCCCTTCCTCAGATAGCAGCAACACAAATCCATGGGTCCAGTTCTTCTGTTCCACTGAGAATAGGTGAGAAGTTGCTAATTATATGTGATAGATGGTTTTAAGCAATTCTGGATCAATTTAGTTCCTTTTATCCTATTACGAAGAAGCTTGCATGGACATGACCTCTGTAGATGTACTTTGTCCATGTACTCTATTCCCTCACCTATTTGTGGCTGGGTTTTTTTAAACAGCTATTAATATTCTTACTGTTGCTTCACCCCCCCCTACCTTGAATGATAGCACTTGCCTAACATGATACACCGCACACTTACTCAGATAATTGGTCCTTCTTTCTGTAAGCACAGTTAAATTGTATGCCCATTATCAAAGCATAAGAAAGTGGACTAGATTTGATCTTTTGTATAGCTCACCCCCTCCTCTTCTTAAAATATTTAATAAAGCCAACATTTGGACCATTTTGCTAGCCCTGGCAGGTTGCTTGGTTTATAAATCTGGATTTGTGGTAAATGCTGCCCTCTTGTGTCAATCTCTTGGCATTTTTTCAGTCTCAAAATGGCTTCAAGGCAACACTTCAGTCTGGGTGGTTGACTGAACTTATCCCACTAACTTTTTTGCTTTTGAAGGGGCAGTTGTTTTTCCAAGGATCTTTTTGATGGCAGGCCCCATTATGAATTAGGCAATATGCAGATGATAGAAAGAATATTAATAATGAAGCTGCCACATAGAACAGATTCATCACAGATCATATTTTATGTGCAGTTCGGCCTTCCTGCTGTATTTTGTAGTATCTGAACTTAAACAATTGGCTGGACAGGTTATGGCAGCACTGCTCTTCATTTTCCTGTATAATAAAAGGAAGCGATTTAACAAAAGCGTGGGTGGGGTTAGCACTTTGTTTCCATGCCAGTAGACATTTATTTCTGAATCAGCAAAGTAAATTATTTTATAAAATTTCACAATATAAGAGTGTATTGTTTTGGTCTGTTACTTATTGTGAGGTAAAACTGTTGAAAAGGGACCTGCCGATTCTGTGTATGTTCTCACAAGAATCGGTCTTGGGAAGTGGCTTTGAGGTATAATGACAGTGATGAGGGCCCTAGTCTGCTTCAGGTTGACAAGCAAACAGAACATTACATGGTTTTCCAAAAGAGGTAGAAGAGTAGCCCAAAATAACCTGATTGTGCCTGCCTCCTTTCCCCTCCCTTGTTGACTCTGAGGCATTGCTCCCACTCATTGATAAGTAGTAAATGCGTATTAACAGAAGGCACATTGTGTAGTAGGCAATCTGCCTGTCTTTGCAAAGCTTTTAACACTACTCCCTCTCCCTCTTGCATTGTTTTGAGCATATTGGATCCTCTTTCAGGCATGCGCTGCCACTATTCACTTCACTCTTGAATGTCGTCTGTGCTTATGACCCGGTGGGTTATGGGATCCCTTATAACCACTTGCTGTTCTCGGACTATCGCGAGCCCTTGGTGGAGCAGGCTGCTCAAGTTCTGATAGTCACACTGGACTATGACACTTCCACCAGCTCCAGTCCCACTGTAGATGGCACTACTACCGGCACAGTCATGGATGACGCTGATGTGAGTTGCTCCCTGGTTTAGCTGTGTTGGTAATGTTTCATATAATTGAGGCAGCTGGTGGGGGTTTCCTTTCTGTAGTTTTTTTCTGACTGGTGGTGTTTAATTTTTCACTTTTTAAATTATTTGTACGCCTCTAGGATGCATTTACTGTATTAGCAACAAGCACTTATTCAGCTTTCTTTTCATGCAGCCTCCAGGTCCAGACAACTTGTTTGTCAATTACCTTTCAAGGATACACAGAGAAGAGGTAATGTGCTCTGTTCCCCTTCTGGCTATTAATTTAATCTACCCCCCTGGCCACTACTATTTGTGTTCAATGTACATTTTCTGTGTTGACAGGATTTCCAGTTCATTCTGAAGGGAGTGGCTCGACTTTTGTCCAACCCACTGGTCCAAACCTACCTACCAAACTCTACCAAAAAAATCCAGTTCCATCAGGAGCTTTTGGTTCTCTTCTGGAAACTATGTGATTTTAACAAGGTATGTGGTTCTGCCATGGAATCAAAACAAAGGGGAGAGATTGAGACCTGGTAAGAAGCCTTATAACACAGTGGTTAAACTCCAATGATGCAGTCAAGACTCCGCTCACAACCTGAGTTCAGTCCTGATGGGCTCAGGTAGTCAGCTTGAGGTTAACTGGACCTTCCATTTTTCCATGGTCAGTAAATTGAGTGCCCAGCTTGCTGCTGGGTATGGGGGGCAGTTTGTAGCCTGCATAATTAAATTAGAAACTGCCCTAGTAGTGCTTTGAAACACCAGGGGGCAGTATAGTGAATGGGTTGAACTTACTTAAGACCTGTAAATTGTCAGGGGTGGATAATCTCCCAGGGTCGAAGCCCATGTGTAGACCTTTGCCCCCCCAAAAAACAACAACAACAGCAATCTTTTTTTCCAAAAATATTTGGAATGTTGTTGAAGAAGCAAAGGGACTGTTTGAGTTCCTGAGGGTTGCCTTCAGGACAAACCTATCCATCCTGAAAAAAATCAACTCTGGGTGTTCACTGGAAGGAAAGATTTTGAAGCTGAGGCTCCAGTACTTTGGCCACCTCATGAAGAGAGAGGACTCCTTAGAAAAGTCCCTGATGTTGGGAAATATTGAAGGCAAAAGGAAAAGGGGAGGGCAGAGAATGATATGGTTGGACAGTGTCGTGGATGCAACCAACATGGATTTGACCAAACTCCGGGAGGCAGTGGAAGATAGAAGGGCCTGCCGTGCTCTGGTCCATGGGGTCACGAAGAGTCGAACACAACTGAATGACTGAGCAACAACGAAAGCACTAAGTTGAAGGGGGGAAGTTGCATTACTGAAGAAGGAAGTATCCGCTGGTGATTTTTTTGAGTGTTGCTACCAGTTCTGGTATGCTGCTGGACTTGTAAGGTTTGGTATAAATTCCAACCCAGGCCCTGCCGAATTGGAACAGCTAGAAAGCCTTGGCATGAGAGCAAGTTGTGTTTAGCTGTTTTCCAAACTGATGTTGTCTGGTTGTTGACTCCTTGCACTCAGAGAGAAATAACTTGCAGAGTGTTCTTTTTGTTGCCCGAGACCTTTAGCGTGAAAATAGGCATGGAAGGAACAGTGCAAATCTATCTGTAGCTGCTCTGAAGTAATGCAGTAAGGCTTTCCAAGATAAATATAGCCCAGATTTCAGAGGTAAATCATTTTGTCCACCGAGTCTTCTGAAAGGGTCCTCACGGAGCACTCTTCTAAAAGATGAAGCTGCTGGGAGATTGGCAGAAGGCTGTTTCCCCTCTCTGCTGACACAACTTCATGGGAGCATCAGCTTGACTTTATTTGGCCACTTTGTGTGTCTAATAAATACCAGTGTGCCATGAAGTCAGTTCTTGAGGGTTTTCAAGACAGAACTTGGAAGTGGTGTACCGTTCCCTTCTTCGGCCGGGGGCCCCTGGTACTGTCCAGCTTGACCAAGGCCACAGGGGTTGGCTGTTCTGGAATGCACCATGAAGAACTGAACATCTGACTCAGCAACCAGATACCTAAACTGCTGAGCTATCCAGTCAGTTTGTGTTTCCGTCCTGCGAAAAGATCAAGTATGTGAAGCATTTCAGTTCTTTTCTCTTCTCTTCCTTTCAGAAATTTCTGTTCTTTGTTCTGAAGAGTAGTGATGTCCTTGATATCCTGGTGCCAATTCTCTTCTTCCTTAACGATGCTAGAGCAGATCAGTGTAAGTTTGGTCTTATCTATTTCAATAAATAAATGCTGGAAAAACTTTGCTTCTGATTGATTGTCCCCCTCCTGCTAGAAACCACTCCAACAAACGTCACCTCCAGGGCATCCTTCTGTTGATTCTCAACTTTATTCGTTATTGCTGCTGCTCAGAAAGACAGCAGAACTTTCTTTGGAGGAATTTCTGTCTTGTCATCACTCTTTGGGTGTCATTTTGTTTTCGCCTTTGGGATTGTCTCCATTGATCAGTTAATTAATCAATTTAATCTCACCACTGTTTTTCTTTCTGCAGCTCGAGTAGGGCTTATGCATATCGGTGTCTTCATTCTGTTGCTGCTGAGCGGAGAGAGAAATTTTGGGGTCCGTTTGAACAAGCCTTACTCTGTGCGTGTACCCATGGACATTCCTGTTTTTACAGGAACACATGCAGACCTTCTAATCATTGTGAGTGTCACAATTGCTGATAGTTCCTGTGCTTCACTAATCAGGGAGAATGCCTATTAAGAGAGTAGACAGGAATCATTTCCCTTGCTCCTTGATGGCCTCTAATATTGCCACATATTGGCCACATAGGGACAAGTTTGGCATTTCCAATTTTGTCCTTTTCGTTATGTGCTCCACAGGTCTTTCACAAAATCATCACCAGCGGGCACCAGCGGCTGCAGCCCCTTTTTGACTGCCTCCTCACTATCATTGTGAACGGTAAGCTGCCTGAACCTTCTTGATGCTCTGCCTTCAGCACCACCATTTGAATTTAAATCACAGTTTTTAAATAATCTGTTCTTTTATTTTGTTACAAAATAGTGTAGCAGTGCCTTCCTTTTGACATTGAACAAGTACAGATGCATGTGTGTTATTATGGGTAGAAATCTTTACTGTAGATTTTTGTGTGAGGCAGAAGTAGACTCGTATTACGCCAGTTCTAAAAAAGTTATACTGGCTGCCAGTTGCTGCCTGGGCCCAATTCAAACGGCTCATGCTTACATATGAAGCCCTAAACAGTTTAGGAACTGGTTACCTAAAGGACCACCTTCTTCCATATGAGCCTACCCATACCCTAAGATCAGGCCAGGAGGCCCTGCTGAAGGTGTCATCCCTCAAAGAGATAAGGGGTGGCGGCATGTCGAAGCAGGGCCTTCTCGGCGGTTACCCCCCAACTGTGGAATGCCCTCCCTATGGAGATCTGCCTGGCACCAACACTTTTGGCTTTTTGGTGCCAGGCAAAAGCCTTCCTGTTCGGCCAGCATTTTAATTAAATTTTTTTTTTTGGCTGGACTCATGAACAGCAGGGTTTTATAATTTGTATTATATGTTGTTTTAAACTGTACGGTATTTTATAGTTTTAATAATTTTATGTTATAGTTCTAAATACATTCTTGTATGCTGCCCAGAGTGGGGTGGCTATTTTTTTTGGTAAATAAATAAATAAATAAATAAATAAATAAATAAATAAATAAATAAAACAGATGTATTGAGGCACATGAAAAACAGATTTATTTCAATGTGCTGTTGTGTGGATTATGATCCTCTTCCTCAGACAAACAGAACCAAATAATTAGCTACCGGTTTATATATAGTATACATGGTGAGTGTGAGCACTCAGAAATGATGGATAGAGGCGCGGAAAACTGAATTTCAAAGTGAGGACAAAGTTACTCTGAAAATGGTGGTTTCATAAACTTCTTGACCATTTAAGCAGAGGTAGACCATTATCAGTCAACAGACTGAAAAGATCTACAAATTTTTTTTAACGAGTTTAGCTTCCAAGTAAAACATTAAAAACATCTAATACAATTAAAAGATCAAGCTTTTGTCGTGTACACCCGTCATGCCATCTTCAGGCTATCAGAAACGACAATTATTGACTAACATTGCAAGTTAGATATAGCAGAGCAATGCCAAATAGAGATGGGCATGAACCACAGGTTTGGTGGTTCGTTCATTTCCCGACTTAACAGGTGTTTGGCGATTTCCAGCCCTGGGTTCCCTCTCCTGCCTCCTCCAGTTGCTGCCTCTGAGTGGCCGCCCGCTGGAGGAGGTGGGGCTGGGAAGTACTGAACCTCCTGTTTGGCCAGGAATCGAACTGGCATAAATCGCTGAACCAGCAGTTTATGCCAATCTCTATTGACGTAATTGTCTGCCTATCAGACCAGCAGTCGTTAAAGAGTCTTTCTGCTGATACAGCTCAGTGGGTTAGAATGCCTGGAGATGGAATCAGCCCACCCCGTCCCCCCGCCTCCCCCGGGAGGATTAAAATTCACTGTGCCTTCTGGGAGAGGGCCAGCCAAGATCACCCAAAGCTCATGGAGTTGGATATTGTGCCACCTGTAAAGTCTTGGGCAGCCTGCACAGTATGCCATCAGAAGGAGGGGTTGATAAACCACTTCTGGCTACTTTACATTGGGAAAACCCTGGGAGGTTCTCTTTCAGTTAGAATTGATTTGAAACTGATGAGCACATTGTTATCAACGGATAAGAATCCTCAGTCTTTATTCAAACCTCTTGATGAAGTCTGGAATGTTGACTTGAGTGTATTATCTGTAATGTACAGTTTGACTCTCAGTTTAATGAGAAGTCCTATGTTTCATCAGGAAGGATTAAAATATTACATGGGCATTGTGTAGTACTGGCCTTTTGCAGTAGATGGCACCCACTCTCTAGTCTAAATGTAATTCGACCATTAATTAAGAGGCCTGGGATCATGTTTTATTTAATATGAATAAATTGCTAGCAGTATCATTTGGTGGTGCTGTTTCTCAACTCGAGTTTTGCACTTTGCATTTGCAGTCCTTAGTATTCTCAGGGGATGTGCTCCTTATACTGGAAGATAATAGCCTGCAATTCTGCCATTCCCTCCTTTTATTAAGTTTTGTACTTAACCGGCCACATTTGCGGTAGCTTATTGTTGCTGGAAAAGAGAGTAACACTGGGAAAAGTTAAAGGCAGCTGGAAGTGAGGAATAACAAATAAGAAAGGGAATGACTCCCAAAAGGAAGCGACAAGCTTGATTTTCAAGACCTGAGTATGGCTGTTCATGACAGGATACTTTTGGAAGTTCGGGTTGTCATAAGCCAGTGGTTCTCAGCCTTCCTAATGCTGTGACCCTTTAATACAGTTCCTCATGTTGTGGTGACCCCGTGCCCTATTTGGAAGAGGCCACAAGCCCCCTTTGGCAGGCCACTGCCGCAGGTGCCATAGAGAACTTCCCTCTACTGGCACCCTCAGCCAATTGCAGCCTCCGGTGCCATTGACTGACATCCCCACCAACCTATCAAGCTGTAACTCACTCTTTGCCCCCTTCCTCCCCCTCCTCCTCCAAACCCAAGCTGTTTATTCCTTTTTCTTCACTGGCTTATTGCGACCCCTGTGAAATAGTCATTCATCCCCCAAGGGGTCCTGACCCCCAGGTTGAAAACCACTGTCATAACCAGAGGCGAATTTTAATGGAACATAACAACACGCCACATTAGGTCTTTATACAATCATGGTAGTGCAACAGATTTTCCTAACTTTTCTAATGTTCAAATAATTAGGTGTATGCATGTTAAGAACTCCTTGATCTTGGACTTTTCCAGTAAAGCATTCATGTTCATTGATTTAAAAAGGAAAAAAACAACGTTTGATTCTTATTTGCTCTCTTCTGTAAAATGTTGCATGTTTTTTGAAGTCCTTGGCTTAAGTCTTCAGCTCCAGTTGTTTATATTAGTTCCTTGCTCCTCTTGCCTCCCTATCCTTGCTGTCTTTCCCTCTGTCAAACTTAGATCACCATCTCCTTCAGAGGAGATATAAACTTGTACTATTTTACTCATGCGATTCCATAAAGAGCAGATGGATGGTGCAATGCATGTAATTACAATGGGAATTCTTGGTTCGCACAATGATTTTTTCCCCTTCCCCTTTGTTGTTCTGCCTCTCCAGTATCTCCATACTTGAAGTCGCTCTCCATGGTCGCTGCCAACAAACTACTTCACCTGTTGGAAGCCTTCTCCACCACATGGTTCCTCTTCTCCACTGTCCAGAACCACCACCTTGTCTTCTTTTTGCTGGAGGTCTTCAACAATATCATCCAGTATCAGTTTGATGGTGCGTGACCACACACTTATCTATTCCTTTGTGTCTTTCTGCTAAAGTAGGCCAGCTAGAAGCATTTCTGGGAACATACTCGAAATCGGTGTTTCCCAGCCAGAGGGTTGCAGAGTGTTTTCAGGGGAATCACAGGTTGCCTTACCTGTGTTGTAGCCCTTGTCCAATAATTTCTTCCTTGACCTTCCAGAGTGGGATATTGAAATCAGCATGTATGGGCAAAAGAAGCCTTTACTTTCTGAGAAGGGATGACTTTACCTGATTGTAAATGCCTTTTTATGCAGACATACTGGGCGGGTGTGTTACAGGTTACTTGGCTATTATAAAAGGGGGTCACTGCTCAAAAAGGTTTTGGAAGCACCGCTCTAAATATGCAAACAGATTGTTCCCAATTCTCTGTTTTAGGAATACGGCACACTTGACTCCTTTCCATTTAGATTCTTATCGCTAAGAGGAGACTCTAATTTTTCACCAACATTTTCCATTGCCTGCAAAAATATATATGTTTTTGGAACAGAAAAACTAATATTTTAGTTATAGCTACTTCATATGTATTTATATTTACAGTGGAGTCTTGTATAACAAACAGTTTGTATAACATAAAATCTGTGCAACATAAAAAATTCCAGAGATAGTGAACATTTGTTTAACAGAATCTCCTATGGGGCAAATCCATACAGCATAAAAATGGTTGCGATTAGGGATTACTTTGTTTTCAATGCATTCCTATGGGAAATTTGTATAAAGGAAAATTTGCTTAACATAATTTCATTTGGAATGAATTAATTCCTTTATGCAAGGTGCCACTGTATTTATTTATTAATTGATACACTTATATACCACCCATCTTCTAGAAGGAGCTCTGGGTTGTTTACAGAAGTACAGAATGAAGAATATAAAACAATTTGATAAAAAAATAAAATAATCAAATCAAATAAAAATGCAGCTAAATATTAATGAGAATTGGCAAGGCGATCTCAATCTTAATAGTCCCAGCCAGAACACAAACAGCCAAACAACAAAACAAAACATAAACATTAGCAGTCGCCTCTTTGAAGAGCAAGGTTTTAAGAGCTCTCTTAAAGGCAGGCAGGGACTGTGCTAGGTTAATCTCACTGGGCAGTTTATTCCAAAACGTGGGGGTGACCACTGAGAAGGTCCAGTTTGGAGTAAACGTTTCCCGGGCCTCTCTATAAGTGGCTGCCTGAAGTGTGAACGCCTGCGAAGCTGTGGTGGGTCGAGCCACATCTGACCTTAGGGAGATTCGCTCCGCCAGGTATTCAGGTCCCAAGCTGTGGAGGGTTTTGAAAGTCAAGACCAGTGCCTTGAATCTTATTCGGGAGGCCATGGGCAGCCCATGCAGACGAGTTAAGACTGGGGTGATGCGGTCATATCTGCCTGCATCCACCACCAATCTGGCTGCCACCTTTTGTACCCACTTCAGTCTCCAGATAAGGGTCATGGGAAGCCCCACATAGAGGTTGTTGCAGTAATTTATCCTCGAGCTCACCAGCGACTGCACAGCTGTTATCAAGGAAGCCTCGTCCAGGTATGGGCAAATCTGTGTGAACAGCCACTGACAGCTGCCACCTGCGCTTCCAGGGTCAGTGTCAGATCCAAGACCATGCCTAGACTCCTCTGTCCACCAGCTGGAGGGAAGCACCCTCCAGACTGGGGAGAGCACCACTATACCCAGCAGAGGACGCCCCAAAGAACAGAGCCTCGCTGTTCTCCGGATTGAGCCTGAGCCTGTCTGTCCTGGTCCATTCCGTGACCGCATCCAGGCAGGAGTCAAGGGTCTGAACCAGCTTGACTGGAGTGCTGTTACCATTAACATTGCTTCTCTGAGTTTTATGGCATTTTTAATACATGTTTTAAAACTGCTTTCCCCCTTGTTTTTACAAAATTTTGTGATGGATGTACAGTAGCCAAACGTTTAATGAGTTAATTGCGAAATAAGAAATTGAAAATAAAGCCTCATTTGAAAATCTGGTCCTTTTTACACCAGTGGGTAGGAGCTCATAATCAAATAGTAAAATAGGCTGCCTGTCGGTACAATAAATGGGAAACTATATTTAAGTTTAGCACAAAGTACACAGAGAGATTATGAATGTCTTGTCAGTTCAGAAAGAATGAAACGTTTTCAAGAAGAAATCAGAACAGCAACATTCCATGAAGTACTAGTTGTTACGTACAGGAATTTCCCCACAGAGAGCAGACTATGGTTCTATTTTTGCTCAGGCCATACAATCCAGAACAAAGTACATTGAGTTGTTAAATGAACCCCATGACAAATCAAAACCTGTGAAATTAACAGCCAATTGGAGTGCTATCTAGTGCCACCGAACCCCCTGCTAGCCCTGAATTTTTAGAAGCAGGCTCAGAAGCTTCACAGCTGGATGGCAGCAAAGCTGGCAAATCAAAATACAATTAAAACAGAACTTAAAATATTAATACTACCTAATCCGGTGCCAGGGTGGGAAGAGTTTGGTCCCATAGGCCCAGAGAGATACGTCTGTCTCCTCCTAGGTCTTGGATAGGGGGCCCTGGAGAGGCTTAGTTGGGAGAAGGATGGATCAGGGAGACACCCCCCGCCTCCATCCAGGGGTCTAAATATCATGTATCCATCTCCATACTGTCCCATTGTTTCAGGCATTAAAGAAGCTTGTCAGCACCACGAAGTTATTCCCAGCATCCCATTTCCTAGCATATCATTTCCTGCCCTGTATGAGAGCCAGACTTGCATCAGAGTCATATTCTTGCTCCTTTTTCTGGTTTATTCCCCTTTTGATTCCCTTCCTCCAGACATAATAGGTGTCTTCAGGATAAGGACTGAGGAGCATCTTTCACATCAAAAATCCTCTCTTAGGGGACAGTTGTAGTCTTCTCATTTTCATTTGCTCTCTTATTGTATAAACATCCAGTTTCTTGACAGTATTAGCCAGGAGATCCTTTGGAAATATGCTTTGAGGTAATGGCAGGGTAGCTATATTTTTGTTGCAGCTAACAGTGCCACTTTGATCGAACCTTAAGATGACCTCATGGATGTAAAGTGAGTTTCATAAAGAGTGACTGCTCAAGAACTGTGCCATAGGTTTATAGGCCAGATTTTGTTCTAGAATAACTCATGAAAAATGTTTTAAGTCCTTGCCAGAGTATGTAAGCTTTTGTTATTCACTGCAGGGCTATTCATGTTTATTTATTTACTTAAAAATGCATGTGTGTCTGTGTTGTGTCATTATGGTCGTGACCGACTCTTCGTGACTCCATGTCCATGGAGTTTTCTTGGCAGGAATACTGGAGTGGTTTGCCAGTTCCTACTTCAGGCGCCGACAGCACTTGGTATTCCCTGGTGGTCTCCCATCCAAGTACTAGCCAGGCCTGACCCTACTTAGCTTCTGAAATCAGGCGAGATCGGAGGTGCTCAGGGCATCTAGGCATCTTAAAATGCATACCCTACCTTTAATCAAAAAAGCACTGGAGAGCAGTTACAGAACAGGATTTCTGCATTTCCTTTTGACACTCGTGATGCCCTCCAGGTTTTCCTTTTTCTGTCTTATTTCCTCTTCAGCAGGAAGGGCGGCAGATCTTAACTCTCCTTTCTTTCTCCCATTGCGCTGATTTCTCAGGCAATTCCAACTTGGTGTATGCCATCATTCGGAAGCGGAACGTGTTCCATCAGCTGGCCAACCTGCCCACTGACTCGCAGTCTATCCAGAAAGCACTGCAGCGCAAAAAGAAAGCTCCGGAACCCATATCTCGCACAAACTCTCAGGAGGGCATGTCCATGGAAGGGTCCAGGCCAGCTGCACCTGCTGAGCCTGGCACTTTGAAGACCAGCCTAGTGGCAACTCCAGGTCAGTCCATCTCTTTTTTATTGTTCAGGGACTTTGAAAAGGTATACATTGAACTAACGAGCTCTTAAGCTTGAGATATCTGTTCCAGATGATCATCGACCAGGATCTAAGCTTTTGGAGGGAAAGAATCTTAGCTGCATGGTTAAACACAGTGGTTAAATGCCTGTACTGCAGGTAAAACTGTGCTCACGACCTGGGTTCAATCCCAGGTAGCAGGCTCAAGGTTCACTCAGCCTTCCATCCTTCCGAGGTCGGTAAAATGAGTACCCAGCTTGCTGGGGGGGGCAATGTGTAGCCTGCACACTGTAATTAAAAAAAATTGTAAGCCGCCCAGAGACTACTTAAAGTGGTATGGGGCGGTATATAAGCAGAACACTTTGCTTTGCTTTGCTTTATGTGGCACAAAACCATCATTATACTTTCTCTGATGGAGCAGAGGGCTGAGGGATAATCAATGTCCCCTGGGGACTCTCCCATCACATAGGGTCCTTAATTGCCCTTACTGAGTTCCCCCAAAGGTCGAAGTTTATCAGGGACAGATTTGACACGAGGCAAGGAAGGCTTGTACAGTTCCTGGCAAGAGTTCCGGCTAAATAGCCTGTCCCTTTGCCCTGCCTTGCTTGTCCAGTATGACGGAGGGGTGGAAGGTCCTCTCTCCATTAGCAGCTGCCCTTCTGGCTGGAGAGAAACACACCACCTCTTCCTCCCCATTAGCAGCAGTTCCTCCTCTGGTCTTAGCGTTCTTTTCTGCTTAATTTCTGTTAGTGTGCTTAAAGGGGCCAGAGGGCCTGTCATGAGCAGGCTGGCTATTTCCCACGCTCACTCCCTCACAACATGTAACCACTGGAAGAAGCAATCTGGAGTTGTGGAGCTCAGTGTCACCAATATGGCCAAGTCTCTCTCATTTTCCTCTAAATCAGAAGCTGCTGCTTCAGTGTCTGGAATCAGTAATGGACTGGATGAAGATGAGCAAATTTAATCCGGATGAGACAGAGGTCGAAAGGCAATTACATTCCCTATCAAAAATCTGTTTTACACCTTGTGTGTAGGCCTTCATTCATCAGTGAGCCCGTGGGCTTAGGTCTCCGTGGTGACCAGGATTACAGATGCACAGTTAAAGCAAGGTGCAATTCCCAGAGATGTGTCACATGGCTAAGGTTACACTGCCTTCAGAGATCCATTTAGGGAGACCTAAGAGAAAGCCTTCTCTGTGACCACTTAATAATAGTACTTCAAACAAGAAATTTTAAAGTGTTTTAATTTTAGCTGTATTTTAGCACCATATTTTAATTATATTTTAATGTACGTTACTTTATTCTATTTTAATTTTCTATTATTTCCAACCAAATTGTAAGCTATCTAGCATACCAGTTCTGAGAGAAAAGTGGCACCAAATATAGGTAGTCAAATAGTGTAACTCGTGTAGCTCGAAGAGATTCAGTTGAACTCAGTGTTCATTAAGTACCTGGAAAGCGTGGAGTCGATAGATATTAGAACCTAGACTTATGTGCCAGTGAAGCTTCCCTAGAAAGATATCAAACAGGGGTGTCCAAACTTCAGCCCTCCAGATGTTTTGGACCACAACTCCCAGAATTCCAAGCCCGTATTGCCAGTGACAAAGGACTGTGGGAGTTGTGGTCCAAAACATCTTCAGGGTCGAAGTTTGGACACCGCTGATATAAAAGGTGCTCTTAAAAGAGAAGTGAGGTGGACTCTTTGTGTGATAGAAGGATGAGCACTTTGAATGCCTTCTGGTCTGTTACGTTGTTGATGCCTTCTGGATCTTCTCCTGGCGTCTCAAATGCAGGCATTGACAAACTCACAGAGAAATCCCAGGTATCAGAGGATGGCACTATGCGCTCTCTAGAGCCCGAATCCTCACACTCTCCGGCAGAAGGCAGTCCACCCGGCATTGTCAGCGATACAGAGTCTTGGAGCGGGGTAAGGGTGTGTGCTGCTCTTGTTGATAAAGGTTTTTTTTTTACTTTCTGTAATGTTTTTTGTGTCCCTTGCCACCGTCTCTGTGAATCACACATGTGGACCTTCTAGCCCCTGCACATAAGAAGAGCCATGCTGGATCAGGCCAAAGGCCCATCTAGTCCAGCTTCCTGTATCTCACAGTGGCCCCACCAGATGTGTCTGGGAGCTGACAAAACTAGATATCTGTCACCTGATACCACTCCCCTGCATCTGGCCCTTGAAGGACCCCGGTTTTAAACTTGGGAGTTGATACACCTCCCTCATGGTTTGTAACCTGTGATGGACTTTTCCTCCAAGAATCTGTCCACCCCCTTTTGAAGGCATCCAGGCCAGATGCCATCACCACATCCTGTGGCAGGGAGTTCCACAGACTAACAACGCGCTGGGTGAAAAAATATTTTCTTTTGTCTGTTCTTACTCTCCCAGCCCTCAATTTGAGTGGATGTCCCCTAGTTCTGGTATTTTGTGAGAGGGAGAAGAGCTTCCCTCTATCCACTTTACTCATGCCCTGCATTATTTTGTACGTCTCAATCATATCCCCCTCAGGCGGCTTTTTTCCAGACTAAAGAGCCCCAAATGTTTTAGCCTTTCCTCATAAGGGAGGTGCCCCAGCCCAGTAATCATTTTAGTCACTTTCTTCTGAACCTTTCCCAGTTCCACTATGGCTTTTTTGAGGTGCGGAGACCAGAATTGTACACAATACTCCAGGTGGGGCCTTACTATCGTTTTGCACAAAACTCTGTCATAAATTTTCAAAGGTCAGTGAAAGAAATCAACAATCCTCCTAGAGTGGAATCAACTTATATAGCTTAGGCCCAGTAAGCTCTCTCCTCCCTAGGAGTGAAGAGCACGCTCACCACTCATCCTCCAAATTGGTTTCCACTGTGCAGGAGAAATGCACACCTCACCCAGTGGAACTTCTGGACTTCAAGCATTTCTGGTTCCAGTGGTTGCCTCAAATTCCCCAGGCAGACCTCTGGGATTGGGAGAGGAGAGCAAAGGAAGCCAAGGGCCTGTCTTTCTGCCACCATGGCCTGCTTCATTCCACATGCGTCATCTAGGGCAGTGATGGAGAACCTTTAGAGACCGAGTGCCCAAATTGCAATTCAAAACCCACTAATTTTTTTTTGCAAAGTGCCAATACAGTAATTGTACCTGTATACAGGTGGTTATGAAGGGTTGATGTCGAGTGCCCACAGAAAGGGCTCCGAGTGCCACCTTTGGCACCCGTGCCGTAGGTTCACCATCACTGATCTAGGGAGAAGGGAATAGCTCTTCAGTCCCACTTCTTGCTGGGAACCAGCCTTGTGCACCCATGGAGAGGGTAGTTCAGTTTAAGGCCCCCTCTTGAGGTTTTAATGGACCTCACCACTACCCTCCCCATGCTGAGCAGGACGATTCTGAGTGAGTGGGTGGGACTGAGGGCGCATCCCCCTCTCTCCCTAACTGACATCCGTTTTGTGTCCATCTTCCTCCTCTCCCAGTGGCAGGTGTTTCCCTGGAGGGATTCTAAGTAACTTCTGGGACCGGGAGTCCTAAAAATCTAAAACGATCACCCCTGAACCTTACAGTTTGGATGCTACCCTTTTCTCACCAGTGGAGAGGTCATGGAGTTTCAGGCCCAGCACTTAAAACACATGTGATTTGGCCTTACCAGCAGGAACAATCCAGCGAGCGTATCTGTTGGGCTCCTGGCTATCTAGATTGAAAGAAAGTGGGCCATCAACATGTCAGTTCAGAGTGTTCCTATGTGCTGGAGACTGGAGATGGCACCAATGGGGCCCCAAACAGGACTTTTTTTTATGTATTTGTCTTTTAAAACTTTATTGGGGGCCTTGCCAGTCTCTGAGTCCACGGACCATAAAGGTCTTAGCATTGTAAATAATGCAGGATAGCATTATTATTTTACAGCAGCAGTAAATCAATCCAGGGGGCAGCAGGGGTCGGGAGTCAGCACATCCTGTGGCTTGTTTGTCTCCCAGATAAGCAGCACTAAAAATTCTGGTGATTTAGTGGAGCCACTCACTGTTTCTGAAGATTAACCTTATCAGCCAGAGACGAGTTTCTGTGGCTGCACAGCCTGACATACATGGATGTGAACGCTCAATTGATAAGAGCTTTTTCGTGCTGTGTTGCTATAATGGTGGCTAACATAGGGCAGAAGACCATACAAGGTTCCTGCAGTCCAGGTTTGGGAGAAGCAAAGAAATAAATGTTTAGTTTAGTTGCATAGGAACCACATCCGTGACAGATCGCAAGACACATCGGTGAATGTGAACCTCACATATAAAAATCTTGAAGAAATGTCCCGGAATGAATGAGGCAATAATATAATGGGGCAAAACAAAGCTTTATAATTTGGGATTTCTTTGTCCTTATTTCCTTGTCTTCTAAACCCACATGAGGCACTGCTCTTACTTTTCACGATCTGTTTGAATGCTTGACCCTCACCTGAATAATACAAGTCAGGTAGTAATGGAGTGCAGAGGAATGGGCAAGTACCGTGCTTGTGTCACCTCCTTAGGAATCCTCACAGCCCAGGAGGGATCGGCGGCGTCTGTCAAGTGTGTCCTCAGCTGCTCAGTGGACTCCAACGCCTGAATGGGTGAGAGAAGCTGAAAATGGTTGTTGTCGTTTGTTGTTTTTCCTTTTTAAAAAAATCTCTAATAGTGATACCTTTTTAAATCTTTTGCGCTCAATTAATTACAATTCTTGCCTCATTAAACAATGATGAGAGCAGTGGTGGAGGAATGGAAGCGATGGGTAGGTGAAAAGCATGGCTCCTTACTTTATGGCTCCTTACTTTATGGCTCCGTGTCTCTTTGCACAGATTCCTTTGGTTTTTATTCGGGTGCAAGACCCAGTGTTTCGCTACTCCACCGTGTAGGCAACAAAAGGGATTGGGTGAGCGTCTGCTCCAGGAACATAAGAAGAGCCATCCTGGATCAGGCCAAAGGCCCATCTAGTCCAGCTTCCTGTATCTCACAGTGGCCCCACCAAATGTGTCTGGGAGGACACGAGACTAGATATCTGTCTCCTGATACCACTCCCCTGCATCTGGCCCTTGAAGGACCCCGGTTTTAAGCCTGGAGATTTCACATCTGCCTCATGGTTTGTAACTTGTGAAGCTGTGGAGGAACAAACCATTTTGCTTTATGGTTCCTTTTGCTTTGATTCTAATTGACCCGAAGCAAACTCCAGTTTAGCTCCAGTTGAAACTGTAGAGAGTGAAAGAAGGAGATCCTTGGGAACGCTTCATTTTTTGCTTTTGCACCACAGCATTTGATCGGTGCTTGGAATATTCTGCATCATGTTGATATTTGCAAACATTCATAGAGACAGTGTTGTTTTTTTCTGGATGTACTGAGCTTTCCTGGTCCTGCCTTTCCATCAACAACTATTCTTTCCACATAAGGGTGCAAATATTGGGATGATTTATTAAAATCAGCAACCAAAAATCCTAGAAAGATCCCAGAGTGACCAAGACAACACTACTGTGTGAATGCATTCAAAGTCTGGAGATGTAATTCTCACATGTAGATAGAATGCAGGTATTCATAGATATCTTACATTGGTTGATGGTCTGTAAGCCCCAAGTATGTTAATTATCTGTATAGTAGCAGAATGATTAATTAGGATTTTTTTGAATTTGTGATACTTTATTGTAGCCCATGGTGGCTCAGTGGGCTAGAGCACTGAAAACTGTCGGCTACAAAGTCGAATCCCGGGTGCCCCACTGCGAAGTGAACTCCTGCTAACCAAGCAGTTCAAAAACATGTAAATGCAAGTAGATAAATAGGTACCTCCATAAAAAGTGGGAAGGTGTTTCTTTGCAGCCATGCCGGCCACATGGCCATGGATTTGCACAACACTGGCTCTTCAGCTTGAATACAGAGATGAGCACCACCCCTAGAATCAGACATGACTAGCACGCATGTGCGGGGGAAACCTTTACTTTTACCTTATTGTAGCTTACATCTCCCACTTCATACAGAGAGCCTAGATATCTTCCAGCAGAACTATTGTATGATCTGTTCTGGGATTCCTAGTTACTCTATAACTGCTGTGCTTCATGCAGGAGACTGTTTGAACTGGGCTACTTGGATTATTCTGAATGACCATATTCTGCCCAACATATTTTCTTACACTGTCTGGAATGGTGAAAACCAGTGATTGAATCTGCTTTCCTTCCTTCCTTCCTTCCTTCCTTCCAGGTGGTATCCTGGAAGTCAAAGCTACCCCTGCAGACCATCATGCGTCTGTTGCAGGTCCTGGTCCCTCAGGTGGAGAAGATCTGCATTGACAAGTAAGTGTCTAAGGCAGGCATGGCCAAAGTCAGGCCCGGGGGGCAAATGTGGCCCATTTTCATATTTTGAGTGGCCCGCTGCCTCTTCTGCCCACTGCACATAAGAAGAGCCATGCTGGATCAGGCCAAAGGCCCATCTAGTCCAGCTTCCTGTTACTGTATCTCACAGTGGCCCCACCAAATGCCTATGAGAGCGCATGAGACTAGATATCTGTCAGGGTCATCCAGTAATGCAATAGTAGAGTGTTCCTTATACATACTGCAGAATTCATACTCCAGAAGCAAGTGATGAATTAATAATTGTGGAGCAGCATGCCCCTACTAATATTGGAAAACACATACTTACAACAAGTATGTCTGTAACAAGGGCATCTGCTGTCTCATTAGCAGCAGAGAACATATTTTTGCCTTGTGTGGTAACTCTTCTGCTTTCTTTGACCTAACAACCAGCAAATGCCCTGAGAGACAGAATGCTTCTCTGGGCCAAACAGGTGTTAACCTTCCAGAAGTGATGTAACCGGAGGGGGGGGGGCATGGGAAGAGAAAGGCAAGCTGTCCCTTGATATATATATGCTAACTTTCTTATCAGTCCTAAGCTTCCCCTTGACATTATTCTATGATGAATTTAACTGCTCCCCCAGGCCTGGTTATCTAATTTCACAGGTAGGGGATTATCTGGGGAGTTCCCATGTCATACATAACTCAAGCCAACATTTCTTGTGTCTTCAGGGACATAATGTATAAATTCTCTTTAATACCTTCTGTAGAATGTCCTGAGAATTCTAGATGCTTGCTCATTTCCCACCCTGTCCGTTCCTTATGGGGGAGCCTAGGATAGGATCAGGCAGCAAGAAAGAAGGGTGTTTGGCTGCAGTGCAAAGAGTAATCTCCCTGAAAGCAATCTTTCCATCTGCCTGGGAGTTGCACCAGCCCAGCCCCCAAAATTCATAGCCCTGCCAGTGGACCCAAAAAGTCAAGCTTGGGCTTGGACTGAGGTCAGGGTGGAGTGCTATTGCCTGCACCTTGGGGCGATCACCAGACCATACCACATAACAGCCCAAAATGAGAGGTATTTTCTTGTTTGATCATATCCTTAGTTGTAGTAATGAAAGCTCTTTTTTTGCGCCCTGTTGTAGCATCAGAGACTGTTTCTGATACAGAGGAATGTGTCTTTTTGTTGTGGATTTTCAGGGGCCTCACGGACGAGTCTGAGATTCTGAAGTTCCTGCAGCATGGCACATTGGTAGGGCTACTTCCTGTCCCTCATCCTATTCTGATTCGCAAATACCAGGCAAACTCTGGTACTGCTATGTGGTTCCGCACCTACATGTGGGGAGTTATTTATTTAAGGTAAGCTTAAATTCCAACTCTCCCCCCCACCCAAATGTTTGTCTGATAACCAGTTCCCTAGATTGAGAAGATTTAGACAGAAGTCTCTTTTGCTTTAAATCCAGGGATTGGTACTAGAGGCTATTTTTGTTTTGTGAGCCAGAAGGATGACATTTTCGCCAGGTTGATATGTATAATAGTCATCCAGTCTGTGACAAGTTCTGCGTATGCCATCAGTATATTTTCTTTGAAAGCCCCTTGATCCAACTTGCCAGATTTTGTCTTCAGATTGGCATTTTATCGCTGAATGAAATGGCTTAAGGTTGAAACGTTTGAAAACAACATTTAGAAAGGACACTTTAACACAACTGTTGTGTGTTGACAAAAGCAAGGGAAAACAGATTTTTGCAAATTCTACTGAAAAGTAACATCAGAATCTCTGGATTTAAGTTACAGAAAAGTAAAATTAAACAATAGCAAACTTTCTATAGTGTATGTATAGATAGTCTGTTCTTTTATAGTAGGTAGAAGAGAAATTTAGTTATGGTGAATCTGCACGGAGAAGGTGAAAGTGTGTGCGTGTATGTGTGTGTGTGTGAGAGAGAGAGAGAGTGAGATTGTTGGGGAGATAAATGTGCACACAAGGCCATCTAAGTTTCTAGGTTTAAATTGTACAAGCCCAGCAATGGAACTAATATTTCAGCAGGACAGAAATATGCCATGGGTGATAATATTAACATTTAAGGAAACAGCCAGCAGAAGCAGAAGTATGCAGTGTTCCCATATCAGGTCGAGGCCAAACCGAAATGACTGCCCTCATTTAAGAATTATTGGAGTTGGAGCGTTGCCACTTTGCTCAAGGATCTGGATGTAAATGTGGGACTGAGTTTAATAATTATGTTTAATAATTAATAATTAATGTAAAATTAATTATATATTAATAATTAATAATTATGTAAAACGATCAATGTAAAGAAGACCCATCTTCTTCATTACCACCAACGTTTCCTATTAACCCTCTGCTCCCTCCTTCAACGCTGGGCTTTTCCTCCTCCCTGCACCTTTGGTGACCATTTTTGTTCTGGTCATACTGGAATGTGCACCCATGTGTGCACAGAACAGAGTGCCCTGCAGTAGGTATGAAAATTAGGAGGGGCATGGCATACCACTGTTACAATTTTGGAGGGGCTAGCTTGTCTTCCTATAATGAAACGTTTATACTGTTCCCCATCTCCATAATCAGTTTATTTCTGGGTGCTTTTAAGACTCAGGATGAGGAAGAAGGATCCAGAGCGCACAGGTGGTCAGTCTTGTACAACACTCTAAAACCACAGTGGGCTAAAATCCGGAAGTTGAGTCATGGTAGCTGGACTTCTTTTCTTTTGAGGTCGAAATGTTTCACTACTCATCCAAGTAGCTTCGTCAGAGGAAGTTGGTGCAGGGCCTGAATAGATAGGCCATGGGCTAATGACCCATATTTAATGGGTGTTGGGAAGGCTTGCATAGGTGTGACTTTCACACACTCCAGGTCATTGTCCACCTAACAAGCCTCTTCAGGCCACTGTCCACTCAACAAGCCTATTCAGACCAGGGTCGTGTGAAACCAAGGTGAACACATAGTGCAGCCATCTGTGCCTTTGGGTCCATTGACCTCTTCTGTCTGCAGCTCTTATAAGAGCTTTGGGGACAGGGTCATTTATCTTAGGCAGGGGAAACTAGGGCTTTTGTCTTATACACAGTAAAATGAACATCTGTTCTTTTCTGCAGGAATGTGGATCCTCCCATCTGGTATGACACAGATGTGAAGTTGTTTGAAATCCAGCGAGTCTGAAGAACGGGAAGAGAAGAGGAACTTGGCTCTCTTGAGAGGAATACACTGGAAGCCAGGACCTTGCTATGCGTTTCTTCATCGCAGCTCTTCCTTCATTTCACTGCCTGCTGAACTGATCCAAAGGACAATCACTCCCATTTCCTGGCCTGCCACTTTAAAGCTCAGAGACCCTCCCTAACATTCTTTTCCCCTACCACTCAAGGATCGTGGATAGAAGGGAATGTGCAAAGGAAGCCAGCCGTGGGGGGGTTACACTGAAAAACCAAAATAGGAACTTGTATTCTCCGTGTGTGCTGTGTGGGGTTGAATTCCGAATCTGGCTAGTTAGAGAGGACTCTCTCTGCTCCTTAGTCAGATTCAACCTTTTGATTTAAAAGACGCTGAATGTAAAGAGTTATAAAAGTGGACCAATGAAGGAAGCCCTAGTGCGGGAGGTATCTCTGCGGTTCTTTTCCAAAGAATGTATCCTAACACCTCCATGTATTGCAGCCCCTCTAGCTACTGTCTTGCTTTACTGTACCTAGAAGCAATAGCTTCACTCCCTTGGTGTTTGTGGGGTTCCCTTTATTTAAGAAGTCAGGCTTTTGGCTGGGTCCTCTCTTCCCTGCCATAGAAAATGTGCTTAACTACTTTATACTGGTGCTGTAATGTAGCATCCAAATTCCATTCCCCTTGATGTTCCTTCCTAGCCTTCAAGGCTCTCCTTTTAAACAGGGATGTGTATCAAATATAGATCCCATTTTTTTCGAACTGGGTTTAGTTATAAGAATTTATTGCTCAGAAAGAAGTTATTCTAACGTAGGGCACTGAGACGGTGGGGAGGGTTTGACTATAAGCTCTCTTTCAGGGATTTAGAGAAAATATTTTGGTTGTGTTCAAATATAAGAGGAGTAAAGCAGGCAGTAGCCCTGTTATAACCCCTTTGTTAATCCCAGCTAGAAGGGGTCTGTTGAATCCATGACCCCTATACCGTTTTGGTTTTAAGAGTTCCTGTCCCTTTTCCAGGTCTACTCTAGTTGTGATTAAGGATGAGAATTAGTTCGCAGAATTTAGTTCATGGTTCTGTTGAGACTGGCATGGTGTGCCTTCTCAGTTCATTAAGTTAGAGTGTTTAACAGAGTGAAGAAGGACTTGCTGAGGCTGATCAGTAGAAGGCATGTTTTGAGTATTCGGCTTTCGTTCTCATGATGCAAACCAGCATCGTGAAAGGTCAACGTCTGGCATGGTCATCCCTTGCTGACGTTATTTCCAGGATCCGTGGTCCACAGTTTAGAACTGCAAGTGTGTCGTGCCATGCTTCCTCGCCACAGAAGAGGCCAAGTAGGTCTAGAGGTTATCACCGTGTGGGCCACTGTTAATCTGACCATAGACTGAGATTTGGGAGGCCATTTTGTGGTAAGGACCACTGCCACCTCTTATCTTTCTTCTTCCAAAAGCTTGCTGTCCTCAAATTTGAAGTTAAATTAAAGGTTGTCACTGGCTGCCTTAGAAAGCTATAACTAGGCACACCTAACATAAGCCTCAACATGGCTTGCTTATTTTGTTCAAGACCTAAATGGGTGTTTTTGGATTTATTTTATTCTTGAGCAAAGTAAACAGGTTCTAAATAATCTCTAGATCTGGATAGATAGCAGATGAAAAAGAACAGACTAAAAGGTCATCATTATTTCTTCTCTTCACCACTGGAAACTCTTCTACCAGTTAAAATCCATCTATTTGTTTCACCATTCACCTTTACTGACAAACTGAAACCTCCATTTTCCTTGGAGTGTCTTTGGCTCTTCAGATGTGACTCGGTTGTACCACATTTGCACTTCACTACAGAGGGAAGGCTTTCCTTATTAGATCCTGATATGTTTCTTATTCCTTCACCCATACTTTTTTGGTGACCCTGACTCCCTTTTTATTTGAATGTCCTTTCCCCTCCCTCTTGTGAATTGCTCCTGAGTTTTGCATTCTTTGGTGTTGTCAGTCTGCTCTTTGTACCATGAAAAAAATTAAAGTTGCACTGTAAACTATTTGCTTAACACATAGAGATAAAATTATCTTCAACGCTACAAGTGGCTTTAAGTCTCTCTGTATCATAAGAGGGTGATGAGGGTTGTCTGTATTTCTCTTTGGATTTATGGTGACCTGGGCTCCTTTGCAGCAGGAGCCCTTCTATTTGAGGCAGGAGATAAAAAGAGCAGCATTGTACAGAGCCTTTGCACAGCTACCCGGGCCCGCTATTTGTGTGGTGGTGCAGGTGGGGTTTGTACTGCCTTAGGAGTTTGTAAAGCTTAAAGTGTGCAGGATGGGTGTGTATACAAAGCAAGAGGGCATTCACAGGCGTTGACACCAATTTGCAAGGTGCTGCAATGGAGGTATTGGATTTTCCTTCTTTCAACACTGAATAGCCTGCTTAGAGCCTGGTTAGCGCGTGCGACCGTTCATTTTAAACTTGGCTGCAAGTGAACATTTTCAAACCCTGTGCTTTCCTTGTATATTCCTTCTTGTAGGATCTCTAACCTTTCCCCTTATTCTTCATGTAAAATCCATAACCATTGCCAAGTACCTTTCATGGGATCCTGCCCTGCAACCTGGGACCAACAGGGTAATAATTAACTTCAGAGCGCTGATTTATTCAACTTCTAGTCCTGTTAACAATTCCCATTGACAGAAGACTAAATAAAATTGGTACAGATGCCAAGTCTAAGCTCATACGCTCTTTTGTCCTTCTACGTTTGAGAGAAATGTGCTGTCATACAGATTTTCTTTGGGGGGGATACCTAACTAGGCCTTTTGCTTCTGATTTGCCATGCCTTTAAAAGAAAGAAAGGAAGGAAAGCACTCTGAGAAAGCCAAGCCCCTGACCTCCCAACTCTTGAGAATGATTTATTTTGCAGGAGAGCAATAAAACTTGAAATGTTTACACTTCCATCTGTTAGCCTTCAGAAACAAGAAGTATTTAGATAGTGCTAAACGATAAACCGATGGCAAAGCCGGGGCCCGCTTTTATTCCCTTTATGAAATCAATAACCAGGCTGAGTCAAGACCTGTCATGATTTAGAGGCAGCTTTCCACTGCTTTCCCTTTATCAATCTGTGTCCTGAACCCAGGGGGATGGGGAGCAACATTTCTTTTGAGATGCTGGGGCATTTTCAGAGTTCGCCAGTTCAATTTCTCTACTTTTCCAACAATCAAAACCAGTGCCTTCAGCAGTCCTGTGGTCCTTGTACTGTAGGATGCATCTCTCCCGTTTTCCATTTCAGTATGCATTAGTAGGTAATATTTAGATAAGATGTAAACAGAATAAGAAGGATAGGTCCTTTCTAACCTGTCATATAAAGGATCCCTGTCTGAACACTTGACATTATTGGACGAAGCAACTCTCACCATGTTCGTGGGTAGGTAGAGACCTTTGTATAAATAAAGCCACTCCATGACAACAGTGGTACTTCTTTGTTGACCTTGAGAGAACTGTGACCTTTCTGGTACCCTCTAAATTTTTTAACCCTGACAGTAAGGACCTGTTCACACTGAAATTATATGCAATCATTTTTAATAGGCCCTTTATTTTCAGTGCCGTCTGTTTTAACTCTTGGTATCCTATTCACGAAGGAAGAATAAAGTGATCTGCATCTCAATGAATCATCCCCAAAAGATTGCATGCCCAAGCCCTGTGTCAGAAAAATGCGGGCCAGCGCTTAAAGCAGAACAAAACGGATCTCTTAAAGAAGAAACACACATGGACAAGGTCTTTTTTGGGCCAAACAGAGTCGTCAAGCAATTGTGCTATATATTATGCCGTATGCTGTATATACAGCACTGTCTGTCTGTCTGTCTATCTATTTATCTATCTATCTATCTATCATCTCGATCGATATATAGACAGACATATAGATATAGATATTTATATATTTATAGATATATGTTTATATCTAGGTTCAAAATCTAAACAGACTCCAGAACTAAAGTCCTGTTTCCCTGAACAATTTCCCTGGGGGCAGGGTGGTGGTGGTGAGAAAATTGGTGGGACTGATGAATACATGAGGTATATGGGTGAATAAATATTCTCTAGGATTGGCGCATTCTTCTCCAACATGATTTCCCAAGAGAGTACTATGGCATCCAACTTGAGCAGAAGGGCCATGTTGATCTGCCATTGATTAACAAAAAGCAAGTTAACTAGCAGAGTGGGGAATTATGAAAGGAGAAGGAGATGCTTTCCATTACTCAAGGGAGCACTGCTTCTAAACCCAGGCTAAGTGTGTCATCTCATTTGACCCTGGTCCTGTTTTTCTGCTTGATGCTAGAGTTATGTTATAAATCAAATAAATAATGATAATAAAAATTTCTTCTTGAAGATCACTACAGCATGTATGCTAGGTTTCTTGGGGCATCTTGTAGGGCAGGACCCCATCTCTCACAGGACTATTCCAGCATCCCTGGAATTGTCTTGTGAGAGATGCATGCTGTGTTCAGACATCATGATTTGATAACTCTTTGGGCATGGATTATGAGGCTCCGGTGTTCCTTCTTGCGATGTCTTTTCCAAAGAATAGTCATGAGACGTTTCTCTAATATAAGTTGACCTATTTTTGGTCCCCGCCAGACAACAGTTGCACCCTAAAGGATTAACATATTCTTGGCAAAGAAGGGGTTTTATCATGCTAAGCTTAGTTTCCTTATCTTCCAAACTTTGCATTAACCATATATGATGAAGTCAATGATTGTTAAGCATCATTCTAATTCGGGACAGTAATGGATACAGAACTAGGCAATCCCATAATAAGCTACTATAGCATGTGTTTCCACTAAATAGCAACCTACTTATCGGCAAATTTAGATTGTTTTCTTCACCCTCAACCCACATAGTAAGTATTCAGAAAGAGATTACATATCTTCCTGTTTAATTTGAAATGTCAGAATAGTTCGGTGAATCTGTCAACATCCATAATCACTTCATTGCTATTCTTACTCCATTAATAATGAAAGAAGGCTCGCTTTCGCTTCAGGCAAAGCGATACACCTCCAAGAGACCACCCACAGAATGCATTCTGTAGAACACACCCAGGGGAAGCCCGAGGTTGACGATAGCGAACCAGGTGGAATAGCCATAGAATGACTTCTCTAATCCATTCTCAAATGACGGATGTGCTCCAAATGATGGCATGATCCACAGCTGGGAAAAGCAATGTGAAAAGAATGCAGGAATCAGACGTTATTTATCTTTGTTCGGTTGGCATGCATTGTATCTGTTATGTTGTTAGGATGTTTCAGCCCATTGGTATAATTCTGTCTTTATTTAGACCAGTGGTTCCCAACTTGGGGTTCAGGACCCCTTTGGGGTTCGAACAATAATTTCACAGGGGTTGCCACGAGCCACTGAAGAAAGGCACAAATGGTTTAGGTCTTGGGGGGGGGGATGGGGCAAAGAGTGAGTTACAGCTTGATAGGTTGGATGGGATGTCAGTCAATGGCACTGGAAGCTGTGATTGGCTGAGGTTGCCTGTAGAATAGGCATGTTCAAACTTCGGCCCTCCAGATGTTTTGGACCACAGCTCCCAGAATTCTAAGCTTAGATTGCCAGTGGCAAAGGACTGTGGGAGTTGTGGTCCAAAACATCTGGGGGGCCAAAGTTTGGACATGTCTGCTGTAGAAGGAAGTTATCTATGGCACCTGTGGCAGTGGCCTGCCAAAGGGGGCTTGTGGCCTCTTCCAAGCAGGGCAAGGGGTCACCACAACATGAAGAACCGTCTTAAAGGGTTGCGGCATTAGGAAGGTTGAGAACCACTGATTTAGACCCTCATTTTCTAAGCGCTGCTAGCAGTGACTGAAAATCATAACAGTCTCAGTTCTGATACCACATACTATTAATCTATGCCCACTATGACTGCTTTTGCCACATGTGCAAAGATCCACCAGTCATAGCGTTTGGCCCACAACCCATATTTATGCCCAAGGTTGATGAGGACACTTAAAATGATATGGCTTAATGCCACACTGTAAACCATCCTCAGCTTTGTTCTCTCTCTGTGTTAAAATTAGGTACTTACTATGATGTTGCACATGATCAGAAAGCTGGAGATCTCCTTCAGGGCTTTCCTCTTCCAGTTCAAATGGTTGTAGGTCTGCATGTAGTTCTGTGAGGCTCTCCTGATTCCTCCTCTTCCTTTTAGGTGGGAAACAGCTGGGGAAGTATTTCCACACACATCCTTTTCAGATGGGTCTTTCTCCTTGTTGGATGTCGATGGGCCACACTCTTGACAGGCCCGGGATGCAACAATGTGTCCACTGGGTGGACCATGGGTGGAGGCAGAACCTCCAGTAAAAGGAGTTGCATGGCTTGGGGCTTCATTCACTATCAGGGGCTGCCTGTGGAGCCCCTCGATAATGAAGATGTTCTGTGTGATGTGCTGAATGATGATGCTCACTGAATAAGCCAGGATGATGCTGTTCAAAAGGTCCTTTGGGTTGGTGGCCACAATGGCTACAATGGAAAAGTAGGAGATGCCAATCTGGCCTAAGGCTGCCCCCATAAGCAGGATCACATCAAGGCTCCGTGTTGGGTTTTTTACTGTATCCAGCTCCCTCTCTTCTAGGCCATGGATGATGGTTCCAGCTAAAGCCCCTATTGTCATCACAGGTAACAAACAGATGTAATAGGAATAATAGAGTATGAATGCCTGGAGGCTAGGAGAGGAATTGGTGGCTTGAACCTGATACATCACGAAAGTACAGATGCCAATAATTATTGCAGAAATGCCAAGTAAAGGGCCAAAAATGACGCCATGGAGTCTCAGTCTAGGCTTGATATGAGTAGCAGGATGCTCAACCAGGTGCCGTCCAACATTCTTCCACATGATGTAAAGCATGGAACAGGAGATCAGGCAGTATTCAGTGTTGAAGGGGTATAACAGAATATATCCTTTCTGGAAGACTTGGCAGATGGTTGCGTTGGAGCAGTTGCAGGAACTGGTCCAGTTGCCTGGAGCGAGATGGGGGAGAACAGCAGGGTCTTACAGTAGGCGGCTTTGAGGTTTCCAGCTTGATTCCTTCAGAATGTAATGCATAAAGTTACGAAATGCTCCTGGTCAGCTTGCATGGGGCAGGTTCCTTTGGAAGTGTTTCTTCCTTCACAGCTTTCCAGGGAGGTAGCTACGTCAGACCAATGCAGCAAAACCAACACAAGAGTGTTGAGGTGCCTTCAAGTTGGCCAAGTTTTATTTGGCATGAGGTCCCATGGATTGCAGAAGGAGTGGGCTGTGGTCTTATGGAAGCTTACACTAGGGAAGACTTACCAGACTTGAAGGCACCACAAGACCATGCCATTCTTTACCATGACTCCTTATGACATCTGTGTAATGAAAAGCTTTGGGTGTCTTCTCTTTTCATCTCTCCACAGTGGAATGTTGAAACCCTTGGGTAGGCATAGCCCAAGTAATCCCCTGAGATGAAATTACTTTGTTACCAAATAGCTACAATGGGAAGATGTTTGCCAGATCTGCAGCTCCCAGCCATCTCTCCCTCTTCTATGAACAGATGTGCAGGACTGGAGCCCTATATGTTCTAGACTAGATTGGGAAATAAGTGAGGGGACTGATTTTGCTTCTCTTTGTTCAGTGGGCCAATAGGGGAACAAGACTCTGACTATTGATTGATTTCTATATGGTTACTATGGGAAGGTGAAGTTCTTTCCATCTAGTAGTTCTGTGATTAGCTTTCATAATCTACATTAGCAGTTTGTAAAAGGTGATGGCTTCACAAGCACCTTCAGTTTCTGTGGAAATGGGCATGGGTTCTACTTGATGTTCAGCTGGCATGATCTTCATTTTATTGTCTACCAGCCACACTTCCTCAGAAAGTGAAGAACGAATCTTGCCCTTCAGTTCAGTTACCTTCTGATTCAATCTCCTGGTGAAGTGAGTCGTTGGTCACTGCTAAGAGCCACAGCAGTAGGTTAGTGGCCAAAGTCAACATTAGACCACATCTGTTAAGGAAAAAATATACATGTGTTTTTGTTTGCTGCAGGCGTTTACAAATGAGGTTGTATTCTTATTCCTGGAGTAATGCTGCTGAGCCTTTTTGATACTGTAAAACACATGGGGATAACTAAAGTGATGGTACATGAGCTAAGGTGCTACACCAACATTAAGATAAGTGTGTAACCCATCCCAGTATCATTTTCATTTGGTCATTCCCCCACTCAGAAATTTTAATACGGCTGGTAATAGAACTAAAAAAAAACTGAGGCATTTTGTGTCTCATGGAAAGCTAAGTTAGAGTCATATTCCTCTCCAGAAATTGGGGGAATTGAACCTTTATACATAACTGCAGAGAGGAAGATACAAGACAAACTCCGGGGATCTACACCACAGTGAGGCCTCATGACTTTCTTTCATCTCTGACCATTTGAGTAGCTTGGAGGCTGCTTCTCTTTTCCTACCTGGTGATGTTGTGCTCAACCTGGGTACAGTCCTTTGCATGACACCATATAAAGTAAGTCTGAAACCAACGAAGAGAGGAATGTTAGTGTGGCGTTAAGGTTGAAAGCAGTTCCGTGCAAACACATGCAGGTCTTTGAGGGGAATTACTGCGTCCTTGGTCAGGAGGATGGTTCAGTTTTCTAACATATCTTGTCCTTATCCCACAAATGCAGTGGCCCTCCTTGGGATGTCTCATTTACAGAGTGAGACAAGGGCAACACTGGTAGTTGACTGTGAAGAAAAGCTGACCACAAAATAAATGTTCAGGTGCAAATCTCATGCACGTACTGTATGGGGCAAGATTCTTGTTTTCCTCCCATATATTTAATTTAAGCAATGAACTAAGACTAATCACAATTTAATAATCTGGCCCGTTTTCTTCTCCCACCACCACCTCTCTCCGCTGTCCTCTATTCTGCCACCAGGTAGCAAAAACGCTTGGGCTGGCTGCACCTGCTTTTCAGCTTGCCCCTTGAAATGTACTGGAAATATTTCAGAGTGGGAGCCTAACTATATGATACACAGAGACTTCTGCTTTTAAAAACTGCAAAAGAAACAGAAAGTCTTGAAGCACCTTTCAAGATTAACACTTTGATCACAGCACACTTTTGCTCCCTGTGTGTTTATATATCTATAACAAACTGACCTCTGGACTGCCCTTCAGTTAGTACAAGATACGCTATCTCTGATCTTTTTCCCTTTCTACACACTGTAGCTAAAAGGTTGGCATGTAGCAAAAGAAGGATCTAATACCTGAGTACAGATAAAAGGGATTTGTATGCATGGGAAAACAATTTCCACCGGGGATTTACAATGGATGTGGATAATATCGTACCCAATCCAGAACATATTAAGGAGCACACTGCAGGCTCCAAACAATAGCAGAGACCCTGTACGAAGAGAGAGAGAGAGAGAGATTGTCAAAAGCAAACTGATAATACGGCTTTTTAAAAAAGTAGCTTTTAAAGCACAGACCTTAAGGAAAGGCACCAAACACACTTGTGTGTGTTTTCCCCACCTGTGGTATTTCTCCTTTTGTGGCTGGTTCAGTTCTTATCATGTCACTATTATTAGCTTTCTAACAATCACATAGGCATTCCTACCCAACCTGTTTACAGTAAAAAAAATTACCCTAAGGCAGATGAAGAAATATTAGAAGTCTGAAGTAGAAGTTCTACCAGCTTTGGCTTGTGTAGCCTCGTGGTTGAGTGGTTAAACTGCAGTACTGCAATGAAGACTCTGCTCACAACCCGAGTTCAATCCGAGTTAAAACAGATGACTCATGATTGACTTATCTTCCATACTTTTGAGGTTGGGGAATTGAGTATCTATCTCATAGGTAATGGTGGCAGTGCTGTAGCTTGCATAAATAACTTGTAAACCGTGTGTGTGTGTGTGTTCTGTTGTGTAATTACAGTCGTGATCAACTCTTCGTGACCCCATGTCCATGGAGTTTTCTTGGGAGCAATACTCCAGGTCCCTACAGCACCTGGTATTCATTCCCTGGTGGTCTCCCATCCAAGTACTAACCAGGCCTGACCCTGCTTAGCTTACGAAATTAGGCAAGATCAGATGTGCTTAGGGCATCTAGGCAGCTCTAAACCATCCATAGAGAGCTTTAAACACCATGGGGCAGTATGCAAGTGGCAGCCACTATACCTGAATTTGACATTCATGCATGACGGCAGGCATGGTCTAAAATTGTAGGTCTGGCTAACAGCTGCATAGAGTTTTGGATCTTGGCGTGTGTAAGAGAGAATAAAGAAACCATGAGAAAGAGGATGATGGTCATCCTACAGTGGGGATATTGAGGGTTGTGGTCCAGTCCAGTTGAAGAATGTCACAATAAGAAAGTCCAGTTTAATATACAATATCACTCGACTATAGACTGAGTGAAAAAAAATCCTATGGTATTTAGTAAGTCCCATAAGGATGGCTCCTTTGATCTGTTATGTACCGTTCTGAGTCTGGGACACTGTTAAAGGCTTGAGTAGCAGTACTTACCCTTAACCCAGATGGGGCCTGCATGGGGATCCCGGTATAACCTTGTCTTTGCCTTCCACCTAGTGAAGAATAAATAGTAGGCCATCCAACCTAAGGCCAGGAGTTTGAGGATGGCGAGGAAAATCCAGATGTCTTTTAAGGTAATGGCCACCTTGTTAAAAATCACACTGCAGATGAAAGCACTACCTAGAAACACCACATTCATGGCCAACAGGCCTGAGAAGAGTTGCCCAGCTTTCCGGGACTGCCTGTCCCTGCGCAGCAAGGAAGAGCAATGCCATCTGAGGCAGGAGGCCTCCGTGTGGATCTTCCGGCCTCTTGCTCCAGTGGGAGATGGTGCCTCTGGTGCCGCTTCCTGCGGCTGGTGGTTCTGTGGCCCTGCTTCATTGCTGCCCATGCTGCCCAAATTCTGACTCTTTGTAGTTGCCCAAAAGGAAGTGGTATTTGCTGCCAGTCCTCCTGTGGAACTAAACGAAGTTTGGTTAAGGATACGGAAGGCACGAGCAGAGGAGAGAGAGCAAGGTTAGGAAATGGTTTTGGTCCTCTTAACGCCTTTCCCATAGTCCTAGGATGGTTTAGAGATATGGTAAAACTGTTAAAACATAAACATAGGCAGACATAAGAACATAAGAACAGCCTTGCTGGAACAGGCCACAGCCCATCCAGTCCAGCATTCTGTCTCATTTGCTTCACCATTTGCTTCAGGGTACTCCCAAGCAGATGTCTTCACCTGCTTAAGATTCCCTGCAAATGGCATTGAGAGATATCCTGCCTCTCTCTCCAGCCTGGAGGTTTTCCTTAGGCATCCATAGTGATACCCATTGATACCCTTGTTCTCCATGAACTTGTCCAATTCTTTCTTGAAGCTGTCAAGGCTGACAGCTGTCACCACTTCTTCTGGCAGGGAGTTCCACAGACCAGTGATCCTCTGGGTGAAAAAGAACTTTCTCTTATATGTTTGAGATCTTAGCACCCAAAAGTTTCATGGAGTACCCCCTAGTTCTAGTCTTCTGCGATGTGGAAAACAGTTTTTCCTTATCTACTTTGTAGACACCGTGTATGATTTTATAAACTTCAATTAGGTCACCTCTTAGGCACCGACGTTCAAGAGTGAAGAGGCCCAGCCGTTGCAGCCTCAGATGGTAAGGAAGATGTTCCAGTCCTCTAATCATTCTGGTTGCCATCCTCTGCACTTTTTCCATTTCCATAATATCCTTCTGGAGGTATGGTGGCCAGAATTGTACACAGTACTCCTGATGGGACTTCACCATAGATTTATAAAAAGGCAAAACGGCCCTTGCTGACTTGTTTTCTATACCCTTCCTAATGATCCCTAGCACTGAGTTTGCTTTTTTTCACTGCTGTGTCACAATGAGTCGACACCTTCATTGAGCTGTCCACCAGGACACCAAGGTCTCTTACCTGGTTTGTTGCAGGGAGTTCAGACCCCATCAGTTTATAAATGTAATTGGGTTTTTTGCCCCAATGTGCATCACTCTGCACTTGCTAATGTTGAAGCTCATTTGCCACTGGTTTGCCCACTCCCCCAGTGTCAAGGGATCTCTCTGGATGGAGTTCCTCACAATCTCTCTTAGTTTTTACTACTCTGTATAATTTAGTGTTGTCGGCAAATCTGGCTACCTTGCTATTTACTCCTACTTCTAGATCATTTATGAAGAGGTTGAAATGCAGGGGTCTCGGTACTGAACCTTAGCCAGTGGCCGATCCAGGACAAGTCCTGTCGCTTGATTCCATGACTGGCAAGTTTATTCAAGAGCCTTTGGTGCAGGACCTTGTCAAAAGCCTTCTAATAAACAATGTCAACTGGATCTCCCTTATCCACATGCTTGCTGACATTCTCAAAGAATTCCAACAGATTAGTGAGGCATGATTTGCCCTTGCAGAAGCCATGTTGGCTCTCCTTCAGCAGCACCTTCTCATCTATGTGCCTATTAATTTTATCGTTTAGGATGGATTCCATCACTTTACTTGGGATACATGTCAAACTGACCAGTCGATAATTTCCTGGATCGCCTCTGGATCCTTTTTTGAAGATTGGGGTTACATTCGCTACCTTCCAGTCATCAGGCACAAACGCCTGATTTGAGGGAAAGATTATATATTTTGGCTAGGGCTTATTATTTATTTTATTAGGGTTTATTCGGTAAGTTTATTACTGAAAAGGCCCCTTTGTGTCCTCTAGTGTTGTAAAAGAGGGTACTAGGGGTTGCTCAGTACATGGCAAATTTCCCCTGAATCTGTATAGAGATTCCAAGAAAACATTTCTGAGTAAAATGCTTTGAAAAAATTAATTATTTTTAAAAAGGTTGGTGGGAATGAGACTGGCATGCTGCTCACACTTGTTTTATAGGGAATGGAGCTGGATGGTGGCAGTCAATGTGTGGGGTTTGGAGTTAGGGGAGACTGGTTAATTTATAATCTGATAGCAGCATATCACAAGTACTAGTATAATGAGAAGAATAAATAATAATGGTTAGTATTTTTCTGGGTTTTTTCCCTTTCCTTTTTACAACTGAATATCCGGTTCTGATCCAGAACATTTCAAATGCCTTTCGATCTTTTAATTTTATATCACATGAATTTTTATGTCCCAGAAATCCCCCCCACCTCCTAATATGTTGCTTGCATTTTGACTTCTAATGAAACATGTTCTTCCTTCCTTTTTGGTGATGAATAATATTGCAGCTATTCTGACTTTGGAGCTCTAAACAACATTGTGGTACCTTCAAGTACGCAGGTGTCAAACACCTACCTGCCAAAAACTTCTTTATCTTTCCTACATTTATTGTCCTGTGTATTTGATTTTGATCGACAGACTTTAACAACCTGCAAGGTTTTCATTTCATTATTTGAAATATTTGAGCCTCTTTCATTTAATGTGGTTTATAATTTCTTAGTTCCCATTCATTCCCTGTACTAATTTTTTGATGATTCAAGAATTTTTAACATCCTTTCCTCAAAATCCAAATTTCTAATAATTTTGTATTTTTATGGTTCAAGTCCAATACAAGTTACGGTAATAATTATTTTTAAATTTGATAGGTAATTAAAATAGCTACTGCCTGGGTTTTTCTTGAAAAGAGACATTTTGTAATTTCTTGATGAATATTTTTCCTTTTTAAAAGTGACATTTTGCTTACCTATGTTGCATTTGGAATTTTCTTTCACTTACAATTGAACAACAGCAGCCTGTGCTCATCTGTTATGATAGGCTGCACTTTTTGTTTTAGACCACATTAGATATTGTGAAAGCCATAAGACAAATTGAGGTGTGTCTGTCTGTATGAACAGAACAGAATAGAATAGAGTTTTATTGCCATTATGCATATGCAAGGTATGCACAACAAAATTAGAGTGCTGTTCCAATGCTGTACACATGTTTCCTAGAGAGAGATAATAAATGGCTGTCCTCCCAAATGAGTGCCCTTCAATTATATGGGATTACAATTCCCACTTTTGTTTGGTGTGGTATTGTATTTGATCCTATTTAGTATCTGTATACTTACTATTTCCCTTTAAACATTCTATTTTAATGCTGCAAACCAGTTTGGATTCTTTTAAAGGAGGAAAGGAGTGGTAGAAATATTATAAATAAATAATAAATTATCCTCTTCCTAAATGGCCAGTGGGCACTATTCAACTGGAGAAGGCTAGCCTTTAAATAAACTTCGTCCATGAGGTAAATCGAGTCATCTAGCCAGGATTCAAATACAGTGGACCCTCGTATAACAAAAGGTTTGTATAACATAAAACCTGTACAACTTAAAAAATTCCGGAGATAGGGGAAATTTGCTTAACAGAATCGCCTAATTGGAGAATCCATACAACATAAAATGGTCGCAATTAGGAATTACTCCGTTTTCAGTGCATTCCTATGGGAAATTTGTACAAAGGAAAATTTGCTCAACATAATTTCATTTGAAACAAATTAATTCCTTTATACAAGGTACCACTGCAGATGGAATCTGCTCAGAAGGCAGCTGAGAAGATGACACTGCAAATAACTCTTAGAAAATTGAGGCACTGGTGATCATGAGGAAAGACAAAGAAGGAGTGGGGATCACATATGGTGATGTGTTATTTTTTTCAGAAAAAGGTCCCAGACTGAAATCTTATGATATGTTGAAAGAGAAGTTAACAGGTTGGTTTCAGTACCATCAACTAAATGACATTTTTCAGAAAGATAGAAAGGTGTCTGGGTTTGGAGAGAAGGAATCTAGGTTCCAAACCATAATTATGGGCCCAAAAAAGAAACTGCTGACTAGATTATATAACTTTCTGTTGGAGTTGAACCTAAAAGATGAACAAGTCAAAGAATGTATGGTAAAATGGGCTATGGATCTGGGTCATAATATTGAGCTAGATGTGTGGGAAAGATTGTGGAAAAAGAATATAAAGTTTACCGCATGTACCTTGATAAAAGAAAATCTGATGAAGATGATGTATAGGTGGTATATTACTCCAACGAAGTTAGCAAAGATGTATAGGATGAAAGATGACCACTGCTGGAAATGTAAGGAGAAGCAAGGTGATTTTTATCATATGTGGTGGACTTGTGAGAAAGTGAAAGAATATTGGGCACTGATATATGATGAACTCAAAAAGATGTTAAAGTGTACATTCCCAAAACGACCTGAACTTTTTTTGTTAGGGTTGGTGGATAATGAAATCAAAGGAGCAGATAGGACTCTATTTTTATACGCAACAGCAGCGGCACGAATGCTCCTGGCACAGAACTGGAAGACAACGTATATACCATCTTTGGATGAATGGAGGGCGAAAATATTGGACTTTGCAGAGATGGCCAGACTAACGTGCAGACTGAGGGATCAAGATAACCAGAAGTTCCAAAATGACTGGCAAAAATTTAAGAACTACATGGAGACTCATTGCAAGGAATTAAAGACTCTTACCGGATTAGGATAGAGCTCGAGGGATTATTACTTATTTTTCAAATCTTTTTTATAAGTATATAAAAGGGGTTTGTCTGAAAGGAAGGCTAGGAGATGAATAACACTAAAACCAAGGAAAGAACAGAGGGAAGTCAAATTTTAGTGGTAGATTGATTTTGTAGTACTAATGTTTTGAATTTGTTTCTTTTTTTGTATACCAAAATTCTTTAATAAAAATATACTGGAAAAAAAAAGAAAAATGAGTTGTCTAGGGTCAAAGTATAATTCGGAGACCAAGGCTCTTCTTTTTTTTCATGTCCAGGACCTAACTTTAACTCTAACCCTAATTCATTTTACAGAATTTACACTATTATCTACTAATGCAGACATACTGTATATACATAGCTGTTCTGCATGCCTACATTTCTCCACTTCATAAGGTAATCAGCTCTAAAGGAACATACAGCTATACTGTAATCTTACAGCTTTCCCAGGAAAAGAAGAAACGTTTTACAAATTCTTGCTGGTAGGCAAAATAGGTTCTTGATTCTCTTCCCTTAAAACAAAATAAAACAAAACAAAACATGCTCTGAAAAAGTTAATGCGAGGCCCTTTATATCTGGTGAGTCGCCTTCCACCCGTTGTGCACTGTGGTAGTCCTCGCTGGGGAGGGAAAAATGGCAAACGGATTTTTAAATTTGCAAAATATCCAGCGAAAACAAATGCTCCACCATGGAACTCATGCCTGATTTTAATTGCTAAAATATAACCCTACAAGCCAAAAATAAGCGGTTGTATAGATGCACCCACAGTACTCTGCTGTGTTATAAGTCTATTTTATTCCCTCAAGCTAAACCCCCAAATGCATCCAGCGTGTGTCAGCCACATATTTAGGATATATGGTATAAAGCTTTTTTTTTTTTTTGCAATAGTGGGGATTAAAAACTTGGGATTGTCCCTCCGCAATTAACTTAACAAAGTTGAGCACCGGATATTTAATGTGAGTCTGTCCTATTATTTAAAGAAGAAGAAATAAAGTCTTCAGGGCATATTTTAAAAAGAAACTAAGACATTTTTTCTTGTTGTAATAAAGCTCTGTGGAACCCTAACGGGCCACGTTAAAAACTTCAGCCACATGACAAGTCCGGAAAATATTGTTTACAGAATATGGCATTACTCTCCTTACCTCAACACTGGTTATGCACTGGAAAAGCCAGAAGTTTCATGTCCAGACTGGCTCTCCAACATCTTCCACGGAAACTGGGCCCCCAAAAAGGTAATTTCAAAAAAACATTTCTTCTCCAGGACTGAAACGCTCTTTCGTCTCAAAAGGACTGAGGAGGAGTTGTGGCAGGCAAGCCAAGCTGCCTATGAAAAGTATCATTTTGTATTGATTTCCCCCTCCCCTGTTTACTTTGGGGGTAGTCTTGTCATTATATTAATTACCAGGCTGAGAGGTTCATTAGCTTGAGAGAGTCCAGCCAATGGGAATCAACCAGCTTCTTGTGCACCGGCCAGGTCTATTCATGTCAATAAAGTCTTCCGCTGGTAGCACAGGATGTGCAGTGCGCAAAACCACAAGCTTTTGTGACTAATGCTTCAGTGACTGGGATTTGACTAGCTTGCAGGGACCCAGAAATAGCCTCCCTCTTAGCAAACTGGCTTCGCTGAAAGAAATCAATGCCAACTGCTGCACTTGAGTGGCACCAGTGCTTGTCAAAGCCTAGGAGCCTTCCTCTGTTCCCTCAGGTTTGAGTGACTTCCTGTCATGCCTTCTGCTGAGGGTGATGAAGGCCTCAGGATTTTCTTCTGTTAGGGGTGGCTAATAGTACTTGCCAATTAGCTGCCTAGATGACCTAAGCATATCCAATCTCACCTGATTTTAGAAGCTAAGCATGGTCGGCCCTGGTTAGTACTTGGATGGGCGACCACCAGGGAATACCAGGTGCTGTAGGCACCTGGAGTAGGAACTGGCAAACCACTCCAGTATTCCTTCCAAGAAAACTCCATGGACATGGGGTCACGAAGAGTCGGTCATGACTGTAACGACACAACACGCACACACACATTAGCACTTATGGCCACCACTCAGCTGACGTGGCACCAGGGGTAGAAGCGGTACGACTCTCCCCTGCATCCCAGGAGAGAAAGGGGTACAGTAAGGTGGAAGTCTGCAAGAGGAACCATCCTTCAGTACACTTTGATTTTGCACATTAAAGAATTGTTACTTCAGACCAGAAAGAAATTTAATAGATAGCTGGTGACTGCCCTTGAGTATTGCAGAAGAGTGACCAACACAATCTTTGGGGCTCGTGAAATCAGACTTCAGTGGAAGGACTTATTGACAGTAAGAATTGTTCGACAATGGAAGCCAATGTCTCTGAGGGGGGGGGGTGGAGTCAGCTTAACTGAAGATTTAAAAATAAAAGGCAGAAATTCACCGGTGGTGGTTTTCTTGCCCCATCAGGATTTGGAGTCAATGACCAATTGTCATTCTTTCCAGCTCCTCAGTTCTGTAATTCTGTAATTCTATGGGTTCTGTGTTTTAAGTCCTGAAGACCAGTCACCAAACAAAACAGGTTGATTTGCATACTCCTGGAGGTGTGAGAGGCTCCTGCTGATACACTCAAATGCTTCTGTTAGTTAAAGATTTTCCTCTTCTACATAGGGGCTAGCTATAACATCTTTTTGGCCTGTAGACTCACTGGAAAGGAGAAGGAGTGTGCACAAAACCAAAACTAATTATCACAATTTATGTTGATTTCATCTCCTCTTCTATTGATTTCTCTACCCTATTTGACCCAACAGGTATTAGTTCTATTATCTTTCTTTCACCCTTGGCCAAGTCTTTGAGACATATAAGAAATGTAGCTCCATGGCATTTGCAGGCCCACAGATGTCCCATCCCTGAACAAGAAGCTGGACAAACAAGGGGAGTTTTACACTTAAGATTCAGGATCAACCACAGATGGTCAACTCATGCCTCTGTAAGGACATGACCTTGCCTGTGTTTCTGAAACCAAACTCCTTGAACAGATGAACTGTCTACAAGCAGCACTTGTTCTTGACAGCCCTGCACTTCTTTTAATTGTTCTGGTGGCACTTAACCCCCAATCCTCTTCCATTAAATCCTCTTCCAGGACACAGAGGTACTGGACAACACTACCAGTCACTATGTCAGACTACACAGGGAAGCCATTGAAATTCACAAACATAAGCACGGTTTCAACAAGAAAGTTTAAAAATCAACAAAGCCTGGCTTCCAGTACTAAAAGCTGCAGAGTGCAAAAGGTCAAAGCTCAATTATTCCCACCCAGCCACAAGCAACAATGATCAGTTCACACAACAGAACAGCTAACGACACCCATAGACGATTCTGTTAAGCAAATTTCCCCCATCTTTGAAATTTTTTATGTACAAGGCCAGCATGAATATTTTGCTGTCACAGTGATGTCTCTACACAACTTTTTTAAAGGATGTATGTGTGTGTGCGGGGGGGGGGGGGAGAGGAGGATAAAAATAAAAAAGAGAAGGGGATATATCTGCTTGAAGGGTGTAGACAAGTGCACTGTTTCTTGTGTAACTGAAAAAAGGTGGAAAGGTTAAAAAACCATATGAACTGCTATCATGGGATTTACGATTCATAACTTTGAAGGAAACAGAAAAAGCGAGAGAACAGGGGGACTTTTCTCAAGTGTGACGGCAACTATGTTGATTTTGGGACGCAGCACAGCTTTGTTTGCACATCTGATGCCTCAGAGGCCCAGCGCTGAAAGATTTGCATTCCCTGGAAGTAACATGATAAGGGGGGGAAACTGATTGTGTTAAATGGGGTTGTTTGAGGTGTAGTTTGGTCGATCAATGCTTTACAAATCACATAGGTGCTTCAAAGTGACCCTGTTACGTACGATCTAGAGTCCTAGACTGATCCAGGCCCTGACTATACTTAATACTGTAGATGGCACATGACAACAGTTTGAACAGGTTAGTGTACATACTAATGATGAGTATGACATACAAACAAGTGCAAAAACAACAACCTGGGCCTCAGAACGCAGGCTCATTCTTTTTGGCTCTAGCAGGGGGAGGATGCTTGCAGGGTGGCCATGTTGAGCTCCTATTTGGAGAGCTTTTGCTTTTGTGTTTGTACACCTGGAGCAAACACTTCTCTTATGTTCCCCCTCCCCTCCCTCCGTTTCTCAACTGTTATTGTAAACCATGATCAATCCTCTGATCTGGCCTGACTGGTACTGTTCATATAATCTTTCCCAGACTTATTTCCTTTGCCTAAGGTCTAGCTGCACTGCTGCCCATTTTGTAGCTTGTTCTAAGATAACCGTATACCAGGGGTCCTCAACTTAAGGCCCTGGGGCCGGATGCAGCCCCCCAAAGTCCTGAATCCGGCCCCTGGGACCAATTGCAACCCCCCTACCCCCTGTTTTGTGAGCAGGCCAGCCTCCGCATCTGCTTTTGGACTGTGATCCGGCCCCCAGTGGTGTCTGGGTGGTGGAAGACCGGCCTGCTGTTTGAAAACTTTGAGGAACCCTGCCGTATACCATCAACCTGCCAATTAGCTATCAGGCACAATTCAAGGTGCTGACCTTGACCTACAAACCACTGTATGGCCTGGGAACTAGCTACTTCAAAGATCGAATCTCAAAGTATGAACTGACTTGGGTGTTAAGGTCATCAGGTAAGGCCCTTCTCTCCATCCTGCCTCCCTCACAGCTACGTTTCGTGGGGACCCATGAAAGAGCCTTCTCACCTGCTGCACCCAGACCCTGGAACTCCCTCCCAGTGGAGGCCAGGACTGCCTCATCTCTGTTGTCTTTCAGAAACAGGCAAAGACCTTTGGTCTACCTATTATGTGTGTTTTATTTGAATCTTTGTGTTTATAACTACTTCTAACCTTATGGGTTTACATTGACACTATGTTTTCAATGTTAGTTTCCATCACTCATAACTTTACATGGAACTTTACTCCCCTTTAACTGCTCACATTATCTTGTAGTTTTAATGTAACGTTGTCTATTAATGCTGTAGTAAGATGTCCCCCAATTCCCTGTTCTTAATACTTGAACATGTCTTAATTGTACTGGACTGTATATTATCCCTCATGCTGTAAGCTGTCTTGGGTCCTTTTCCCCAGGAGAAAACAAACAAACAAACCTCATATGAAGGGATTTTGTTTAGAATCAGGTTTATACCTCAGTAATTTGAAAGGCCAGTGATTGGAGAGGGATCTCTGTGTGCAGTAGGGACGGCAGAACACAAGGGCATCAGGACTTGAGATAGCCAACCAAGGCATGGATGGCCCTGTCCAAGCACCCACCCACTGATACACTGCAAGGGCAACTTGGGTTCTGTGTGGGTGGTCACTGACCTGGAAGGGTCATAGATGAAAACAACATCCTTGTTCTGTATCACTTAGGAGATGAAGATTTCAAAGAGGCACTAGCAAGACTCAAAAACATGTCTGTGGGACCAACCATCTCTTTGGGAAAATGAGACATTAAGTTCGGGTTTCACGAGCAAGGCAGCAAACTCTTAACTATTGCATTTTGTTGTCATGGATTTTTAAATACTAGGGACAGAAAGAGACATCTATAGGATTTCATTTGTGCCAGGTGCCTCGATCACTTAGCCTGGGTGCTAAATGTCTTCTTGACGTGAAGAGGTGTTATCTGTGGTGCTGCCTCAGGCAAGCAAAGTGTACTGGGTTTGTCCAGAGTGTCTTTGCCAAAATAATCTGCTGGGATCTGACTAGGAATCTCTTCTCCACTCTGAGGGCTCCGTCTGCAAACACAGCAGTCACACATGACACATCCTTGTGCCCCTGAGGATTTAGTAAAATGACCGGATTGTCATATCATAGTGTGACCCATTCTTTTTTTAATTCCCCCTAGCCACTCTTTTCTACCAGCTTAGACCTGTGCCAGTGAACAACTCCTGTAGAACCATCAGGCCGATCATAAGGATAAGAAGAGAACAAGATTCGCTGGATCAAATGGCATGATTTTCTTTTATTATTTCATCTACAACGTTCAAAGTTCAGTGGGGAAAAAAAAGTTTTGTCAGGTTACTATCTTCCTCCCCAACCCCACAACAATTTCCGAGCAGCAAATGGCCATTTCTTTCCATTGTCAAGTACAATTTCAAAAGGAAAAAAAAATTGCCAGTGAAAGTGGTTGGGGGAGGGAAGGAGGGCTACTGCGATTTTTCTAGTATCATTTCCCAGTCCTTACTATAGAATGTAGAATGTTGACCAATCTTTCCTGTGAACAGCAGGCATGGAATAAGGAAGAATTAAGTGCAAGACTAGGAAAACCTTTCTAATGTACAGTATTACATAGACTCTGTTTAATCTTCTCTCTGCTAGTGATGCTGCCAAGTTTTCCTCTGGAACGAATCTGATTATTATTATTCTTATTTTGAGCCAGACTAGTTCCATGCTGGAATTTACTGGGAAGATACAGAAATCTGGCATCTTGGGTTTGGAAGGCTTACCCAAGGCAGTAGTCCTCATTGTGTACACAGTGTGCAAACATGACAAAGTGTGGTCATCCTGCCATCCTTTGCAGAAGCCCGCCAGACCCATAAAGCCTCTAAACCTGCCACACTTTCTAGATTCTGCTAAGCTCATCTCTGGAAATCTTTAGATCTCCTAACAGAAATGTTGTGGATATTCTGCTACAAGATTGGCATCTGTGGGATTGTGTCGTGCAGGAACCTGGGTGGAGTCGGAGGCAGGCGATGCCACCCATCTTCATTCCCCCCATTAATTTTGCAAGTGATGCTTCCAGACACTGCCCCCATAATGTCATGGAATCATATGAGAGCTTTAAGGTGGCTGAATTTGAATCCAAGTCGCCCAAGGTTCTCTTTGGATCACATCCATCCTAAATCAAGCTTGGGGTGGCCTGTTTGAGCGACCGCCAACAAAGGGGCATTCTTAAACAGCCTTCCTCAACAAGATGTCTCCTTGAGGCCTCAGTCCACAACACCCAACATCATCACCACAGTTTGCTCTGCTGTTCCAAGGAGAGCAAGGCATGCAGTCCAACGTTGTGTTGTAAAGGAACGATCCCTTCATCGACAGAAATAGTGCTTATGAACCATCTGCGGCACAACCCCAGGCATTGCAAGAAGAGCCTCTTTTGGGTAATTACAATTTGCAGGTTAGATCACCATCCCAGGTTGTCCGCTAGAAGTGGGGGGGGGAGGAAGGCTTTGGGAAAGAAGAGCAAACCAGCTCCTGCTCTACAGAGGACCTCAAAGGCAATTACACATCCCTCACCACGTCATCACAGAGACCCCTCAATTGAGCCGGAAGCAGGACAACACTGCAGCCTCCCCAATATCTGAGGTAAGTGGGCCCTCACAAGTGGCAAGGGGACCCTGACATCCTCCGGCAGGCCAGCAGTTTAACCACGACCAGAATCTGTGGAGTTCTGTGGTGTCTGCAGTATTCATCCCTCTTCTTTAGCCACAATGAAAATTAATAAATATATGTATATATATATATACACACACACACACACACACACACGCACACACGCACACCTATACGTATTTATAAAAAAAAAACCAAGATCATTTTAAAAAAACCAACTACTTTTAAAAACCAGCATATCTTGATGCCCTCTTGATAGCATAGCCACAGGTTCTAACAGTCTAGTGGCCCTGATTCAGGACAGGAAGTACGTTCCACCTAAACCTGTCAGAGACTTCAGGAACATACTTATCAAGTGTGAGCTCTGACAGGGTCAAGCTCCTGAGTCCTTCATTCGTATGTGGAAAAAGGGGCAGAGGGGCAGAGCAAGAAACAATGCAGGTACAGCAAAGTACAAGAAACGCCAACATTTCTTCCATTCTTTTTTCTTTCCTTTTCTCCAAATAGATTCCTCCCCCCCAGACGATTCTCCTGACATCTAATAGTCATTGAATGAGGCAGGAATTTATCTGGGCTTTTATAAAGTTCGTGGCAACAAGTCCTGGAAGAGGAAAAACATCACTGACCTTGACCAGCCCGTAGGAAAAGGAAACACACATCCGGGGTAGGCCACAAAAACAACAGGTTGCCAGAACTACTGAGTAGTATCCACCGCTCACTAGGGGTGGACACTGAAGTAAAACACAACCATCGTCCTCTCCCATGCAGCTCTTGGAGCTTTCAGTCCTGGGAGGCATGAGCAATGTGGGTTCCTCTAAGAAATTCTTCATTTTCCCATTAAGACATGATGTAGACCTCCAGCAGACTAGCCACTGCGTGCATCCGGTAGAAGATGCCAAAGGGCAGGCAGATGTCCACAATGGCTGCCCACATGGGATAGCCGTAGAAGCGGAGCTCTGTCGTGTTATCAAACTGCGGACGGGCGCCAAAGGCTGGCATGATCCAGAGCTGTTTGGGAAAGAGACAACAAAGAGAACTGCTATTATATGTCAGCACGATGTAGAGGAAAAGCTGAGAGGCTGGTGCCAAGAGCAGCAGAAACCTAGGAAAAAGCACACAGTTAAATCCCCACAGCACTGCAAGCAGAGGTCGGGGGAAACTAAGTAACTTGCAGCTCCCAGAATATTGAATGCAGTGTCCTGGAGCTGCAATTTAAACACCACTTTTCAAACTCTGATAGCGTAACAACCAAATCACTCAAACGCGGTAATTACAGCATGTCCAAAAATCTAGATGAGCATATGTAGATACTGCTCAATCTGAACATGAGTTGCCTAGCTTGGCACTTTAGCCATGTTACTCTCAATGATGTTGGATCAACACATTAAAATCATTCATTTATGTTATGCTTTTATAAGTGCAGTATGTCCACATACACAAAACTAATGGAAATGATAGTGAGATGTAGATTTGCATGATGTAGGAGTTGGTTTCTCTTATTGCAAAACCTGTAGATGTTTTGCCTGCATGTGTTTAAAGCAGTCTTTAAACCATATTTCCTTTCAAACAAACATTTGTCTGAACCATTTGAATGCACACAAAGAGGTGGCAAGGCAATTTCATTGAAAACTATACAGGGAACACCTAATACTTTATATTTGTGGTTTTTTTAATGTTCAAATAATTTCCCAAAGTCTCAGTTTTTCTCTCTCTGTATTTTTCTACAAAATCAGGAGGGATTTTTCTTTAAAAAAAGGATTTCAAGTATAGTCAAACTTGGAAACAAAACAGGACTTGCTGAATTGTCTTGCTCCAAAGACCACAGTCCGCACCACCACCTTTTCATTGGAATGTGGTATCTAGACATACTAGACTGCAAGTTCCACACACATTTCCCCTCTCCTGCCATCTCTTTCCATCAATTTTTATGGTTACTTGTCTGCCTTGCTAAATATGCCACTGATACATGGCATTGCATTTGTACAATAGTTAACATGTTGGAAAAAATTGCTTAAGGAGCAGAGTGGGATTGGGAGAAGGTAGGTTATGGACATCTGTTTGGGAGACTGTACCGTATATGCCAGTGGTGGCGAACCTTCAGCACTCCAGATGTTCTGGACCACAACTCCCACAGTCCTTTGCCATTGGCAATGTAGGCTTAGAATTCTGGCAGTTGTGGTCCAAAACATCTGGAGTGCCGAAGGTTCGCCACCACTGGTATATGCAGTAAGTCTCATTCCACAGTGATTTCCTTTGACAGGCAAAGTTGATCTATATCAACCACTCATATACCAACTTGAATGTCATGAGAGACAGACCTGGTGCTATTCCATGCCCTTTTTCTCCTTACATATTAGTAGCACATGAAGCAGCTTTCATCAACCTGGGGCGCTCTTGATGGATGGACATACAACTCTCCTAACCCTGCAGCCACCAGAGAATAGCTCCCCATGGGATTATGGGAGTTGTAATTCAACACATTTAGCATCCCCTCTGTAGGGGAAACCTGGATGAGTAGAAGACAATAGGGGACCTGGCGACACTGTGCTGTATGTATCTCCCTCACTCCCACCTTCTATCAACATCCAGGGGACATGAACCCAGTGCAATGCCATGCCTTTTTGTTACCAGGTGTAGGAAAGATAAGAGATGGAGTTGCAACAACCCCCATGTCTCTTTATCATACTACACTAGTTGTGTCGAAGGGAACAAGAGGCGTGGGATGGCTGTCAGCACTCCCGTCTCTTGCTTTCCTCTTGGGTGTGAAAGCACTTTGGTTCCAAAACAAGCTCTGGAGACAAAATGAGAGACTCAACCATACATGTAGTCTTGTTTTCAGTATATGAATTTTTGGGGGGTGCTTTGAAAAGGAACCACAACTGCTTTCATAGCATGTCTTGAGATCCGAGTGACCCAAACACAATGAAGGTAGCCATACTTACAATGACATTGCAGAGGAGCAGGAATAATGAGCTGTCCTTTAAGAACGTTCTCCTCCAGTTCATTTTCTTGTGGATCTTTATGGAGTGTGTTATTTCAGACTGGGCCTGAATAGCGGTCTCTGGGGGTGTCGTGGGTGGCGGAGTGCTTCCACTCTCGGGGACGCGGAGGGAGACGGCATTCAGGTTGACAAAAGTGAGTCCATAAATATCCTTCTCCCGACGGTCGGCTTTGTCACCCTCACTGACAGGCTGCCGATGGAGGCCCTCGATAACAAAAATGTTCTGGAAAGTGTGCTGGGCAATCATCAGCAAGGAGTAGCTCAAGTTGAGGGCATTGATCGTGTCTCGTGGCTTACTGGCTACTGTCGCCACAATAGAATAATAAGAAATGGCATATTGTCCCAAGGCCGCCCCCATCAGTAAGGCCACATCCAAAGTCCTAGTTGGGTTCTTATGACGGTCCATATCCCTCTTGTCAAACCTGTAAACAATCGAACCTCCAATGGAGACAAGGGACATGAGGCTCAAGCACACTATGTTGAAGATGTAATACATGGTGAGCACCTGATTAGTCTTTTCTTCAGATTTGTCCTTCGAATTGATTTGAACCTCATACACAATCAGGACTCCTATGCCAGTCACCAGTACCAAGAGGCCCATGATGACGCCCAAAAAATAAGTCCTTCTGAAAAGCTTGAACTTGAGCTGGTGGACATGGTTGGCGTGGGGGTCTATGAGGTGACCAACATTCTTCCACATGACGTACACCATGGCAGAAGCAAACAGACTATATTCGATATTGAAGGGATATAACCAGAAATAGCCGTTTTGGAAGACCTGGCAAAGATTATTGTCACAGGGACAACTTTCTGATGTGCTGCTCCTGAACCCAACTGCATGGTAAGAAGAAGACAAACAAATTTGGGTTATTCAAAGTTCACTGATAGTTTGGTTTTAAGAAAAATTAGGTTTGAGCAACAGGAAAGCTAAGGACTCGGTTATCCATGCAATGGATGTTGAACACAGTTGAACTGAGACTTCAGAACCAGCACCAAGATCCTTTTAGTGCTTCAAGGTTGGATGAGTACTTATCCGTTTACTGTACTGACATGCCCATTTAACTCCAGAAAAGTCAAAATGGTGTGTGTGTGGGTTCTCTGGTCCCATTTTGTCCTGCATGATTATTTATGGACAGGGATGGACAATGTGACAGTCCTGTTGTATTGTGGAACTACAGCTCACATTAAACTTAGCCAGCACAGGTAAAAGTGAGTGATGTACAGATACCACCTCCTTCCATATGAATCTACCCGTCAGTTAAGATCTAGTGAGGGAGCCCTTTTGAAAGAGCCATCCCTCAAGGCGGTAAGAGGGAAGGCCTGTGGATACAGGGCCTTTTCGGCAGCTGACCCCAGGCTATGGAACGCCCTTCCAAGTCAGATCCACCTGGCGCTGACGTTGATGATGTTTCAGCGCCAGGTAAAAACCTTCCTGTTCCAAAAGTTTTTTAACTGATATAACTTAGATTGTGGGTCCCGGTGGCAATTTAGTGTATTGTATTTTAATATTTTTAATGACTTTTACTTGTTCATTTTAATTTTGAATTGTAAGCCACCCAGAGACCTTTGGGTAGTGGGCGGCATATAAGTTGTGTAAACAAACAAACAAACATCGGGAGACACAAGGCCTTTTCACACGACCCCTAAGATCCGCTGGCCACTTAAACTCGGACCAGAGATCTTGGGGGTTCGTTACACATTTGCCATCATAGATTTAGGGCTTCCTTGGAAGGTTAAGATTATCAGGGAGAGACTGGGGACTTCAATAGATGCTGATTTTGGAGCAGGCTAAATAGGGTCACCCTAGGGCAGTGGTAGTGAACCTTCGGCACTCCAGATGTTTTGGACCACAACTCCCAGAATTCCGAGCCTAGGTTGCCAATGAAAAAGGACTGTGGGAGTTGTGGTCCCAAACCTCTGGAGTGCCGAAGGTTTGCCATCACTGCCCTAGGAGATCCAGTCTAGTATGCCATTTGGTGCAATCTTCACATCCAAATGGCATACCAAACCTGAAACAACCACCTGCCCACTGTCAGAAGTGGAAAGAGATAGGAGAGACAAAGAGGGGTTGTTTAATTTTCTCTTAAAGAGGCAGACTAGAAAACTAAACAAAAGCCTCCTTTTTATCTCTTTTTTTCCATCGCTGCTCCTCTGCTTGCTCGTTTTAAAAAGCCAAGCCATACAAACACACACACGCACACACACACACACACACACACACAAGAGCACAGGAGGGGAGTCAGCTTTCCACAGGCATCCTCCCAGTGCTGCTTTTGGAAGCACTTCCAGGGAGCTGAGGTGAAGAGGTGCTCAAACCGCTTCACAACATTAGCACAAGAGGGAGGCTTCCTTTGGCCTTTTCTCAGTAATCACATGTGGTGGAGATGAACCACAGGGTTGTTTTTTTTGTATAGGTAGAACAGACAGCTATTCTACCTATATAAAAAAAAACAGAGCCTCTTCACAGGGGCCAGAAAGTTGTGGGCAGGAATGCTCTGTGGGTGGGCTAGTCAACTCCAGCAAAGGTTTCATCTGGCGGCCATCTTTAAGAGCGCACCGGCCTACCCCTGCAGCCGTCCAAACAGCAAGGGACCACACTCTGGGACTGGGCTGTTGGCTGACATGAGCTCCTTCACCCTTTCCTGTAGGGATTTGTGGGAGACATCCTATGCTTAAAAAGAATGTGCTCCCTCCCTTCCTCTGAGCTGGGGAAACGTCATATTCAAACAACGGCAGGGACTTCCTAACTCAGTGACTCCTATTTACTCCTTGTTTTTATTTTCTTTTTTGAGAGGCAATGAAGCTGGTGGCATATGTGAGGCTGTGAGTTATTCTGGGTCTCTTTCCAGGAACAACTACAATATATGTTCGCACATCCATGCCTATGCATTTTTAAAACATCAAAGAGATCTGTTCTGGTTCTAAGAAGGCTGCAGTTAGCATATCTGTTCAACTGATTAAAAATTCATTTATTCAATGGTTCTGAAGGAAGTATTTATTTATTTATTTATTTATTTCTATACCGCCCATCTTCCAATGGTAACAAAAACATCTCGAGTTGCTACTGAAGTCAATCTTTGGGTATAAGTCAGGCATGTCCAAAGTCAGGCCTGGGGGCACATGTAGCCCGTTTTCAAATTTCGAGTGGCCCACGTCTTCTTTTCCTTGCTGGCTCAGCCTGTCACACATCCCTGCCAGCTGCCCTCTCCCCATACCGGATGAAAGTGCCAGCTTGCAGTTCTCCGGTTTGCCTGCCCTCCCTGCCTCTGCCCACCTGCCCAGCCAACTGCCCAATCTAATCACATGTTATAGAGACTTGTCCAAAGTCTGGCCCAGGGGCCAAATGCTGCTGAATGGTCGGCGGCCCCCACACATTTTTACCTCAACAAATCTGGCCCTCCGTGCAAAAACGTCTGGACACCCCTGGTATAAGTGGACTCTCGCTAAAAGCAAGAATACAGATAAGAAGGTTTCCTATGGAATTTTTGTCACTTGGTTTCAATACCACATGGCTCACAAGCTCACCACGAGCCTTCCTTGGCCACTTACCCATTCTATGTGTGCCATTTCCACTGGGATTCTTGGTCTGAGCCTTATGCACTGACTCATCTGTCACAGCTGACATCCACACGGCTAGGTTGGTGGTCAAGGTGAGCATCAAGCCACATCTGTAGGAAAAGAAAGGAAAAGTAAGCACCAGCTCTGTTCATTCCTGGATTAAAAAACAGTTTCTGCGATAGCAAACCAATAGAACTGGTCAACTTTTCAGATCTGCCGTAAGAACTAAAGTCCTGGTAAATATGTTCTAGAACGCTAGGCCAAAAAGCCAAAGTACACTATTAACTCCAAGGGCTAAATCCAATTTTTAGTTTCAATTAGAGTGAATCATCGAGACTAACACCCAGATTAATGGAACAAGTCCAACTCATTCAGCAGATTTCGCTAGCTTGGGCTAACGACTGGATTCAGTTCTCCATGTTTTCAAAGATTTCTGTAAGGCAGATAAAGATTTACAAAATATGCAAGGCCAGGGAGATTCACTCTCACAAGTGTAGTAAAGACTGTGGGTTCAGCAAATACTCCTAATAGGGTCTTTGTACTCCAACCCCAAACAGACCAAACAATTATGCTCCTCTCACCCATTCCTTGACACTCTCACCTTTTGGGGTTTGGCTCCTCTCACTGGGATGAAGTAGCAACCCCTATTCTAAATGCTAGGCTCCCTCCCAATCCACTCCCACAGATTCCCTTTAAAGCAAAAAGAAGTGCTTTGATCAAGATTAGAAGCCAACCGTGATTCAAGAGTCTTTTGCGCCCAACTAGCACAGGCAGTGCAGGTTTTTCAGGGCAGCTGGACCTCAGAATGTCTCCCAGCTTCAAAAAAATGTTAGGTTTTGGATGGAAACTGTCAGAACTCTCCCAACTGGGGGGTGGGGGTCTGGATGCTGTTGTCCAAAACAGAGTTGATTTTCCAAACTCTCAAATACGTCCCCTTCCCCAAGTCCCAAATGGCACAGCGAGGCTGCTGCACCAGGTTGCCTGAAGTCTTGAACTGCATGGTTCAACTTACTATAAGCCCCTCCTTGCCAGTTATTGCTGCCCCTGTTGGCTTACATGGCTACGCTGAGGCCATTCACTGTTTAGGAGGCCAGTTTGCAATTCAAGTTAGCAGAGTGTAGAGAAGGACTTAGCTTGAGCCTCGTGGTGCAGTGGTTAAATGCCTGTACTGCAGGTAAAACTGTGCTCACGACCTGGGTTCAATCCCTGGTAGCAGGCTCATGGTTGACTCAGCCTTCCATCCTTCCGAGGTCGGTAAAATGAGTACCCAGCTTGCTGGGGGGGGCAATGTGTAGCCTGCACACTCTAATTAAAATTGTAAACCACCCAGAGACTACTTGTAGTGGTATGGGGTGGTATATAAGCAGAACACTTTGCTTTGAGGGTCTTTAAACTCACCGGGTGAGATCCAGATGCACGTGGATGCAGTCTTTGGCAGCCACCCAGAGAAAGTAAGTCTAGAAAGGAATTAGCATGTTTAAAATGACGTTTCTCAGAAGTCCTGACATTCTATATGATGCACATGGAGGAGGAGGAGGAGGAGGAAGAGGAGGAGGAGGAGGAGGAGGAGGAGGAATGAGGCCAACAATTAAAAATGGTTGAGGTGATATTTGTTTATGCTTCTCAGTCCATTTTTCTAACTTTGTTCTTTCAGGTAATTCATAGAGAAGATGCTGATTCTCCTTCTCCTGAATCAAACTTCATCATTTTTAAGACAAATCACCTTGCAGGCAGAAAGCATGTACGTGGAATGGCTTTTGGCAACGAGCCTACTTTAAGAAAACAAGGGGCAACAAAGGCAAGAAGCAAACGCTAGGAATCACCGTGTTGGCTGACAGAAGCAACCTGTCCTGGCTGTCAATCTGTATGCAATAATGCTGAAGCTTTTCAGTATCCTGGACTGGATCTAACCAGCAGCAAGTATATTTTCCCGGGTCTGAATGCACATTCCCGCCACGGCCAGCCACTGCTGCCACCACATACTGCTTATTAGACTCAAATCACATGGCTACCACCCACCTGCAGACCACAATTCTCCAGAACAATAGGACAATCAGACTCACCTGGATGACCACAAAGACAGCCTGTACAATTGGATACATGATTTTGATAGCTGACAAGCAAAGGCTGAAGTTGGAATAATAACCCGTCTTAAATACATCCATCACCAGTGTGAGGACTGCAAACAAGACCAAGCCTCCTGTTTTTGGAAAACAAATCACATTGAACCTCATTACAAACAAGCACAGGGGAAAAACTGACTGTGTGTTATAGCAGCCAGGAGTAAAAGTCAGTGCTGGTGTATACAATGCACAGTTCTGCTAAAACTAGAGTCCTCTTTTGTGGCTCTACTACTGCATCATCTAAGATGAAGTAAAACATATGGTACGTCTTTGTCTGAAGGAGATTTGAAATCCAAACCGTATCAGGGTGAGAACTCATACCTCTATAAATGGATTGTCTATAAAACGAGAACTGTTCCTGCTCCCTTTTTGTATGAGCAAAGGAGGGGTGCGCAGGCAGGCATTTGTTCCGCCCTTGCACAAAAGACCTGCACCCACACCTTTTTCCTTGTGCAAAGAAAAGACACCTGGTCTTTTCCTAGCAACAGCATCACATTGTTCTGACTTCTGCAATCCTTCAACCACCCTCTATGCAGCTTTGCAAAGCACTCGGAGAGCAGCATTACACCGAAGCCACGATTAAGATTGGTGGGTTCCTGGCCAGGTGTTCCAACCTCATTGAATACTGACACTAACTACGATGGCTTCACATTTGGTATCACTTTTGTGTGTGTTCTCTTCTAGACACAGTAAGATTTGCATAACTTATAACTCTCTTAACTTTTTTTTAATATTATGAAGTTTGGAAAGTAATTGAGATTTAAAAAAAACCCAAGCAAATACAAGTAGGTCCTGCCACCCTGGGAGCAATGAAAGGGACACCCATTTCATATATTGACCTCATGGGAATGATTTCCACTTGGCCATATTCTGCTTTGTGGCTTCCACCCAGCACTCCTGACCCTCTTACCTCTTAGCCAGATGGGTCCGGCATGGTTGTCCTTGCAAGGGATGGCATCCTCCCGTCTCGAGGTATTGAGAATGTAGAAGAGCATCCAGATGATGGTGATCAGCATCACCACAGTGAGCAGGAAAAAGACATCATAGTCATGGAGGGCTACGTCTTGGAATGCCCCACCACTGACCAGGGTGCAGGCCAGCAGCACCAAGTTGACAGCTAAGAGCACAGAGAAGACGCGCCCTCCTTTCTTCCAGACCTCCTTGGGGCTGTGGGATGAGGAAGAATGGAACTTGTGATGGTGGCCAATGGAAGATAAGGCATCGGGCCCAAAGCTACTCTTGTCATCCTTGTGGCCAGAGCCCATGATAGAATCTTCACGTCTGATCTCACTGTCTTTCCAGATAGACACTTCGGTCATGATTTGGCAGTTAGTGAAGAAGTTACTGTGGCATAAAAGGAGTGAGTGAGTGAGTGAGTGAGAGAGAGAGAGAGAGAGAGAGAGAGAGAGAGAGAGAACATATACATTACTTAATGCGAGTGGTCCAGAGGCATCTAAACATGAGAGGTTATTGGAATGCCCTCCCAAGTGAGGCCTGCCTGGTGCCAACATTGATGACATTTCAGACTCAGGTAAAAACCTTCCTGTTCCAGAAGTTTTTTAATTGATACAATATAGATTGTGGGTCCTCTGATGGCAATTTTAGTGTAATGATTTTATTATTATTTTAATTATTTATGTTTTAACTATTTTAATTCTTTTGATTGTAAGCCGCCCAGAAACCTTTGGGTAGTGGGCACTGGGCAGCATATAAGTTGTAAAAATAAAAATTAATTAATTAATTAAGGGTAGTAAATGTGACTTGATAAATGCTTTTCAACCAGCTCTTTTCAATGAAACAGAAATAGAAATACCCTGTTTTGTCTTTCTAACCTTTTTTATTTTTGGTGACCACAGCTGGCCACGACAACCAACCCTTTTAAGCCAATGCTTCTCAACCTTGAGTCACCAGATGTCTTTGAACTCAGCTTCCAGAAATCATGGCCAGCACAGCTAAAAGAAGGCTTTTTGGCTTTTTAGTTCAAGAACATATAGGGATGCAGAATTGCGGAATCGCTGTTTTAGTTGAACAAAGCTAGCTGTCTTTTCAGACACTTAAAAAGATTTATTTTACTTTATCTTAATTAAAAGACAAAAAGGAAACATAAACAAGGAAAAGAAAAAGAAAAAACATACAAAACAGTTTTGCTCTGTTTTATATGTTTATTTTAATGCTGGCATATTAGTAACTGAAATTTTATTTAATGCATTACTCCTGCCCAGTTTTCTCCTTTTTTTTCCTTTTAAATTCCTTGCAGTGATATATTTGCAAAATACCTGCCTTTTACTTGCCCTCTTAAAGCTGCATCTCCCTTCTACATCGTCACAGATTTCTCGTATAAATCCCCTCATGATTACTGAAAGATCAAATGTGACCAGGATTGAGGTAGCCAATGTATGATAGGCTGCTTATGACTTACCATATCAAACAGAGAGCCACACATCACAATTCAACATGCTTCCTTTAAGATAACCCAGTCATTTCTGGTACCAACATGCACCGCACAAGCTTCCTGGCTCATTCCCTCCCCACTCCCAGTGCAACCCTATAAAGGTTTGTTCAAAAGTAAGCTGCACTGAACTCCATGAGACACATTTCTTGGTAAACATGTATACAATTACAGGCACCACAAAATCGTAGGCATATTAAATATCATTGCATTTTCTTCAGAGTAACTAAGCGTGGCACTGCAGGGTTCCTGTTAAATCTTTGTGCGAACATTGGCTATTTAGGAATCTTGAAAACAGGACACAGAGAGATGCAAAGCATGTCAACATAGGGAAAAGCCACTCCACCCACCTGTTTTCTGCTTGTGAGTTGACTTCTCCCTGCTGCCTTTGCACCAGACTCCTCTTTCTCCAGCTCACAATTGCCCAGGAATTTATATCTCTCTGGATGCCTTTGTGATTTACACCACAGGTAGGACTGACAAGGTGGCTGCATAAATATCTCAGTAAGAATCATATGATCCATTTTGGGCACGGCCTGGTTTTTGGGGAAGGAAAGATGCAAGAGAGCGAGACATGTTGAAAGCCACTGCATGATGAGAATGGAGGGGAAAGATAGGGAACTGATCATAAATCACAATACATATTTAAAGAGAAGTTCCAAAACATTTCCTTTTAATTGCTAAAAGGAACCCACAAGCGGCAATTGTCCTTAGGCTAGGAATCCACCCGTTGGCCCTGAATCTGTCAGCAAATTCTCCATAGCACCATGTAGTAACAGGCAGCCTTTAAGAGGCAGACCCCAATGGGTACAACTTTAGAAACCTTCCTATGTATGTATGTATGTATGTATGTATGTATGTATGTATGTATGTAT
>JAHTLZ010000010.1:21857108-21886509 GCA_023846285.1 Phrynocephalus versicolor | reverse complement strand
TATGTATGTATGTATGTATGTATGTATGTATGTATGTATGTATGTATGTATGTATGTATGTATGTATGTATGTATGTATGTATGTATGTATTATACTTATTGACCATGCTGACTTTCCCCAAACTCTGGGCAGTGAACAAGGGCAAATGAACAAACAAACAGGTAAGTCAATATACAATATAAGTAAGGAAGTAAGTAGGTAGGTAAGAAAATAAAAACAGTATTTTCTTGGGAGTCAAAAAGGACAACACTGAGGGTGTCATACTTGGGGCACATCATAAAAATGCAGGATTCCCCTGGGAAATGAAACAATGCTGGGCGCGTTGGAGGGCAGCGGAAGAGGAATTTCATATAGGAGATGAACTGACTCCCTAAGGGAAGTCACAGGGTTGAATTTACAAGAGGTAAGCAGGGCTGCTGAGGAAGAGACTTTTGGGGAGTTGTTCATTCATACTGTTGCAGCTCTGTGCACTTGCATGTTGTTGTTATGTGTTGTCAAGAGGAGACTTGACAGTACAGAGCAACTAGCTACAAGTGCACAGTTTTTCTATTAGACACCTCCCCCCCCCCCGAGTGTGAAATGTGCATCCCTAAGCTTGGCCTCACCAGGGCTGATGCACTGAGATGTAGTGAAGTTCAGTGTGCCTTCAGCAGTACTGGAGAATTCAACAACGCTTCGGTACAAGAAATGGGAGCTGGGGGTGGGTTGGAGGAGAAAGCAAGATCTTGCATTTTGCTCTAGAACGTCATCTAGAGTTGGGTCACCTGCCGGTCCAATCCTACCGGCTGTAATGGCTGCTGGCCTACTATAGACACAAAGCAATCAGGCTTGGCAGCAATGTCTACAACAAAGCCCTATAAAGACACCTATGGGTAGATGTCACCTGCACAGCTTTTACAGTCTAATAACATTCTGTTATGGTTCCATCATCTAGGAATTTGTAGTATGATACCAAGCACAGAATTCTCTGATAGAGTACTCTTAATAGACCCACTTGAAACAGCAGACAATTTCATGCCTCTTAGAAAATACAAATTCTAGGATTCCGTAAGATATAGCAGAGCTATAGCTCACATGGCTGAAACTCAGGATCTTATAACCTCGTCCCTTCTTCTGTGTTGCATTATTAGCCTACTGGCGCAATCTAGCTCTTCTGTAATCCAGAGCATTTAAGTGAAGTTTGTTTTTGAATGGGCAATTAAGAATTACCAAAGAAATAAAAGACCTGCTCTCCACTTCTTGATATGATCCAATCTGGCTGCAAACATTTCTGGACTCTCCTTTTGGGAGTGCTGGCTACAGAACTTACTGTACCAGGAAGAGCACCCACCTGTTCTACTTGATGTATCACAACACAACTGCAACCAGAGCAGTTAAAGTGGTATCAAACGACTATTAACTATTTACCATAACTATAGTTAATTGAGGCAAATAACTTTCCTTCATAGACAGGACAGGATGAAGGTGATCCATATTCAAATCCTCACCCAACCATGAAAGTTCACTTGAGTTCAGGACACAAAGACATGATTACAAAAAGGTGGTAGTCAAACAGGAAGAAAGGGAGGGGGGTGGAAGATTACTCCTGTCCTTTTAACAGAAGCTTGATAGGCAGACACCAGCAACTGATGCTTTTTAATGTAATTTAAGATAATTACCACCTGCTAAGGCTAACTGCAAAGCTAAGTAATCCTAAAGTTAATTGCATGGGCAGCCATAGTAGAAGCCACAAATACAGAGATTTTTAAAGGTGGAAAAAGAAATTACTGTAATTCGTTTCATAACAAGGAGTATTTATAATTTTGGGGGAAAGCATCTGAAACTCCAGCATGGTCAGGCTGTGCTGAATTAATTCCTAGAGCCCTTTTATCAGCAGTGCATGTTTTTGAGTAACTGAGATATTGCAATGATGGCAGTTTGGATAAAGAAAGCCAACAAGATGCTATTAATTCCATTGCATTTCTTTGTCTTAACAAAATTGTATGGTGGTGGTAGAACCATTTAAACTTCTTTGATGATGTAGGCTGTCGCCCCCATTCCTCACAACACCCAAACCACCCCAAAACTCAAATCCTTAACATACGGTTTTGCAGAGTTGGCCAACATGATCTCACCGTTGGATCCCTTCCATAGTTCTTTACTTCCTTGCAGGCCATTTGCACAAGGAGAACAACACTAGCCTCTCTCTGAGCCAATAATGCAAGACTTGACAAAGGACAATTGGTAGCCAATTCCCTTCTGAACCAAGTAGCTCTAAGGCTAAACGATAGACCTCATTGTTTGCCACTACTAAATAGGGGGATGGTGGTTAATAAATCTTTGTGACTGAAAGAGCAATCAGTTGGTCTTGGAACAAAGTGTGAAAGGAAGGAGAATTTATCGTGGGCTAGCAGGGTAAGGCAGGAAAAACCAAGGTACAGTGGTACCTTGTATAACAGACAGCTTGTATAACAGAAAATTTGTACAACATAAAAAATTCCAGAGATAGGGGAAATTTGCTTAACATAATTGCCTATGGGGAAAATCCGTACAACATAAAATGGGATTACTCTGCTTTCAATGCATTCCTATGGGAATTTGTATAAAGGAAAATTTGCTTAACATAATTTCATTTGGAACGAATTAATTCCTTTATACAAGGTACCACTGTATTTCCCAGGGAAGGATCTGCTGCAAACTTCACTGTGCGAGCAACAGATGGCGCCAGGAGGCCATGTATTCCCATGAGACCTGGAAAACCTTGACACTGTCTGAAATTTGACTCATCTGTTTACATTTGCTCCTGATTTTTTAAAATAAATTTTGTTAATGTAATGTGTGAGTCCAACAAAGAGATACTGGAAGTTACATTAAATAATAACTAGGCAAGAAGAGCTTGGAAACTGTTTTGGGACTGAAGCTGGCCAGACCAATTCTGGGAGTTGTAGTCCAAAGTGGTGTGTTTCCAATCCGGTCTGTTCAGCATAAGACCTCAAACCTGGCATGCTTTCTGTGATATGGAGGAAAAGTATGAATCGACTTGCCCTGAATTGTCACCTGGGAACTGATGTTTCCATGTATAAATCTAAGTTAACTGGTCCCACAGGGAGAGAGGGGGAAATTGACAGAACAGTCTTGGGTTGCAGCTTGTTAACACGGCTCTACTGTGGTCTTCCTAATCTGCAGGTGGCACAGCCACAGGAGAACTAACTTAGGGCACTTTTACACAACCCCTAAGATCTGCTGGCCACTTAAATTCAGACCAGAGATCTTGGGGGTTCGTGGCTCTTCCTGTGTTCCCACCCCCTCCTCACTTCCTTGCTTCTGTCTGTGTGATGGGAGGGAGAAAAAAAGGGAGAAAAAATGCAGGCTCACCTCCATTTGCTAGTGGAAGCAGCCCAGAGCCCAGTCGTCATGATTCCTGTCTCTTAAAGGGGCAGCGGGGACAAAAAAACAAATACAAGGCGAGGAGAGCCCGGCACTCACTGCTTTGCAATCCGCACCAGAAATTTTTCACCCTCAGAGACCAGGTACTTTTAAAATGCGCTGGGACGCGTTTAGGTGGGCGTGGTTGCACTTAATTTTCTTTAAAGTCTGGAGTTGGTGGGAAAACAATTTTAAGCTCCAGATCTGGGAGCCCTTTGCCTCGGATTTAAGGGGTCATGTAAAAGTGCCCTTAATAAGCTGTAAACATGGGCTTAGTGGCAATTTCCTCCTCTCACTTCCTCCTCTGCTTTCTTTCCTTGGTGCCCTAACACAACTTGGCTGACAGCATGCTTTTTCTTCTCAGAATTGGCACCAATTTGTCCGGAGGGGATCGGCAGAGAGTGAAGTCTGCATATATTTGCATTTTTCTGCTTTGGCTCAAGCAAGCTCAAGCAATCGCACTGTCCAAACCAATGCAAATGTGAAAAGAAATTGAAGTCCTAGTGCATGAAGGGAAAAATAACTATGGATGGGGGTGAGTCTGGATGGATTTGCATTTGCTTTTACAGCTTGTGGCAATGCAACTCTTGTGGCATTTCCCACATTTTCTGTCAAGGTACTTGCATCCTTAATCTTGTGCCTCATTTTTGACCACTCTCTCTGAGGTGACCCTACTAAATGTAGAGACCCCTAGTAGAGTCTATCCTTCTTCTCAAGATATTGCTTCCAGCATCTTTGCAAAACTCAAGCCCTCCCTCCATATTAAGATGTTTCCAAGAGGGAGAGCCTTATATATCAGTGCCTAGGTACCTATTTTAATTTAAGCAAGCATGCCCTGCAGAACAGGGTCCGCGTGAATACTGTACATACACATTTCCCAGTGTTTGGGGACCGATCAGGCCACCCATGCAACGGACTGATAACATGGCAAGGTGCTGTGGGTTCCATGCTGCTGACAACTGAAGATGCACTGGCTGCATGGAGCTCCTGTACACAGATCTGCATGCTCCTTCTCCTTGCTGGCAGCACATGCAGCTTTGGAAAGAGGCCTGAGGAAGAGCCGAGCACACTCCCATGTTCAGAGATGGGGAAAGTGCTTTCCAGATGGTATGGGGTCATCAGTCCTAGTAGCTAATACAGCCAATGGCCACACATCATAGGGATGGCAGCACAACACCTGGAAGAGCAATAAGTAACCCATCCCTATCCTAATATCTACCAGGAGCTTTGCAGTCCAAGCAGGGGCACGTTCCACCCAATCTTCACTCTCCAATACACTCAAAGTCACAGGCTGCCTCTGCTTGGAACCTAAGGCTGGGATAGATTCTGAGGCAGGCCTCTCTGGCTGTGAGAAATGAGTACAGCAGGACCCCCGTATCCACTGATTCAGTTATCCACGGGTGGCAGAGGGAAAAAAATTGAATCATTCAGCAGCCACAAAGCAAGCTATTGTCACAAACAGCATCTGTAAAGCAAGCTGCTGTCTTAAAACAGCAGCCATAAAACAAGGTACTGTCAGGAAACAGCAGTTTGGAGGTGGGTGGGCAGGTGTCATCTCTTATCCATGGTTTTCATTATCCACGGGAAGGCCTGGAACCAATCCCCAGCTGGATACCAGGGTCCTACTGTACTGCGTTGTCTCACAGGCAAACAAATCCATACGGTTTTACAACTGTATCTTCAAAAAGCTTCTATGGGAGATATTTCTACAGAAAGATATTGGGGGGGGGGATCTCTTTCGAGAGATGGCCAGCAAAAAGTTTGCACTTTCAGAAGAATGCCCCCCCCCAGACAACAGATCAACCAAGTTCTTCGTTGCTTTTCACGGCTAAGGAAGAGAGACTAGAACCAGCAGCTTCCTCTGCAAGGGGACTGCTGAGGCAACATTGGTCGATATCAAGGGAAAAGGCAAGAACCCTTAGGACCCAGGGGAATCCACAGAAGATAATCTCATGCATTCAATATGAGGAGTTCCTCCCCTTGGCTGGTCAGGGATTCTCAAGTGTCCTAGTAACAAAGCTGCCTCCCTCCCTCCCTCCCTCCCTCTCTTGTTGGGGCTGCTGCTTTCCCAAGTCCCTCTCATTCCACTTGGTTTCCTAGTCTTTCACTGTCCCCTCTCTTCTTTCCTAATGAAATGGCCAGGGACTAAAGCTGCAGCATGAATGACCACTACCACAGGGCAGCCAGGGATGGCTACCTTGATTTGCTAAAAGAAGCCACCAAGAAAGAACTGAACTCGCCGGATGAAGATGGCATGACCCCAACCCTATGGGCTGCCTACCATGGCAACCTGGAGGCATTGAGGCTGATAGTTAGCAGAGGGTAAGTCAGTCCTCCTGAGTCCCCCCCTCCCCTCCCCCCAAGTTTGTTTTGCTTAATTCAGGGTTCAGAACAGCTCCTCACTTTTTTTTTTTGCCCTGTTAAGACACACACAAGCAGAAAGGGCACAATATATATATTACAGGCTGCATCACAGCTGAGTTCATTGTTGGATGGTCTGGGTTTCTCACACGTGGGGTACAATTCTGTGTTGTCAGTATAAATCTTTGCATCTCTGAACTTACTGATGAAGACTGCCTCTCATACATTCGGAAAGCGCAAAGCTTTGGCTTTGTGCAGGTTTCCCATGGAAAGATAGACAAGAAAGCATCTTACCTTTAAATAGCTTTTGTGTGTGCTTTATCTAGGCCTGTGTTATCCTTGAATGATAAAATCCAATTTTTAGAAATGCTAAAATCCAGGTTCTAATAGGGTTAGTCAATGCTGCTTCTATCTTTTGGTTGACATATAGTCAGTGGTCCTCTGTCATTTATGAATGGATAGAGTGTGGCAATGGTTTTAAAGAGAAAAGGCATCTTTCAGAAGGTATTTTAGAAAACCTTTTTCGCTAATACAGCAGACATACTGAAGCATAGGTATATAATTTGGGAACCAATGCTCAGCTTTACTTACACTGAAGTTTTTTTGATATTTATGATTCACACTACACACATTTTTACACATCAGTGCTTCTTATTTTAAGTAGCAAGTATGGATACTTGCCCACTCTCAGACATACAAGTTACGCCATGCTTCTTGTTCAGCATGGATGCAAAACCATATTCAGCTCCAAGGAAGTGCTGGACAATGTATTCTCGAAGGCTTTTACAGCTGGGATCTGATAGCTGTTGTGTGTGAGTTTTTCGGACTGTTTGGCCGTGTTCTGGAAGATTTCCTTCCTAACATCTTCAGAGGGCAAGGAGCTCGGGGAACTAGGAGCACAGAGAAAACTCTAGTCCCCTGAGCTCCTTGGCCTCTAAAGATATCGGCCACAGGGTTTGGAGCACCCAGGGACAAAGTCTGTTTTTGGGCCCCCAACTGCATCTCACCCACCGAGCAAGGGGTGCCCGATCCTGGGGGAATAGCGGGGGGAAGGGGAGAAGGGTCCCTCTTTCTCACACCCTCTTCAGGAGTCTCCTGGACAAGGCTCTCCTGTACAAACTGCACAGCGTGTAGATACCACCAAGCAGGCAATGTTTTTTTTCCCAAGTATCCCCTCCTTAGCATGCTTCCCCCTCCTCCTTTTCCCTGGCAATCATTAGCCCGGGGAAAGGAGGAGAGGAAAGCAGGTGATGGGATTTTTTTTTCCTAAGCAGCACCTGCATCACACACTTCCCTCTCCTCTTTTCCCGGGGCAAATGATCACCAAGCCTTAGCAGGGGTGGGGGGAAGGAGGAGGGGGAGCAATTGACAGAGGTGCTGCTTGGAAAAAAAACATGCCCGCTTCCCTCTCCTCCTTTCTCCTAAGGATTCCCAAGCTTTAACGGGGCAAAAGGAGGACTGCTGGCAAGATGGCACATGGCTTCCTCCTCCTGCTCCCCCTCCAGGCATCCCCAGATTGCTGCGTGCCCCGGGGCAAATGCACTCTTCCACCCCTCCCTAGTTATGCCAGTGCACTCAGCAAGTGCTTAATGAAGTGCAAAAAAATTGTGCTTGCCGTCAGCTGGAGGGTATAGTACTGAAAAACACTCATGCCCTTTTGGTGATGGATGTTATTAGTAAAAAGACAGACAGAACTCAGGGTTTAAAAGGTGCTTTCATCCTCGGCCACAGTTTATTAGAGAGAAAAGAAATACACTCAGCTGCTTAAGAAAAGCAGAGCACTGAATTTCCAAGGAGGAGAAAGGGAAGAGGATCTGCTATGTAAGAGATATACACTGATATACACTGATTGAAACTCAGTATTGAAGATCAGCTGGACACCTTATTGTCCATTAAGTCCCCCCTCCCCCATTAATAGCAATAGAATGTATTGGCTGAAATCCTGTTGTGCAGCTTTATGCCACGTAAGGCTCATGATGTCACCAGCTGCAGTGGTGGTGTTTGTTTGTTTTCGTAAATTGTACATTTCCAATCCCACCCACCCTGAAGGTCCTGAGGCTCCATTGGGATTCTGGTGCCAGTAAAATCATCCAGTGATGGCAATTATCAGCAATTAAAACATTTGCGCCACAGCCAAACAACTTCTTGCTGATGAAAGGGATTTCACAGGAGCCTTGCGACTTTTGGAGGAGGTGTTGGAAATGTTCATTTTCAAAAACATCACTGCAGCTGAAGACATCACCAGCCTTACCTGGCATAAGTGACACTGCTGGATTTCAGCCACTGTGTGACTACACAAGGCTTCCTCATACTGATAACGCAGAAATGGGCGCAGAGCCTAATGCAGTTGTAAATAAGGTGGCCACATGCCCTTTTTTGTAGAGAAGCACCGTTATTTGAAGGCTTGTCTAGTTCAAGTCATAGAAGCATAGAGTTGGAAGAGATCTCATGGGCCATCCGGTCCAACCCCCTGCCATGCAGGAACCCCCATCACAGGACTCCCGACAGATGGCCATCCAGCCTCTGCTTAAAAACCTCCAAAGAAGGAGACTCCACTACCCTCCATGGCAGCATATTCCACTGCCAGACATCTGTAACCGTCAGGAGGTTCTTCCTAACATTCAAATGGAACATCTTTTCCTGTAGTTTGAAACCACTGCCCCGAGTCCTAGTCTCTGAAGCCATGGAAAACAAGCCAGCCCCTTCTTCGATATGTCATCCTTTCAAATATTTAAACATGGCTATCATATCCCCTCTCAACGTTCTTTTTGTAAGACTAAACATTCCCAGATCCCCAAGCTGCTCCTTGTAAGACATTTCTTCCAGGATAAAGAATCACAAGAAGATTGAGCAGGATGCTTGGTGTTACTCATCAACAATTACCACCTAAACCAGGCGCCACACAAGTTCGTCACCGACTCCTTCAAAATCTTTCAAGGAATGATGTTCAGAGATCAATCCATTCCAATTAGTTGGAGGGCATATCACTCCGTAAATGAAACTGCCTGAGCAAGGAAATCCATTGCTCATTCTTTGAAAATCACATTTTTGAGCAAAACAAGGCTCCAAGTATTTTGCTTTAAAAGAAGATGTTTCTTGGGCATTTCCTGAGCTGTGATTCTCCTTTTATTAGTTGTGTTATTAATTAGTTGTTGTTTCTTGATAGAGATGGGCTTTTCGGGTTCTAAGAGTCACAAACTTGGCTGTGGTCCACACTTTTCATGATTATAGTATTACCACTGGAACTACAGTAATTCTCTCTAAATCTGTAAACATAAACATATCACTTTATGCAAATTTTATGCCAGTTGGTGTTCTCTCTCTCTCTCTCTTTGGGTAATGTTTGAGCCGAAGTCATTTGGAATCCTTTCTGGGCAATTGCTTTTAGCATTTCTAAAAAAAATTCCTGCAGATTTTCTATAGAATGAAAGGCCTGCCTCTTTCATTATTTTTCAGAATTCAGTGGCTAGACATGCATTGCTGGGGGTGCCACCTAATAAGAGACTGTAAGGGCGCAACCCTGGCCTGCTTCCAGAGACCTTTTCAAGAAGCTGATGTCTGTCACTGTATGTACTTGTAATATTGTGGCAAAATCCAGTCAGAGAAAAGCTGCATATTCGAAGAGCAATCACCCAGAATTTTTTTTTCCATCCAGAATTTTTTCCACCCCCTCTTCCAGACTTCCCTTTGCATAATTGGTTGAGCAGCCAATTTAGCAATGAGCAAGAGAATGGGTGAGTGGGTGAAAGACAGCCTGCCCGGGGGAGGGAAATACTTCTACAATGGCCCTTATGTGATCATGCAAGTGCATCAAATTTTGGGTCTGTGACTTTGAACGTAGGCCTCCCTTTAAAAGCTCCATATCCACTGCTTATGGTTACTTTCATAACCTGACAGTAGGCAATACAATGACAACATTATTGCCACAGATGGAGACCTGCTGTCTGTGTGTGCATATGGGTGCTTCAGCCTAAACGCCATGCCTGCCTCTCGCCCAACACAGGCAGTGGGGGAAGAAGGCTGGGTGGCTGGGAAGAAAGAAGGATGTGGTCTGGATCTGCCCTGTTCATTACTCGGATAAAAGGCCTCTTTCATCCTTCTGGCTACGCTCTAATTAGGGAGAAGAACACAGTTAATTGTGTTGGCTGGGAGGGCAGATGGCACTGGACGCCGCAGCAGCCTCTGAGAGACAATCATTCCTCAGTGTACATTTTTGACCTCCTCTTCCAGTGGAGGTGCCCACAGTGGCAGGAAGGCTAGCTTACGATGAGCCGGGTTCGGTGATGAGCAACTTGGTGAGAGAAGACGGATGTGCAGCCGGCTTCTGGCAAAGGGCTGTTTTGGAAACAGCATGCCAATATAAAAGCAGGATTTTTACCAATCTTAATTTATCCCTGTGTGAATGGAAGAGATTGCGTTATTTTAAAGGGTCGGTGTTCAACCTATACAGCCAGAAACCCTGGGGGGGGGTTGTATTTCAACACATTTGGGAAGGCACAAAGGTAGGGAACATGGAAATACTGTATAGGATTGGAGTTCAAATGGCAGTATATCTTTGGCCTGATCTTACAAATACTTAGGACTTGAATTTCTGCAGTTTCCAGTTGTTCTTCCGCTGATCTAGGAAGCTGCACAACCCAGTGAGAAAGGGGTACATACTAAATCTGTACGCCAGGTAAAGATGAATTCAATCTTGTCAGAGTTTAAAGAGGCAATGTTATACACAGAAAAGCGATGTGTGTAAGGAAGATGTTGATCAGTACACGCGCAGGAGAGAGCTAGGCTAGAGATATGAAGGGACATGGCACTTATTCAATGTGCATATAGCTTCTGTTTTTACCTGAGTGTACCTTTGTCGGGTGAGAATCACACAGGTGTGTGTTGTTCTACAAGACCAAGGGCAGCATGTAACAAACATTATTTCTGTTACAATAAATGTTGTACAGAATGGTAGGAAAAATGTGGAGTGTGATTTAGCAGCTATAGTATATCAAAACAACCCAAGAAGATTCATTTTCAGGGAACTGACTCCACCTGGCAACTTTATGGAATTAAATCTCTCTCAGTCTGTTCCCAGGAATTAAAATGGAAATCTCATGTCTGTACATTCAGGGGGGAAGAGCACTATGCAGGTGTGTTTGTGTCACTTGTGACTCGCCAGTGAAACAGGGGAGGCATATCATCTCAACATTTCAAAGGAAAGGGATCTATCATCCTGTTCCCATCAATAACTACCTATGTACTGTATACACTTTTGCAATGTATTTTATATATTTCAAGTAGGGTGTATTTTGTATGCTTTCAATGTATTTTGTATTCTTCAAGTGGGGTGCCCTAAGCAGGAACCACTGAGCGCTAGTGCTATGTACTCTAAATGGTGACAACATGAAAGTATGGCTTGGGGAAGAGTGAATATCTGCATAATGACAGGTTCTGTCTAGCTTCTCCTTCAATCTTCACTGTTTGGGCATGGTTGCTTATTTTTCCTAAAATAGACACTCCTCTGGAAACCCAACTTATTTCCCCAAACCTTCCCCTGTTATAGGAGGCCCAATCTAAGGGGCCTCTCTTACACGACACCCGTTTTCTTTTCCTCACCTTTCCTTTTCACACCTTGGTTCCTCTGCTTCTCCAAACATCTTGTTTGTGTGCTCTACACAAATATAACATATATTGCTTGTCTTCTACCCCATGGCCCGCACGCATATCTACTATATTTATATGCCTCATTGAAGGAAATATACTTGTTATTGGGTCTATAGGCTGCAAATATTTATTTTAATAAAGCAAAGCAAAAAGCAAAGTGTTCTACTTATATACTACCCCATACTACTTCAAGTAGTCTCTGGGCGGTTTACAGTCTTAATTACAGTATGCAGGCTACACATTACCCCCCCCCCAGCAAGCTAGGTACTCATTTCACCAACCTTGGAAGGATGGAAGGCTGAGTCAACCTAGAGCCTGCTACCTGGGATTGAACCCCAGGTCATGAGCACAATTTTACCTGCAGTACAGGCATTTTACTGTTCCACAAGGCTCTTGGTTAATAAATTGGTTTAATTCTGCTCGACCACATCAACCCTTCAGAAGAGCAGGTAGTGGTCCTGAAAATTTAGATGAGAGCAAGTCTTGTGATTATTTTCTCATCAGGTTACACTCGACCACAATAGATTTTTCAGATCTAATGCACATGGCAATCGTTATTCTTTGTAGATAGCCTCAAGAAGTACATGAGTAGTAAGTACATGAGTAGATTCCTAGGCAATATATGTGAATTGCTGTATGTCAGTGATGGTGAAGGTTAAAAACTGCTGACTAGCTTACTGGCTAATAATGCCACAAAATTGCACTAAGCTAGGATCTTGCTAAGTCCTCCTCTCTGAGCAACTTCTGTCAATAATATAAAGGAAAATAAAGCCCTAACCTGCACTCTCCTTTGAAAAACTTTGTGGGTCGTGCAAGGGAGACCTCTATTCCTTTCTTCTCCGTCTGCTTTGGAGGCTGCCTGAGACAAAATGTTCCAGACAGTTACCTATAATCCAGCAGAGGGATGGAGGGATGGAGAGCCAACACTGGCTACCTTGTGATCATGTGACCTGCTCCAGTGCTTGTATATCAAGACATTGCTTGCTGATCAAAGCAAAATTTAGTAGAAATATTTGCTTGTCTTGCAAAATGCTCTTAAACCATGGTATTACGGTACTGTCATGCTAACAATATAATACTAGCATAGAATTATACATTAAATAGAAGGGAAACATTTGTCTTCCTTTTTTTATAATGCTAGAATCTAGGGCAGTAGTGACGAACCTTCGGTACTCCAGATGTTTTGGACCACAACTCCCAGAATTCTGAGCCTACATTGCAAATGACAAAGGACTGTGGGAGTTGTGGTCTAAAACATCTGGAATGCTGAAGGTTTGACACCACTGACCTAGGTCATCCAATGAATGGTGAATGATGGGAAATTGAGTACAAAGTAAATCTCCACATAGTAAATGGGCTCATGATGGAATTTGCAACCACAATAGGCTGATAGTTTGGAATGCTTTAAAATTCATGGACAAATTCATTGAAATCAAGATCTCCAATGGTTTCTAGTCAAGATGGTGCTCTGCTACTTCCACCATCTTGCACTGTAATGCCACCCAATACCCTTGACTGGGAAAGTACATTTATACTGTCCAGTTTGTGGATTTGCCAGAGGTGGATTTCCCAGACTTGATGGAATATTAGTCCGATCTAATACCCCCCCCCCAAGTCTTCTTTCAGATACCTTCCTAAAAATGACGGTCTCAACCAAGCTCCTAAAAAAGCATTGGAAGGGACCACCTTCTGATAGCTTAGCAGTCTAACCCCTACAATAGCAGCAGGACAACAAAACAGAATTTCAAGAGGTACCCCTATCGCCTCCTCCTGAAGCTTCACCTATTGCATTTTATGTGTCACACTCACACATTATTAAGGCATTGGAACCTAGCTGGGGGAGGGGGGGAGGGACTACCCCTAAACAACCAAGATGATTCAAATGCTATGTATGGAAATGATCAGGGCCTAATTTATCGGGTTTTTTTTACAGCACCATCCCGAGTAACAAACAGAAAGGATGAGTATCACTGTGATAAGTTAATGTTGTGTGATTCATGGGCAACGTAGGTTTATCTACAGTATAAGGTGCTTTAGAAAAGCAATAATAGCTCTTAATAGCACTAATACTGATGACTCAGCATCACAAAGTGCTTTGAAGTTAGGAAACACCACAATACCTGAAAACATTGTGCAAGTACTCTGGCCTATTAACATGATTATCCCATGCTACTGAACCTGGTGTTCTTGTTGACGGGGAAACTGCTCTAACTCTCCTTTTGCATTTACTTCCGTGGAGTCCTACCTGCTGTAAATGGGGTTTTCCCACTGTTTCCCAGCTCTTGCTGTCTCCTCCTTCGGTTTGTTTTGCAATGTAATAATTGCAGATAATTGTGGCTTTCATATGTCGATGTTTATTGCATGGGTTTACCGGATCTTTGCTAGAAAAGAGTTGCTCTTGCCCGATAGAGAGAGGGTCATTCCCTGACATGTCTCATATTCTTCCACAGGGATTTCCTTGACTTCTCCTTCTAATAGTGCTGGGCATGACATGCATTATACCACCAGCAGTGGAAGCAGATTACAGTATAGGATTCCTATACTATGATGAGACCAAATGAAAAGCGTCCTGATCTGTGTCTCTTGGAAACCAAAACAGTCCTAGTCATGTTGCCTTTTGCATTGAGAAGGCACAGCCAGATTAAATATGCTGTGTGCAGACCAATGTCTCTTCCTTTTCCTGGCATGCGAGGTCCCCATTTTGATTGGGATCGCTTTTTGAAAAATACTGTCCTTTTTCTAACACTGCTGGCAGGAAAAGGGCTCTAGTCTTTTCCCTCTCATGCAGAAGTATAAAATCTTGCAGTGGAACTTTTTTTTTAAAGATTGTCTCAATGTGTCAAGGTACCCTTCTTTGGCAAGGAGAAACAGCTTGTTGGATATTTAATTCTGACTTCTCTCCCCCCACCCCCATCCCTCCCAGTTCTTGGTTAAGCCTGAATTCCTCACAATGCTGTAAGGCTGATTAGTGGTGTGAAATTAATTAATATCTCTGATATAAAATAACAATGTTTCTTTCCAGAAACAGGCAGAGACCTTTCTCTTCAGGCAAGCTTTCCTTGAATGATGGACTACCATGTGTATTTTATATGATTGTATGGGTTCACATAGACTTTGTGTTTATGACTACTTATAACCATGTTGCTTTAATGTAATGCTGTCTATTAATGCTGCAGTGTAAGATATCCTACAATTCCTTTTTCTCAAATACTTGAACATGTCTTAATTGTACGAGACTGTGTATTATCCCTCATTACTGTAAGCCGCCTTGGGTCCTTTTCCAAGGAGAAAGGCGGGGTAAAAATACTCTGAAATAAATAAATAAATATGGGAGAAGTGGAGGAGGGAGAAGGTATCCTTCAAGTTTCTCCTCCCTTTTCACACAAACCTCCCCAGACTATTCCAACACATGTGGCTTCCTCCAAGACAGACATAAACAAAACCTCGCCTAGCCTATGCACCCCCACCGTAGGCACCGGGTGCCGTACACATTAGCTTCACTGGCTCTTTAACCAACTGTCATCAATAATTTACTCCCTTCTTGCAATTCATGAAATATTTATATTTCCCCTGAACTCCCCACTACTGATAGGCCAATATCAAAGTGAAGGGAAGAGGGCAGGTGAGCCACAGACCTGGAAGGAGCCTGTGGCCGATGACCTCATCGAAGCTGCAAAGCGAGCAGAGACCTGGCTCTGAGGCTCTGCTGCCAAACGACTTCATGTTACACACACACACACACCACACACCGGTCATTTCTTGCCTACTTAATTTTTTTTTAATATTCATGTGGAAAATGTCACTGAGTTTTACGAGCCATCAGGGCTAGCTGCCTAATGGTCAGCTTTATGAGAACCTTACTGAGATTGGGAAATGCCTGAGAAGTCATCAATTTTTCAGTGTTATTATTGGAAAAGTCATCTCTTGCCTCAGCCTAGGAAAGTCAAAGTGGCCGACAGCCTTTCCTCCCAGGGTGAATATAAGCATCGTGATACTCTCTGTCTTCTACCTCACACAGTTTTAATTTCACCTCACAGCCTTGTGAGGTAGGTTCAACAGAAGTGCGTTATGACTGACCCAGAGGCTTCAAGGAAGCTTTAGATTACGTGAAATATTGAACACCTCCTTAGTGAAAAATAAAAAGGCAGTGAGGGGACAAATATGTACATTTTCTTGGGCAGGAAAACCATGGTATAAAATAAAATACTATACTGTAATTTAAAACTACATGTCAAGTACCATTTTTGCAGATGGAAGTCTGATAGGCCGCTTATTAGGCTGGGTTTGATTAGGCTTGATTATAAGCCTTAGTGATCAGACCGTTGGACAGTTCCTATTATGGACTATGTTGTGTTGTGTCACTACAGACATGACCGACTCTTTGTGAACCCATGGCCATGGAGTTCTAAATCTTGAATCTGAAGAAGGGTGGTGAATAGGATGGCCATACTATGCAATGTGTTATGTGCCTTCAAGCCTCCCTTTAGAGTTATGGTTTGCTACTGCCACCGTTCAGCGAATTTCCATGGTCCAGCAGAGATCTGAACTCAGGAAACCTGAGTTCCAGTTTGCCACTCTATATCCATGATGCCATACTGGCTTACATCATTTGTGCAGTATTTCCAGTGAATCTGAGAAGCAGAGATTCACTCAGTTCACTTGAGTGTTTTTAGAAAGAAAGTTCAAGAGGGCCAAACAAAGCATGCATCAAAGATCTGTGCTTCAGAAAGAGATTCCCACTGTGCAGTTGTTGTATCATAAAAATGGCATTTTACCAAAATTACAGACCCTACAGCCTTCCATTCATAATCTGCCTCTGCCTTTCCACCACTTAGCCAGTCTTTTTTTTTGTTTGTTTCTAAAAATAATTTGTCAAAGATAAGAGGAGGAATAACTATAAGATGCCCTTTGGTTGGTCTTGTTAGGAGCCTCTCTTCTGAAGCAGCTATATGTGTGACGTTTCTGTAACGAACATCTTTTGTTTCCTTATTGCAATCTATGTCATGGAGGAAACAGTCCTGAAATGGTTATGGTTAAATGATAAACCATTCAAAGAGCAAAAGATGGCAATCAAATTATTGGGAGGTGAATAGTAGGTGATATGTCTAATGAAAAGGGAGCAAGATTTGCATAAATGAAAAATCTCGTGGGGCTGAAGATAATTAAATGCTTTGTAATTAGAGGAGGATATGAGGAAACACATAATTGGATGAGGAAAAGCATATGAGGCATTCTTTTATGAAAGGTTATGATTTTTGTTTGCTCGGCTTCCCAAGACAATTGAAAATGAATAGCAGATGCACAGGCAAAATAAGAGAATATAGTATAAAACTGATTGTTTATACATCTCCTTGAGTCCTGATGAATGTCTGCACAAGAGCTATGTACAGGTCTGCCTTGAAACTAATTGCTGTCTCTTGTATTATTTTAGGGGTGACCCAGACAAATGTGATATTTGGGGGAACACGCCTCTTCATCTAGCAGCAGCCAATGGCCATCTGAACTGTCTATCCTTCCTGGTGTCTTTTGGGGCCAATATCTGGTGTCTGGACAATGACTACCATACACCGCTGGACATGGCAGCCATGAAGGGCCACATGGAGTGCGTCCGTTACTTGGATTCTATAGCTGCCAAGCAGAGCAGCCTCAACCCCAAACTGGTGGGCAAGCTGAAGGATAAAGCCTTCAGAGATGCAGAAAAGCGCATTAAGGACTGTGTGAAGATGCAGAAGAAGCATCATGAAAGGATGGAAAAGAAGTACAAAAAGGAGATGTCCGACTACTCGGACACCATGAGCTTCTCGAGCTACTCCAGCAGCACTTTGAGCAGGAGGTTCCAGAACATGTCCATGACAACTTCCTTGCCATATTCTCAGGCCACCATCCATGGCACCGCCAAGGGCAAGACCAAAATCCAGAAAAAGCTGGGAAAGAAGAAGCAGGTGGATGGGACGTTCAAAATCTATGAGGATGGGAGGAAAAGCGTGAGGTCCCTGTCTGGCTTACAGCTGGGCAACGATGTCATGTTTGTAAAACAAGGCACCTATGCGAGTCCCAAGGAGTGGACCCGACGCAACGTTCGGGATATGTTTCTGACCGATGAAGACACTGTCTCCCGTGCCATAAGCGATCCAGGTTTGAACATAGACTCAGCCCATTCCGAAGTCAGCACCGATTCCGGGCATGATTCTTTATTCAACCGCCCTGGACTCGGCACCATGGTTTTCCGCAGGAACTATGTCAGCAGTGGGCTCTTTGGGATTGGGCAGGATGATCCCAACATGCTGGGTGAGGGCAACATGGACAGGATGGGTCTTAAACTTCACAGCCACCTGCAGCGCTCGCCAAGTCTCAACGACAGCATCGGCAGTGCCAACAGCCTGCAGGAGAGGAATGTGGAAGAGCTGCCATGGGACGAGATGGAGCTGGGCCTGGATGATGATAATGACCCTGAAACCAGCCCCTTGGAAACCTTCCTGGCTTCTTTGCATATGTTTGAATTCATCTCTATCCTTAAGAAGGAGAAGATTGATCTGGAGGCTCTTATGTTGTGTTCGGACAATGATCTGAAAAGCATCAACATTCCGTTGGGGCCCAGAAAGAAGATTCTGGATGCTTGCCAGAGGAGGAAACAGACTTTGGAGAACCCCAATGTCATAGAAGACACCGACTTGTAAGCAATAGAACCCAGCCTTCATACTCATGGATGCACACATGGGTCTTTGACATGTGAAGAGCCTAACTTAGAAGGGCACTTCTTATGTATACACCATGCTATATATTTGAAGGATAAGCGTACCTCAGTAGATCAGGGTGTTAAAAGAACTTCTGCATAATGTTTAACTGAACTTGCCAGCTGAGCTGATAACACCTCATTGAAAAAAAGGAATTTATACAAATGTTTCAGTAGTTGCAAGCGGGGTGCATAACAGTGGAGATGCTCACTATCCTGAGGTAATGTTCTGAAACATCTTTGCTTCTGGATTCTGGGTTAAGGAACATTTGGTGTCATCATAATTTATATTCATCAATATTGACCTTAGGGAACATTTCCAGTGGCCCTTTTGGGGTGGGTGGGAGTAATCTGAATACAGTCATTTGAAGTCAGTTGGAGGTGCAATATGCCTTGCATCCAAACCTCAAACAACCCAATTTATTCCAGATCCTTCCACTGTAAATTTCTGGTAATGTGAGGTGACTTAGTACTCTAGCCACTTCTGGATATCAGCAAAAATAGGTTACAGGCTATAACTGTATAGGCCACTATTAAAAAAAAACAAAAAAAAAACAAAAAAACAAGGAACATTGCAAGCTTTCGAGTTTAAATAACTCTTCTTCAAAGCAGGTCCCAGAGGTTCAGACATGGTAAAAGACGTGCTTTACCATGATGTAACTTTTAGATGTTCTTAAAATCCATGGCTACTGTAGATGGTGTTGCAGCCAGGGCAGAAGTCTTGTAAGAGGCAGTTGTGAAAGCTTATACTTCCCTTAAGTGAAATGATTGTTATTTATTTCTGGTAGACCATCACTGATGCTCTGCATCACTTAGATGCAGTTTTTTAAAAAATACTGGTGTTGTGTGTAGTGATGATCAAGAAACTTTCCACATTTATGGTTTTGATTGGCACTTCACATAAGGCAAAGAAAAAAATAATAATCTAAGAGTGATGTAGTGCATTGGTGATGTTCCACCAGAGATTCCCCTGCCCCTCCACAGAATGTTTAATTTATCTATATCTAGAAGTGGCTCATTGATTCAGCCACTTCAAGACATTGGAAATTGACAGTGGAAGGAACTTTGGTAGCTTTGATGGCTGCAAAGCTTGATTTTTGTCTGTTCCCTGTGACCGCACATGCTGGAAACAGTCCAAACCAGAGTGAACCTGCCAGCTCACACAGACACAGACACACACACAGACACAGACACAGACACACACACAGAGTAGAGTTCCCTAACAGGGGCTCAAAATGTGTGGCTACAGATGCTCTGGGGATGGATTGGTTTGCTCTACTGATTATGAGATCTGAAATTGCTGTAAAAAAAGAGTGACCCAATTGTCCCTGCAGTGCATCGAACAGCAGGATGAATGCCTGTGGTATTCTCTGCTAAGCAACCAGACAGAAAACAAACTTCATGAGGCAGACCCTCGTAGGAGGATCTGTTAGTATCTGCTACATTCCCCTCCCCATCTTTGCTGTTTCTTCTCCCAGAGTAGCTCTTTTCTTTCTTGATCAATAGCCTTGGCCTCCATGAGGGGGTAAGAATAAAGTCACTGTCTGGAGCTGTGTTGCTTCAGTTTGCAAGCGGAGAGGATACTTGACAGGATTGAAGATTGTCTCTCACAGGAATGCAAGTGTCAGCCCTGGTGGATAAGAACTGAAACTGTCAGCAATAAGGGTTCTAGCCACACTTTCTGCACTGCGTTTCCGGTTTGCTTCTCTCCCTGCTTCTTTTGGTGGGGAAGAATACAGCGGCGTAGCAAGGTTTTGGGGTGCCTGGGGCCAAAGTTATTTTTGCACCCCTCCGGCCCTCCCCTGCGGGCATGGGTTGGGTATGGAGTGTGCGGGCAACAAAGAGTTGGAGGGAAAGGAGGTGGGCGACGCAGCCACCGCGTACGCCTGCCTGCCTGCAGCCAGAAACAGAGATGGTGGGCGGGGGGGGCAGGGGCGGTAGGTGATTTGGCGCCCCCTAATTGCTGCGTTCGGGGCACCCCGCCCCCCTTGCCCTCACCACACCATGCCCCTGGAAGAATATCCAGTCGTGCCAGACTCCTCAGTTTGAAAACAAAACTGCCATGTGGAAATTGTTTAGTCCTGGAGACAAAGGCAGGGAGATGTGGGAGAAGCATCACTGCTGAGTACAACTGAGGAAAAGAGCAGGAGGGGGTGTTGACTAACCTTAAAGCTAGAAAGCACTTTGTGTGGGGTGCTCACCGCAGCCCCATGCTAACACAGCTACCTCCTGCTCCCTTGCCTTTCCTGCTTTTCCTTTGGCTGTTGCTTACAGTGACTAATCCCCTTCTAGTCCACTTACCCAACACTCCCCTGGTTCTCTTGGCTGCTTAAAAACAGGAATATGGAACCTGCAGCTATTTCTATGTTGACAGACTCTCACCAGCTCCAACCACTGGACATGCTGGTCTGGATTGAGAGGAACTGGACCCAAATAGTGGCTGAAGGGCCATAGCTTTTTAACTGAAGGTTTCAAAGAATCAACGAGCTATCAACATGGATGACATTTCCATGTGGCCTTGTCCATGAGGTCCCATTCATCCACTCAAGCAGTTAGATCCGTGGTGAGACCATGACACCGAGGGTCATCCAAATGTTGAAATTACATTTGTAAAATGCAGAGAGGTAACTGTGGCTTAAACAGTAAGCAAGTGCCACATGTTCATACATTGTTGTCCCTTTCTTACTCCCAGATTGAGATGGCTTTTTATGAAGTTATTTGTGAGGGGTTAAATCCATGTATATTAACAATAATACAGCAAGGACCATCATCTCATGGACAGTTTTGTGGCAGCCTTTGTCATTTTTAGCTTGTGTGAGGGATCTCTCTCTAGCCCTTCGGAGTGCTTACTAAGCACACAACTTCATTCTATGTCAATAATATTTATTTCTTTTCCATTGCAGGTAGCCATTTTAAGGGGCAAGGAACAACAACTACCAGTGCTAAGTTGCCAGAAAATGTCCTCCACAGATCTTGGCAGTAGGAAACCTCAACGCCACAAGAAAAGGGCTTCATTCTTGCCATCTCTCATTTTCTGATTTCTGTTTTCCCACCTGTACACATCTGCTGGACAGCAACCTGGTGCTAATGAGATTTTTTTTGAGGGGGGTGGGGTGGCAGCGCAGAGACAAAAGTCATATAAAACCTAATTACTGTACTAATCTGAATTGCTTGTTTGGGAATATGAGATGCAAATGCAAGACAGTACTATATTGTAAAGATTATTTTACTTCTGGATAGGTTTTAGCCACCTGGGAAAATGGTGGAAAACTGCCCACCCTTTTATTGTGTCCAGTGTGACTCTAACTACAAAACAGTCAATCTACAGTACATTTATAATTGTTTGATCCCATTTTAGTGTCTTGGCTTCATCTTGTCGAAACCTAGGATATATGGTCTGGTGATGTGCTTGGCATTCTCTGCTGTGGTTCAGGGATGGGCACCACAGCTGTCTTTCCTGGAATTCTTTGCACCTCCGCAAACTGCAGACCCCTTGGAATGATTCTGTAAGGTGGAGCCATGGCTATTAAAGTGGTATCAAATTCAGGCCAAGTGCATGCTGTAGGAAGTTGGTCATTTATTCTGGATTAAACGAATAAGGTGTAGTGATGTGATCTTGTACCTTTGGCATAGGACTCACAATCCATAAGAGAGGTGACTGGGTGGGGGGGGGGGCTTGAGGAAAATATAGTTACTAATATACATTGCAGCTTCATTTATCCAGATGGCTGTGGGATTAAAATAGGTTTTAAAAATCAAGTATGGAAAAGTTTAACGGAGAATATCATGCACACTTCTCCAACTTGATGATTTTTAGATTTTTAGATGCACTGGATTGTGCCACAAAGCCCAGAATCAAATGGTGAGTTTACACATATAATCTGCTTGCTGGGCAATTCTGAGACTTGTAATTCAGCTCACAGAGAAGACACCAAGTTGGACCCCCCAATTTTACTAAAAGTCTACGTGGGAGAAGAAAAAGATTATAACAGATGCCTTCATAGTAAAATATGAAACTGCTTTAATTTTTTTTGAAAAATTACAATTGAAATATTTGGGCTTTAAACATTGAAATTATTTTAAAAGGGGTCCAAATTTCAACTGATCATATACTTTCAACATGGTAAGAGTTTAATGCTAAACTACCTTCCAAATCTTTAGTATGAATTCAAAACATCTAAGTTGTGCTGAAGTACCCTAACCTATTTAAACTGCTCCCGTTATCCTTCTGCCATCCCACCTCTATGAAAAATTGCAATCTGTTTCACTACCTGCCCATGAAAACAGAAGGTATGAAAATTCTGAGCTCAAGCCAGGTGGTGATATACATTTAGGGTCTGGGGGCATATAGCTAGAAACCAGCTTCTAGAAATGAACGTTCAGTGCAATTTTGAGTATGGTAATTCAGAAGCAAGCCTCAGTGAGTTCACTGGGACTTATTCATAGGTAAGAATGCTGGCTGCTTGCATTAGACATGTCTTCGAGATGGACCCAAAAGTGGCCCCTGGGATCCCCCTCCCCCCAGCTCACCACAGTCCTGAAAAAATGTTGCTCAGAAAGTCCCACTGTGCCTTCTGGGGGTATAGGGAGCAACTGTGCCATGTTTTGCTCACACCACCATCCCTGCCCCTATGCTTCAAGCTTTCATTTTTTTTTTTAAAAAAAATTGCCACTATATGGTATAAGGGGGCTTTTCCAGTTTAAAAACATGCTGTTAAAACAAAATACGCTGGTGTGTGCGGGAGGAGTTGGCTTTCCATGGTGCAGTGGTGGATGTGTGCAGTCCCTATGAAATTTGAATATTTTCACTTCTGCATCAGGTTTGTGGTTACTGACCAAAGGCCATGGGGACTAAATCCAAACCAAAAAAGTAAGTTAGTTTAATTGATTCCAGAGTTCCTGTGGAATCAATTTAACTGTTTAAATGGAGGTCTCTGCATTTTTTGTACTTTCATTTCATTCTGTTACTGTTGGTTGTGTAAATGTATGAATTCATTTCCCATCGCCTAAAAGTCAACATTACTTTACTACTCATTTTAAATACACTGAATCTCTACCCAGCTAGAATTCTCATGGAGTGGACGTGAATTAGTCAATGCAGTTAATTCCATTGTTGAAGTCTGCCAAGAGTGTTGCACTTAAACTTGGTGCCATAAAAAAATTTAGGAACTGCGGGCACAGGCAGCATTTATTTAAAAAAACAAATGCATCTGGATAGCAAATGTTTCCTGAATATACATAGTTTTTCAGTAGGTGTAATTAATGGGTGTTGACATATATGTGTGTCAACCAGTTCAGTCATGTAAATGTTTATATTGGCCTAACCTCTCACATCAAACAATGGAATGGCTGCATCAGTCCATGCTTCTTATAATCGACAGCAGTACCTTGGTTTACGAGCACAATTCATTTAGGAAACATGCCTGTAAACCAAAATATGCAGAAATAAAAGCAAATTTCCCTATAGGAAATAGTGGAAATTTAGATTATTCATTCTGGGGCTCCTCACCAGAGTCCGGGCGCAGGCCCACCTTGAGGGCGGAGGTTGCTACTGAGAATCACCAGACCTGTAGCAAGGACCAGAGGTTGCAGCGACAAAGGCCGCATGGCTGCGGCAGTGAGTGCCAGCAGCTGTCAGCTCCTCACTGCAGCTGGGTGTCCTGGTGCTCGTTTTACAAGGTAGAGCTTGTTAACTGGAACAAAACTGCTCCAAAATTTTTGCTTCTCTTGGTAAATGCTCATAGACTGGGGCACTTGTAAACTGAGGTATTACTGTACTTCTAAGTTCTTCATATTTATCCTTCTTCTGGCTATTCCGTTTGTAGAACTAGACAGCTTGGGGGACAGGCCATTGTCTTCTGTGTAGGTTACCACCCAGTATCTGCACACCATGGCAGAAAAAGGTTTGCAGTTTTCAAACTGGGAAGTGGACGTATATGTCCTGGTTAGAGGAGTGGTTCCAAACCTTGGGTCCCCAAATGTTCTTGGACTAAAACTCCCAGAAACCTTTGCCATTAGCTGTGCAGGATTTCTGGGAGTGATAGTATAAGAACATCAGGGATTGTTCCTGGTTCCAAGGTTGGGGACCACTGGGTTAGTGTGTGGGACTGACACATGGAAGATACAGGTTTAAGCCCCATATTCGCTCCCGAAACTGCCTCAGTGACTCCAAACCTATCATCTTTCTTCCAACTGGCCCACTTTACAGGGTTGGTCCATGGATTAAGTGGGGAGGAAGAAGACAGCCACAGGAATTTTCCTCTCAAAGGTGTCACGAGAATGCATGTAATAAATATGCTACCCTGACTTTTCTCAACATCTAGGTAGGGCTACTAGTCAAAAGATACAATGCAGCTATTCTGTTCTTAATTTTTCGTGGACTGCCTGGGTTAAGGAAAAGGCGGGGAAATGGTGCCTAAAAGAAACAGCCTTTCATTCAGAAAGCTTGCAGAAAACTTCTCCCAACTTCAACTTTTCCTACTTCATTTGATGGACCAGAGGTTCAAAACAAATAAACTGGGTATTATTGGTAACATAGCTGATACCACCACTGTGAAAGTATGGGGTCGTTTTCTAGAACTGGATGACAGAAAACCACGTCCATAGCTAATGCTACTCTGTGGCCCCAGTACTTGTGATGCCTGAATGAGACAGAAGAGCATACAAAAGCGCAAGCTCTTTATTTGCATTACCCAATAAAGGGACAACATGATCTTAGCAGGAATCCTCCTGCTTTTCTTCCATGGGCTATTTTTTGAGTAGGAGTTCTGCGATCACAATGAAAACCTGCTTCCTCTTATCCAGAGCACACTGGTCACTTCTTTACCAGGTCACCTTTTTCATGTACACATGTTTGGCAGTTAGGCCAGCTGCACAGAGTGGGACTTATTTCTGAGTAAATACCTATATACTCGAGTATAAGGTGTCCTGAGAATAAGCCGAGTGCCTAATTTAACCCCCCAAAACTGGGAAAACTTATTGACTCAAGTATAAGCTGAAGACATTTTTAAAGTTATACTCGAGTATATAAGGTATACCAGCTGAGCTCTAAAGGGGCTGGGGGTAGTAACTGGCAACGTGTGCTGGGAGTGTGGAGGCAATTAGAGAGTTAATACCATACAGTAAACTCCCTGATTGTCTCCACAGTCCTTGCACAGTTGCCAATACTATACCTAGCCCCTTTAGAGCTTCCTAGCTAAGTCCCCTTACCCCTAAATGTTTCCAAATTCCAAGGGGTTCCTGAAAATCCCTTTCTGAAGGTACCCCTGCTACTTTGGAGTCCCAAGGTAAGTAAATTTTGATTGCATATTTTTAAAATAATTTTCAATTGCGTATTTTTTTTAAAAAAAACATGCACTCAAGAATTACTTATATTGCGGACACCAAAATAGCAGGGGTACTGTCAAGAAGTGGTTTTAGGGAATTCCCTGAAATTTGGAAACATTTGAGGGTAAGGGGGCTGAGTTATGAAGCTCCTCATTGGAATCATATGGGAAGTGGAGGCACCACTATCGCTCACCTGATCCGGACTTGCCCTTTGCTGCCCTCCCCAAGCCGTCTGAGCACCTAATTTTACCCCCCAAAACTGGGAAAACTTATTGACTCAAGTATAAGCTGAGGGCATTTTTCCAGCCAAAAATAAGAGCTGAAAAACTAGGCTTATACTCGAGTATATACAGTAAGTGTACGACTGGGCTTCAGTCCATTAGAAGTGCATGCATCTAAAATCTCTACTTTCTGCCGAAATGAGGTATGTATTTACTGTATACATGTTGGCATGTATGTGTAAACAGGGCATTGTTCATTTGCTGCTTATGTATGAGAGCTCTTGCACTCTGTTGCTTGCCACTGCCCTGATTACAACATTTTAAAGAAACATTCCCATGGTATCCTGTCTCTCTTCACTCTGGCTTGAATGCAAACATATAACTTGGGAGAGGAAACTGCACTTGCAAAACATAAAGAAATTATGTTTGAGGCCAAATTAAATTGCACTGACCAGATGTTGGGGAAATTCCTTCCTCAGACCATAGCTCTCAGAACCCCCCCCCCAAGTCTTCATTGGACATGTAGTCTAAGACTCTGCTGCTAAGTCTTAGCCTTACTCTGCTGGCAAGCCAGAAGTCCATTGTCTTGTTGGCTCTTTCAGCTTAGACATATATTTTACACCTGAGCTCCCAATACCAGGCTTCATCTCCTGTATTTAGATGGTAGCTCAGCTATGATGTTCAGTATGCATGCTGAGATGCTTTTGTTTTGAATGAGCAAATCTCAGCTGTGCAGAGCATGAGACTTCATTATCCCTATGACAACAGGAGCAGGCAACATGTTGTTGAACTGCAACACCCATTAATTGCCATTTGGAGATGCCACATCCTTCCTACTCACAATCAACAGAGTCTCTGTTTAAGATGTAGGAGACGTAGGCATATGATGTAGGACTGCTTTTGCCTCCTCTTGCTCCGGATAATATGACACAACCAAGGAGCTTGAAGAGCACCCTCACCCTCGCTCATTTGAAATTCTCCATCTGAGTAATAATCCACTTTCCAAAGAATTCATGATTGTTTGGAGACCTTATTGGTGAACAAAACCTCTTCATACTTGTTGATTGTTACCATGTTATCCAGACAAGGGTGGTGGTGGTGGTGATGAGGTATGCACATTCCTTCCTCTTGTGTTCAGTTCTCCTCCAACAATAACTCTATAGGAGCTTTGTTTGGTGAACATCCACAGCCCATGGCCAGCAATAACTAGAGGCAGGAGTTTCCATGCGGTGGTAAGAGCCCAGTTACAAGTCCTTGCTCTGGGATTTTTCATGTTAGCCCGAGGCAGATTGAGTGCGTGTACAGCCGCCAAGGGAGGGAATGGATTTGATCTCTGGGGTTTTTTTTCCCATCTCTGCCATTCAATGATCCCAATAAGAGTTCAAGATGGGAGCCAGGGCAGCAAGCTGAATCTCACCCTTTATAGATGCAGCCTCCAAATGCTTCTCCAAAATGCTAATGAGCCTCCATGTGACCCCCCCTCTCTCAAACCCAAATCCAAGCAAGGTCCAGAGATTTAAAGGGATGCGGAAGAATCTGGTGGTTCCTCTGGTACACCTTCTTGCTTGCTCTTCCCCATTCTCAGCCAGTCCTCTGTCACCGAGTTCCTGCTTTAACGAAATTCCCATGACTTTCTGGAAAATTATTATTATTATTATTATTATTATTATTATTATTATTATTATTATTATTATTCATTCATTCATTCATTCATTCATTCATTCATTCATTCATTCATTCATTCCTACAAAATGGCACATGACAAGAACTGTCCACATTTTGCACTGGTTTAACAGCCTAGTCTCATGAACTTCCACCCAAAGGACATGTGTTCAAGAAGGAACTGACACATGAGATGGAGAAGAACTGCATAACAACTGCTGAACAAGACTGACTGCACTGATCTATTATGCCAACTAGTCTGACTTCATGCTCGAAGTCAAGTTTGACTTCATACTTCTTTATTTGGCTGCAGGGGTTGACCACAGTGGGGATAATACCATGTACCTGGGAGTGGAGTAGGGGGGAGCTGTAGAAGGTTGCTACAGAACAGAAGCCTAAAACCCATTAACAGCCTAGTCTCATGAACTTCCACCCAAAGGATGTGTGTTCAAGAAGGAACCGACACATGATTCTTTTTGCAGAAACAATTCAATCCAAAATGAGTAGGAAGAAGAAAGTCAACGCATGGAATTAAAGGCCAGCAGATTCAGTGCACTGTGAGTTTTTATGGGCTGTAGCTCAGTTCATTGGGCGGTTTGTTTTTCCTGAACCATGCCAACAGGCCTCCTGTCTTTTCAGAGAGACTATGCACCAAAAGGAAACACTTCCACATTCTTTCTTTCTTGAGGAAAAATGACAAATGCTCTTCTGGTTCCTTAGACAGTAACAGGCTAATTACAGCATAGGCAATGAAACATGTCAGATCAGATCAACCTTCCCTGATACACAGTTTTATAGTAAGAGACCACCCCCTTCGCTCACTACACAGAAAGGGACCAGATAAGTACTGTAATGGGACTGCACCCCCTGGCGGTGAAAAATGTAACATGTAAAATGCTGCTAATAATTGTGTGGTGTCAAGTCTTGAGTTATGCTGACCATTTCCAGGTTTTTCTAGGTATTGGGTCCCCTTATCAGGAGAAGAAAAAGGTAAAGGTTCCCCATGCACATGCATGCTAGTTGTGTCTGTCTCTAGGGGCGGTGCTCATCTCTGTTTTCAAGCCAAAGAAACAGTGTTCTGCAAGTCTGTGGCCACGTGGCTGGCATGGCTGCACGGAACACACTGTTCACCTTTTTGCGGTGGTACCTATTTATCTACTTGCATTTACATGCTTTCAAACTGCTAAGTTGGCAGGAGCTGGGGTTAACAACAGGAGCTCGCTCCGCTGCGTGGCACCCAGGATTCGAACTGCCAAGCTGCCGACTTTGCAGCCAACAATTTCAGCGCTCTAGTCCGCTGAGCCACCACACCCCTATCAGGAGAAAGGTGGCCTATAAATAAAACCAATCATATAGAACCAAAATACCATTCCCTTCTTCCGAAGGCTTCTGGGAGTTGGTGTCCAAGGTCACCTGATTTGCACAGGGCTGGGAACTACCATACTCCAGGCTATCCAGGCAGTCTTGGTTTGAAAAAATAAAAAAGTGTGTGTGTGAGAGAGAGGGGGGGGAGAGAGAGAGAGAGAGAGAGAACTGCTTCACACACATACACACACACACCTCCCCCCCCCATTATTTCATACTTGCCACCTGTCCCTCTGTGCTAAGCTCACGCCATGCCAAATGAAGCGATACCAAAACTGAGCAGTTACTTCCACCCAGCTGGAGCCATCTGCAACTGAGGAAGCATTTTAGATCCTTGACTGACAAGCTAGGATAATAAGTGGCATAATGAGCTGCTGTGAGACAAAAGGAAACTGCGCCCATTTTACAGAGCATTTGAGAAACTCGGGAGAGGTGGGTGGGGGTGCAGGTGCATGGATTCTCCATGAGTCAATTCCTGCCCAATGGGGAAAGCAGGCATGCCTGCAAAATGTAGAGCAGTCCTGGGAGAGGAAAATCGCTGCCACTTGGTGCATGATAGCTTTATATTTCACTGAGATTTGAGGCACATGCCAACTATATATTTCAGGATTATACATGTGCAGGTTTAGCCCAGTACGGCTCAGATATTTATTTATTTATTTATTTATTTATTTATTTATT
>JAHTLZ010000010.1:21846088-21857098 GCA_023846285.1 Phrynocephalus versicolor | reverse complement strand
CTAACAATAAAACTAGACAATAAAAGACCAAACCATGAATAGCAAAAAAGGAGGGGAGGCAGAACCCTCCAGTGGGGATAACGCAAGTGGCAAAAAAAAAAAAAAAGGAACTTAAGTAGAAAGGTCGCCAAATGCCTCCTTAAAAAGGTAAGGTTTCAAAGCCTTTTTAAAGGCAGGCAGGGACTCTGCTAGGCACAGCTCACTGGGGAGATGATTCCACAGCGCGCGGCCCACCACAGAGAAGGTGCGGTCACACGTACGCGATTTCCGCGCCTCTCTGTGTGTGGCCACCCTCAGAGAGCGAACCTGCGCCAATCTCGTGGGTCTGGTCCCAGTTGATCTCTGAGAGATACGCTCCAACAGGTACTCTGGTCCCAAGCCGTGAAGGGCTTTGAAAGTCAAAACCAGGACATTGAACCTTATCCGGAAAACCACAGGAAGCCGATACAGTTGCAAAAAACACCTATTTTGCAACTTACTTTAAAAAATGTGTCATACTACTCCCTTGGTGCTGTAGGCGAAGGGCACCTGTCTTGCCAGATGCCTTGGATTACATTTGTTAAGCTCCCCCCGCCAGAGGGTCATGCTGGATGGAACATTTAAGAACCAAAGTTTAAAGCATTTGTCTAGGTCTCTGTGCAATTTGAATTTGGATTCAGGTCTCCAGGTTTAGCCCAGTAGGGCTGAGAAATTTATTTATTTATTTATTTATTTATTTATTTATTTATTTATTTATTTATTTATTTATTACATTTGTTTCCTGCCCATCTTCCGGATCGGAACTCTGGGCGGCTAACAATAAAACTAGACAATAAAAGACTAAACCACGAATAGCAAAAAAAGGAGGGGAGGCAGAGCCCTCCAGCGGGGATAACGCAAGTGGCAAAAAAAAGGAATTTAAGTAGAAAGATTGCCAAATGCCTCCTTAAAAGGTAAGGTTTCAAAGCCTTTTTAAAGGCAGGCAGGGACTCTGCTAGGCACAGCTCACTGGGGAGATGATTCCACAGCGTGGGGCCCACCACAGAGAAGGCGCGGTCACGCGTACGCGATTTCCATGCCTCTCTGGGTGTGGCCACCCTCAGTGAGCGCGCCTGCGCCATTCTCGTGGGCCTGGTCCCAGTTGATCTCTGGGAGATACGCTCCAACAGGTACTCTGGTCCCAAGCCGTGGAGGGCTTTGAAAGTCAAAACCAGGACCTTGAACCTTATCCGGAAAACAACGGGAAGCCGATACAGTTGCAAAAAACACCTATTTTGCAACTTACTTTAAAAAATGTGTCATACTACTCCCTTGGTGCTGTAGGCGAAGGGCACCTGTCTTGCCAGATGCCTTGGATTACATTTGTTAAGCTCCCCCCGCCAGAGGGTCATGCTGGATGGAACATTTAAGAACCAAAGTTTAAAGCATTTGTCTAGGTCTCTGTGCAACTTGAATTTGGATTCAGGTCTCCAGGAAACTACAATGCTCTTGATTATGGTCGTATTTTAAAAGATACAGCAGCAACTCCTTTGTTTCCAAATCTGCGAGGAAATCTGTCCTCCTCTCTGCTGCTCAAAAGGAAAGGAAGTAGGATAAGAGGGGCCAGTTTTTAAAGTAGCACAGTGGTTTCGCTAGAAATGTCCTGAAATAATCAGATTGTTGTTGTTGTATCATTACAGTCATGACCGACTCTTCGTGACCCCACGTCCATGGAGTTTTCTTGGCAGGAATACTGGAGTGGCTTGCCAGTTCCTACTCCAGGCACCTATAGCACTTGGTATTCCCTGGTGATCACCCATCCAAGTACTAGCCAGGCCTGACCCTGCTTAGCTTCCAAGATCAAGTAAGATCATATGTGCTCAGGTCCAGACTGTGAAATGAAGTCCTAGCAAGCTCACAGGAGAGGGTGGCTTCCAACTGGACAGCTCCCAGTGCTAGTTATCAACCAGTGCTACGCAACTGTCTGCCCTTTTCTCCTACTTGAGAGTTTCTCTAGCAAAGAAAAACAAAACAAAACAACCACTAAGAGACAATAGCGAAAGGAAGGAGGGTTATAACTGGAAGATACCAACATCTGGGACCCTAGTTCTGTGAATCAGGCTGACCAATTGTGCAATAAAAGTTTTGCCTGGGACAGACAATTTTTAATAATGAGCAATAAAACATTTAAACAAGCACTATTTAAAAAGAAAAGAGTTGAATGAAAGCCAAAAGCACAACTTGTCCCCCCCGCCCGTTGCTATATATATATATATATATACATATACTGTATTCCTAGCCATTTAGATTGGAGACAGTGGAATGTACTATATTAAATAAAACCCCACCCAATGTGTAGCAGGCCTAATCTTTGCTGGGGAATGTATACGTGCTTTCCCATGCCTTCCCACCTGAATGAACACTACAAACACACACACACATGCACACACGTACACACACACAGGGTTTTTATATATAGGGTTTGTTTTCTAGTGTTTGAGTGACTCCCAAAGGGCAGGACAACTTCTTGCCCTTCCTGCCAGTCATGGCTCACAGTTCATGTTCTAAATCAGGGGTCCTCAAACTTTTTAAATGGGGGGGGGCAGTTCACTGTCCCTAAGAAACTCTTGAGGGCCGGACTATACAGTGATACCTTGACTTGTGGTTGCTTCATCAACCGAATTATTCCACTTAGGAACGCTGCTCTCCGCTCCACATGAGAGATGACTTTGATAGGACCTGTCAAAGTCAGCTGTTGTGCGGAGCAGAGAGCAGTGTTCTCTGCCCGTCACCACCACCTCCTCCTTCTTGGTTGCTTCAATCTCTGGAAAAGAGATCAAAGCAACCAAGAAGAAGGAGGAGGTGGCCATCATGCTCCTCCTTCTTCCACCACTACCAGAAGGAGTTAGTGGGGCATAGCGGCGCTTCACAAGGTTTGCTGCATGGGGGCGGGTGGGAGTTTTCTCCTTATGGTCACTGGCAGGAGGGGGAAAATTTTGGCTGGCTGCCCACTGTTCCCTGGAGCAGCAGCTGACCCACAATTGTGTTCCCCCCTCCCACAACCAAAAATGCCATGCGATCACAGGCTGTTTATTGCCCAGCAAACAAACTCCCAGCCCTGGCCTCCTCCTACCTGTGCATGAACTTGAGCAACCCCAGCAGTGCAGATGAATCTCCACCCCACCTGCTGGAGCTTCAGGCAACTGCCCCCAGTCTTGTGCGTCCTTCGGGATTTCCCCCGCCACCCCTCCCACCTTTCCTTCCTTCCTAGTCGCGCGCTCTCACCTGTTGCTCGGGGCTCCTTCGCCATTTCTTCCACCACCTCCACCTGGGCCTCCCACTTTGAACTGCCCTGCTTGGCTGAAGGGCTGATCATCTGGGTGGTGGGAGGAGCGGGGGACCACACCAGGCTCTCCCAGTTTAAACTGCCTTGCTCAGCTGAAGGTGCACCAGTCATCTGGGTGGCAGGGAGGGGGTAAGCAGGTGCCCCTCAGCCGAATGAAGCAGTGCTCAGCTGGCACACCAGTCATCTGGGTGGCCGGGGGAGGGGGGTAAGCAGAGGAGGTCCTCCCATTTTAAACTGCCCTGCACATGGCCGGTGCACCAGTCATCTGGGCAGCTTTGAACTGCTTCACCTATAGAAGCAGCAGCAGAGGCCAGCTCACTTGCTCGCTTTCAAAGCGAGATGGGGGTGTGCGGGGTGGGGGGGTGTCTGCAGTTGTTCCCGCAGGCCTGATTCAGGACCCTGGAGGGCGTATCTGGTCTCCAGGCCTTAGTTTGAGGACCCCTGTTCTAAATGCTGAAATGGAGAGGGGGCGGTTGTTGCCCTGAACAAGCTGCCTGGTTGCCATGAAGTCAACTGGCATGCCACTGGCACACGTGACTGACCCTGCTTGGCTGAGCCAACAGCCAACAGCCAGGGCAGCCTGTTTTTAACACATGAGACGAACAGCTTCAGTTCTGTCCCAAGAGTCTCTCTCATGAGCCCTTTCCTTCAAAGCTGTCCACTTCCAATAGGGAGGCAAGGTCTGAGGGGCTCTTGTTTGCCAACTACGACTCACTCAAAGAGAGGCCTGACAGCAGCTATCCTCCACTGCCAGCCACGTGTACATGGGTTTCCCAGCTTAAAAAGCGGCAGGGCCACCATCCACTGCTTCTTCCTCTCCCCCCTTTCTTATTATTTTAGAATTCTGGGGTCTTCCAATGAGAACACATGGCAAGAGGCTTTGGTGGTGGTGGTGGTGGTGAGGAAGCATTTTGTTAGCATATTTTTAACTTGATCAACAGAGATAGTGTTTCTCACTAGCTTTGCCAGCTTTCTGAACAATCCTAAATGAATGGTAGAATTAATCATTTTTAAATGCTGTTCACAATTTTTCTCCCCTTTCTTTTATAGTATATCTGTATTAGATACTAGAACTTGGGAAGATTGCTGGGTTTGGTGTTTTGTTTTGTTTACCTACAGTTCAGGAAATCTCTCCCCAAAAAGCTACTGGCCAGGCTGGTGGGGAATTCTGCGTGATGCAGTCTGAAAAGCGATCCCTTCCAACCTTTGGTGGCAACCACAAATAGCTACCGACACCACAATTTCCTTGTAAATCTCCTGGAATGGATATGTGTGGTCCATAGCTCTCCCTGCTGTAGGCAAAACAATTGCCAGAACAGCTGAACTTGTGGTTTGATTCGGCTAAGCCATTCTAATGTTTGCCATTTCTGTGGTCCCACCCACATGTTCAAAGGAGGCCCCTTTGTTGTTCTTGAAAGCAAATGGTGGCCCAGACAATCAAGAGGTCATCCATGTGGACATGATTACCTGCACAAAGTTTATGGCAAGAGCAAATTCATCTGGGACACTCACTAGCCCTGTGAAACCAGCACACAGGCCAGCACAGGTTGCACATCTTTAAATGCCACAATGTATTCTGCCTCCAAGGCAGAAACTGCTTTACATGGTGTGAGTGCCCTTTGACTGGCTTTCTTTCAAACGGGGTGGGGGGGAGAGAAGCATCAGCTGTTCCTCTTCCATGGAATACTTCTTGTTAATAAGAAGAAGCTTCCTTCTTATAAACTAGAAGCGACATTCCACAGAGGAGGGAACAGCTCAACTTAAGATGGTTAGGCCTCATCTGAAATACTGTATCCAGTTCTAGACACTACACTTTAAGAAGGATTTAGAAAAACTGGAACAAGTCCAGAGGAGAGCAACAATTATCAGGGGACTGGAAACCAAGGTCTATGAGGAAAGACTGAGGGAGCTTGGCATATTTAGCCTTGTGGAAAGAAGACTGAGGGGAAATATGATACTGTAGCACTTTTTAAACAATTGAAAGGTGGTAGAGGAGGAGGAGGAGATTCTGTTCTCAACAATCCCTGACTGCAGGATATGTAATAATGGGCTCAGGCTACAGGAAGCCAGAATTCTGCTAAATATCAAGAAAAAAACATCTTAACTGTTACAGCAGCACTACAATGGAACTAATTGCCTCATGAGGGGGTGAGCTTTCCAATGCTGGAGGCACTCCATAGCAAGTTATACAACCCTATGCCAGATATACTTTGACTTGGATTCATACACTGAGCAAGGGGTTGGACTCATAACCCCCTTCAAACTTTATTATTCTATAATTTTATAATTTCTATAGGATGCATCCTAAGTATGATTAATTCAATGAAAGCTCCTTCCAATACAATACCTAAGTCTACAGCTACTGTAATTTACCATCCACTATGTCTTTATTACCATTTCCATTTTACATATGAAAACAAGAGGGCCATCCATGATTATCCCTGAGTCGTTTATCAAGGTGAGATATGTATCCAAAATCATCTCTCCATCTGCCAATCTGCAGCACCTCTGTGCAAGTTAAAGGGGAGGGAGGGGGGAATCACATGAAGGAACAAGACAAACAGACGATTTCCCAACATGTTCTTTCTCACAAAAACTGCTTGACATTTAGATTGAGAAAACAATATTTACATTTAATTTGAGGCTCCTTCAGTTTCCTCCAGAAGGGAGCTTTTGAAGCTATATATTATTGTAAAAATGGATCCCATTTGGGTTTCCTCTTGCTAAAGATGCAGCTCTCACATAAGATCAGGACCTCATGGTGCAGTGGTTGAACCGCAATACTATAGCCGAAACTGTGCTTATGTCCCAGGATTCAATCCCAGGTAACCTACTCAAGATTGACTCAGCCTTCTATCCTTCAGAGGTCAGTAAATGAAGGGGCAATATGTAGCCTGCATAATTAATTGTAAACCCCCAGATACTGCTTTAAGTGCTATGGGGCAGTATATAAGCAGCATGTTTTGCTTTTGCTTTTGCTTTGTGCGTGCTTTCATAGAATCATAGAGTTAGAAGAGACCTCAAGATCCATCCAGTCCAACCCCCTGCCATGCAGGAACACCCATCACAGTACTCCCAACAGATAGCCATCCAGCCTCTGCTTAAAAACCTCCAAAGAAGGAGACTCCACCACCCTCAGTGGCAGCATGTTCTGTTACTAGACAGGTGTAACCACCAGGAAGCTCTTCCTAATGTTCAGATGGAATCTCTTTTTCTGTAGTTTGAAACCATTGCCCCGCATCCCAGTTTCTGAAGCTACGGAGAACAAACTAGTCCCCTCTTCAATATGACATTGTTTCAAATATTTAAACATAGCTATCATATCCCCTCCCAGCCTTCTTTTTGTAAGGCTAAACATTCCCAGCTCTCTGAATGGAGTTATAAGTTTGTTTCCGCCTGAAGTGGAACAAAAATGCTGAGTTTGTGAAGTTAGTGTGGAAACTGAGGCAGAAAATCCTTCAAGCACTTCAGTTCTTAACTTTCAGTAAGTACATATCAGAAATAAACAATCAGCTTGAAATATTCACAGGATCAAAATCTGCTGCCTCAGCCAGTTGCCCTCATTCATCCTCATGGAATGTTTTAAAAACATTGTTAATAAGCTGGGAGAAGCTGAACTCAATAGGACTACGCATTTAAAAATGTACTCATTTCCTAGTGTTCAAAATATGGGTAGTTTTAGCATCAACTAGACAATAACACATGCTTGCTCCTGAAAAGCTTTATCATTTTAATTACCAGTAATACTTCATATTGTGGGATTTGCTAAAACAATAAGAGCTCCACACTCAGTAACAAGATCAGGGGAAAATGAAGCATAGTGTACAGAATACATTCCAGACAATGTAGACTTTCTCTATTAAGTGAACTGATTTTTTTTTTGTTCCCTCAGGAATGAGATTTGCGTTGAAATAAATGGTAATTGAAATTCTTCACCAAAGTTAATTTTCTTGAGTTATCTTTGTCTCTTTACTGAAGCAGTTGAGGAAATTGGATTTCAAGAAAAAATTAATTCAGGTTTTGGCAATGTTTGTGCTATTTAGTACGAGCAGCATTCTTCATGCACTGCATTTTCTGTATATATACTACAAATGCTTGCTGACCCAACATCACTGCAGAATACAATGAAGAAGCAGCTGCAATGTTTGCGACCCACTTCATGCTATCTGGAAGGAGAAGCTGCAAAAAATGGAGGAAGCTTCCCCACTCCCTCACGGGTCAATCCTAGTTCATCCTTGCTCAGGCAAGATGCCAAAGGAGATTGGAAGAAAGCTTGGAGAAGACACAAGCCAGGTACAGGTTTCGGCTGTATAAACGAAATAAAGTTTATCACCCAATTTTCTGCCCAAATATACACTCATATATCTCTAAAGTAAGCCCTACAGGCATCCCTCAAAAACCTGTGAGGAGAGGAGTTATACTATCTAACCTCAAATTCTCTGGCTGAGTTATTCGTCTCCACAGGTAGATACTAACTTGTGAAGGAAAGAGTCAACATATTGGAGGCTCTACATTATTTGTTTGTATGTTTCTGTCACCTTTCTCTCAATAAGGGGACTCAAGGCAGCTCACAATGGGATTTGGAACTCCAGATTAAGAAGATAACAGTTCAATTTACTCAAATGACACTTTGGCCTAGTTTTTGATGCATGGATCCTGAATGAAAGAGAGTAGGTTAAACTTGTTTCTCATGATCTTTAATAAGCAGGGTCATGGGGGTTTTGCAATTGTGTTTTTTCCTTTTACAGCCTGTCTTCTTGGTTATAGGCTAAAATGAGAAGGAAACATGGATGGTGGCCACAAGAATTCACAGCAGATGAGTATAAGAAGCCTGTGGCATTAGCCTCATGAACTCAAATGGGCCACTACACTTGAACTTGGTGTGGTTGATAAAATGCCATGCAATCTTCCCAACAGATGTGCCATCCAGATGTGCTGCAGGACAGTTTTGATCATCTCTGCTGTTCACTGCTTCACACAGGTCCAGTCAGCTTGGACACCCTTCACTGAGAAAAAAATGAAAGCTGTAGGTCCTGATTATTGGTAGTATGATCAATGGTGGTATGACCATTGTAGCACACTTCTTAGTTACTGAAGGTGTTTCAGGATTCCTCCTAAATGGAGCCACCCCAGCCTGTATGCTGAGCCTCCTGAAGTTTCAGCATAACGTTTGGTTGCTTCCTCAAACATTGTGTAATACTGTGGCATGTTAATCAAGCTTTTAAGTCTTCTATGTATTAAGTGGATTAAATACACAAGACAGGAAGAGAGACTAAGGGTATTTGTACACGACCCCTAAACTCCGCCGCAAATGGCTCCCAGCTCCGGAGCTTAAAATTGTTTCCCCACCAGCTCCGGAGTTTACAGAAAATTAAGTGCGACCACGCCCACCTAAGTGCGTCCCAGCGCACTTTTCAGGTACCTGCTCTCGGAGGGTGAAAACTCCCAGATCCAGATGTAACCTAGAGTGCCGGGCTCTCCTCACTTCTGTTTGTTGTTGTTGTTTTGCCTCCCGCCCCTTTAAGAGAAGGAATCAGGACGACAATGGGTCTCGGGGCAGCTTGGACCGGCAGATGGAGGTGAGCCTGCATTCTTTTGTCCCTTTTTTTCTCCCTCCCCTCATGCAGACAGGAGCAAGGAAGTGTGGAGGGGTGGAGACGCAGGAAGAGCAACGAACCCCCAAGATCTCTGGTCCGAATTTAAGTGGCCAGCGGATCTTAGGGGTTGTGTGAAAAGGCCCTAAAAGGGCATAATTTTGGCGAAGCTAAAGGACTAAATTTAAGGTGCCACAACAATGGTTTTCAAATGTCATGGCAACAGCCACAATGACTGTAAAGCAGGATTATATTCCCTTCTTACAAGAGACAGCAGGTTTAACACTGAGTTGCATGGCTGAGAGATCCGGATAGTTTATGATGCAGCTTGACTTTGGACTGATGACTGTTACGTGGCAAAATGCATTCAGGGTTTTTTTGGTTACACGTTTAATGTAACTCTCAAGTAGAAAAGCTGTGAGTTAAAATAAACAAAGCATTACAACATCAACAAGGAGCAACCTGGTACCTCTCCCTCCATATTATGTTAATTTATAGCAGTGATGAGTTCCTACAGTGTAGACCGGTGGTGGCGAACCTTTTAGAGGCTGAGTGCCCAAACTGCAATTCAAAACCTACTTTTTTTTTTTGCAAAGTGCCAATACAGTAATTTAACCTGTATACAGGTGGCTATTAAGAGGCGATGTCGGGTGCCCACAGAAAGGGCTCCGAATGCCACCTTTGGCATCCGTGCCATGGGTTCGCCATCACTGGTGTAGACAATGAAAACATAACTCCAGCTTTCTACCATGTCTAGCTTTTAATCACTTTATCTAAAATTTGTATTATTGTATAGTACCTAATAATACCTAATACCTAAATTTGGACCACTGAGACAAAATATGCAGAATCTCTTATCAAAACACTCCTTGGAAGTAGGAAGGAAGGAGTTTCTACGGATATATTTATTTGTTGCCTTTTTATCTTATCTCCTGCTGCCCCAGAAGTTCTTCACGGACTCAATGTGACAGATTTACAGAAGCAGACTTAAAACTAATTAGGTCCTACCTTGATTACTCCCTGGATAGGACACTGTGTTTCATGTAAGTTGCTCTGTGCTTTCTAATGCTATTTTGAGAGTTGAACAAGCCCTGGAGAAAATGCCCTCAGGCGACGCTACTTTCTGTCCCCTGTCTGTGATGCTGGAGCCAGAATACAAGTCGTACTTTCAATTATGAAATCAATCCGTTCCAAATGCATGTTCGTAATTCGAAGTTTTTGTAACTCGGGACATCTGTAACTCGAGGTACCACACAGCAACCACTCTAAAAGGCATTGGGGGAAATGCTTTCCACTGCTGGTCAGTTTTCTCTTCCCTTCCTTTATAGTATCTTTCTTCTATTGTCTCTGACATTGTTTTGCTGAGGAATGGTTCTACTACTACAGAGTCAACCTCCAGACATTTCCACTTCCCATCTCGATTTCTCAGAGTGTTTCTGAGAATTCAAAATCTGAATCTGGAATGTTTTTCCCACCCTGGCTTGGGAGCTATAGCCTTCCCATTCTTCTCTCCCCGACCCATCTATTTGCAAAGACTGAAGCAGGCATACTCGCCAGAATGAGGACAACAGGAGAGACTGTTGGGAATTTCACTATAGAAGTATGCCATTCTCTAAAAAGCTGGAATGGAAAGGAAGAGGAGAAGGAGAAGGAGAAGGGAAGGAAGAGCATTGCACTGCATTGTAGTGCAGTGCATGGTGTTCTTTGCTGGGCATGACCCTGGATCCCACAATTCAGCCTTGGTGGCACCACTCTGCCATCTTCATTGGTAGGAAAGAGGAACATGTCCAGAAAAGAGCAGGAGGAAGCAAAGAGAAGCCACAAGGCGGTCATTCAAAACTAGCACAAAAGCCCTAAGTGAACAGCTTGGTTCAGTTTTTTTTCTCAATCCCAAACTAGAGAAACCTGTTTGGGGAGGGCGATGAGAATGTCAGAGTTGGCATCTATTCAGCATGCCTCACCTTGATGCGATACCGAGCTCTTGGAACAACTTATTGGCAATCCCAATTTCATCACCCCAGTATCAAATCCCTCCCCCACTGCCAACAGTGACTCCATGAGTAACAGAAGAAGAAGAAGAAGAAGAAGAAGAAGAAGAAGAAGAAGAAGAAG
>JAHTLZ010000010.1:21792340-21839757 GCA_023846285.1 Phrynocephalus versicolor | reverse complement strand
TGTCTAGACTAGGGCATCTCCTGGCAATCTTCCTACTTGCTTCAAAGTGAGCTTTGTGAGGGCTCTCCAGCCCAAGATACTTTCACGTCATTCTTAATTGCTACAATCACATTCCTTCCTTCCTTCCTTCCTTCCTTCCTCCCTCCCTTCCTTCCAAAGGGAGATGAATCTGATTAATTTTGACCTCTGGATCAATATCCAAGGTTATTTACTGCAAGATGTGGAATTCATGCAATATAGAAATCTGAAACATAACATATTGTGCTGTACAGTTTTTGCACTGTTACACTGGTGAAACCTCAACTCAGGCATCTTTGAACACCTGTTGCGGCAGCCCATTGTTTGAAAAGAAAAGGTACTCTCAGCATTGGAGCATTCATCTGCAATCTGGTTGACCTGATCTTCAGTTCATAATACTGTATAGGTACAGTATCCGTGTTACCTCTGGTCTTGAAAGGGGAAATAAACAGTATCCCAAACTCTGATATAACTGTAAGGATTTCAAAACCTTGTTTTCTCCTCACTTTTGCGAAGTTTCCTGCATGCCTGGGACAGGGAGATGGGATGATGAGAACAGGAGCCATGTTGGCACCTCTGATACCTCTGGCAGGTATGTGAAGTATGACACCTGCAGGAACTCGACTGGCAAACATTGTTAGGCCCAGCCCTGAATGACGGCACCCAATCACTTGTTCAAAGGCAGATACTGCAGGAAACCAACGTCAGGTCCACAATACTCTGGGAACGAATATAACTCAAGAGTAAATAATACTGGACAAGAAAGGTGGGGAGGGAGTGCCAGAGCTGGGACTAGTTGCTTTATCGAACCTTTCACCTAGTTTAGTTAGAGGACTTAGAACTACAGTAGAGTCCAAGCACAAGCCAAATCTGAGGGAAAAGACACAGCCTGAGGAGAGAGTTCTGGCCATCTACCTCCCTTCTTCTTCCTGTGCTGCTGAGAGGCCAGAGTGGAACTATGTAGAACAGTCCTATGTATTTCTACTTATAAATCCCAATGAGTTCAGTGGGATTTACTATCACGAAAATGCATGCAGGGTTGTAGCCTCAAGCACCTGAGATTGCCAGAGGAATTATGGGTTGTAGGGAGAGATAAACATCTTATTACCTCATGGCGCAGTGGTTAAACTGCTGTACTGCAGCTATAGTTGCGCTCACGACCCAAGGTTCAATTCTAGGTAGCCGTTTCAAAGTTCACTCAGCCTTCCATCCTTCCGAGATTGGTTAAAACTTAAAAGAGGACCCAGCTCACGGGGTATTGTGTAGCCTGCGCAATTACTTGTCAACCACCCAGACTGTGCTTTAAGTACTATGGGGTGGTATATAAGCAGCACACTTTGCTTTTAAAAAAAAAAAACTTTCCCTATTTTCACAGGCAAGAAAACAATTACAGCAGGGAAAAACCAGCCAGCGTGCCAAACAATACTGTAGCTGACAGGGTGGAGAGCTGCCAGCGTTGTCCCCAGGAGCCTTTCAAAGGGAGATACTGATGCCCGAACCACTAATCGATTCTTGGCATCCCAGGTAGTGTTGGTACATGTGCTGTGCTCATCCTAGTCATTTTCAGTGTCGCCTCCCTCTGACTCAGCTCTCACAGATATCTAGTAACAGAGAGTGCTGACGAGTTAATTGCACATGCCGTAATTGGAGGTACCAGCAGCACGCCACCGGCTCTGCTAGAGCTCTTTCAGTCAGACGGAAATACTTGTGTTACATCAAGCCACTCCCTTCCGCTTTCAGTCCAGGCCTTGGTTCAGGTAGCAATAGGGGGTTGGAAACTCACGTACAGACACCCCAAAATGCAGATTACAGAACTCACCAACTCTTAATTGACTTCAGTCCACACTTGCCAATGAGTTAAACCATAGAAAAAAATGGAAAAGGGAGTCTCTTACTATTAGAGCAGCTGCTAAAGGAAATAAATGTATGGCTTATTATGATTCACACTTCACGAGGGCTGGTCTGTGTAAACCCAGTTTGTGAGGTCCACACTCTGACCCAAGAGATAATGCTTAAAAACATGAACTCCTGGGCATTTACAGGGCACCTCTTAGTGGCACTCCTTGGAATAAGGAGGTCTGCCCACCCCCTTCAATCTACACTTGTCTAGTTCCAACGAAAAAGGGAGGGAGGGACAGAGAGAGACATATAGTTTGACTCATACACCACAAATATCATTCTTTTGTCTGCAGAGAGAGGATAGATGGAAAATGGATACCTCATGTTGGCTCTCTAATCCACCCACCCCATCTGATCTCTCTGAGAATCATTCTAGCTTCAAGAGGCATATGACACCTGGCCCAAGCTTTGAAACCTTTACTTTGAGCTCAGATTTCATACTATCTTCACTTGATGGAGAGTTCTGGAGAACTTAAACGCTGACTCTGTTTATAACCTGTTAATGAGCCAATGGAAGTATCAATTAAATCAGAACTTTGTCTCCATGGATGAAACAACAGATACTTATGTCATCCCTCAAGCCCTCTAATTCTTCCTTGGCTGCCATTCAAATGTTGTGGTCCATTCCATATGTTTCCCAGAACTGCAGCCTTGTGATCCGACACGTGTCTTCCAAGACAAGCTTGTTCCATCTTGCTTCTTTAAAATACTTTTTGTTTTGATAGTCACTAAATTGGACTGAAATCAGAATAGCAGACCCAACAGCATGGGCCTACAAAGATATAAAGTTCCACGCATACTTCGATGAGAGTTGAACCCTGTTGAAAACAGAAATGTCTATACAAACAAACACAGGGTTATACTATCTAGTTTCAATCCTAACTACACCAATTTAGGAGTAATGCAAATGAATCAATAGCCTTTATTTCCAGCTAAACATATCTGGAGTGGTTGTTGAGTTTAATTCTCAAAGTCTTCACCTCTAACCTTTTTCTAGGTTAGCATTCTAGATGTAAAACAAGCACTGACAGAAAGGTTAATTGTTTTGGTTGCCTTCTGAAGAAAGATTACAATATTGCATGCCAGTTAGATCACAAAACAAACCAAGAAAATTAAGATACAGCAGCCCCCAAAATCAACACCCACCCACGGTGGATCACAAATCAACAATGGCTGCTTACCCTTTGAGAAAGGGATACATGGCAATTTACCTGGTCTTTCACCTGGAAAGTAAAGCTATCCTTTCCTTTGCTAGGGGACACGCACCCAATGTTCTTATTCTTAACGCTCTTGACGAATAGTGGCAGACTCATGCATCGTACAGGGAAGAGAAGAGACGCTATCTCACTGGCCACTGGAAATCCAATAAGGATCCAATAAGGAATAAGGAAAGAATTATGGATAAGGGGAAAAACAGGGGAACATCTGCAGCTATATTGTCATATCAGACAGCAATATGACGAGGATGACATGTCCATTTATGCAGAGAAGCCAACTGAATGTAGACCAAAACGTTCAAGATAAAAGCCTGAAAGTGCCTTTATGTATGTGTGTGTGTGATTGGAGAATACTCTGGGGATCAAGGCAAAGGACATGAGAAAAGGCAAACAAGTTGCGTATTGTTGTCCAGAAACGAAGTGTGTCCCAAAGTAATCTGAAAATACACAGCTGATTAACAAATACTGCCCCAGTTCAATAGCCATCTGGTTTCTTCTAGAGGCTCCCATGGGAAACGGGACATCTGGGTGAAGTAGAACTTGCAACAAACCCTTCAAATGCCGCTGTGTTTTCTTTCCTTGCATGTAAGGTATATTTGGTCACTTAACTTTCCTCCTTTTAGCCTCTATGTATCTCTGACATCTTGGTATTTATTGCATTCTTCAGTTACGTACAGATCTACAGATCTAGGTAACATTCCTGCCTCTTGGCTATATGCTTTGCAAGGCAAACAAGGAAGGGAAGGAAAAGAATTGAAGAGCACAATATGGGGTGCAATTCAGGAGGTGATAAAAATGCAGTAGGCTAAAAACCTGAAAATCAATTTGCTGGACAGCAGGTGTAAGAACGTATGTGTTTATGGTGGAAGTCCTCTGTTAAAACTCCAGCATAGAGGAAAGGAAGAATGATCGTAGCAAGACTTTATGCCCAGATCTGCCAAATAATCTGAATTTGAACTGAGCAACATTCTAAATTCTAACACATTTTCCTAATTAATCTGGAAAGGAAGAAGAAGGAAACATTGTGGATATGGTGTCAAGAATATTTCTTGAGTTTAAAATGTAAATCAAAGATTCTCACTTTCAAAAGAGATCTCATCCTAAATGAAATGTTTCCTGTGGGAAATAAAAGGACTGAAAACTAGTAGCCAAGATGGGTTACAAAAATGGAAGTCTATTCCATCTGAACAACCCATCAAGAAACTTAACATTCCACTCATTTGCCCATACAATTGCAAAATGAAGGCATCGTCTGGATGCATCCAAAATTGCTTCAAAGTGTGATTCTCCTTCCTTAGTTCTGAGATCCCAGAGTCTGACTTGATAAATCTTTCATGACTGAGATATCTATGACGTTCCTGCCCATTCCTCTTTCAGAGAATCTAAGAAGATGACTCAAAGCACCAACACCATCCACATTTTTTCCAGCCGGTGTTGGGGATGGGGGAGGTGGTGGCAATGCAGGATGGTATGTGGATAAAACTCATGTGCACACTGTGTGTTGCTACAACTTTGTGTCTGTCTGTCTGTCTCTCTCTCTCTCTGTGTGTGTGTGCCCATAAAAAACAGGCATGTACATTTACATTTTAACAGGTCCCAGAATTCTCTAGAGCACTTTGCATTGCGATCCACAAACACAAACATACATGTCTCTAAACCAGAACCAACTGCCCACTGCATTTTTCTGCTTGCAACAGAAGAACAAAATAAATGGGTGTGTAAACCAGGATGTATAGATGGCTTATTTTATTGCTGTTGTTCTTATTATTATATGCCCTCAAGTTGGAACCAATTTATAGTCACCCTAACAGTGCTTTCAAGGTAAAGAAGAGACTTTAGCTGTGGATGGTGTTGGTGCTTTGTGTCATCTTCTTAGATTCTCTGAAAGAGGAATGGGCAGGAACGTCATGGATATCTCAGTCATGAAAGGTTTAACCACTTCCACAAGACCAGTGAGTTTCCATGGCCAAGTGGAGATTTGAACTCAGGGCTTTGAGTCCTAGTGCCTTACTCCATTCACTGCACCACACTGGGTATCATATCCTATTCTGGTTCTGATTATAGTTAATTTCTCATATGTTCAGTCCTCTTATCTCCACTCAGATATGCTTTTTTAAAGGACGAGCAAATATTTATATACAAATAATTATAGAAACATATATTTTGAATGTCTTCTTTCATTAACTATGCATGCGTGACCTTCCTTCATCAAGAATGAAATTTCCAAACGTATTTCTGCTCCAAATACACGTACGTATGTAATTATTTTTTTTTAAGCCAAGAATTACTCTGTACCGCATTGCAAAATTCAGAGAAGGGTGAAATCCAAAGTATAATTACAGTTCAATCTATAGGACATTCGTTTGAGAGCTGTGGAGCAGGTCAGTCCGCATCAGCACTAACAAAGAGCAACTTCTTCAAGCATTTCTATGTACACCAAAGGTGACTTGCTACAACATCTCAGTACACGTATATCCTCCAACACATGTCTGCCTGGTGGATTTATTTCATTTCCCCCGAAGGGAAATCAAAGAAGCATCCCACAAGTGTTATCCTCGATTGGCCCTATTGTTCTGTCATGTTTTATGCTTATGTTTTTGTTTATTTTATTGTTGTTCACCACCCAGAACATAAGAACAGCCTTGCTGGAACAGGCCACAGCCCATCCAGTCCAGCACACTGTCTCACACAGTGGCTCACCCTTTGCTTCAGGGTATTCCCAAGCAGATGTCTTCACCTGCTTAAGATTCCCTGCAAATGGTATTGACAGATATCATGCCCATCTCTCCAACCCGGAGGTTGTCCTTAGGCATCCATAATGATAGTCATTGATACCCTTGTTCTCCATGAACTTGTCCAATCCCTTCTTAAAGCTGTCAAGGCTGACAGCTGTCACCACTTCTTCTGGAAAGAGAAGAAAAGCAACTAGACTCATTTGTGGCAGGATGAAACCTGATTTATCCACACAACAGATGACCTGGACTATCCTTTGGCTGCAAGGTCAACAGGATTACTGCATGGCAATCGGCGCATGCAGCCAGGGCAGGGCAGGGTTTGGGGTTTCATGGAACATCAATGTAGTTCAAAAATGGACAAAGCAGGAGGCCTCCAATGAGAACAACCAGAAAGGTCCTGCAACGCCATCAGTAAGGCAGACCAAGCAGCCGCAAGCTCCAAACGTTATGCCTTCCGCTTCATTAAAGCCCGTGTTGCTAATCCGCATTAGCCAGAGGACATGAAACCAGGATGTGCTCCTTAAAGCACAAGGAGTTGCCCATAAGAAACCATTTCACCTATGAGTTCTCTCTTCAGCCTGTGTGCCAACATTTCCCAATCAGCCTATGCGACACTCCTCAGATCTATACGTCTCTTTATAAGAGACAGAAAAGCATCCCATTTCACTCACCTTGATCCATCACTTGTTTTTCTGGCCACCATGCAGAAGTCAAAGTAGTAGAGCTTTTTTGCGTGCTGTTGGTGTTACGAGGCAGGCGGAGGGGTAAGGAGGCAGCAGAACAGGTATTTGCCTTCTTTCCAGGCTGACGAGAAAATCCAGGAAACTGCCTGGTGATGAAGTACCTGGTAGGTCAAAGCAGAGGCACTCAGCACATAATGACTCGGGCAGGTCCTTCTATAAGGGCTCTTGGTCCTTCAGGTCTCCCTGCCTCCTTCTTAGCTCCAGCCCCGCCTTCTCCCAAGAGGCCCTGGAGGCTTTTGACTCCTTTGGGCTCTGCCAGCTGATAGATCCGTTTGATGACTGTTGGGCAAGATACACATTGGAATTTTCTTTGATCGACCTCTATTTTCTGCAAGGAGCAGTAAAACTCCCCTTTTGTTTTGGAAAAAGAGCCATTGTGAAATAAACTAACAGGCTTATCGCTCTCCTTTCCCCTTTTTTCCTTTTTTTTTTTTTTGCACGGGAACAAGGTCAGAATTTTGCCTACCTATTAAACAAATAAAGCAGGATTTCACTTCTGCTGGCACGAAGATGATAAAGAAAAATATAAATAAGCCTTTTTTTTTAAACAAAGAAAGAGATTATACCTGTGGTTAGTAGCAGTTTGAGTTATTGGAGGAAATATGGAATAGTTAATATTTCTTAATTTATAAAGTTATTGTTCCGTTATTTACTTTATTTATATCCCATTTTGTTCCAGTGACTAGAAAGGATGACATTAATAAATAAAAATTGTACTGGTGGGACAGCTCAGTGGTTGAGGAATCCAGCTGTGGACGCAAGTTCAATCCCCCTACACACACCCCGCCAGTGCCTCCTATGAGTAGAACCAGCCTGTGTGGTCTCGGGCAAGATGTCCAAAGGCACCTCCAGAACAAACAGATGGCAAGCCATGTCTGAGTACACTCTACCTGGAAAACCAATAAAAGGGTCACCGTACGTTAGAATTCACTTGATGACATGATTGTTATTATTAATAAATAAAAGACGAAACCCAGGTGAAACAAATCAAGAGTTTCATCTGGGGGAAAATGCGGATTATTATAGACAACAATACGAAGACATATTTGTTCAGTTGTACATACGCTACTTTTTCTTGCTGTGTTATTAATCTGAAATGGGTATTTTGTACACATAAGCAATTAAACACCACTTCAAGGTTTCAGATTTTTGCCTTGTTGTCTCTTCTGGCTGACCCATCTGGAAGTTGGCAAAAACCTATTAAATGAAGTTATAATAATTTGACTGCCTATTTTCAAAATCCAAGAACCAAGATAATTCAAGCTACAGTAAGCTTTTTGTCAGGAGAAAATTAACCAGGCAAATAGTAATACTGAAGGCACGCACGTGCTGCATATATAATATAAACTATTTCAAAGACGTGAGGCCAATTTGCGGCTTATAATGCCGACTGTGGACCGGGAGCCTGAACGCCAGGCCGGTGGTTTTGCAACGCTGTCGTATCAGCCTGAATGAAACAGAATCTTTTCGTTAATCTGATCACAGCGGACTGATAATATCAATGGTTTTCTCGCGCGTGTATTTTGGGTAACGCGGAGCCACATCCCACAAAACCAGCCCTTCTTATATTTTTCCTACCAGGCATGCATTTGCTTCGAGCAGCAAGTGAAAAACGGCACGCCTAAACGGTTCTCTGCAAAATCCGAACCGCAGACCTGCCCGGCCTCTTCCTCTGTTCGGCCGTGCAGGTTCTGGGAGCCGGGCTGGTGTTTCTCTCCCTCCCAACCGGTGGCGTTTGGCGGGCGGCTCCTGGGGCTCCATGAATCCTTCCGGCGTTACGCCACTAGAGGTCAGCAGGGGCTTGGGTTGGCCCTGAGCATCCGTCCCTCAAGTACGCCCTGAAACCTCGTCCTGATAGCGAGGTGGCGTCGTGGTTTTGTGCGGTTATAAGCCACGAGAGAGCTTCTTTAAAAGCCAAACAAAACTTTTTCAAACTTATATCCCCCAGCCAGCGTGGCACGTGTGTGTGTGTGTGTGTGTGTGTGTGTGTGTGTGTGTGTGTGTGTGCGTGTGTGTGCGCGCTTGCTTGTTGACAATGGCAGCTCAGGATTGCGCTAACGTTAGGATTCTCAAGGGATACTGCTTCCAAAAAGTCGTTTTCACAAGCGGTGATGCCCTTAGATACGGAGCCTTACCATCTGAGATTTGTGTCAGGCGATTTCTGCTTTGGATACTCCGCACACAGTGGAAATGGCCAGGACTCATCATGCACGGCCTTGGAGAAGACTAGGATGTGTGGCTCTCTGGCACCAGCCCTCAGTGCCACATAGCTCCACTTGCCTTGGTTTTTAAAGCAGAATAGGCCTGGAGAGGTAGGGAAGGAGGCAGTGCCAGAGCAATACATTTTGCTGCAGGTAGTGCTGCCTCTCTCCCTCTCAGAAGCTGACTGGGTTGGGAGTGGACTCTTCTTCTTCCAGTGCTGGCAAGGAGGCTGAGTCTGCCATGACCCCTGAGGCAGCATGCCAGCTCAGAGAGAGGGCAGGAGAGGCTGGATGGCATAGGCAGCACTATTCTCCAAGAGAGTAGAAGGGCCTGGGTACTCCGTGGAAAACATGTTGTTTTGGACTAACACACACACAAACCCCCACTCTCATTGTAAAATTTCCTTCCCTCACATACCCGCTGTAAGGTTTCTTGCTTTAGGAGACTGAATGTCTGAAAGGACTGGGGGATGTTTAGTTTAGAGCAGTGATTGCGAACCTTTGAGAAACCGAGTGCCCAAACAGTGATTCAGAACCCACTAGTTATTTGCAAAGTGCCAATACAACATTTTAACCTGTGAAGGAGCGATGTCGGGTACCCGAGAAAGGGCTCTGAGTGCCACCTTTGGCACCCTGTGCCATAGGTTCGCCAACACTTGTCTAGAGAAAAGAAGACTGAGGGGCAATATGATATAGCACTTTTTAAATTATTTGAAGGGCAGCCATACAGAGGAGGGGAAGGACCTGTTTGCGATCATCCCAGAATGCAGCTTTCGGCTGAATATCAGGAAAAACTGCTAGAGTAGTATGGCAGTGGAACCAATTACGTCGAGAGGGGTGAGTGCTCCAACACGGGAGGCATTCAAGAGAAATTTGGACGACCACCTGGCAGATGTCCTTTGATTTGTATCCATGCATGGAGCAGGGGTCAGACTTGATGGCCTTGTAGTCCCCTTCCAACTTCACTATTTCTATGATTCTGTGATATTTTTTCAGGGAAACAAGGCAAATTCAAGCAGGGCAGTGACTGGGGGAGCAGGTTTAAGCCTCTGCCTGTACACAGTGATCCCAAATCATAGGTGTAGGTACATTTTCAGACTAAATGAAGGAAGGAAACTCAGCTATACACCACTTGTTGAATGTAGCAGATAGTTTACTACTCTGCCACTTGAGCTGTTAAACCCTTACCTGCAATGTGAAGTGGTGGGACTGTCTTCTGGTTGACATTGATCAATTAGACAACCACCATTCTGTTCCTTTATTGGTTGTGCCATGTCCTTTAATAGTCAAAGAAGAAGAACAAGAAGCCGCAGTGGCAGTCCTAAATTTGCTTCTTAGAGAATAGCAGTTTTCCAGAAAAGTAGCTGTGTTAGGTGGAACTACACAGCAGGGGAAATATGAATGAATCCACTGTAAAGCCACACCTGGTAAACTGGGTTTCCCTGGATTAATTCACTTCAGCCAACCAAACCGAAGTCAGACGAGGGAGGTGAGGAAATCAGCCTTGTTATCACACATACCAAACCAGTGCAAAAGTATTCAATTCCATAAAAATAAAAGCTGTAGTGGCAGCAGGGGAAAAAAGACAGATTTGTGATGGAAATGTTGGGGCTGATTTGCATTGACTTTTAAGTCATGTCGTCAGTGGAAAATAATGTGAATCAGACTCTCGCAATCTTGGAATATTTGTTACAAACAAAACAGGAGCCTGTTGGTACAGTACTTTAAACAGCATTGAGTGCATTACTGTTTCCCTGGATTAATTCACTTCAGCCAACCAAACCAAAGTCAGAAGAGGGAAGGGAGGAAATCAGCCTAGTTTACAGCTTGTTAAAGTTTGAAGAAAAAAAAGAGAAAGAGAAAGCAAGGAATGAGCACAGACCCTGGAGGAAGTTTTCACTTCAACCTTGTTTCCAGTTTCTTAAAGTAGATCTGCTCTGCTCTGGTTGTCCAGATTGGCAGTACTGTAGGTACATTTAGAGCAGAGCTATCTTAAAATTCCTTCCTTTCTCTTTTCCTTTGGTCATCCAGTTGTCCCAATGCTACACTAGTAAGCCTTTGGAAGGAAGAGAGAGGAAGGCAAGGCAAGTCAGACTGAGGCACCCCATGTGGGGAGGAGGGGAGTCCAATAGCATCCAGTGTCTCCATTGCCTTGCGTTTCCTGCTTCTGTCAGAGCCAGTTGGAGTGGTTTCAGGTAACATGGCTTCAAGCCCTTCTGTATCAGCTCAAATGATCACACATACCAAACCAATGTAAAAGCATTCAATTCCATAAAAATAAAAGCTGTAGTGACAGATTTGTGATGGAAATGCTGGGGCTGATTTCCATTGACTTTTAAGTCATGTCGTCAGTGGAAAATAATGTGAATCAGACTGTCCCAATATTGGAATATTTGTTGCAAACAAAACAGGAGCCTTTTGGTACAGTACTTTAAACAGCATCAAGTGCATTACTGTAGTATCGTAAATGATAAGACATTTAGGTGTCACAAGACTCTGTTTTGTTTTGTTTTCTAGATATTATGTTCTGGGTAACACAGGTAGGCCTGTGAATAAATTTGCCAGTTTTTCATTGGATCTCTATTAAAGAAGCTGAAAATTTCCTAGTCAACCAAAGAGAAAAACAGAATGTAAGGAAAACTCAGAGGACCACTGCCTTACCATTTATCCCACATTTTGTTACACTGTTGGTGCAGTTCAATGCAATCTATTTTGCTGCTACGACACAACATAGAGCATAGAATTAAGCAGCCCACCTGTACCTTTCTGCTTCAGCGATGGGGTTAGTCCTTTTTTGGAGCCAGGCCGGGGCAGTGAGAACCTCATCGTATGAATGCTTCAAAATGAGATCACACCCGGCGAAGTGACCCTTTCTGGTTCAATCTGGTTTCCCTGTCTTGACACACTGTCACTTTTAGGTGAGGCTGTTTGATCACTGAAGTAAGCTTACTGGGTTTGATGAATGATGTGAAGGCTACATATAAAGTTTCAAAGCAGTTCTCCCAAAGACGCCAAATGTAAATAACTCTCTTTACTTGTTCTAAGTTTCCATGAAGAACAGGGTAACTGGGAACAAGTGACAGTTCTTTAAAAATAAAAAAGGTTACACTTTCCCCCACCTCAGTCCTTAGCTGTGAGGTCTGTATTCCCTTTTTTGCCTTGACATACTTTGAGGATGTTTGAGCAAGTCCAGAATATAGATCCTAAATGCTGTATATTCTGTCACATCAACATTTAAGTTTGCTCTATTTCAAGGTGCCTTCTGTTTGAAGACTTATCCTGTTCAAGTCCAGTTTAAAGGTGAAACCCTGTTAAAAGGGAGCCGAAGATCCTTGAAGACTGAGCAAATGTGTAGCTCATCTGGTGAAAGCCTTATCTACCATGATAAGATATATCGAACTTCTATTTAAATTAGTCGTCGTCGTCTTCTTCTTCTTCTTCTTCTTCTTCTTCTTCTTCTTCTTCTTCTTCTTTGCATTTGTCTCACTTGGTGGTGGGGTTCACTATTCTTCTTTTGGCCACTTGGTGTGGTCATGGGCTAGGTCAAGCATCATGTGTGACTAAAAGTTCAGCAACTGTTTAAAATAAAAGATCTATCGCACTATTGTATGACTTGTTGTGCAGAGTGCAGATTGCTGGTCAGCAATTAACGAAACTGAACATCGCCTTGGTGTCATGGAGACGAAGCTGCTGCATGGACCTCTGGCCTCACACAAAAGGATTGTGTGCACAATGATTACATCAGAGCAAAATACAGCATTGTACCTATTGCTGACAAGATGTGTGAAGTCCGACTGCATTGGTTTGGACATGTCCTACATGCCAATGAGGAAACTCTGGCCAAAAGGGTCTCATCCTGTAGGTCAGCGGATCCCAACCAAGGGGTTGTCCAAAACAGCGCTGGACGAACACCCTGGAGAAATTGCCAAATCTGCACTTGAATTGTATTTTATGTAGATTTATGTGTTCCCACTTTCTTCCATTTGTTGATCCATTCTCATTTTTTTTTGGAAACCAATAAATGGCTGCTCCAGAGGAGGCAGTGTCCTAAATTGTTAGGCTTGACTCTACTAATAAATGCATGTGTGGGGACTTGCCTACACAGGCTCAAATGGAGTTGGTTGGCTCGGACTAAGGTTTGCTTAAGGTCATGTAGGAATCTGGTATGCCATTTGATGCAATCCTTGCCTCCACATGACATATACATCTCAAATGACCCTCTGGTCCTCTTCAAGAAAAGAAAGAACACAAGGGGGGACCCAAACAAGCTCTTTTCTATCTCTTCCTTCTTCTGGAAGGAAGCTTTCAGATTTTCAAAAAATTAAATAAATTATACTTTCAATTCTAATAGGCTTTAAAAATTACTTTGTTTCCTCACTCTGCTTCTCCATGGATCAGAAGACATTTTTAATTTCCCAGCATCAAGTGGATAAGCTTTACAATATTTTGGAAACTGTAACCGGCCAGGAAATTTAAAGCCACTGGTTAAACTTTGGTTCAATACTAGTGATCACACATGGTAGAAACAAACAAAAATGGAGTGATCCTACCCACGTCTAAAAAGGTATAGCCCCTGGCAACGAGCCAGAAAAGTTCTGGTGAACCTTCAGCATTCCAGATGTTTTGGACCACATCTTCCAGAATTCCAAGCCTGTGTTACCAATGACAAAGGGCTGTGGGAGTTGTGGTCCAAAACATCTGGAGTGCCGAAGGTTCACCACCACTGCTTTAGGGTTTACATTACGTGGCCACCATGAAAAGGAGTGAACTGGCCTGTCCCAGCAATGAACCAAACTGTAGGACTAAGTCCCATGTAATAACCACTGGAGTGTTTGTCTTGATGAAAAATGCACTCAGCAGTAAGTGGGCTGACCTCAGCCTCTAGTTTTGTCATAATCAGCTATGAGAGCAGTTAAATTTCAAAATTTGCTCATAAGGATGCAGCAGCAGCAGCAGCAGCAGCAGCAGCAATTGAGGGTGTGGGTATGCTGCCAAAAGTGTTGTGGGAACTCCAAAGGAAGTGATTTGTTGGGCGTGAGAGTAGAAAAAGAACTGGAGGAATGAGGAAAGTTGTCTAGACGGAGTGAAGGGGATATTTCTCCAGGGTACATAAAAGGAGTGGAGCAAACAGAGACAGTGCCATGCCAAAAAAAAAAAAAAAAAAAAAAAGGAGAATGGAGATGGTTGGCTTAAGTGTAAAGAATAACTGTGGAGTTATTTCCCCAATCAGCACCATGTCCTGGACACACCACTCCTTATGGTCCAGGGCAGTATCTGGAATCATTAAAACATCTCAAATCGAGACTACCATGATGTTTCATATCTATGCATGTTTACTCATTTGTCCCCCATATGCTCAATGAGCAGAAAGATTCTGGTTGGGATACTCTGGGGACAACCTGATTTGCACTGGCAGTTGACAAATACTCCAGCAAAGCAAATGAATTTTCTAGCCAAAGGCAATGAGTGTTTTTGTTTGAGATACTGTATCTGCCATTTGCAGAAAAGCTCTCTGCAAAGAAGCAGACATCCCTGTTTTTGTACAATGTAATTTACACTGGAGTATTTGCTGCACAAATGAGGGCCAGTCTGTCCCAAGGAGATCTAGAGGTGGCCTGAAGTAATTTGTTCTGGGGTTTCTGCAGATATTTCTTGTATATTTGTATGCATCTGGATCAAAATAGCAATGTGGATCCTGCAAATGGAGAAAATAAAAGGTTTTGACTTGAGGGGGTTAGTTGTGCAGCACCATTAACTTTAGGAATCTGGTGGATCTTCAGGTTACAGACAATCCCCCTACCAGATTCCTTTATTCTGCCATGTTTGTCCTGCAGTACACATGTTTCTTGAGTGTGGAAGATGTCCCCTTAAAGAACACAGGCAATACCCTGGCTTGCCCACCTATGGGCAGTAACGGCTTAGCAGAAATCAAAGCACTGCATGAGTGGCACCCACCTACCGTGGAAGATATACAGCCACAAAAATAGAGGTTAAAAGGGTCTGCATTATGTCACTAGTACAGGAGAGGCTGCCTGTAGCATGGGGGGAAAGGAGCAGACAGCTGAGATGGAGGAATGGCAATGATAGTTCCCTCTCTGTGTTTGCACGTGTGGATATGCATCTGATATATTCTGCAACTGTCAGGCAAAGACCTCCCTCTTCAGGCAAGCTTTCCCTGAATGAGGGACTACCTACTATGTGACTTTATATGGATTACTATACATGATTGCATTGACTGATTTCATAAGAACACCAGTGTTTTCCAAGTTGCTTTTCACCCCTCATAATGGATTTTTCTTTTCTTCTTGAGTGCTCTTTGTAGCTCTCATGTTACCTTTTAATGTTCTAAGATGCCTCTTCAAACTCCCTCTTCTTAACTTGAATGATGTCTTAAATGGTATGGATTGCATATTGTCCCTTATTATTGTCAGCCACCTTGGGTCCTTTTCCAAGGAGAAAGGTGGGGTAAAAATATTCAAAATAAATAAATAAATAAATATATCCTATTTAATAGGGGCTTGTAAGAGCAGTCCCTTGCAAGGACGTTGGCTGCTTGTCACAGTGTCTGCTCCACCACCATGGCTATCGTCAGGTCCACGGTTTGTCTGTTCATAGAAGTTCTCCCAACATTTGGACCACACCGGAAATCTGACTGAGAGCACCGGGGCAGTGGCATCAGAGAACCCAAACGTGCAATTTTTCTGAGTCATGAAATGGAAGCTCAGGATGTCAGTAATCCAGGAAGTAAGTAATTGCAAAATAATAAGTTATATAACAGGTGTCTGCATTAGGCTGAAGACCGATAGGTGTACTTCAAAGCAAAGAGCTCAAGGAACTGCAAACGTGTCAATAGTTAATGGTTTTCAGAATTAATACTGTGTACGAATGAATTAGATACGAATGCCACTCGGTTCACTTGCCTACCCAACCAGGAAACCATGAGGGTCTCTTCAGTGAGGGTCTCGTGTCTTAAATAAGTGGAAAGGAAGACTCACCAATTCCTAGGTGGCGGAATTAGAGTACTTAGACAGGTATGCCCTGAAAGTTGTGAAGCCCTTTATGTGGACTAGAGACTTGTTCTTCCAGAACTTTAAAATTCTAGTGACTACGAGGAAGAGGCAACAAATAGGCATGCAAGCAGGGAGGGGCATGAGTGATACATTAGCACTTAAGTTCTCAGCATACTAGAGACTGTCATTAATGCACAATAGGAGAGGCCAACTCATGTGGTTCCCATATCCACGTTTGGTTGCTCCCACTGGTTCTTGCCATTGCAGACTTGGTGGTGGCAAGGGCTGTTATCATCATCACTATGAAAATCAGTGCAGCTTCCTCCCAGTAATTTCCTTCTTGGCCTGCCTCTCTCCTACAGCCTGCCTTCCCAATGGCTGTAAGGTATAACCACTGGTATAATGGTAAATATTAGGGATAGGCACAAAACGAAAAACGAAATTCTCTTTAATCATTTTGTTATGTAACGAAGCAAAACAAAACGAAATGATGGAAGCAGCATTTTGTTACAGACAAAATGAAACAGTCTTTTTTTCATTGAAATGAACTGTTTCATTCCATCTGTAAACTGGTGGCTTACCTGCGGGTGTTCCGCCACCACCGCTGCTGCCGAGAGACCACCCAGCCAGGTTGGAGAGGGTGAGTGGCTGGCAGGCCAACTTAGAGTTACTAGGGATGGCCCCCCGAAACAGAACAAAACGAAACACCATTTTTCTGTTTCATGCCCATCCCTAGTAAATATGATAGTGATGGTATTATAGTGACTCCAACAATACAGGTAGCTTATTTGGTCTATAATTGCGAAATGAGGAGCAGGTCTTTTAATGACCATTCAAGATCTAACCATTAGATATGGGCACAAAACCAAAAAATAGTGTTTCGTTTTGTTTCTGTAGTAGACATGGGCACGATCAGAAAAAATGATGTTTCGAGTTTTCGTTTGTCGGAACGGGTCCGTTTCGGGTCGTTTCCGTTTGTCGCGAAATTTTTCAAAAAATTGTTGTTTTATTGTTTCGTTTGTTGTTTGTTGTTTCCACTGCGATTTAGTGCAATTTGACTTCCCAGAGCATAGGGGCATCCCGCAATCAGGGCCGGTGCTAGGTGTTTTTGCGCCCTAGGCAGTGGGCAGGGCGGGGGGCGGGCAACGGGGGGAGGTGCGGGCAGGCGGCGGTGGCGGGGGGCCATGGGCGGGTGGTGACAGCGGCAAGGGGGAAACGGGGGGCGAGCGGGCGAGCGGCGGCGAGGGCGGGCGGGTGAGTGGGCAGTTAGGATATCACTTAGGATAGAGGTTCTGTTCTTGGCTTGCACCCCAAATGTGTGTGTGTGTAAGCAAATTGAAGTTGGAAAAAGAGAAAATAAATGGTAGTATATAATATATATTTAAAATAAATCCATACCTCCCACTCCCAGTCGAACCTCCCCCTTTATCCAATATCAGAAAAATATCCTCACAAACTGCCAGAGAAGAAATAAAGAATAAACTGCTATTCCCTTCAGCAGACAAAGCTGCAGGGAATCAAAGAAATTATTTTCTAAATTCAATTCCCTCCCTGCCTGCCTAACTTAAATCCTAAAGCCTCCAGCCTCCCTCCTCAATCTCGATCGGATCACACCAGCACCAGCAGCCAGCCCTCCTCCCTCAACCACATCCATACACCCGACTGCGATTTCTGGAATGTGCCAGAAGGATGCCCTCCGAGACATCCAGAAGTGTCAGTCAAAAACCTGGCGATGCCATTGGTGGAATGGTTCAAAAAATTTGCATGGTCCCATCCCATGCCCAGCCCAAATGGGCATGTCTAAAAAAATAAAAAATAAAATAAAATAAAATAAAATCAATACGACGTTTTATTGCTATAAAAAAACCCATTGCTGCTACTATTAAAATTCAAGCATTTAAAATAAATAAATTTCACATGTTTCTGTGGTGATTTTGTGTGTTTTTTGACCACGATTTCAAAAGAAAAATTGCGGTCGCCATTTTGGATCCCCCCCCCACTGGATGGCATGGCGAGACGACGAGGATGACACCCCCCCCCCAGCCTGGTGCAAGCAGCCCAGGACAGGAGAAGAGGGGGGAAAGGCCGGGGACCCCCCAGAAACCACCCCTCTGGTAGGTGGCAAAAGCCTCAGGCAGGCATATTTTCGCCTGCTTTTTTGGCCGGGAGTCGGGTTTTTTTTAAAAAAACTTTTAAAAACTTTTTCTGTGCTTCGTAATTTCGCATTGTGTGATCGTCGCGATGCCACAAACAAAAACGAAAAACCCGACCAAATTTTTCTTTTTTTGGTTCGAGTTCGAGTTCTGACGGCTTAATTATCGTTACCGTTTCCGTTATGTAACGGAAACGAAAAACGGAAACGGAAATGAAAATTTCACCGAGTCGTGCCCATGTCTACCTAGCACTATATTGGCAAGCCTGTAAAAAAAGAAAAGAAATGAAATGAAATTGGAAGGGAAACTTAAAGGAGGGACCCAGGCATGTGGGGAAGAGATGGTTCAAATGGGCGGTCGCAGCCCTGCCTCTCTGGTTGCTGCTGTCGCCAGCTGGAAAGACTTCAAAATACCATTGCACTGCCTGACATGATGCAAAATGATGAAATGATGCTGCACCCCCTCGGCCTCCCTGATTTGTGGAGTTTGGGCCTGTAACACCTGCTGAGGCCTCCAGGGCACTGGCTCATTGCCGACCCGCAGCTTCTCCATTTGACCCTTGTCTGGCCTGGCTGATTATGACCGCAGGGGGGGGGAGCATGCTGGAATGGGCAGCTGTGATTGCATCTGCTTCCTTCAGGGACACGGTTCTTCCTGCTCAGCTGAAGGACACCATGACCCAGCCCATTCTTAAAAAACCTGGCTTGGCTGCCAACGATTTTTTAACTACCATCCGATAGCCAATGTTTCCTTTGTGGGCAAGGTGATCGAGTACTGTGTCTTCTTTCCTCACTTCATGTCAAAACCAGCAGTGCACAATTATGGATGGCAGCACTGATTCGCCACTTTCTTCCTGCAAGAGAATATTTCCCACACAGAGCTTTTGGATGCATAATAATGCCACACATTTCATGCAGAGAATGTGGCGGTTGCACAGGTTATATCAGCAGTGAAGCCTTGAGAGTAGGCAGGCGTGGCACTTGCTACCTTAAACAGAAACCGTGAGGCGTAATTAATGTCTTGCGTACAATCGAAGAGGTTTGGAGCACTGAACTGCTTTCTTTGCAAGCCCCATTGCAGTGCAATTCCATGCATGCTTCTGTTGTTGTTACACGCTGGCCAATTGCTTCCGACTTATGGTGGCCCTAATAGGGTATCCAAGGTCTGGGAGATATTTAAAGAGTGGTTTTTACCAACCCCACCTCCCAACACATTTCCTGTGGATAAGTGGGGATTTTGTCTAAATCTCCTGAGACTTTGAGCCCTATCCCACGGCCTTTAAAAGCTGCTTTTTATGTCAAGGAAAGCCGTCTCTAAAAATTGTGCCCCCACAATCATTAGGCTTTTCCAGAAAAAAACTCGGCCATGCCCCCTGAAGTTCACCCCAAGTGCTTTTTCCTGAACCACCACTGGGGTTCTCTTTTTTTGTGGCACTTCCTGATGCACCTTTTAAATGGACTCTTAGGATGGTGGGGACCCAAAGAGCTGGGTTTTATCCCTTTATTACCGGCTTTCAAGTGCTGCCTTGTGTGTGTGTGTGTGTGTGTGTGTGTGTGTGTTTAACTCATATACAGTGGTACCCTGACTTAAGAACAGCTCGACTTACGAGCAATTCGACCTTAAAAGTGGAAAACTGTTGGCATGTTAACTGCCGCCTTACAAATTTTAGATATGGTCTGCTCGACTTACAAATATTTTTTCCATATTTTTTATTTTTTAACTTATTTTTTCAATTTTTTAGATAGGTGCCCCGACTTAAGAGTAGTTCGACTTAAGAGCATGCATTCAGAATGGATTAAATTCGTAAGTCAAGGTACTGTACCACTGTATCATTCTACCCTGTCTGCCTGCCTGTTCTTAAGTGTGCTGCTGGAGCTCCAGGAGCCCTTGCAGGCCGCCATTCTCCCTGTTTTGAATTTCACCACGCAGTGGTGGGGTGGTTATCTCGGCCCTGATCTTAACTCCTCTGGACCATCATGGCATAGCTTCAATTAGAAGCCTGGTGGCTTTTTTCCCCCCAGCACTGACCACGTGGCCCCAGGGGCCGGGTCAGCATTTTAATTATTATTTTTATTTTTTTAAACATTTTACAGTGCCGACCATGTTGCTCCCCAGCCAGGTTGGCACTTATTTTAATTTTTTAAATTTTATTCTTTTTTTACAGCCCCGATGTCAGGGCTTCCCCCCCCCTTCACAGCTGAGAGGCGCTGGCATGGTGCCAGCACCTCTCTAGCTTGCTTCCCCGCAGCTGGGCAGCACAATTTTTTAATTTTAATTTTTATATTTTTTAAAATTTACAGCATCAACCATGCCACTCTCAGGGCTGTGTCAGTGCTTTAAAAAATTAAAAAATTAAAAAATTAAAAAATAATTCTTTATTATTGGTTGCCAATAGTAATTTAAAATGACCCATTTGTATCTATGCCCCGCTATAGGATCCAAGGAGAAACTGTGTCCATGTACATTTTGAAGTAGTTACACAGGGGTGAACCTCACCACTATTTAAAGCATTTCTCTTGCACCTTGAATAAAACCAAAAGCATTTCAGTGTTTCCTGAAAAGGTATGCTAAGCAGAGTCTAGGACACAGAGGCTAAAAAAGCCGTAAGGTGTTTCTTCTCCATGTTAGTATCATTGTGAATTGTGAAACAGTTGAGCTGGAAGGAACCCCAGGGATTAGAGATGGGCACAAAACAGAAAAAAAATTGTTCTGTTATTCGTTATTTGTTTCATTATGTAATGAAACGAATAATGAAAATTGTGATGAAATTGGAACGAACCGAACAGAACCATGAAAATCAGGTTCATTACGTTTTGTTTTCATTAATGGCGACATGCAACGAAATCAGCTGTTTTTAAATGTTAAAAAACATCCTGAATATCCATAAAAGCCCAGCGATAATTATTTATTCTGCCTGATAATACCTACCAGGGGGGTTGGGGTCCTTAAAACATGCATTTATGTCTTTTCTCAGATCGCTGTATTTTTTTCCTTTAAGGGGAGTTAGGGGACATCGACCCAAAATGGCTCCTAGATGCCTAATATTGATTTCTTGGGTATTAAAACGCCCTGGACATCCGTAAAAACACAGTGATAATTATTTGAAATTATTACCTACCAGGGGGTTTGCAGTCCTTAACATGTTTGTTTTTGTCTTTCTCCCATTGTGATGTATTTTTTCTTTTCCCTTTAAGGATGACACAAAATGGATTCCAGCCACAAGATGGATGCAAGCCATGTGATGGGATCATGTACATTCTTGGACAATTTCAACCAATAGCATGCCCAGGTTGCAGACTGGGTACGTATGGCAGTCACGGGGGCATAAAAAGCTCTGGCAGCCTCCGTCCTCCTTGCAGTCTGTGGTGGGAGTTAGGGTGGGATAGCTGTCTCTGCGACTCGTTACTTTAGGCCAGCCAGGCAGGTGTGTGTCTCTGTGTTCCTGCTCGCTGCAACCTTAGGGGAGAGAAAGAAGAGATTTCTCTTGCAGCCTCCCAGTGTGCATGCGTACCTCTCAGTGAGTACCCTCCCCGGCCCCGCAGTGCACTCACTCTGCGGCTGCCTTACGCCCTGGGCAATGCCTGCCACTGCCTTTGCAGCCTCCCTGCGTACCTAGTCTATACTGTGTCTCTGCCAGCATCATTTTTTTAGTGTTTTCCCTCTGGTCTGGGGCATTGGGGGACGTCCGCACGCAGAAATGCTTTAAGTCGCGCAAAAAGCAGGTAAAAACGAAAAATGAAAAAATGAAATGAATTTTTTTCAAAAAATTCATGAAAAACGAAAACAAATCGAGACAGGCCCGCAACTTTAGGCCAGCCAGGCAGGTGTGTGTCTCTATGTTCCTGCTGGCTGCAACCTGGCTCTTAGGGGAGAGAAAGAAGAGATTTCTCTTGCAGCCTCCCTGTGTGCGTGCGTACCTCTCAGTGAGTACCCTCCCCGGCCCCGCAGTGCAGTCACTCTGCGGCTGCCTTTGCAGCCTCCCTGAGTACCTAGTCTATACTGTGTCTCTGCCAGCATCATTTTTTTAGTGTTTTCCCTCTGGTCTGGGGCGTTGGGGGCCGTCAGTGCGCGGAAATGCTTTAAGTGGCGCAAAAAGCGGGTAAAAATGAAAAATAAAAAAACCAAAATGAAATTTTTTCAAAAAATTCACAAAAAATGAAAACGAACCAAAACGGACCCGCAATGAAAAACAAAAAAACAAAATGGCATTTTTTCGATTCTTGCCCATCTCTACCAGGGATTACTGAGCCCAGCTTTTTGCTGAAGGAGAAAATCAATATCTAAAATTCACCAGTCAAATGGCCAACTGTCTCCTGTTTAAGGACCTCAAATGCAGGGGATAGTCCACCAGCCTCTGAAGCCATCCATTCCGCAGTTTAACACATATGTGAACTATCAAAAAGTTCTTCCATCATGGTTAAGGAGAGCAGTGGCTACTAGGGAATGGGGTTTCTGGAATAGGAAATATAATACCTGATCACTAATGTAATTGAGTGACACGGCACACCTATTGAATTAGCTTTCATGAGCTCAAGATGCAGGAATCAGGGAAAAATACCTTGAGAATTCTACCACTGTTAAGATCTCACATTGTAAATATGTGCTTGATTTTTTTTTTATTTTTTGCCCCCTGCACCTTGTTTGCTCCCAACAACACAAGCAGGAAAATCAAATCCATTTTTTTTTAATTCTGAGAAAGAAAACATTTCTAGTGAAAGGTGACTCATAGAACATGTGTTCATATTTTGGTGATGTGCTATCTTAACAGCTTATCTCCAATTCAAAATGTTGGATTTTTTTTAAAAAACCCACTAAACACTAAATTATTTTTACTCTGTACTTTACAGTTATATTTATAGACAAAACGGACCTGCTGATGATTTTGAGTTCTTTGCCCCCCTATGGCTAAATAAATAGGCAAGACAATATATTGGGAGGGAAATTGGACCATACCTTATTGAGTACAACAAGTAGAGAGGGGGATGCCACCCGGTGGGGAACCATTGGCCCTAAGGTCTCCAGGGGATCTCGCCCAACCGTATCATCAAGGTGGGCAGGTTCTGCAGCCCCGAGGGGGTGCTGTCCATGAGCAGCACCCCCTTGGCCAGTTGAAGGTATGCCATTCAACCCCCATTGGCAGGGGTACCATCACATGACCGGTCCTGGCCCCGGTTGAGTTACAAAGGCCTCCTTGCCTCGGCTCTGTGATCACAGGATCTGCAGAGCTGTGGGGTTGGAGGGGTATGACTTGTTAACAATTTGGAACTCACCGGATGCTTTCCTTCCCCGCACTACCACCACAACCATGGGCATACCTAGCTAAGCCCATGCCTTCCCCTCATGCTGGCCATAGCCCCTTCTGGATATTAGTAAAAGACGAGTGTACACCATCGCTCCAATACAGTTGCAGCTTGTTGACACTGATGTTCCGGTGTCCAGTGACCGAGTCGCCGACTTTCAGCATCTCACGGCAGACTTCCCTGCTGATGCCCCTATGGCCACAATTCATCCATTGCAGGTCTCACTCCACCTTCCAGGCCCTCCTGGGGATGATAGTGGACCAGACCATTTGGGTGTTCGGGAACCATTCCCACGAGACCCTTAGGTCTTCCATGATGCTCCTGGTGAGAGACTTGCTCATCTGCCTTCCCAAGTAGTTGCTGCCCATGTGCAGCACTAGTATATCAGGTGGCTCCCGCTGGGCCATGTGCCATGATGCTGGCAGGATCTCCAACCATTGCATGCCCTTGCGCCTGTACCATATGCTGTTAGCCCTGATGCCCAGTCTGAGTTGTATTCCCCACTGCGACCGTTCGGAGTGCTTAGCAGCTCAGTACACAAAGCTGTGTCCCAAGATCAGGATCCACGTGGTCCCTGTGGTCCCTGGGGGAAAAAGCAGAAGAGAGAGGGGTGGGCAAGCACTTGCACTGGGAAAGGGGGCGCACGTACGCCGGCAGTATCTGCACCACTTTAACTAGCAAGCAGTTTTGCTTTACATTTTGGTGCCAAAGAGCGAACCAGCCAATTATCTTGTTCCCCCTCTTGTAATGTATTTCTATATGATTGCTGGTCTCCATCATTATCTAAACATTTTCTTGTTCTCCGCTGTGTTTGTGGCAGGCAGGATGCTGAATTTTCATCTACATCTCCATCTGCTTGGTACTGCTGCGCAGGGCAGGGCAACTGCGTATCTCTTGAAAACACCCCCCCTCCCCAAAACTTGCATTTTCCTGCAAGCAAATGTTGTTGGCCAAATATCGCCTTTTAGCTTTTCAAGCTGGTGAATGATCACACTGCTTGGTGATGTATGCTATTTACTTCATTCCTCCATCTTTCTTGTTTGGGTGCCATGAGGTGCTTTGTGCTGTTGCGTTATCTGCCTTTCCCATGTGGGCCTATCAAGGGGCTCAGCAAGTAAAAGCCATGCCTGAGGCTACCCTGAGAGAAATCCACTTTGACCCTCAGTTTCTTGATCAATGGGATGGGTGTTCCACAGCATGGTGACCTTCTTCTCTGAGAGTCATAATTAAATGCTTGCCCAGCTGTCTTAGACACCAGAGAAGTTACACTGTGCCTGTTGTGAAGGGTTATATTATAGGATACTATAAAACACAGGGCTGGCTTCTCATTTCATCAGAGATACCAGCCTGTGCGTTGGCCGTGCTAAATATGGCTATGGACAGCCTTGTGCAAGTACATGTGATCCAGAGGTGCAAAGCTTCCTTCCCTGAACAAGAAATAGCCATGCACATAAATGTTGTAATGATGAAGATGTGTCATCAAGTTGTTACTTACTTAGGATAGCCTGCCCAGGGTTTTCTAGGTAAAATGTCCTTCTGCTGGAAAGCAGAGTCAGGATTGGAATGCCTAGCCTCTGGCACCTGCACCCAGATATGCCAACCCACTGAGGCGGACAAGGTCCCTGGTGATTTTATACATTCAGCCTTGAAACATTTGTTCCTTTCGGGGGGGGGGGGCAACTTTTCCAGGTTTATCAGAAGAGAACATACTTGTAGCACATATTGACCAACATCTGGTGGTATCCTCTGCAGGTTGATCCAAAAGTAGCTCCCTTCTGTTTTGTTTAAGGAGCTTGCAGAGATATAGACTATACCCACTGTAGCAGTGCCTAGTCATCTCAGATTGTGCAGCAGTGTCACAGGTTTTGTGACCTGTGTTTCCCTCCTGGCAAGGTTGGCATGGACCTGATGTGTGCTTGACAGCATGAGAGAGAGAGAGAGAACTCCCATTGTTGCCACAGGCTACTTGAGTCGTCCCAAGCAGGAGTGGAGCTCCAGCTGGTGTAAGCCACAGATGAGCTTATTCCCATAGCAGGGATAGGGTGGTGCCCTTGCCAAGAGCTTTGGAAACCAGGTCAGAGCCAGAAAAGAATATCTAGTGAGTCGGTTCAGGATTTAAAGCCTTGTTTTATTGCAGCACAGTCTGCAGTCCAACTTGTCCCAGTAACACTCCGATCAGACGGCTTTACAACAGTGGTTCCCAACTTTGGGTGACCCAGGTGTTCTTGGACTGAAACCTCCAGAAACCCTGGGCAGCACAGCTAGTATAGAAGACTTCTGGGAATTGCAAACCAAGAACAGCTGGGTCACCCAAAGTTGGGAACGACAACTTTATAATGCAGTAAAACAGAGCTTCTGTGTTTGATCTTGCTATCATGCTCTAAAACAAATTAGTTTTCAATGTGGTTTTCTTCCTCTTTCCTTCTCCCTCTGTTTTCCTCCTCCTCCTCCTCCTCCTCCTCCTCCTCCACCTGCCCCATAAGAAACATAGATGAGCTGAGTTCTGAACTAGCATTTCCCCCCACCATTATGGAACAGTAAGCTGCCTTCTTTTCTTACCAGAGTTTTAACAGTGGCATGCTATACTGCTAGAAGATCTTGGACCAGTGCCTGTTTTTCTTTCGGATGGTGATGACTGGCTAAACAGATTTAAGACAGACACAGCGGCAGGGGCAAGAGGGAGCTTATTTCAATGAAGCTTCTATGGATGAGTAAGAATAAATATCTGCAATGTATTGTGTTGGGTAGTAAGAAAGAGCTGGCTGGATAACTCAGTGAGATGGAATGCCAGGCAGTGGCCTGGAGTTTGATTCCTCACTTTGCCGCCTGGGAAACAAGCCTTAGGCAACCTTTTCGGTCTTAGAATGCCATCAGAGGAAGGGAATGGCAAGCTGCTTCTGAATATTCTATACCAGTGGTTCTCAACCTGTGGGTTCCCAGATGTTCCTGTACTGAAACTCCCAGAAATCCCTTCCAGCACAGGGAGTGGTGGAGGCTTCTGGGAGATGCAAGCCAGGAACATCTGGGGATCCACAGGTTGAGAACCACTGCTCTATACAGTACCTAGAAAACCCTGGCAAAAGGCTGCCATAAGTTGTAATTGACTTGATGACACATCCTTAGTAGAAGGAGCAAGAAGAAAAGGGAAGAATCTGACAGTCTTTTTAGACACAATGGACATGAAGATGCTATTGTCTATTATTGCAGAAAACCTCTGGAATTAATTCTGCCCCCTGCCAGTCACTGCCACAAAGAAATTATAGGAGCACACGAGGGCCAAACAAGCACAAGGATTGAAACGTAAGATATCCTAGTACATCTCACAAAAATCAGTGACAGGTTTATTGGACTTCAATAAATCTGCCAGTGTGTAAAGGTCCTTCTTTCTGTCTTATGTTCCTGTGTGTTTGTGGTTGACAATAGCAGCACCATTCCCTTCAACCTCTAGGTATAACTATCCAATGAGTCCTCAGCTGAATTTTTAGCCTAGAATGCACTGCCCAAAATTAATATGTGGCTTTACTAATATAAAGATGGTCACATTTCTCTTTACTTCTATTCCATGTACCCTTCACAAAATCTCTGAGCATCCTAACCATAGCATTTCCATCTGCCAGCTTCTTTTCTTGAGAGATTGAAACATTTTGCTGTTCATCCAAGTAGCTTCATCAGTCTGAGGAAGGTTAATGGCAAGTCCTCCATTTTATAGTTCACCTTGATTTCACATCACCCTGGTCTGAAAAGGCTCATAAGTTGGGGCGATCGCCTGAACAGGCTCGTTAGATCAACAATAACCTGAATAGGTTCATAGGGAGACCATGATCCGAATAGGCTCATTAGATGGATAATGGCCTAGGGTGTGTGAAAGTCCCACCTATGCAACCTTTCCCAGCACCTATTAATTATGGGTTGTTAGCTATGGCCTTGCTGGTGGAGGTGTGAAGTGCTTCTGATGTCTGAGAATCTTCACAGACATCTCCCAGCTTGAAATGTATAATTATTTCAAATGAAACAAGATTGTAGCCGCTGTCAATGGATATATCACTTGACCTTTGCTACCTTGTTCAAATTGTGCTCTGAGTGGATACCCTTATTCTCACGTACTCAAGTTACATCACTGCAGGACAAAGGAACGCTCACATTCCCTCCGGCTTTTCCTCCCACAGTGTCAGAGAGGCCTTCTTGTTGGGCATTTCATTATGACCAGTAAGACCTGGAGGAGGTGACGTATGGCATTATGTGGTAGATAACAGTGCTTTCCAATCTTGTTCCGCCAGCAGCTCCCATTGACCCCCCTCAGGGTTTTAAGCTATTTCATCTTAACAGGATATGATAGGAGTGGATTGTTTGTGGCCAGCTGAGGTAAGAAAGATCACCAGCATATGTTCCCAACTTACATTTGTTGGGATATCTTTATAAGTGTTCATGCTTGGTTGGTGATTGTCATGACAATCCAGTATGCCCAAATCCTGCACTCATGGCAGCATCACCACCTTTACACATTCTCCCAGGTGACAATCTGCACCTGAGGGTTTTCTGGGACAGGATTAGGCCCTTTAAAAAGGTTCCTGAGGTGATTGCTGAGGGGAGATTGCTACTTTTCTTCTTGGAAAGCACTTCAGCAAGAATAGTGACCTAACTAGATACTGGCCCATACTGGTATCTTCTTCATATCCATCAATTTGCTTATTTTTTTCACCTCTAGTTGTTGGGTCTGATGAAGTGTCTTGCCTTTAAGCCCTACTGTTCTTACACTGACAGAAGTTCGATGAAAAATATACTGTCCTCCCAAAGAAAGGCTGTGGTATATGTTCCATCTGACAAGTGTTTGGGAAAGGCGAGAAGTAAATATTCCAGCAATCATTAAGTATTTTGAGATGCATTCGATCCAGTGATTTCAGAGGAACCAATGTCTAAATCAGTATATTTTTATAGATATAAAAACTTCTTTCAAAGGGCAACTATCTCAGTGGGAGATTTGTGATAGAAAATTTACAAGGAAGGGAGAGAGTATTATTTTCCCTCATTCCCTATGTGGTGGGCAAATCCAGATCCGGTTTTGAGTCATTTACTTACCTCTTGTGATTCCGAGCACCTTAAGCCATGTTGGCCTTTTGCACATCTTCACAAAGCATGGTCTGAATCAAGCCTGGAAGAAGGAAATCTTAATGCAACCCACCTTTGCCAAATATTTAGCAAAGATTGCTTGTCAAATCTAATTAATGTGACTTGGTGGCCAAGTTATGCACTTAGCTCTTGTGCATTGCATCACCTCAGAAATAGGCTGGTGAATGCTTTTTCGTTCTTCTTGAGAGAAATGCTGGTGCTTTTTCTTGACAATTGTGTTCAGCAAAGTTCACCTCCTGGTGGGTGAGATACGGCTACATTACTTTGGGGTGCCTGAGGTTCAACATCTACCACATCTTTCACCACACTAAAGTTGGGAACTGTAGCCATCCTGTTTCTGCATTTTGTTTAAATGCAAGTTGGCTAGCTGAAGAGATAGCCAATCATCATTCAAGCATTTTCTTCACAGCTTGTTGAAGCACTTATTAGAAACAATAAGGTAGGACTCTTAATTGCCATTAAGAGCTCCAGTTAACATTGCTGAAGCCAGGTCATGTAATTTGGTTATGTAAGTGGCAAAGGAAGCGGGAAGGACCCACTGTAGTACCTGTATATTGTTTCCTGAGTTTGGTTTCACCCTCTGGCTTGAGAAAACATTCATGAGAAAGGAAGGAACCAGAGCAGGCAGGTGACACACTGGTCCAGCTACTAATTCACACACATTGTTTTTAGAGTTTGCTGGTGGAGCCCTAAAAGGAGCTTAAGCACCTGGTGCTATACATATGCTGCAGCATCTTCCAGGGTCTGTGGACCAGGGAAGGAGTTGGTACAGAAGAGAAAGAGCAGAGGGAAGATTCTCAGTGAGGAGCATCTCAGTCAGAGGACCAGAGATGCCAAGCTTTGTCACTGTCTTCAAAATCATGTTTCTTAGGCGACAGATCGTTGAGAGGCACCCATGTCTGTCCAGTTGTATATCATGTCACCAATGGTATTGTGACAAAAGGAGAAAATCTCCTTTTCCAAGGAGAAAGGCAGGGTAAAAGGTATTCAAACTAAAAATAAAATAAAGAAATAAAATTCCCAACACCTTGGGAATGGCAGCACTTTGCTACCTTATAATGGAGACAAGAGACCATGACAAATTAATGCTCAAGTAGCTTTAAAAATGTTCAGAACTGAGATTCTTAGGTACCAAAAGGTAGGGTGGTATAGGCCGTTACTTCACGAGGTGCCTCGCTTCGAATCGACCTTGCCTTCGATTTGAATTCGGAGGCGGTCACGTGGTGGTCACGTGGTCTCCCTTCGCTCCCACCCCCGTTTCTCTGCACTCACGCGGGGCATTTTTGGGACCGAATCGATTACTACCTCACGTGCTCCCTTCGCATTAGAAAGCTGATTTGCAACGTCCGGTTCCACTCTCCTTTTATTTTTTAAAAAAAATTTACTCGGCGTATCAATGCATCAATGCTTGGCTGTCATTCACGACAGAGTGTGGTTACTGTACGATCCTGTGTTTTCTGCTCCTAATTTATATTGTTTTGTCCATTGTTTCCTGGCATCATTGGCAGCCCCCCCCCGCCGCCGCCGCCGCTACTCGGGGGGAGCCCCGCATGGCACAGCCGCCCACCCTCCGCCGCTTGCACGCTGCCTGCCCCGGGTGCCCTGCTCTGGCCGGGCGAGGCGGCAGCGGCTCCTCCTGCTCCCGCCGCCGCCGCCGCCGCCGCCGCTACTCGCGCAAGGAAGTAACAGCGCAAAGCGATGAAACGATATAGCAATGCATCGATATCCCTGTTTGAATATTTTTTAAAAAAACTTGAAATAAAAGCCAAAAACCGAGACCACACGTGATGTTGGGAGCGAAGCGAGATGCGAAGCGAAAAGATTCCTGGCCCATGGCAGGGGAATCACTCACCCCGGTTGGAGCACGGTAAAGGGGGCGTGGTCGGGGTGACGTCGCAGCCAAAAAGGAGGAGCGTGCGGACTGAAGCGATCGGTTCACACAGAAATGACGGCTTGCCGCGAAGCGAGCGGCTCGTGACGGCCAATGTTTTTAAAACACATTTGCATGTGTGTGTGTGTGTGTGTGTGTGTGTGTGTTCAATGGATTATTTTTAAGCAAAAACATCTAAAAAGAAAGGAGTAAGAAAAGAAGTAACATAATTTTTTCCATTACTCCCTGTTATATGAATTTTTTAAACATCCCAGAAAGGCATTGATTGTTGCTGCTATGTTATCTTGTCAGGAAACGGAAGAGCTCCTGTTATCCTGTCAGGAAACTAAAGAGCTCAAGTGCAAAGCTATCAAGTACCGTCCTTCACTTGTGTTTTATCTGGAACTTAGTTTTACAGCTGTAATCAAACCATCTCCACAGACAAGAGGACAATATGCTTGGGTCAACATGAAACCAAACAGTAAGACATCCGGTCTTCATCAGACTGTGCCAGAATTGGGTTATATAACTTTAGATAGCATCATCGATGCCTAGCTGAGATAGATATTTGTGGCGTAGACTGAGAGCTCATCCGGGGGCAGATAGTTGGCTATTGGTATTGCATTTGGTGCAGTTTGGTTTGAATCAAAGTACAATGTCCACATGTACTTTGATTTAGAATGCTCCATCCTGCCCCCCCTAGAGCTTTTAAAAGAGTTATCGTACTTTTGGTGCGATTTGGAGTGCTCTAAACTAGCCTCTTTTGTAGCCCTCGTGGTTGGTTAGATAAGGTAAAGGTCCCCCAACACATGCTTGCTAGTTATGTCTGACTCTAGGAGCGGTGCTCATCTCCGCTTCTAAGCCAAGGAGCCAGTGTTGTGCAAGTCCATGGCCATGCGGCCGACATGGCTGAACGCATTTCTGTGCACGAAACACTGTTTTACCTTCCCGCTTTTTATGGCGGTATTTATCTACTTGCATTTGCATGCTTTCAAACTGCTAGGTTGGCACCAAAATAGAGCTGTGGGCAATGTTATCTGGGGTGACAACCCTATGGTGTATTTGGTGGAAAGGAAAGTGGCAAGGAGCGTGACAATGGCAAATCCCCTCCTCTAATTGCGTCTACCCTACCATTTTAAATGTTTTAAAAACATTTTCCTATCGATCTGGAAGTTGAGTCATGGCAGCTGGACTTCTTTTCTTGTAAGATCAATCTCACAAGAAAAGACTTTCAGATAACCTCACCTGGATGAATGAGAATCTTCACAGACACTTTTCCTATTGATGTAGCACAATTGTAGACAAATGAGACACACTGGCAATATTCTGTGTACCATACTAGGTAGATGCATTGCAATTGTGCTATGCCACATACTTTATTTAACCAAAAAGGAGAGTTGCCTTCCTAATGGTCAGACTGGACCTTCAGTTTGTATTGTTGCCCTTGTGTCTGCTGTCATGATATAAAGAAAAGAGGTGCTGCTATTGGCATGCAAGGACCTGTTTCAGCTCTATTGAGTAGAATGGGTACATATTACCACACATTTTGGGGGAAGTTGCTGCACGACAAAAGTAGCCATGGGGTAAGTCATGAAGCTATGAAACTGATGTTGTCTGTTGAGGTATAATGTTAAAAAAACTGTTGACAGACTAACATGTTTCAAGGAAAGATTCGGGGGCATTCCATAATCTGACGAGGTAACAGTGTATTGCATCAGGGCAATTTACGTTTAATTAGTATCTCAAAGGATTTTGTTCAGTTACGAGTGGCAACATTCAGGAGGAGGGTGGGAGAAAGCTGTTGGTTTCATTAGGATAAGAATAGACACATAAAGTATGTATAACGCAGCCCTCAGGTAAGTAGAGAGAGGACACGGATTTAAAAAGTGGGCGAGTGATACTTTGATTTGTGAGCTATATAATAGGTACCAGTGGTTGTGCAAGTGAAAACATAGAGGCAGATAGGAATCCATCAAGTCACATTTCCAAAACATAATTGATTGCTTATGGACTCATTGCCAGCCTGTGCAGTCTTCAGCAATGGCTTGCTACATGCTGCAGGTACTTCCCACAGGGTAATGTGGGTTTCTTCCGGGGTGTCAGAAGAATCCGGAAGACTGGATTTTGGGCAAAGTACTTTACTGGATGAGGACATGGATGCAAATCTCAGGAAATCCTGTGACGGTCAGGAATCAGTTGAAACAAAGGGTGGGGGACTGGGACTTTTGAAAGAGCTCTCTGACACAGACACAGACAGACAGACAGACAGACACACAGAGACAGACACAGACACACACTTGAGCTCCTCGTGTTCTCAGGCACTGTTTCCTACTAGATTTTTCACTGAGTGGGGAAAATGCCCTAAACAATGCCTGTTAGGGAAAAACAACAACAACATGGGAGCGATGGAGCACATGGGGGCAGTGCGAGATTGAAGTACTTACAATGCTTTTAATTTCATTTAAAGTCCTCAGCGTCGTTTACAGTAAAAGAAAAGGATGAACAAAGCCAATGGAAAATATAAAATAATGATAAACAAAAAAAAAGAAAGAAAAGAAAGAAGAAAAGAAAGTACTTGTTGAAAACTGTAACAGACAACACTAAAAAATCAAGGAAATGGTCAGGAAATACCTGGGCAAATAAACGAGGCGTTAGCTGAGGGTGCAAATATTCCACACTGGAAGCTTATTTAATCCTTCTTCATACAACAAATAAAGGAACATCACTAAAACATGGTGTAGCAAAGGTCATTTAGAATCATAGATTTGTAAAGACAGAAAGGACCACCTGGGTTACCCAACCGAACTCCTTGAGAAGCAGAAAAACCACAGCTAAAGCAGTCCTAACAGGTGGCTACCCAACCTCTTTTCAAAAAGTCATCAATGGATGAAAACCATTTGCTAAGGCAGCCCATTCCACCGTTGAAGAGTTCTGAATGTTGCCCAGTTCTTAGTGTTTAGACATAATTGTATTCCTGCAAATGGAATCCTTTACTACTCCTAGTCCCCCTTTTGGAGCTCCAGAAAACAAACTCACTCCAATCTTCTACATGACAGCCCTTCTAATATTTGAAAATGACTTTTCACACCACTTCTCATTCTTCTCTCCTCCTGTCTGCACATAACCTGTAGCATGGACATAGCTTCTTGAATTATGGTTAAGAGAGGCCAAATCTGGCCTTATCTGCATAACCAGTTGCTCTCTGCCTGTCCATTATTCCTGCATCTCCTCTTCAGCCATGACTTTTACTGGAAGGAGTGATGAAAAAATGTCCTCTCTCTGGAAGTACTTGACCTTCCTGTCCAGAGCTTCACAGTGATGATCCTTTGGTAGCCAGATATCCATAGGCAGTATCCTTCACTACCAAAAATGAATGGATGATGGTCAGAACCTTCATGAGTCTTCAAAAGCTCTCTGTCATATTCTGGATCTTCACATCAGGGACCCAGCGGGCATCCTCCAACGTCCAGTCAGATTTGTAAAGAAGAAGGCAGTCTCTCAGCTCACCAGTTTCGGGGGTGTTTTTGGTGTTAGAAATGAAGAGTACCACTTTTCCAGCCAAATAGCAAGAAATGCCTATCTTGCAGCACAGTAAGTGGGAAACGGAGACACTCAGAAAGTATACCGTGACATTTTAATCTTAAGGATATTTATTTATTTTTATTTATTTAAAATATTTCCATCCTACCTTTCTCCCCAAAAGGATGCAAGGCGATTAAATGTTGATGGATTATTATGGCCCAGCTGTCCAAGAATAATGCTAGCTATCATACCAGCCAAGGCTGTTAGCCGGTAGGAGGTGCTACTTGTCACAGAGACCACTTGGGTCTGTTATTAAACAGAGATGAATTTGAGAGTGGTCACATATTGCACACTCGTCTGCCCAGAAAGAGCACAACCCTATGTAGGACTTCTACATGAACAAATTCCTAGGCCTAGGAACAATCATGTCCATGATGCCTTCAACTTTTTGGGATTTAGCCTTTTCACTAGAGCTTGAAAATTACTTTTTTGAATTCTTTATCATTATAATGCTGTGCAGCAGCAAATGTCATTAGGAGTAATGGCTTGCAATTAAGTGGGGGAGGGGCTCATCCTGGAATGATGTGATGGAGCACGCTCGGTTCAGACCATGAGCCATCAATGGCATTTAGTCACCTGAAATCCCGTTTCATTCAAATATGCTGCATAAGGCTGAGGACCTCATTAACCTCAGGAATTTTTGGAAATAATAAAAAAATTCTGATTCCCCCGAAGGTCACAAGGCACACATGGAATCTGTTTCATTGTGGGAAACCCATTGGGGGCCTTGGAGTGAGGTAAGTCTTTAGCTTGTGAACAGGGCCGGCGCTTCCATTAAGGCGAACTAGGCAGTTGCCTAGGGCGCCAAAATGGAGAGAGGGCACTGGACAGTCTGCCGCCCCCCCACCGCCACCCCCACCGCTGGCCCCCGCCGTCCGTCCGTCCACTGCCCGCCAGCTGCCCGTTGCCATCCGCCCATCGCTGTCCGCTGCCACTCAACCGCTGTCCCCGCGCCCGTCGCTGCCCCCTGCGCCCGTTGCCTCCCCCAGCTAATGACCTTTGCTAATGACATTTTGTTCCAAATCCCCTAATGGCCACCTCCACTACCTTCATAAAGATATTAAAATCCGTGTCCTTGGGTGGCCTGTTTTTCATGTACAGTTCATTCACTGGGACTGAGCTTGGGACTCAGGCATCCTGCTGCTGGTGTCTGTAAATATCCCTGCTCCACTACTGCCATTGGTCCATGTGCTACTGCTGCCACCATCACGGCCCTCTTCAGAGATAGCAGGCTGACTTCCATTCCCAGAGCTGGCCCACTATCTCTGCCCACGCATGTGTTAGCCATCTGATACGCTGGTGCATGCCCAGTGACAGCTGGCCCATAGGGACTTGAAACATGGCTTGGACATATGGGGCTGAGCCAGTGGTGGCGAACCTTTGGCACTCCAGATGTTTTGGACCACAACTCCCAGAATTCTAAGCCTGTATTGACAATGACTAATGATTGTGGGAGTTGTGGTCCAAAACATCTGGAGTGCCGAAGGTTCACCACCACTGGTCTGAGCTATGAGTCTAGTCTGAGCCAAGGACCAGGAAGGACCAGGATAACTCAGGGTACCTCAATATATCTAGCAATAAGTACCCTTCAGATGCGGCGGTACAGGGGTGATCTACTCAAATCTGCAACAACAAGAATAAAAACAAGACCAACAATGCCAGAACAACCTTGGAATGACCAGAGGATGGAAGAACCCTATGTAAAGCTCCACCTATTAGTCTGAGAGGGTCAAACTGGATTGGCTCACTTAAACATTTAGACCAAGCCCAGTTCTCACCCTGCCCTGGTTCCAGGAAGGTGTAAAGGGAAGGGATGTTTTCTGTGAGACACTGGCATAATTTGTGTCCAGCCTCCCACCTTCCTGAAACCTCAGTCACAACCACACCTTCCAATTGTTTGCATTTTATTCCTTCCTAAAACACGGCCTGATGTTAGAACAAAGGATAATTTATCCCCCCAAAAACTAAGAAGTAGAGAGTCATTCATTTTGTGCTCTCTCTCTCTCTCTCTCTTTCTTTCTCTTTCTCTTTCTTTCTTTCCTCCTACTCCTCCCCCCTCCTTTCCATTGCAGTGTTGGGATAATGAACACGACCATTTACCTCAAAGCTTTCTGAAAGGGTGAGTTGTCGGAAGAGATGTGGAGGTGTTGCTGGACCAAGCTACGCAACACTCTCCCCTGATGCAACTTGACCGGTTACAACATGCACTTGGAATGGTTTTCAGTGAGAGGAAGAACTGGGCTACGGATACTTCCCTCCCTTGGGAGAGTTCAGGAGAGAGAGAGATATTCTGCACCTTTCAGGAGGTCAGGTCAAGCCCTAACCTATTTCAATTCAAACCAGCTGGGTAGAGAGAGAACCACACTGGGTTGAGGCAAACTCGTTTCTCCAATCAACATGCCTGGAGCTAGAAAGGTTCAGGCAGAGCATGTAATTGACAAGAGACAGGGAAGCATGTATGGGAAATGTCACACATAGTTTCAGATTTAACACCCACAAGCCTCTGCTGTGCTTGCCAAGGAAAACAAGAGGTGAGGTTTAGCCATGAAAGAGCAGACATGAGTTCTACCAAGCAGGCCTCCTTCGATACTTGGTGTAACTTGATGAAAGCAAACAGGGAGAGGTGGGGTATTTGTTTATTTATTTATTTGTTTGTTTGTTTGGAGGCCTGGCATCTTTATGCACTGTTATCCAAGCAGTTCCCATGCATGCATGCACAGACACTTGCCAATCAGCAAGGGCTGAAGGGGTACCTAGGATGGACTCCAACTAGAGTGTCGTGCTGCCAACAAGCTTATCAGCTACTTTCCTGATTGCTCATAGTGAGTAGTACTTCAATTGCACTCACCGAAGGAAGCTGGAATGGACCAGACGGTTCTTTATGCACGCATCCCAAAGAGGGGGAGAAATTAGGAGAAAGAATGGATATGCTACTGCATATGTAACATATATGCACACTTGGAAACAATGTCTATAATTTCAATAGAACCACAATTGTGGGAACCAAGACCTTCCAGTGTCAGCGCAGTCTCTTGATGGACACAGCTTCAAGGTCCTTGATTGCCCCCTCTTTTTTCCTCGGAGCATTGTCTTTGAACTAGGCTTGGGCAGGAGAGCCTTTCAAACAGAGGACATCTTCAGACCAAGAACTTTTCTGTGACAGCAATTCAAATAGGGATCTACCCTTTATATAGTACAGTAGCACACATTGTCGCCCAATGGTGCTGTTAGCTGGCCTCTCCATGATGGAGAGCCCTAGTTTGCCCCCACCCCAGTTCAGTGCTAGCAGCAGGACCACTACTGAATATCTGCGCTCAACTTGGTTTCAAGGGAGTGCATGTGACAGAATAGTAAAATGTTGCTCTACTTTGGCCTGATGCTCTCATTGTAGCCTTTCCTTCCCAACAACTTTCATAAAGGATGGGTCAGATGCAGCAGGAACAATGCAGTACTGTTGAAAACTAGCGCTCCACATATACAAGTGCCCAGCCCTCAGATTCATAACCATTGCACAGCCATCATATTATCAGCATTTGACAATTTGTACTGAATATACTTGGCAGGACAAAAACCTTGGAGAGATCATAGATATTTGTGTAATATAGTAGGACCCCGGTATCTGCTGGGGATTGGTTCCAGACCTTCCCGTGGATAATGAAAAGCGTGGATAAGAGAGAACATCAAAATCCCCCAAAACTGCTGTTTTGTGATAGTAGCTTGCTTTACAGCTACTGTTTTATGACAGTAGTTTGCTTTACGGCTGCTGTTTGTGACAGCTTGCTTTATGGCTGCTGTTTTACAACAGTAGCTTGCTTTACAGCTGCTGTTTGTGACAGTAGTTTGCTTTGTGGCTGCTGAATTATTTATTAGATTTTTTCCTCTGCCATCCGTGGATAACTGAATCAGTGGATACGGGGGTCCTACTGTACTCTTTCTAAGTAAGCATGTAATACACAGAACTAATCTGATTATCCCCAAAGGATTTTGTTGCAACAAATGCTAGGATTTTTAGAAGGAAAAAAAATCTTCCTTTTATTGTACTGTAGATCCTGACCCACAGAAGTCTCCAGTTAGTACAGTTGCTGAAGTCAAATTGAAAGAAATTTTGTAAGCAGGTTTTCTGGTAGATTTTCACCAATGAGGGGCTCTTCAAAATAGTTTGGAACTTGTCTGTGAAGATTCCCAGTCATCCAGGTGTGGTTATCTGGAAGTTGAGTCATGGCAACTGGACTGCTTTTCTAGAGAGATCTGAGGAATTTATGAAAGAATTAGTAAATGTTGATGTGTTTCCCACTGCTCATGGTGGGACCAATGTCCTCTTAACATGGGAACTCACTGGGAGAGGGGGAGAAGGAATGGCAAGGGAAAACTCCTTAAATATTTCATATACCTTGGAAACCCTACTAGGGTCAGCAGAAGCTGGACATGAGTTGACAACCTATAAGATGTAAAGTGTTAATATTAAAAGCACATCTTGGGAGGGCAGCACACCTGCTTCACCAGCATGCCCTCATACTGCCAAGACTCACAGTGGTGCCTCTTTATTTACCAGCAAGGGACAGTCAGAAATGTACAACTTTGTTTACATTATGCAGCAGGAGTTCGCCCAACATACAGTAGGACCCTTCTGCTTGAAGCACCAAGAGGAAGACTTGTGCAATTTTAGTGAGACACAATTCCCCCCCTGTAAGCCCCTTATTCATGCTGAAGCATGGGATATCCTGGGTATTTACCATAAATGGGTGTACGCTGGTCAATATGTTGGCTGTCTCGCCATTTGAAAGGGATGTAAGCTGTCATGCAATACAGAAGTGAAGGTCTGGAGAGGGTATTCTTCCTGCTGAGTAGTCCTCCTGACATGCATTCTTGGTTCCTTTACAAAGGTAAAGCATGCTGCTTCCCTGCTGTGAGAGAAATGTGCAACTTTTTATGCAGTCTAAAAATAATATTGTGATAGTCTAAAGGAGGACAAGGCAAAAAGTGCCCCTATATATTAGACTAAAGCTCTCATCAGCCTTAGTAACATTAGCCTACAGTGAAGCATTCCAGGAGTTGTAGTCTTGTAATATCAAGAGGATGGCATTTTGTGTACCCTTGATCTTAAAAACGGTGTTCTGGAAAGAAAACCTTGCCTTGATTGGATTTCGCCACTGGGGTCCCTTCAGCAGAACAAGTGTTTTTCAAAGTACATAAAATAACTCATAATAAATAATATCTATGCAAATGTCTCCCTCTGGTGGCTAGCTTTTTTGTACCAGGGTGACTTCAACTAAGTACTGTACTGTATTACTGGACTGCTTTCTCACCCTTGCAGTCATACTGTAAGTACCTTTTTAAGAGAAAAGGTCTTGCTGCTGGCCTCAGTCAGTCATATAAATGTGCAGATGCAGTATTAATTTCCTAAAACCGAAAATTACACACAATGCACGCCTCATGGCATTGGTTCCCACAAGTAGTAACTGGCAGTGAATAGCTGGCTGATCGATTGGCAATGGCTCATTTCTATTTTATTGTAAGAGCATCACATGAACAGGCAGGATATGTACTTCTCATAAATCATGGTATCACTAGGATTTGTGGGAACCACAGGTGGGAAGGGAAGTGGCTCATGAACTTGTAAGCCTTATGCGGCCTGGTGGCTAATAGAGGAGGAAGTCCTTCGCTCCAGCCTTGCCATGGCCTTGAATTCACCAGACTGCCCTAAGGGCCAGTGCTGAATGAGTGAGCTCATGTCTTACCGGCAGGTGGCCCACGCTCCAACCGTGGTACTTCCAGCTGAACAACCAAGCAGTAACAGATGGGAAAGACCTCTGAGAAAGCGACTGTCATCCAAAGGAGAGAACATACTGGGTTAGACAGATTGTCCTTGTCACTGTAAGGTAGCTCTCTTATGTCTACTTTCTTCTCAAGCATCATTAGCAGGGTGGTATTTTATTGAAACATCAAATGTGGTGACAGCGGTGGTGGGAACCTCATGCTGGATGTAACAACTAAAACAAACACTATCCCTCAGGACGAGATACCTGCCTTGTTCCATCTGATCTTTAATTGTCTTTGGCCCCGTTCTCACAACGATTTTGCTGCTCTTTTTGCTGTGAAAGACTGTGCAGCAAAAGATCGTGCCTTCACTCTGAAGAGCAGTATTTTGGTACCCCAGTTGACCACGCCCCCAGAAGCGCACTTTAACCACAGCATTTTGTACCACTGCTAGGGTTTGTGTTAAAATACTTCTGTTATTGATGCACACTTTTTAACGCCTCAAACGAAGTGTGACCCCAGAAAATTCACACCAATTAGATTCGTCGCCGGCACAATTTTTACTGGCTTTCCATCTGCAATTCCAATCAATTTTAAGAAAAACTGCTGCCTGGCTGCAACACAGGTATTTGCCACAAGGGAAAAAACCAGGGAAAAGATGCGCAGTAAGCAAGTTGGGACGGACACAGAGAAGTAAAATACTCCCCTGTCGTTGGGGCACTAACTGCGCATCAAATATCACATGACCACCTGAAAAAATAGTACGCATCATATTAAGATGCACAGATAATGGTAGTGAGACCAGGGCCTTTGTGCCAAATGTTTTCAGAACAACATACTGTGAATATTACCTTTAGTGGAATCCTTTTGCACCCATGCCTGGTAAACACATACCCCCATGTTACAATCCACAAATAGGGTGGAGAATCACCAGAGCCCTGATTCTAGCTGCCTCCTCAATTTTGTGAGGCCTGCAGGTCTCCTGGGATTGTAGAGTGGACATTTGAATATCACCCAAAACAAGGAGATGCCAGGGGTGGGGGGCAGGGAGACAGTGAGGATGTGCATATAAATGGCATGTTGTAATATTGTATATCTGCATACAGATGAAAACTTGGGAAATGGATTATGACCGCCCTGAGTTCCCGTCCTGGGAAGAAGGCGCGGTATATAAATTAAAAAAAATGATTCTTATGGAACACAACACTTCTCACACTGGAGAGAACAACTGGGAACAGATATTCCTTGAGTTCCTATTTAATCTTCCAGACAGGTGCTCAAACCCAGTTGGGGAATTTCAAAACGGTGTCCTCCCTTCTTGAAGCACCTTCAGAGTTTTCAAACATGTCAAAAGCATCAGTGTCACTTGTAAGTGTGCTTAATGTGGGGAGGGGGAGGCAGGCATAACTGGATCTTCATTTCATTTTCATGTTATTTTGGGGCAATCAAGTTTACCCCTTATTGTTCAAATGTTAATTTTAAAGGCTATTATTTTAGGGGTGTGTGTTGTCAATCGGCTCCCCTTTGAAACTTTTTAAGCCACTGCCACAGAAGACAAGTGTGTGCCTTGGGTGTGCAGCTTTAAAGAAGGCCCCTGGTGAGGGAGACAGACCCTGAAGGACAGAAAAATCTGTGGATGATGGGCAAGAAGAGGAGTGGGGGAAGAGGGCTGGTAAAAGGAAGAGGAGGCCTGGGAGAAGAGAGGGCAGAGGGGGGCAGTTTTTCGGCTAGCAGGACTAGCAAATAAATATTCAACCGGATGTGTAGTCACCCTACCCTGTATTTACCAGTCTCCACTTGCACATTTAATCGTCCCATAAATCAGCTAAAAATGTGACTACTAGGCATCCTTCCCCAGCTGAAAATATAAAGATCCCTGCATGATTTCAGCTTCTGGGCTCATAGCTGCTTACGTGAAAAGGGGGATAGTATGGAGTCGAGGACTTTAAACCTTCCTCTTTCCTCTCCCAGTGTTGCTGCATCGCTGAATAAGAAGTAGGGTAGCTGGACATGCACCATTCCCCACCCAAAGAGATTTGTTTGGTAATCCTGCTGGCACAAAATGAAACCAACTGGAATGATTGAATGTATATCAATAAAGCATGCAGAACAGTAGATGTTGCATTTGGTTGTATGAAAACTAACATTGTGCTTCTCGTTTGTCCATCATTCCCCAAGGTTTCTTTCTTGCACAGGGTCTGGGAAACGCTTGCTTGCAAGTCATTTGCAGCCTAATCTAACCAAGCTGTAAGTGTGCAGGAAGAACAGTTTTCCTTCTGGGCGCCAATCTTGGATACCTAAATGTTCTTGGACTAAAACTTCCCAGAAGTCTTCGTCACTAGCTGTGTCAGTCAGCATTTCTAGGAGTTACAGTCCAAGAACATCTGGGGACCCGAGGGTGAAAGCCACTTCTCTAAAACAAAATGTCTTCTGCCTTTCCAGTGGGTAGCAGACAGTGAGCACTTAGCATTTTTACCCTTAAGTACCAACTCTTTTTTTTTAACTATTGGGCTTATATACATAATACCTAAATGTAGTAAGTTGGCCCAAAGTTTATTCTTATTCTATCTATTGCTCTTTCTATAGATCACCAAGCCATCCATCCTTCCATTTGGGATCATATCCAGTAGTGCATTCCATCTGGGCAAAGCTTCTATTGACTGCAAAGGCCTAACTTCATGCAGAACTTTGATTCTGTTTTATAGAATCATAGAATCATAGAGTTGGAAGACACCTCAAGGGCCATCCAGTCCAACCCCCCTGCCATGCAGGAACCCCCATCACAGTACTCCCAACAGATAGCCATCCAGCCTCTGCTTAAAAACCTCCAAAGAAGGAGACTCCACCACCCTCAGTGGTAGCCTATTCCACTGAATATTAAGTGAAATTGGAAGGGGGCTCTAAGGCCATCAAGTCCAACCCCCTGCCCCATGCAGGAATATGAATCAGAGGATATCTGCCAGTTGGTTGTCGAATCTTCTCTTGAATGCCTGCAATGTTAGAGTACTCGTCACCTCTTGAGATAATTAGCTCCATTGCCGTACTGCTCTAACAATTAGGAAATGTTTACTAATATTCAGCAAAAAGCTGGGTTCTCTTAACTTATTTATTTGTTTATTTTAATACTTATATACCACCCATCTTCCAGAAGAACTCAGGGCGTTTACAGCCCATTGTTGTCTGTCCTGCACTCTGGGATAATCAAGAACAGATCCTGTCCCTCCTCTGTATGACAGCCCTTCAGATATTTGAAAAATGCTGTCATATCACCCCTCAGTCTTCTTTTCTCAGGGCTAAACATACCCACTTGTTTCAGTGCTTCTTCATAGGAGTTGGTTTCAAGCTTCCTGACCATCCTTGTTGCCCTCCTCTGAACTTGTTATTTATTTATTTCATTGAAAATATTTTTACCCAACCTTTCTCTTTAATAGGACCCAAGGCAGTTTACATGATCAAAATGATGCTTTTTAAAGCTAAAAGCGATAACCACACAAATATTTAAAAAGATTTAAACAAGTATTATATTTAAAATGGCAGTTAAAACCAATACTAAAAACACGGTGAAAAGCAGCATAACACAACGATCTGAACAAAAATCCCCCTCAGAAAGACAGTCACTAAAGGAAAAGGCTGTCTGAAGAGAAAGGTCTTTCAGAAGGACAGCAAAGATGGGGCCAGACTGGCCTCCCGTGGGAGGGAGTTCCAAAGTCTGGGAGCAAGCTGTTTCACCAAGCCGTTCACAAAGTGTTGCAAAACTTCATCTGAACATATTGTTCAATCAACCTAAACTTATAGGAATGAGGTAAATGACTCATAGATGCAATCCATAGGTGGATTATCCTTGAGCACAAGAAAGAGAAAACAAGCCAAACCCTATTAGTCGTTCTCATATAGTATGACATTATTATGATTAGAAATACCAGCCAGAGGGGCAAGTAAAGAATGTAATTCTGGGTGGAGAAGAGTGATATGGAAGTTACTAATCCTCCTTCAGAGGATTGTTGGGTCTTCAAAAAGTAATGACTAAATTTGGCAAATGATATACAGTACACCATTTGCAGAGATGCTGTGTTCAACTGCTGTGTATGCGTGCTTCAGAGCTCCGCTGTCCTCTGTGCCAGCGGTTCTCAAACTGGGTGCTGTGGCACCCTGGATTGCTGCAAGCGTGTGCCGAGGGTGCCGTGGCAATAATGGAGCAAACTTTCTGGGTCAAGTGATTTGAGGGTAAAGTTAACTAAACTTCCTATAAACGTAAAGGAAATAATGAAAAATTCACCCAAACAGTTTCATTCATCGCATTGAGGACAACTGAGCATTAAATGTGCACTGTGTTTTCTTCTTTTCCTAAGCATTCAAACTGCTTTAAGGGTAGCTGTGCTGTAAATTTTTTTTAGCCTGACAAGGGTGCCGCGGTAAAAAAAGTTTGAGAACCACGGCTTTATGCTGATAAAATTGCTTTTGTTTGCCCTTCAACACTTGTCTCAAACCATTTTGCCTTTGTTGGCTTTTTGCTTTATTTTAATGGGAGTATAAAAGGTCCTCCACTCAATGGCTTAGTTATTGACTCTGAGGGTCTATGGGACTAAATCCCACCTTGCCCCTCGCCTACCTACTATGTTGGGTTTTTTTTCTTTGTTTGTCGGTATGGCAGGCAAAGATATTTCTCTTCAGGCAGTCCTACCTTCCAAGGTGGGTTCGTGAGTGCAGAGTACTCAGCCTTGTGGGATGTTCCCTTTTCTAGTAAGCACAGCCTATGTCAGGCAAGACTGGTGTGCTGGCTGTGTCAGAGACAGGTTCTATAGTCCTCATCACAGCTTGGCCTTCTGGGTTTCATGTAGATCAGTGGTTCTCAACCTGTGGGTCCCCAGATGTTCCTGGACTGCAACTCCCAGAAGCCTCCACCACTCGCTGTACTGGAAGGGGTTTCTGGGAGTTGTCGTCCAGGAACATCTGGGGACCCACAGGTTGAGAACCGCTGCTCTAGACCCAGAGGCAATAGGCTAGCGCGGCCCAATGGCTAAAAGGGGATCCCTGGCACTCACCACATTACTTATGGACCTAGATATATTGGATACATAGGTAAAACAATAGTAGATCCTCAGATTGTGATAAAAATAAAGGAGAACAATCATTCATTCATTCAGACCAAAGACGGGCATGAAGGTTTGGGGAAAACCAGAAAAGGAGAGAGCATACTTTGGAAATTACTGATGGAGGGGCAAGAGGGGGAGAGCTAAAGATGATGAAATCAGCATAGTTGAGAGGAAGCTGTCTGTGGACACCTAATCTCTCCTTTTTCTGCACTCCATCCAATGTGGTGTCCATTTCAATATGAAATGTACACATCTGATCCCCAGAGGGGGAGTCTCTTAAGAAGACCAGCAGAGCACTTAAGGAATCTGCCAAAGATAAATCTAACCCATCATCCTGTTGTGCACAGTGACCAACCAGATGCCTGTGGGAAGACCACAGATTGAGTTCCCACCTTCAGGTGTTGCACCGGAAATGTGTAAATACAAAGCCAGGTGCACCTAGGGCATTTATCTAAGCATCGTGCCTATATTATCATGTGTGACTCGACAACAGTATTAGAAAATTATGGATAAGATGTGGCCATCCTCACGTGTTAAATATATATAGACACATACACACACCTGCTTCCACATGTAAGAAGTAGAATCTCTTCCCAGTATGTCTTTCCATCTACCGTGTGGTGGGATCACTTAAAAGAAAACAGATAGGGCTCAGCGGCCCTGTGATTCTTGAACTGAAGTCTGTTACTAAACTATCCCTTCCGTCTGAACACTACACTAAAAGGGTAAGAAAGCCCTGGAGTAGACTTTTCCCCGTGTGTTCAATCTGCCGTGTTTACTGATCAAAAACATCATTGCTCCCCTTTTTCCTCACAGCATGTCTGTAGTTTGCTGTGGTTCATTATTTCAACTAACAGCTAAGATTCTCTGCCTTACAAAATAAGATTGTTAATCAGTACTTTCTTTCCCCATTGCATTGGACTAGAAAGAGACTAAAAATCAAGGAGAAAATCATTTCTGTATAATTCAGGGGGAAATGAGGTTCCTGTCTACCAAAATGAGGTAATCATCATTTGGAAAAGAAAATAGCCAACATTTATCTGTCTAGAACTATGGATGACTGACAAATGATCCCATCTAATGGTATCGGCAAGAGTGCAATTTCCCTTAAAAGAGTCTTTTGGCACATTGCTGCAGCTCCATTCCCAAAAGTCGTAGCCCTGCTGCTGGACCCAAAAGCTCCTGTTTGGGCACAGATCGGGGTTAGGCTGGGATGAATGTCATGTGATCCCTGCAAAATAGCTCACACCAGACAGCACTACAAACAATCCAAAAGCAAACTATAAGCCCACATGACTTTTGTTTGTTGAAACAACAAACTGAGGACTGACAAGGCATTAAAATATGATGGGAATTTTAAAATAAAGTGTTGTTCATAGTTCATGTTGCAATCAGGTTTTCTGTTTCTGACATTAGCATTTTCTGGGCTGAAAATGTAAAAAGAAAGAAAAGATACACATTTCCAGAAACCCAGGCATATGTGTGGAGAACTCGCCAGTTCTATGAGTTCTGAATCTTCACCTGAAAATTCTGATATCTTTTCCGAAATATATTAAATTTTATTTGCATTTCCTTGAGTCATGTTTAGATGAATCGTGATATATTTCTGTCCTATCCTTCAGAGGAGTATAACCAAGAACTTCTCTATTAACGAATGGCTTGCATGCATTCAGTCAACTATCCAATGGTTTGTTCCTGTGATGGACTGAAGCAGAAGTACCAAACAACATGACAACCCCTCCCAACCCATCAGCAAAATGGGCAACTGCATTCACTTTAGACAGTGCATTAGGCCCAAGCAATCAACTGAGGACAAATGATAAGCCCTACCTAGTGTCTGGAGAAAGAGTCCCCACTGTCTCCCTGCACAAACACTTTATTTACAGAAACAGTGAATGAATGCTACATCTCTCAAGGGTATACCCTGGTGTACATCATACCTCAAGCTGGTTCTTCTCTTTGCTATGATCCGTAACACCACCACTTAAGCTGCAATCGCCGTTTGAGACCTACATGTTCCATAACCATAATATCTGGCTAGGGCCGTTTCAGATTTGTCTGATTCTTTCCCATCACAAATTTAGAAATACCAATCCTGATGTAACATTTCAAAGGATTCAATAGGGTGACTATTAAATTATATTTTGTTGGCTCAATAAGATGTTTTATATCAATGTCTGTGGATCATAAGGAATAGTTCTGCGACTTTGTATCCCTGCCCTGAATAATTGTTTCCCTGAAAAAGACACCCTTAACCACCACCCCCATTATGGTTGCCCTGGCAATGTCTGCCCAAACACACATTTTTGGACCTGGAACAAATGAAATTGTAAAGTACAGTGGTACCTTGTATAAAGGAATTAATTTGTTCCAAATGAAATTCTTTTAAGCAAATTTTCCTTTGTACAAATTTTGCATAGGAATGCATTGAAAACGGATTAATCCCTAATCACGACCGTTTTTCTGTTGTACGCATTTGCCCCATAGGCAATTCTGTTATGCGATTATCACCATCTCCCGAATTTTTTTTCCTTTAAGTGGATTTTCTGTTAAACAAACCACTTGTTATACGAGGGTCCACTGTATATGATTGATTAATTTGCTTTCATGTAAACTGTCCAGAGTCCTTATTTGGGAAATCGGGCAGTCTAGAAATGCAATAAATAAATAAATAAATAAATAAATAAATAAATAAATAAATAAATAAATAAA
>JAHTLZ010000010.1:21760328-21773262 GCA_023846285.1 Phrynocephalus versicolor | reverse complement strand
CCCCCCCTCCCCCTCCCCACCCCCAGCCCCGGGCCACTGAAAAATCATCAAACATTTACTGGTCCGTGGGGACAAAAAGGTTGGGGAGCACTGCTCTAAAACATCTGTTCCAATTAAACATGCACTTGGGATTTGATCTGAAATTCCTGCATCCAACGTTCCTTCCCAACCTCTAATCTGTAGTTTCACTCTGGCCATAAGCAATTCTATCTTAGAAACTCCTATTCCTTTCACATTTAAAGTTTTCCCTGGGTTTAAATCTTCAGGCTTCAAAATGTCCTTGTGTACTAAGGTTACTCTGGAGCCAGTATCAATCAAACCCAAATAAGTTTTGCCATTTATGTTTACTGACTCTCCTGAGGTTGCTAGTAATTTCTCATCAGTGTGTATATAAAAAATGAACTATTTCGGCTAAGGGAAGCTCTGTCTCTTCCTCACTTCCACCTTCCGATTCTGACTTTTCCACTTCTTTGGGCTTAGGAGTTCCCTCATGACTCTTTCGAATATGAAACACTCTTTTCTCAGTTTTGTCTTGTGATTTTTTTAAATTTAGGGCAGAATTGTCTTGTGTGGCCCTCTCCTAATCATTCCCAGCATGTTAATTTCTGTTTGTTTTCAGGGCTCCAGTTCTTAAACTTCCCTTCCCTTCCCTCAGACTTTGGTGACTGGGATCCAATTACTTTCTCTTGTCTTCTTTTATTCTGAGGGGATTTAATATTCTTAGAATCACTTTGGAAGGGTTTCCTTTGATAGTCCCTATTTCTAGGGGTCACTTCTGAAAACCTAGAGTCTCGGATTATATTAATTTCATCCGCAATTTTAGCAGTTTCAATCATGTTCTGTGGCTTTTTATCCTTTACTAGAAATCTGATCTCAGGATGGAATAAGCTGTACAGTTGCTCTAACCCAAACACTGGTTTGATTTCTTCAGCTGTGTTAGCATTTTTAATTTTCATCCATTTATTCAACACCTCTGTCAATCTCTAGGCTAGCTGTGCATACGCATCTCCCGACGCTTTCGTAATTGACCTGAATCTCCTCCTCAGCTGTTTTACTGAAATGCCAATTCTAGTAAACACCAACTCTTTAAAATGGGTATAGCCTCGTGCATGTTCACTATCTATTTGAGCATATATTTCTTCCAATATTCCAGATAATAATGGCCTCAAATAGGACATTTTATCTGCATCTGACACGTTTAAATCCTCACATCCTCTCAAAAGAAACTAAGAAAGCTTCAATGTTATCTCCTTTCTTGTAGCTAGGGAACCTTTTCAAATCTATTTTCTTGGGAGTTTCATTCAAATTATTGTTATTGTTATTGGCATTTTCCTGACTAGCCAACTCAAGTTTTCACATCTCTAATTGATATGCCATCCGCTCTCGTTCCATCTCTCTTTCTCTTTCTCTCTCATTTTGTTCTAGCTTTAATTGTTGTAATCTATATTCCTCTTCCAACCGCCATCGTTCAAGACTTTGGTCCCTATCAGGTTCTGCATCTGTGGGTGAAATTTGTGTTTCCTCAGACACAATAGCTACAGCCCCCTCAGCTGCCATTCCCCTCTTTCCTTTCTTAGATTTTGCTTTTGGAACTGACATGAAATCAAAATCTTTTTATTTATGTGGTGTATATATGATTCCTTTCTTTATTAAGAAAAAGAAGGTTAAGACTGGGTCACAGCTGAACAGCAGTAAAATGTTTCCCCTCAGCTGGCAGCTACTGGCTCCTGTTAAGCTACTGTTACCAAGGGCAAGATTGGCACAGTGCCCAGACTTCAAACTCTTTCTTTCTTTAAATAGTATCTCAGTGTTTAAAATACACAGATTTAAATATATTTCTTCGGCTTTTAACCTATAACTTTTCTCTGGCTCCCACAATCTCACATAAGGGATTCCAGTCAGGCACTCCTGCTCTACAGAACTTTTGTCAGCTTTAAATTTCCTCAGGTCTCTTCAGTTTGTGAGGTAAATTTTCTGTCTCCACAGACTCACAGACATTTTACTTTGGAGATTTCTTTCTGTTAAAACCCAGGGTGATATTTCCAAACCTTTACCAAAGCCACCCTAAATTCAAGGGCAAATGCTTTGGATCTTTCACCCCCAAAGGAAATTTGTCTCAACACCTTTTAATTTTCAGGCTGCTGGACAGCACAGAGTTCCGTGACTCTCTCAGGCAGTTTCCCAGCAAACCACTGTAGATTTTAGTCTATCTTTCAGATTTTCTATTCCAGGTGTCCTTTAATTTGTCAAGCCAGACTCCTTTTCCTTTTTGGAATCCTGGCCTCCAGACACTCACAGGCCCACCAAAGAAAATTAGATAGCGCTACAGGGTTTTAAGCAGGCGTCCTCAAAGTTTTCAAACAGCAGGCCGGTCCACCATGCCCCAGACACCACTGGGGGCCGGACCACAGTGGGTGGGGGGAGTGGGGGACCTTGCTGTAGCCCTTGCACTTTGAATGCCCCACTAGCCAGCATGCTGATCATCTGGGCGGTAGTTGGGGGGAGTGAGAGAAGTGACATAGCCCACTGCTTTGAACTGCCTCAGCAATAGAAGCAGCTGCGGAGGCTGGCTTGCTCGCAAAGCAGGGGGTAGGTGGGGGGGTTGCAATTGGTCCCAGGGGCCGGATTCAGGACCTTGGGGGGCCGCATCCGGCCCCGGGGCCTTAGGTTGAGGACCCCTGGTTTTAAGTCTGAATTCCTCTCACACACACAGGGCTTCCAAGAACTGAAATTAGCTTCACCTAATTCTCAGTCCTAACCCCTTTTCAGAGGAACTTCCACATACTACCAACAACACTTGAGGGCTAACTTTTACTAAAGGCTTCTTCGTTTTAAACTTCCAGTTTCAATTTCTTCACAGGGTACAGGCTAAATATTTTGAGCTGGGGATTTTTCCCCTCAGGCAAACTGGATGTATTTGAAATCCGACCGCTGCCCACCAAATTGTGACATCACCCCTTTCACAGACTGGGTTCTCAAAGGCACAACTGGGATTATTTTTGACATCCCACCACTGTACCACCAAATTGTGATGACACCTCCCTTTTACACATGTAATTGTATTGGAACTGGTAATGCTGCCACCTTTTATTCACTTGGTAATGCTGCCACCTTTTTAAAATCGTCGCCTCATGAATTGGGACAGACTCAGATGTATAATATACAAATAATAATGAAGTTTATTGAGAAAATAATAAATATAACAATGACTGAAGATGTTATGCATTGCCTTTAACATAGAATAGATTTAATCAACTCTTCAAGCCTCCCTGTCTTTAATAACTAGTAAACAATAAAGCCCTCACTGCCTGACAGAACTCCAACAGAGCAATGCTCTATCCCAGCACTCACTCTCAAAACCTCAACTTAACTGAACTGCTTTAACTGCCTAGGCTCCACCCTTTTATATCATACTACCCCCACCCTCTTGCTGGGATTGGACGATCATCTGCAAATGCATTACTCCTGTTTCCAGGGTGTTGTCACAACTGAGCACCAAACGCAGGCCATAAATGACAATACGATCAACTGAGGTCAGGCCCATTCGAATGTTGCAGGTGCGCTCACTCAGGGTGGCCACTCCTAGGGAGGCACGGAGGTCGGTTACGCGCAACCGCACCTTCTCTCTTGTGGGCCCCTCATTGTGGAACCATCTTCCGAGCGAGCTGCACCTTGCACAGTCCCTGCCCACCTTCAAAAAGGCTTTGAAAACTTTGTTTTTTAGGGAGGCATATGGCAAGCTTTAATTTTATTTAATTCTACTTATTTAATTTGATCTTTTTTTTTTGCTCCTGATGCATCTTGCTGAGGGCTCCCCCTCTCTTCTTTGTTTATACTGTTGTTTTTACTTGTTTAACTTTTAACTTCTTGTAAACCGCCCAGAGTTCCTGTAGGAAGATGGGCGGTATAGAAATGAAATGAACAAACAAACGATGCAACCATAAGCCACTGACTCTCAAAGCTGTCATGAATGCTTTACCAGAGAAGTTTTTATTTTATTACATTTCTCTCCATGTGTCTAAACAAGTGGGCTTGTCTATTAAAGCTCATGTTGAAATGTGACATGTAGTGGCTTTTTGTCTTGTTTATTTTTACTTTTTCATACATTATTATTTTCCTTTGGGTTTTGCCTGATAGACTTGCACAGACTAACACGTTTGCATCTTCTAAATCTTTCTCAGAGGGTGGCCGTTTTTATATCAAGGGCTGAATCTTAGCATGATATGATGCTTCATATGACAAGTTCATTTCCCACATTGGAACCTGCCAGTCAGACACCTTTAATTAGGTCATGAAATTAGATTTAAAAATAGAGTCACCTAACTTGCAGCATTACTGACCTGCCTTACAGGATTGCTTAAAGAATTACAGCAATCAAGGTGAAATGCTTGGTTGCTTTTTTAAAAAAAATGAACATGGGTAATGTAACTATTACTTACATTCTGGACACTTTTAAATTGTTCCAGGTCCTGTATGCATGCGGCATAACCATGTGCAGCAGTTTCATGAGAACGGCTAGTGACACCTTGGTACCATTCAAGGACTAGGGGGTGAGGAGAACTTTGCAACCTGCATATGATGACACCAAACAGAGCTTCAGGTCTGCTTGTTGAATATGTATGACATAGCTGTGTCACCTTGCAAGTGCCTGTCCCATCTAATGTATGTATAAGCAGGCTGTGTTGTCACTGGTATTAGGGTCGCATCACATTGGGTACAGAGTTTGGAAGGAGGTGAAGCACTAAGACATTTTGATTCGTTGTGCTGATAATTCTTCCTTGCCGCCATCCTCACATTTCATTGCCCCCTTAGCTGTAATCTTCACTAATGTGGGGTGTGGATTTTCTCAGCGGTCAAATATACAGTTATGAACTCTCCATGTTGCACTTCTCAGTGTGGTGCACTTTTTTGGTGGACCAGAAGTCTGCTGGAACTGGTTGGTTAGTAGGGATCAACACAGCTTCCTGCTTTTTAGATTGGTGACAAGTACCTACACTTCAGAACCTGACCAGTGCTGCTGGCCACCGTTCAGGGCACAAGGACCTGGGACTCTGCTTGGTGGAGCTGCCCCTGACACTGAGCCTGGTCAGCACAGGGGGAGCACGTGAGAGACAGTGGCAGGAATGGGCCCTAGGGAAGTTGTGGCATGAGTGATGGCTTGTTTTCCTTACAAGTGTAATCAAAAGCCTTTGAAACGACACCTTTGCTAAAATGTGGCCCACCTAGCAAACAGTACTTGGAGAGTGTCGTCATAGACAGAAGTAGAACACAATGAAAAAGACACCCAAGTCTGACACATCTCAGTAATGCTGGTCTAGCAAAATATCTTGTACCATCTGGGAGTACAAAATACGCATTGACATGATGGATATTTCTTCCCACTCATGCCTTCCACTTACACAAACAGTTTTCATGGTCTCAATCTGTACTCATCCTACGCACACCCTGTGTTCCACTTATCTACTGAAACAATATCTGCCAGCCTAAACATCCAGCTTGAGTTCTGTCACCTTCTCTGCTGTTTCCGCTGCTTGCAATGGCTCTTTTCTTACCCTGTCACCATTTTTCCCTCTCTTTTCCCTTCCCCTCAGACTTCTTTCCTCTTCCAACTTTCCCCCCCCTCTCCTTATACTCTACCCAATATAAACAAACAAGTTGGATTTTCAGCTCTTACACTGGCTCTGCGTCTATGCCGTTAGTGGCAACCTGACAGGCAGCTATGTAGTAGATGAAGCTCTCCTTCTGTTAGTTTCAGCTGCTAAGGCTTTGTGTCCTATTAAAAAGGTACAGGGAGATTTGTTACCAAAAAAAGTAGTGCCTATACCTGTAATTTGTTCTTTCAAATCTCATGCTCTCTCTCTCTCTCCCTCTCTCTCAAAAAAAAAGGGGGGGGGGCGCGGGCTTGGCATTTATTTATAGCCACTTCATCTGTTGAGTGCAGTTTTATAAAAAATAAATTAATATAATGTCTTTGTGAAGAAAAAGCATGAAAGCAGGATATAAATACCAGTGTTAAAATTTTAAGTGTATTTTCCATTACTCTCCTTTTTGCCTCTGAGAGTTTATATTAGATTGTTTTTAAATTGATTTAACAATAAGAACAACCCTCAGTGCATCCTGTAATACTGAAATATGGGGAGAGGGGTGAAATAAAAGAAAAGAGAAGGAGGGAGGGAGAAATGTTGTGGCACCTTAAAGACTAACGGCTATATTTTAATTGGCTTTTTGTGTGTGGACAACTCCATTTCCTCAGATACAAGAGTGAGAATATATGACCCTTATAACTATTTAAGACCCCATGACTAGGTGGGGATAATGGACAAAGTGAGGATAATACTGGGCTTATCTCTAAAACTGTCTTCAAGAATTTAGCAAGATTCCTTACTTAGAGGCATTTTCGGTGTCTTGCCGTTTGCAAAGACTTGGGAATTTCAAATCTAAGGAACTGGCAGCCCTTGAAATAAAACCTCAGCAAAGGCTTACGTTAAGAAGATAAATGGCAAAAGCCGGTTATGTGGACACAGGTTTCTATTGGGAGGGCACCAATCAGGTAGGACGTCACAAGGGCTGTGCTGCGGGTAGAAACACAATACAGGTGCAATCCCAAATTTTAAAAAAGCCTCTTCTACTCTGCCCCAAATGACTCCCTTACCATGCATTTACCAGTTGAGTGTTGATTTCTTATTTGTTCTACTTAGCAAGAGCTAGACAGACACAGACTTTACACAGGCCCTTTCGAATTCAGGGGCTAAGATGAATTGAGAGAAAGTGCTTGAACGTTTGGATCGCCCGTGAAGGTGTGGCCCGCTGGAAACCCGGGTCTTCATGTAGCCTCCACATAGTCTCTCTCATCTTGCTTTTCCTCTCTGCCTCCAGCAGAGTTCTGTGCTCCTTTCCCCATCTCCGCTGCCCTTTTCCTTCCTGTCGGCTGCGGTGAGAACAGAAGCACAGTTCCTGCCTAAACAAGCTGTACTGCATGTCAGGAAGAGCCATGGGCAAGAGGCATACGTTGGTGGTGGCAGCAGGTGCTGCTGCTGCAGGAGGAGGAGGAGCACAAGGATGTTGGAGAGGGAAGGGAGCAGAAAAGGGTCTGGGAAGCCTGCAGAGCTGATGCTGCTGAAAGGGGGCAGGGCCTAGCGATGGGACCTGAGCCAGCTCCTCCGAGCGAGAGCTCAGAAAGATGAGCTTACGGCTTGGAGAGCATTTCTGACCGCATGACATGTGGTGGAGGCAGCCGCGGTGTGCTTCTGCCAAAAAGCCACCTACGTTTTGCAATTGCTGCTGTGGCTCTTCCCGGGACAGACAGCCTCGCTTGCTATTTGATCCTGCAGAGGCACGAGGACCTTGACTCACTCTGCTCAGGGCTGGCCTCGGCAGGAGGATGGATCCACCACGGCAGGAAGAACAAGAGGCGCCGATGGAGAGCACCACTCAGCAGTGGTACCCAGAAAGAAGTCGAGGGGAGCATCCCAAAGAGGAGGCATCTCATTTAAGCCAGGAAGTGCTGGGGGCAGGGGGGCAGAGAGGCCAGGATCAAGGTGAGAGGCAGGGTCAAAGGAGGGCAGAGGCCAAGCTGCCGAATGGTTGCAGAAGAGAAAGCTCATCCTCTCAGGAAGAGCGTTCAAAAGAAGAAGGAAACCAGTGGCCCATCCAAGAATCTGGAGGCCCAGGCAAAGAGGCGCGTCTCACTTCCCCAGGAGAAGAGGTGGTCAGGCTCAAGCGATCCCTGAAGGAGGACCTGGAGCCAGATGGAAAGAGGAGGAATTATGAGGAGTCCCTGATGAAGGAGCTCTCGGAGAAGGTGCAGAAGGTGGTGAAGAGCAGCAGCTGGTGGGAGAGGCATGGCCTTGATGACACCATTCTTGCGTTGAACTTTCTCATCCTACCAGTAGGTAAGGAGACTGCTGAGGATGCTCGTCATGAAACTTCTGGGTAGAACCTCCTTGATTCCTCCCGACTAGTCTCTTATTTAGTCTATTAATAGAGAAATCTGGGTTATCTTTTGTTCTGGAGTACTGTGCTGTGGTCTAAGAGGATGGTGGCGGGTGACCATGCCTTAGTGGCCCATCAGCATCTGACAGCTCATCCTACATAGGAACCTCTTTGGCACACCTGCCTGCAAACAGACTACCATGGGATTTAGCCCTTTTTTTCCTAATGCCAGTATGAGAATTGTTAACAATCTTTGTGCTGTTTTGTGAAGGCGTGATGGGAAACACTGGGTTTTACCCACATATACTTAGAGCAAGAGTCTGTGCATTGTAGGGTTAGACTGTTGGACAATCCATGTTCAGGGCCTGAGGTCTCCCTCCCTAAGGCTGCTCTATTACACAAGGATATTGTGATGATACAGTGGGGAGGAGGAGACTCATGCCTTGAATGTACTGGAGGAAAGGTGGAGTTGTAAATGCAATGAACGAATCAATTTTGCTTGATGTGCAAAAAAAGAGGGGTTGTTAACTTCCTAGTATGGACCAATACGATAGCATTGTGCAAGGGATATTATATTTGGCAATGGGACATTCAGCCTAGATGTGCGTAAAAGAGGTCAACAGGAACAATCAAGTAGAGCTATAAAGGGCCTGGGGCAAACTGCAGAGGAAGGATAGTCATTATTGGTAGATCTATCATCTAGAACCCTTGAATGTTCTTTAAAGGGCCTGTGTGGCCCAGGGATTCTTGTATAGATCATTTCAATTAAGAGGGAGTGGCAATTCCTAACTTCTTCAAGGTCATCATTTTTTTTCTCCCCTGTGCAACTTGATCTCTTTTTTTGTCACAAGGCATTGTCATAAAGTCAGTACTATCTGGCATCAAGGTTGATGGGTGTATGTGCCAAAGAAGGACGAGGGCAGAAGTGGGGAAGGACACTGCAGCAGAAAAGCACTTCCCAAAAGAGCTCCTCCCAAGGCAGGTTTGCAGCTCCTTTGCTTTCTAGAGCGCTCCTGAAATAGAAGTGCAATAAGCCATACATGAGATATATATGCTAAGCAGAGTATTACATGCCACAACCTTTCTTAATTTTGTAACCTCCAGATGCGTTGGGGGAAGTAACCACTGCCACGCCAGCCAGCATGCTGGCTGAGAAGGACAGGCGCCAGGCTGGGAAAAGTCGACACCAGTGGTTCTCAACCTGCGGGTCCCCAGATGTTCCTGGACTACAACTCCCAGAAGTCTTCATCACTAGCTGAGCTGGCCAGGATTTCTGGGAGTTGCAGTCCAGGATCATCTGGGGACACACAGGTTGAGAACCACTGGTCTACACATAAAGAACCCAACATCCGATGTCATGTTGCTGAACTGGTTGGTTGGTAGGGTAAGGGCCATGGATTATCCCAATCATGCAGGACTGCATGTGTACAATTTACTCTTTTCTCTCCCCCACCCTTTTTGAAATATTTAGGTTTTATTATCTCTTTCACTATTAAGTTATACACTGTAATTATTATACTTTATTTTTTCTGGGATCCCCCATTTGTTTTGACTCTATACTGTCCCTGGTACAAATGGAAGGCCAATACCGCAGTGAAGGACAGTCAACTTATACTAGTGATCTCAGACAAAGTGGGGTACTCCAAGGACGTGGCGGTGCATGGCTGACCCTTGTTCTGATACTTCTGCCAAGTGACAGATACAAGCTGGTGAGCTCAGCCAACCTTCCACTTTAGCCCTGGTGCCGCTGAATGCCAGGTCTGTGGTATACTCCATCCAGCACCAGGATAAACTGGAGGTATGGAGTGGAGGGTTGCCATCATTTATAAAAAGACCTTGGGTGCAATTAGTGGTGGTGACACTGGATCTTGAGGCCCTACACGTGTCATTTGGAGCCAGGGAAGGATTTGGAATTATGTTGGCATACTGTGCTCCCCATGACCTTGCACTTTCCCTTCCAGAGCAGGTGATCTTTATCTCTGATGTACTGTTAAGGTCCCCAAGGTTTGTAGTCCTGGGTGACCCCAATATTCATGCAGAACTCAGGTGTCAGGGACAGCTCTTGAGTTCTTGGAAACTATGGCTTCCTTGGACTTTTCCCAATTTGTCAACAGTCCCACACATGTGGCAGGTCACACTTTGGACCTAGTTTTTCCATTGATCAGAGAGAGTGTAGCCTGGTGGTGTCAGGCCTTGGGTGATCATGTCATGGTCGGACCACCACTTGATCAAATACTTCCTCATGGTGTCATACCCTCCCTGCAGAGAGCCAAGACCCATTAAGATGACCTGTCCACACAGGCTACTGGATATGATTGGATTCTAGGATGTCATGCATGGGATTTCTGTTGATCTGATTGGTGCTCCTGTTGACTCTCTGGTAGACTGCTGGTATGCCCTTGCCACTATGGCTTCTGCCACGATAGCTTCCAAATGCCCCCTCCACCTCCAGGCCCATCCAGCTACTTGGTTTAACTGGGAGCTGTGGGCTCTGAAGAGGAATTGGAGAAGGCTAGAGAGTTTATGGAGAAAGGCCTGATGGAAACTAACTCGACTGTCATCAAGATTGTGTCCTCCATCTATCCAGCTAAGATGAAGGCCGCCAAAAGAACACCCTTCGCTAACCAAATAAGTGAAGCACAAAACTATTAGTTATTTTGTATTGTATGCAATCTATCCAGGGTTGGTCACAGTGATAGGTCTGCCCCTAGTTTCACCTGTGCTGTGACCAATTTTTAGTATCTTTAAAATCCAAAATGGAGGCCATCTGCCGGGACCTGGATCAGCATTTGCAAACAGTAGTTTCAGCCAAGACGTCCAGTGCACCGTCGTGCCCAGATGCTTTCTGTAACTTTCAATCTGTGATGTCATTGGAAGTGGACAGGGCCCTTGATTGGTGTCACACCACTACCTCTTCTTTAGATCCTTGCCCAGCCTGGGTTATAAAAGCAGCCAGGCCAGCCATACCGACTGGGCCACAGAGATCATTAATGGGTCTCTCCATGAGGGCAGAGTTCCCACTGCCCATAAGGAGACACTCATTAGGCCCATTAGGGGGAAAAACCTTTGGCAGTGGACCAAATTGACAGTTAAAGGCCCGTCACCAATATATGTTTTATGAGTAAGGCCTTTGAGAGGGTGGTGGCCAACCTCAGGAGGTCCGGGAGGATACTAATACTCTTGATTAATGCTCAGTTGGGGTTCAGGCTGTGTCATAGTACAGAGACTGCATTGGTCACCCTGCACGATGATCTTTGGAGCTGATAGGGGCAAAATGTCCCTGTTGGTCCTCCCTGAAATCTCAGCAGTCTTTGATGCTGTCAACTACAGTATCCTCCTGGGAAGACTCTCTGAGTTGAGGATTGGGGGGCTTGGCTTGGTTTCGTTCCAGTCCTTCTTAGAGGACATTCCCAATGAGTTCAGCTGGTTGAGATGTCTTCCACCCTAGGACCCTCAACTGTGGGGTTCCACAGGGGTCAATCATCTCCCCCATGGTTTTTACTTTCTATATGAGGCCTCAGAGCCGAGTCATTAGGGGATGTGGGGCTTCTTGTCATCAATATGCTGATGACACCCAGCTCTACATCTCCTTCTCTCCATACACAGTGGATGCTGTCTCTGCCTTGAACACTGTCCGTCTGCCGTACTGGACTGGATGAGAGCAAATTGATTGAGGTTGAACCTGGGTAAGAGGGAGGGTGTCTAGGTGAGGCTTGCCGATGTTTACAAGTTGGGGGAGTGACTCTCCTGGCAAAGGATGAGGTGCGGAACTTGGGTGTCTTGATGGACCCAGAGCTCACCATGAAATATCAGGTGGTGTTAGTGATCTGCTCCACACATATAATATTACCATCTGCAGTGGATTGCCCGACTCTGTGCCTTCCTTGACATTGATGCCTTCACCATGGTGGTCCATGCACTCATAGTCTCAAGATCAAACTACCCTTTCTGCCTGTGAGGCTAATGCAGAAACTGTAGCGATGACAAGAAGTTGGACCTTCTCTGTGATCACCCCCCCACCACCAATATGGAATATGCTGACTGACGAAATCCAATTTGCTCCCTCTGTGCAGACATTTAAAAGATGATCAAAAACCTGCTTTTTCAGACTGACCTTCCCCAACCAGGTGGACAATGGATGGTGCTATTAACTTCTAATTTAATTCTGCCTCTGGCTTTTTTTTTGTTAATTTGTTTCTTTGACATGTTTTAGTTTAAGTTTATTAATATCCCATTTATTTATTTATTTTGTTATTGCCTATAATGTTTGAGATTTTTTGTGTATATTATGCTTTTATTTATCACACTGTTGTTCACTTCCCAGAATAGCCTTTGGCTAGCTGGGTGGGATATAAATCAAATAAATAAATAAATACATATAGGGAGTTGTTGTGAATGGATGTTGCATCAGAATGAAATGCAGTGCAAAACAGGCATAAGCAGTTCCCAGCTAGAGTGCAACCTCACATCATAGCTATTTGCCTCTTAAACCATGACTGAACTGGTTTGTCCTTAAGGGATGAACTTGCAAAGGCAGAGGTAGACATGGGTGTGAACATAACCCTGATTTGAAATCTTCTGGGTTGATAGTTCAGATAAACAGCTTTCTGCCATACACCTTACATGTTCAGGTCAAAACCACCCTGTGGTTATGGAAGAAAGGCCCGGACAGAGATAATCAAAACTGGAGGTAGACATCAGTGGGTTAGGATCCAAATAGACATACCAATCTCTGTTCAGGAATTTGACCTGGGGCTCTTGACTGAACATATGATGGGGCTTCAACAAGTTGACAAGCTTTATATTTTTTTCTTTTTGATATGTTGCTCTGGTTGTGTGAAACACCTGGGACTTATTCACATAAAATTTAGCAGATGAGCAGGCATGAGAAAAATCTGGTCCCTTCTGATGTTTTGGATTCATCAGTGGCTTTGTTGCCAGATGAGTGGTGGTAATAATAATAATAATAATAATAATAATAATAATAATAATAATAATAATA
>JAHTLZ010000010.1:21719594-21760318 GCA_023846285.1 Phrynocephalus versicolor | reverse complement strand
TAATAATAATAATAATAATAATAATAATAATAATAATAATAATAATACTCTGGCATAAACCAGTACAGGTGGTCCCAGTGGCAATTGGCACACTGGGTGCGATGCCTAAAGAGCTAAGAAAGTACTTAGAAGAAATTGGAGTTGACAAAGTCACCATCAGTCAGATGCAGAAAGCCACCTTACTGGGATATGCTCGCATAATTCGCCGATACATCACCGAGTCCTAAACGCTTGGGAAGCGTTCGACTAGTGATTGGTAATATAAAATCCAGCATAGATAGCTGTGTGGTTAAACAAACAAACAAACAAACAAACAAACAAACAAACAAATAAACAACAACAACAACAACAACAACAACAACAACAACAACAACAACAACAACAACAACAACAACAACAACAACAACAACAACAATAATTCACAGGGTTCACAGCTGAAATAGTTAACTGTAAGGGAATGTTGGATTTGCAGCCCAAAATAGCTGAAGAGCCAAAGGTTCCCTTCCCCTGTTGGCTGTCCATGTAAGTGTTATGGGATATGTTGGGAAACTGATTTCCTTCTGCCCTTCCTTGTGATGCTCAGTAAAAACAAAACACCTGAAGTGGCAGCCTCATGGTGAGAACAACCCTGTCCTTGACAAAGGAACTGTGGCAGGTGGGGGAAAGGCACAACATTGTCTCCCATGCTGAAGAGTGTTCCACGCACGGGATGCCATAAACAAGAGAAGGAAATGAATACCAAAAGACAGCAGTTTGTCTCTTGCCTTCTATTGTCACCTGAACCCAAAAAAGGGAAGTGTGAGCCAAGTGGGGCCAGGAAGCTGCGTGTGACCTACATGTGACACCCCCCCCCCCGAAGGCCTCCAAGGGCCTGTCCCCAAAATTTTAATTTGTTTGTTTGCAAATGTTGGTTAGTTTCTATTACTAGATGCTTCCAGGAGCAGCAAGTTTGCTTATCAGGGGTCTTGGGGTGGGGTCCTATAAGCCCTTGCCCACTCCCCAAACACAAACACACACCAAATTAGGTAGTCCTATGCTGACCACGCCCTGTTTGTTTATTTGTTCTTATTTGTTTTCAAAAGGAAAAAAGCCCATTTCCAGGCACAGAATTGCTGCCCAAGTCCTCAGCCCAAAAGAGATTTATCTACATAGAAAATGCATTTGGATGGCTTTCAATGCAAAGCTTTTTAAAATCTCCAAGAGCAGATGGCTCTCATCTCCTTTGTCCACCTGAGAGGATGTTCAGCCTACTTTAAGCTATGAATGGGACCCAAATATTCAAAAAAGCTTCCTTCCAATTGTGTCACGGAGCAGGATTAATTGAGCAGAGCCCTACCTACTTGCTACCTTATTTAACTCTACTCTTTTTCTTGATTCCTAGGGTTCCTGCTTCTGCGTTCTGATAACCTTCCAGCTTTCCTGTTGGGCATTGTTGTCCTAGGGGTGGCACATCACACATTCTCCGTGAAAGGGAGCCACCTGGCCAGTCACAATGCTCTTGTGGACTCCAAGTCCTGGGGGAAACTGTGGGCCATATTCTTCATTGAGGTGAGTTTTCAGCTGCTCCTGTTAATGTAAAGCAAGAGAGAATTTGGATCCTTAGGTTCAGCCAGAATACACAAAATGGCAGGTTGGCAAACCTTCTCCCAAGGCACTGGAACGCAAGTTTAGCTTGAAAATTCCCTCCTCTTGATCTCAAATATACTGCTTGCTCACAAAATACTGCAGGGTTGTGTGTCCTTGGTTCAAGATGATGCACAAGGAGTTTGCCTCTGTGTAGATCACAGAAACGCTTGCCCAATTACTCTAGAGCAATTAACTTCTTTATTGTTGTCCCATAAAATCAGGGGAGGCTCATTAGCTCTGTTCCTTGTAGAGATGAGCAACACCCATATCTGATTGAGAAATGATTCAGAGAGAACTGATTGTCCACCTGAATTGGGTCTGAATTAGGATTCTAGATGGCTTATATACATCCAGGCCATCGACCGCAGAGCATGGAGGCATCAGGCCTAGTTATAATCCCCAAGTCCATACTGCTGATTGGGTCCCTTCTCTGACCCATTCATGTTATTTACTGAAGGTGGAAAAAGTATTTAGAAGAATCTGGGATTTATTATTCTCTTTTATACCCAGATGGAACACTCTTGAAAAGGTGCCTGGAAGACTTGGGACAAATCTACACTGGTCCTTTTGGTGTGGGCTGATGCCGTCCAAATAGAGACACTTGAGGCCAGAGGCAGGAGCAATCTACCACTTGGCATGAGCCTCATGTCCATATGGAATACTGTACAGTGGTACCTCTTAAGACAAATGCCTTGTAAGACAAAAAACTTGATGTGAAGGCTGAACATGGGAAAAATGATGGACTAAGAACACTGCCAATTAGTTTATGAAAACCAATATCTTTGATGGAGTCCCTAGTAAGTATATGTGAAGTCCTTCTACAGATGAACATTGGCTGGAATGCTGGTGTCCTATTGGTGTTCACATATGGTTGGTATAACCTGCTGCAGCTAATTATGGCTAATTGATGGGCCTCCATGCACATTTCAATGAGCCATGTGGCCATATGTGTTCCCAAGAGGTGCCCTCGTATGAGTTGCTTAGCCACAGCAAATTATGCAACCTTAATCAAACACCAACATGATTCTGACTTTTAATTTAAAATAGAGACAAAAATCTAATCCAATGGCTCTAATCAACAGCCAGTAAACTGCAATGTATATTTTTTCTATGTGGCCTTTCAGAGAGTTAGAGACATTTGAACCTGTCAAATGAAAAACATAATTGTGATTTGGGGGGGGGGGGCCAATTAATGAGATCTAGTTACTGATTCCAACGAAATGTGCTTCTTGGGAAGAAAGGTGAGAGCCAAAGCACTGAATCTGTCGTGCCTGGGCAGTTGCATACAGAGAGCAGACAATATGTAGATTGGGAGAAAAGTGTGATCTTCTGGATCATTTTGGGAGAACGCCTCAGTCGAGGGGTTCTCCCAAGCTGCAGCTTGGAGCCGGAGAGAATATTCTGAATTAAGACTAGTGTAATAAACTGCTCCTTGGGGACCAGAAAATATTTATCAGGCCATTTATTTCCAGTTCCCAAACCTCCTGGGTTACATGTAGCAGCACAACAGAGATTTGAGCTAGAATGAAATGAAAGTTGATTTCTGTCCTCGGAGTGGTTTTTTTTTTTAAATGGGCATTTGCACAAATGCACCACATGGAACACTGAGGCAGCAGTTGTGAGCACAGAAACAGCAGTCGGGGGAAAGGTCAAGCGCTCTTCTGTGCCTGTCGTTTCTCCAGTTGAGTCCCTTCCTCCTGCCCTGACTGCTTTTCCATTGAAAGCAATCTGTGATTACATTCATTTGGAGAGAGTCAGTAGGGAGACACATGGGCGGCAGAAACTGGCCAATATGTCTCCACTGGTGTGTTCTGGGTCCGTTTAGATGACTTTTGCACAAGTACCAAACCCAGTATGGGGTTATGTGCCATGAAGTTGGAACTGAGTGGTTTTAACAGTTCCACGCTCACATGTAGCTAAATGGGGATTTGGACCGAGATCTCCCGAATCCATCGAACGATCCACGAGACCACATTGGATCTCAAACCCAGTCCAGTCCAATTCAAATCAGAGGGGGTTACTCTGAACTGGCATCTTAGGATTTGCATCATTCTAATGGCGGCTCTCTAACCTAGGTAAGAAGGCAGGCTTGGTCAAGCACAGTCATAATTTCAGGTCTGCAACTCCCTCCTGAATGCACACTCCACTACATGAGCTGGCAAATGCCTTCGTTTTCTTTATTTTCCATTTCTTTATGTCCCAGGTTTGCTCCGCTTTCACAGCAGAACAAGGAACCTACAACCACGTGAAAATCCACCATGGTTACACAAATGTCATTGGTCTGGGAGACTCCAGTACATGGAAGCTTCCTTTCCTGAATCGCTATGCTTACATGTTCCTTGCACCTCTTGCTGTGCCTGTTATCACCCCTTTAGTGGCAATTGGTATGTTGCTCTCCTTCAGATCTTCTTGCTTAACTTAATGCTGAACACTCATCCTAGACAAATTTAAGGTGGTAATTGCAGAATGGCATTGCATTTCTTTTTACATTAAGATCTGGCATGTCGCTTCCACCTCTCTGTGCGTAGACTTTCTTCTTTGACTGAAAATGATAATCTAATCCAAATTTCTTTCCCAAATCATGATAGGCTATGATGGAAATGGAAATGCACTAAAGTACTGCACACCAACCCTCACAAAAATAAGAGTAACCCCAATGATTTCAAAAAAGGTGCAGGTAGAGGTGCTCTGGGGGCAAATTAGTCTGCTCTAAAAATTAGGTCATGCAGTTGCTGGGGGGAAAAAAGAGTAAAATAATCCATCTCCACTATGCAAGTCTTTTCCTGCCTCCAAGCTTAATTTACATCACAAGGTGCCATAAAAAGAGATGGGCACAAACCAGTATCATCCCGGTGTGTAAAAGGTGGCAGAACAGGTGCTGACGTTTGCCTCCCCACCTCCTTTAGCTCATTCAGGCCCTCATCAAGCTCAGTGTGCTAGCTTCCTGCAAGTTCTCAACTGGTCTTCCAAACTGGGCAGCAGCTCAGGAATCTCTGCCCCGCCCTCTTGGCTAATCTCCCACTCAGACAAAAGGGTGGGGCAAAGTCTGTGCTCTTACTCATTACTGGGAGATTAGCCAAGGAGGTGGGGGAAAAACCAAGCAAACGGAGCCTCGTAAGTGATTGATTAATTGAGGAGGTAGGGGAGGGCAGCTCAGCTGCCACCTTTATGTGTGTGTATGTGTTGTGTCATTACAGTGGTGACCGACTCTTCATGACTCCATGTCCATGGAGTTTTCTTGCCTTTATGAACTGTCACAAGCTAGGACGAACTAGTTCATGCCCATCTCTAGCCACAAGGAGAGAGACATCCCCACAGAGCAGGAATGATGAGGATGAGGACGGTATTAATCAAACAAAGTACTCCGCTCCCATCAGTCTACAAATAACATTGTCAATGGTGAGGAATGGAGGCATCATCTAACATCTGGAGGGCTTTAAGTTTTCTACCACTTTTGACTGGCAGAGTAATGGCAGATCTCCAGGTCTTTAATGCAAGCAAGAACATCACCTAGATTTGCAGGCCAGTTCTCACTGTGGGGAAATTCCTTTCTGACAAAGCAAAACATATTCAGTTCATCTCACTAAAACTAGTTTAATTGGGAAGTAACAAACCTATATGCTTGTAATTTCCAATCAAATAATTTAACAGTCAGTTTAATGGTGTTTTCTTTGTACCCAAGATTGTTTTTAACTTCCCCATCTGTCAGATACAGAACACAGCCTGGAGGCAATTACATTCTGAGGCAAATTCCTGTGGATTCCAGAACTGCAACAGGATTAAAAGATCTATGATTTAGAACAGAATAAACAGGGATGAGCAGGATGCTCTGGCTTCCTTTTAAAATGATGCCCTTTGAGGCATTTTTCTGAGGAAAATACCTCTCAAAAGGTGTGAACAGTGTCATGTGAGGAGGTGAAAGACCCACCGATCAGAAAGGGCTGCCGTAGTCGGGATAAAGACAAGATCTGTACAACTCCCCACACGGCATGGTTTTGTCCAGCTCCCTTTGCTTTCCTGGATCTTTTAACTTCACATCTGTTACTCTCCCCATCCTTTCTCCTTTACTAAGGCACTGCTAAGAAGCTTGGAAGCCTTGAGTTTAGAGCCGGTGAACATTCAAAGGATCCCTTCAATACATCTTCCTACTGAAAGGTGCACCCAGAAGAGTGTGTTGTCTTTTGTTTGCAACACCTGGTGGGGGATTTCAGTAGAGAAATTTAGATCCAGACCTCCATATAGGGACAGGTTCAATTCCTCTCTGATTACTTTCCTCTGTTCTCTACTTCTACACTTTCTTATTAAGAGATAATAGGCAAATGAGTTTCATATGAGTCCTGTGTGATGTGAAGACATCATGTTGCTTAGCACAATGAATTGCACTTGAGTAGGCCCATTGAATCAATGGGGATTAAGTAAGTCAATCTTCCATAAAGTCCATTGATTCAAATGGGTCAGTTCTAACTGTGATGTAGGTTAGCATACCCATTCAACTGAACTTATATAGAGGTGTTGGCTTAAAATATACTACACTAAACAACAGGACTTGGGCCAGTGATTTCCCCGGCTTTTTCTTTCAACAGTAATTGACAAGCTGTTCCCCCTTCACTTGGGGAAAGAGGGCAATACCTGTATAGATCGTCCACTAGCATACCTTTTCCCCATGATGTTCTGGGGAGGAGACCATCTGAGAAAGGGCTGGACCAATCTCCCCCTAGCAAAACTATACAAATTGGCCCTTTCCAAACATTGGGAAATCCAGTCACCCATCTTCTAAACTAGTAGCTCCCAAACGTGGGTCCCCTGATACTCTTGGACTGCAACTCCCAGCTGGTGGTGAACACTTGTGGGAGTTACAGTTCAAGGACATTGTGGGACCCATGACTGGGAATCACTATTCTAAACCCTGATCAGTTTACCCCCGCATGAAAATGTTAACAAGATTCAAATGACTGGCATACGTCCTTAATATTTTAGAGCTTATTGGCTAAATTAAAAGTGGTCCATCAATGGCAGACTTTGTTGGGTTCCGTGGAAATATCTTTCCCAAAAGTGGTCCCTTGTTTTCTGTGTTATGGAGCAACAACTAGGTGACAGCCTTGAGTACCGTCTTGTTCATTGATTGCTTTTTTTCTATAGGATTGCTCAAAGAAGTTCAGTTGAAAACAGCCATCCGAACCCTGTGTTGTATGTTTATTGGCCTATACTTCCATTACTGGCTGCTGCGTAATATCTCAGGGTTCCAGTCTGTGTGGTCTGCTCTCAGTTGCATGCTGGTCACACGGTCTCTCCTCGCCCATCCTTACATCCACGTTAATATCTTCCAGGTAAGAGCTACAATATCTTGAATTAATTAAGAAGTGTAACTATTTGTTTCTGGCACTTCTGGCTTCTTTGGGCATAAATATGGTGTTTTTATCGCTTATGTGCTATCAGGGTGATGTTGATTTAAAGCAACCAGGTCCTAGGCTGCATCAAGAGGGGGATAGCATCACGCTCGTGGGAAGTGATAGTACCACTCTAAACTGCCCTAGTGAGACCACATTGAGAATACAGTGTCCAGTTCTGGTCACCACAATACAAACAAGACATAGAGGCCCTAGAATAAGCACAGAGAAGAGCAACACATATGATAAGGGGTCTTAAGTAAGAAAATGATTCATTAATCTATAAAATGGCTCCCCTGGGTCCTAGAGGCACCAATTTGGGGGGCAGCATCCTTGGACTATCCCATTCAAGCCCTCCAAATTTGGTGAGGTTTGGGGTTCAGGGATTCAATTATTCAATTTCAAAGGGGGTACCCTGGAAAAAACATTTCTAACTGTATTTGAAAATATTGATTCTAGGCATCTAGCAGCATGGAAATTACAGTGGAGCTTCCTCAATCTTTTCCCCTTAAGCAACCCCAATTTGGAGAGCTTTGGGGTTCAGGGGGCCAAGTTATTCAACTCCAAAGGGGGTGCCCCAGGAAAAAATAATTTGTAATTTAAAAGTACAGTTTTTGAAAGTACTGATTCCAGACATGTAGCATGGAAATTTAAATGAAGCTTCCTCAAGCTCTTCCCTTTCCAACCAAGGCACACTGGGCTCTATCAGATGGACCCTCTGTTGCAGTGCACCAGGCGGGCAAGAATTAAACATTGGGCTATATCAGACCCTCAGGTACGAAGATAGTGTGGGTGGACCTCCCTGGAATATCCAAGGTATAAAAGACAGACACCTCTATTTCCAGGGCAGGTCTTACAGACACTATGGGCCATTTCAGACCCTCAGGTATGAAAGGAGTGAGTGGATCTCCCTGGCATCATAATGACCAAGGCAGGACTTAGAAAAATTGGGCCTTTTCAGATCCATAACACGCAGGCAGTCTGGCAGGCCTGTGGGAGGCAGGCAGGAATACTGGCCAGAATACTCCAGCTAGGAATAATGGAGTAGGAGGACTCCCCCGGTTCTTCTTTGTTGGTTTTCGGAACTGGGGCCATGCTACAGAGGGACTACAGAATGGGGGAACTTGTAGTGGTGGGTGGTGGGAATAATAATATTTATTATTTATTATTTTAGAGGATTTTTACCCCTCCCCTACTCCTAAATAAAACCCTCCCAAACAGAACAGAAGTTGTGCCATTCTGAGCATAGACACACACAGTTACACACAGTGTACACAGAGAGAGAGAGGGGGGGAGGGAGAGAGAGGGAGAGAGAGAAGCTCTCTTCTACATGTACACACAAACAAATAGCCACTCTCTCTTTGTCCATTCACACAACACACTAAGCAACAGGGAAACTTTGAACACACAGAAGTGAAGCTAGCCAAACTGCAAAACAATGAGCTAGCATAGCTGCCAGAGCCCTCTATAACTCCTCTCAATCCTCCACAGATGACAAAGAAAATGAAACCACAGTCCAGACAGCTATACCCTAACCAGGCAGCCAAGCAAACCCACCCACCAAAAAAACACAGCACTTTAAAATGGATTCCTAAGGGGACTCCCTTTGGAGTTGAAGAACTTGGCCCCCTGAACTCCACAGCTCTCCAGATTGGGGGTGATTCAAGAGAAGAGTCTGAGGAAGCTTCACTGTAATTTCCATGCTGCTAGATGCCTGGAATCACTATTTTCAAGTACTGTACATAACGATGCACTGCAATTAGAAATGTTTTTTCCGGGGGCACCCCCTTTGGAATTGAATAACTTGGCTCCCTGAACCCCAAACCTCACCAAATTTGGAAGGCTTGAATGCCATGGACCAAGGAAGCTACCCCCCAAAATCGGTGCCTCTAGGACCCAGGGGAGCCATTTTACAGCATAACAAAATGGTTCATTTAAAAAAAGCCATTTCGTTTCATTTCATAATGAAACTCTGTTTCCCATTCCTAACAGTAACTGCATACGGGGTTGGGGGGTTGGCCGGTTGCTGTAACACATTATACTCTATGTATACCACCCTTTGTGATATCCTGTTTTCCTCCAGTTGAGAGATGGAAGTTGACAGCGTCTGCAAGGGAAAAGAGAACAAGAATTTTTAAAATGATGTGTTTAAACAAGGGCAGAAACCACACATTTTAAAAAAAATCACAGTGACAACTGTCACTGCATATGCCCTGTAAGCCCTACTTGGGTTTAAAACCTGTACCCAATCTTCAATTCTAAAAGTGCATTAGGCCTTCTGTTCCAGCTGATATCACCAGCTGGTCAGCACTGGGAGGATTTCCCGTGACAATGCTGCTTTCTGAAATCTATGTTTTCTCCTCTCTGGTCTGCCTTGCTATTGACGAACTTTCTCCTGACAATTCCGCACTGAAAAAAATCAGAAGCTCTTAACTCTTAATGGGTTTTTATTGTTGTTGTTGTGTTTTGTTTCGCAGCATATTGGCCTTCCAATGTTTTCAGCTGACAAGAAGCCCAGGCGGATTCTCATGATGTCCAGCGGAGTTCTGAACCTGCCTCGGAATCCCCTGCTAGACTGGTCCTTTGGGCACTCCATCATCAGCTGTCACGTGGAACATCATCTCTTCCCAACACTTTCTGACAACATGTGCCTGAAGGTGTGAGGCTGAGGGTTGCGTGATTCAAGGGAAAGAGCGGGAGAGATGGGTGCTTGCAGGGACTGGTTTAGTAAGGCAGAAGAATGGTAGTAAGGCAGAAGAATGGTTGACAGCAGATCAGCAAGCCAGGGAATTTCTGGAAGCTTCAGTATTACATTTCCTGAAATCCACTAGAGCCTTGTTCAGCTAATATTTGTTATGTCTCTTTACTGCTTTTCCTTCAACCAAAGGCTTTCCTCCTCTTCCTCCTCCTCACATTATCTTCACAACAACTTGATGATGTTAGTCGGACTGAGAGAGAAAGAGAGTGATCTAGCAGGTTTCATACTTCAGTGAAGACTAGATTGCAGATTGCTCAAGGACCAGCCCAGAGTTTTAGCCACTATATCAGACTAGTTCACCACTGTTTGTATGAAACACCAATTTTGCTGGATGAGTAGTTGCATGGTCACTAAAAACGGGCAAAGGGACCCAGTACCTCTCTGCCAAACTCTTGTAGAAATTGTGCTGCAGGTCCTTTTATTTGATTTCATTTCATTTTTGCAGACTTCAAATGGGGTGTAAAGTCATGGTTTGATCATGTCTTAAAATATAAAAAGCATTACTTGTAATATTACTGATATTGATGGATTAATTAATGCTGCCTTTTCTGTTTTAGATTAAGCCCGTTGTTTCCCAATACTTGAGAGGGAAGAAACTACCATACAATGAGGATTCTTACTGGTCACGCTTGAAGTTGTTCCTGGACAAATATGAAGAGCTGATGGTCCATGCACCACCTATTTCTGAACTTGTTGGGATTCAGTGATGGCGCTTTGGGACAAAGCCATTATAGCCATAAGACAAGAAGTGTTCTTTTTTTTTTTTTAAGGATCAAAAAATTTAGAACCCAGTTTAGGGTATGATCCAGCCAATAAGAACAAAACCAGCATGTGTTTATTGTCTTCCATAAGAACGACAGTGGAGAAGAAATGCCAGCCACTCAGTGATGGTTTTAAATGAAACACCAGTACAGTAGCTCCAATATAATAGGATCAGAAGTAGAGAAAGACATGTTGAGATCTTGATCCTCTCCTGCCTCCTTGGTGCTTTAATGTTTGGACACTAGCATCCTTGATGTATCTGTTCTGTTTTCCCCTTTTATAGTTCAGGGAAGAAATTAGAAGGGCTCTTGTGTGTGTTCTTTTCCTCTGTCTTAGACAAAGATGATTTCTATGCAATAAGAACTTCTATACCATAAGGGTGCTTCCAGATGGTTGTCTCTGAAGATTCTCAGTCATCCAGGTGAGTTTATCTGGAAGTTGAGTCATGGCAGCTGGACTTCTTTTTCTTAAGAGATAGAAACGTTTCGCCATTCATCCAAACAGCTTCATCAGTCTGAAGAAAGCTAGTTCCGAGTCCTCCATCTTATAATCTGCTTTCACCTCTTGTCACCCTGGTCTGAAATAGGCTCATAAGATGGACAATGACCTGAATAGGCTCATTAGGTAGACAATAGTATCAAAAGCCTTAAGGTGAACAATGGCCTAAGGTGCTGAAACTCATAGTATGGATCATTAGCTATGGCCTTGGTGGTGAAGGCTTTTTTGATTTGTCTGGGTGTTGTTGATAGCACAGCCTGATAAGCAGCAAATAGACTGTGCTTGAGGCCCCCACCTCTGTTGAGAGAGGGATTTTTAATGCTCACACGAATGGCTTCTCTGACCCCTCTCTCAAACCACCTCCCTTCTTTGTCTAATATGTGTACATCCTCATCTTTGAATGAGTGCCCTATATCCTTCAAGTGGAGGTGTACTGCTGATTCTGGTCCTGAGCTGTTGTCCCTTCTATGTTGGGCCATCCTTCTGTTTAATGGCTGTTTAGTTTCTCCAATGTAGAGGTCAGCACACTCCTCACTGCACTGGACTGCATATTCTGTGTTGCTCCTTTTTTGTTTTGGTATCAGGTCCTTTTGGTGGACAAGTCTCTGCCTTAGTGTGTTTGTGGGTTTGAAATAACATGGATGTGGGGTTTTCCAAAAATCCTTTTAAGCTTCTCAGACACTCCAGGGAGTAACCAGGTTCTTCCATCGGATCTGGGTCTCGGGCTGATCCCTTGTTCTTCTGGGTCAGCACACTGCTTTGTTGAAGGCTCACTTTGGATATCCATAGGTCCTAATTGCTGACTTCAGGTGCCTATCTCCCTTCTTGCTTCTGTGGAGGTGGGGATGCTCTCTGCTCTGCGGTTTAGGGTCCTGATGACTACTAATTTGTGTTGTAATGGATGGTGGAAGTCAAACAGTAAGTACTGATCAGTGAGGGCTAGGGATGGGCATTTTGTTTTGGAATAAGTAGGTAACAAAATTAACCACGCGAGCCCAGGTGGTCCTTGGAACCGGCTGATAAATGCAGACCCAATTGCTTTATCTTTCTCCGCCTCACACAGGGTTAAAATCCAACGAGGAAGCACGCTGTGATGTCATCTTTCCTGCTTCGTGCTGCTGGCCAATCAGAGAGGGAGGTGGGATGATGCCTGCCCCTGCATAGCTCCTGATTGACCAGCATCACAGATCTAGCACAGATGATGTCGCAGCATGCTTCCTCATTGGATTTTAACCCTGCACGAGACAGAGAAAGGTAAAGCAATTGGATCAGCCGGTTCCGAAACAAAATGCCCATCCCTAGTGTGGGTGGGTTTCTTGTATACCTCTACTCCCAGGCCACAGTTGGGTCTGATGATGACTGCACAATCCAGGAAAGCCAGTCTGTTGTCTTGGGTGTTTTCCCTAGTGAATTTAATATTAGGGTCCACCTCATTGATGTGGTCTGTAAAGGCCTGTACTTGTTGAGTCTTGATTTTCACCCAGGTATCATCTACATACCTGAACCAGTGGGATGGTGTTGTCCCCGGGAAGGTGTTGAGTGCCTTCTTCTCCACTTCTTCAATAGGTTTGCAACAATTCGTGACAATGGGGAACCCATGGCACAACCATGCTTCTGTCTGTAGAAGTCCCTTCTGTACATGAAATCTGTGGTGTTCAGACACAGGTCCAGGAGCAGGCATATCTGGTCTGGGTTTAGGCTGCTTCTGGAGGTGAGGGTGCTGTCTTTTCTTAGTCTTCTCTTTACAGTTGTTAGGGCATCGGTGGTGGGAATGCTGGTAAAGAGAGATGTAACATCAAAGGATACCATGGTTTCGTCTGTATCCAGTTTCATCTCCCTGACTTTGGAAACAAACTCCTCTGAATTGTCCACGTGGTGGTCTGTGGGTTCAACTAGTGGGGCTAGGATAGTCGCTACGTATTTTGCAATGTTGTAAGTCACTGAATTTATACTACTGACAATGGGTCGGGGGGGGGGGGGAATTCCTTGCTTGTGGATCTTGGAAAGTCCATGAAAGCAGGGGCCGATCTCTCCAGGATATAACCGGTGCTACATCACCCTGTCAATTGTGTTATCCTTCTCCAAGAGTTTTAAGCATTCTATTACTTTTTCCTTGTTGTTGCTAGTGGGGTTTCTTTTTAGTTTTTCATATGTGTTTTGATCATCTAAAAGTAGTCCACAGTATTGAGGACGACAGTGCCTCTTCCTTTCTCCGCAGGCAGAATGGTGATGTTCTCATCCCTGCTGAGGGATGTCAGAGCACTTCTCTCCTGGCTGGTGAGGTTGGATAGTGGTTCCAGAATCCAGATGGTTGCTTCTGCTTCTCTTATCAAAAGGCACAGTGTGGTTATTCTGATTTTTCCACTTTAAAGGATTAACTTGGTTTGGATCTATATAATTGTGACACTTTTCATCTAAACCTCCCCGAGTAACGATATCTAAGTCAAGCAGCATATAAGCTAGCTAGCTAAATGAATTGATGGATGGATGGATGAATAAATAAATAAAATAATAAATGAATGGGTTTTAAATGGAACGAAAAAAGATGGACATAGCGGGAAAACCACAATTTGTAAATTTCAGTGAACAAGAGGGAGCAATTCCGCAATCAAAGCCTCATCTACAGTACATTGTATGAACTGCGTGTCATGTTTCCTTATCTTGGCTGAGTTGCTGAGATAGCCAACAGCTGTTCAGGTGGGTGTTGACTACTCTGTGAACCCCCTATGTGTAAATCATATATGTATACAACTGACAATCATACAGTGTTGTTCTAATGTTCCCAGAAGTGGACTTGATGTACAAAAGCTCACATATATAGTCTTAAGTTTTTGTTTGATATACTCACATAAATTTACCTAGCTACTTCTTTGAAAACATAATGCTTCATATACATTTTAGGAACCCTACATATGCTTTATAATCTCTCCCCCACCCACAAAAGTCCTTTCTTTCCCTTTCATAGCCTTTGATGGGAAACTAGGGCTTTATCCTTTCAGCTTGGAGACAAACACTGCGTGGAAATAATTCTGAACCAGCTGACAGGGTGGGTTTAACTGATCCAATTTTTCACCCAAGTCCTTTTCTATTTATTTGTTCATTAAATGCTTGATTAATCATCATGATGAATTTCCTCTGTGATTTACAGAGACGCCAGCGCTTCCCAACGCAATGCACTGAGGCAAAAGGAGTGGGGGCGGATTTAACTGAGCTTTACCTCGATACCATTTCAGATTGTGTGAAGAGGTTAATCCCGGTGCCACATGTTGCTAAGATAATTACAGCTCAGTTTGGAAACAATCATGTTTGACAAGCTCTCAGCCTGTTCTGAATAAAGCTTAACAATATACTGTGCATAAGGTATATGTAGAGAAGCTGATATTGTGTTTATGTATAATATGCTGCTGAAAACAAGTGAGGGAGCTTTGGACCTCCATATGGTGGTTTATAGGCCGCATCATCACTTAACATCAACCATGTTAGATGGAGCAGATGGGAGGTGCTGGCTATAATAGTTGAATAACCAAATGCTTGCCAGCCTAATACAAATCCCAATAGCACATTCTTTAGACTGTATGTCAATTTAGACACAAGTTGCACTGAGGCTGTAGTTGCTGAACTCCCAGAACCCAAAGCCTGTATGGCCAGTGATCAAGGATTAAGGGAGTGGTAGTCCAAAAAGGATGGGGTGCCAAAGGTTCACCCTCTCCCCTTAAGGACCTCTTTACACTACTAATTTGTCATCATAAAGCAGGGTCCCCAGATGTTCCTTGACTGCAACTCCCAGATATCCTGGCCAGCTCAGATAGTGATGAAGAGTTCTGGGAGTTGTAGTCCAGTAACATCTGGGGACCCACAGTTTGAGAACCACTGTCATAAAGGGTTGCTATTTTATATGGAATGTAGAGAATGGATAGAAATATTTTCCACATTCTGTCTCATAAAAATATGGCGTTATTTTTAAAAGTTATTTTTCACAAGAAGTGTGTAATTGACAAGGAGAAAGGCTTCTTCACACAACACCTCTGTCTTTATTCATATCACAATGTTGCACAATTTTAAATTATGGATGCAATAATTTTATACCACACATACTCGACCAACCCACTACCTCCAAGTCCAAACATGTCCACTGGCTTTCTAAGGAAGGCTTATTTCATACTGTTTAGTGAACTGAACATTATTCCTATGCAACACTACAGCTGGGTAATTTTAGACTCTGGACGTAAGGGTGGAACTTCAACAGAATTTAGATTTATAGTATTTAGTTAGATTTTGCTACAACAACCATAACCCCCTGCTCAACATGGCCACTTCCATGATTTTAGAAGCCGTACTCAAAAAAATAACTTGTCTATCCTTTGATATTTGCATAACCACATATATTATGTAAGTTCTGAAGAAACAGTAATAGTTCTCCTTTTCTCTATTCTTTGCTATGCTTTACTATGGCTTCCAGATTCCTGGTATAGGAGGGGAAAAAGTAAACCAAACATTGACAGGGACTTTACAAAAATCGTTGTGGTTCTTGTAGAAAAGGCCAATATTCTTTCAATATCAAATTAAAACGATCACGTGTATCCTTGTACTTTTAATGGTTAGCTCTGGCTTGGCTATAAAATATTTTCAGAAATGAAAAAAGGATGCTGCAGTTTGTAGTGTCAACCATGTAGAACCTAGGAGATGACATTAGGTTGGTCTGCTCCTACTTTCCTTGCCTACCACAGCCTGAGAGATCATATGGAGTCCTCCTGGGTGGCAAGGCCCTGAACTGAGGCCTCAAAGTCAAGTCCTCTTGCTGTATCAACTTAAAACAACTTCCTGTCGTTGCATGGTTTCTCTGAGCTCCACGGGACATCCGGGCAATTGCCTTTTCAGTACTCAGATACTTTTCAAGGAACGTTGTCATCCTGCAGTTAGTATCACTTGCCCACGTGCAAGATACGCTGAGCACCCTGGGTCTACTATAGTGAGTCATGCTGGTTTGTTTGTTTGAGTCATGCTGGCTTCTCTCCCCCCCCCCCCCATCGTCTCTGTGATACCCAGACTAGTGAAGTTTGCATTTGGTGGGTATGTTACGGAACTAATAAATGTCTTGCCCATCCCTGATTGTTGCATTATGACTGAAAACATGCTGCAGCCAGCTGTCCGGTTTAACTGTTGAAAGCACCGGCATTTGGCTGGCCACTGCAAATCACCACACCACCACCACCACCACCATCACCATCATGGTTGGGAAAGTGCAGAAAAGTAAAAGAAAGACGATAATGGAGGCCACAGCAATTCCCCGTGAGGATGGTTTCAATGACTGAGGGGGGCATCCAGACAAATAGCTTGCTATTGAGATTGCATTTGGTGTGGTTTGGTTCAAATCATATCATGCCATCCACATGTGTTTGGTCTTAGAGCGGTGGGTAACCCAGGTGTCCTTGGAATGCAGATCCTGAAAACCTCAGCCAGCACAGCTAGTGATGAAGGCTAAAAAACTTTTCCCCCTCCCCCCAAACCCCACCTGCCAGCTGATCGGCACAGGGGTGTGTGGCAGAAACCCTCCCCCCCCCCAGCGCCCATCACCTGGCAGACGGGGCTTGGGGGGAGGGAAAAAAGGTTTTTTTTAAAAAATCCTGGAGCTTTTTTTAAAAAGTCATTTTCTTCTCCCAATCAGGTTACAGACAAAATAAAATGTTTCATTTCATCAAAAACACCACCATTTCGTTTCGTCTGTTTCATTTCATTACCTAATGACACAACGAAACAGCATTTCGTTTTTCATGTTGTGCCCATCCCTACTTATGACACAAATTATTTAAAAAAAAAAACAACTAAGTTGGAGTTGATTTAAGATACAGAATCTCTAATCAACCTATGTCCTGTCAATAAAGCCAGAATAGGGACAAAAAGAGCCACATATGGAGTGGTCGATCTGTCTCAGCTCCCTGTCTAGCTTACATCAGGGTTGCATAATTTTTGCCCATCAAAAGTTTGTAAGATTCCAGCATCTATCAGGTGTACCTGACACAGCCAGCGATGAGGGATGAAGCTAACTGCGTCGGGCCACACTGCCCCTTTGCCAGTGCAAGTCTTGCCGTACGTGAGGTGTTTTGCAAAGCCATTATATTATGAACACGTCAAAATGCCCAAACCCAGTCTGGATTTGCTCAGCTCATGGACTTGACACTCAGGTTTGGCTCCAAGCAGCAACAGGACATTGTACCGTAGCTTCTACAGTTGTGTGGAAAAATAACTGGATCTCAAGAGGTTTGCATAAGTCTCAGATGGACTGGGGAGTGGGGGAATACTAACTTCAGAAGGAAAAACAAAAATAAATAAATGACATAATGACAACAGGAGAAATATGAAAGGAACAGAGGCAAGAGTGAGGCCTTCACATATCTTGTTTTTTTATCACTAAGTAACAGTATGTTACAGTATCTCAGTTGCATATTGTATTTGCTCAAAGGGCAGCCCTGGGTATACTGCAGAAAAAGGATGCAGAATGCCAGCAGGCATCCTGTATATTTTTTCTGTGGCGTACATAGACAGCACAAGGTATTTATACAGTACTTGGGTTATTATTGAGGAATATATGATCACAAAAATCTAATGTGGTCACACGTTACTCAGAATCATTTATAACATATTAGCATTAAAAGAATATTGGAGAAAAGAGATTTTAAGATTGAAGCCTTATTTCAGTCACTCTTATCAACTAAGGCCAAGAACCAATGGATGGAATTGTAGAACGCAGGGAGGCAATTCTGGACGAACCCATTGAGGAATGGGAAGGAAAGGTTTCTCAAATCAAATTATCGCCTGTAGTGTAAGTATCTATTGTGAAATATTTAGAACATTTTAATCTGTTACTTTACGCCTAGAGAGTTACCACAGTGAGTTGCATAAAGTCTAATAAAATGAGGCTTACATTCTGAAGGAAACAACGTAAAAGGAAAGAAGAGGGAGAGGGAGAAGGAAAAAGGCAAGAGATACATTTCAAGTTATGCAATAGTTATTATGAGATGCTGAAAGGGGAAACAGTAGAGAGCCAGGAGAAGCCAAAGGAGCTGGTGTCTGACCAGAGCGGGACTCCTCCTGCTCCCTATTTTTTCCTTTGCTGCAGCCTGAAGGAATGCCATTGATAGGTTGCAGAGGAGGAAGGAGACCCAGCCCCTGTACCATTAGCTATATACTGTATCAACAATATATTATCTCAGATTCTGAGATACAGGTTCTGTGGCACAACTGGCTCCCGGACTGCAACCCTAAAGCAGTTGTCAGTCTCAGCCAGAAGAGACACAGAGATAATAGGAACTACAGTGGACCCTTGTATAACAAAGGGTTTGTATAACATAAAATCTGTACAACATAAGTCACCTATGGGGCAAATCTGTACAACATAAAAATGGGATTACTCTGTTTTCAATGCATTCCTATGGGAAATTTGTATAAAGGAAAATTTGCTTAACATAATTTCATTTGAAACGAATTAATTCCTTTATACAAGGTACCACTGTACTAAGTTAGGACTAATGTCAACTCCCTTGATTCCAAGAGTCTACTTTTACTTTGCCTAAAGAGTGTGTTCTTTAAATTAACCCCTTTGCCATTTTAAAGATATTAAAGAGGGAAAAGGCAATGTCAGGAACCTTTGTGATGGCTGTACTCTCCATCACTCCTGCTGACCTCCTGCACATTCCGCAGATCAAAGACACCTACAAAGGATGAAAGGATGAAAATATCTGATATGTCTTGGACAGATATATTATCTAGTCTCCCTTTATCTTACTATCAGTGGCTTATCTAGCTGACCTTTGGGGAAGTGGATATTTTTAGCTTCAAGGTCTATAAAAATAGTTTTCTGAAGGCCTGAAGTGGAGAGGGAAAAAGCAAAAATATTTGAGCCAGAGAAATCTAACTTTTCAATTGTGTCCAAAGGGGGGGGGGAGCTGGCGGACAGTAACAATCTGGATTTTAAGGCAGAAATACTACAAACTATTGCAACTTAAATATTCACATTCTCTGGTATGAGTGTGATGGCAGGCTTGAAAATACTTATTTGCTGCACACATGACACCTATAAAGCCTTCTCTGGCTTGTCTCCACTCTCTGGAATTGTTGCTGTTGCCTTTGCAATCATCATTTCACTAATTTCTAGGGGGAAATCCCAACCAAAATGTTACCTTTTCAGTCAATTTGCTAGACTTGAAAAACACCAGTATCACTGTGCACAAGTTAGATAAGCAGAATGCTATACATTCACCTAGTGTGCACTGCCTCTCTTACCACATGTACTGTATAGCACCTCCATCGCTCATGTGTGCTGTTTTCTTTTGAAAGTCACCTTCTTGTTACTTCAAAATGCAAGTGCAGTGGACTAAGATTTTTTTTAAAGTGACACACACACACACACACACACACACTTCAACTGTTACTGAAAGAATCATACAGGCTACAGCTAGCTAACTGGGCCATGCTCTAGGCTTTTTTTCTGAACACACAAAACCCTAAATATCTTTGGACCAGAATACCTTAGCGGACCACCTTCTCTCATATGTGCAAATCTGTACAAATCTTGATATGTACTACCAACCCTAACAGGGCTCTCAAGGTAAGTGAGATATTTTAGGAATGGTTTTACCTGGTCCTTCGCCATCCACCAATAGGTTTCCAGGGCCAAGCAGGGATGTGAACCCACATTTCTTGAATCTTCACCTGCCAGCTGTGGCAGTGGGAAGTGCTATGGAATTGCTTTAACTGCATAGCAGAGATACATTCTCATCTCACAGCCACATAGCAGCTCTATGCAAACACCCTTAATCTCTCAGTATATTGGCAAAGACTTAAAGTTTATATATGAAGAATCAGACTAGCAAAGCAGTGTTCAATCAGGTCACTGAAGTTGTTTGCTCCCTCTCAAACTACAGCACTGCACTCCACAGACGTCTGTGAAGATTCTCAGTCATCCAGGTGAATTTATCTGGAAGTTGAGTCATGGCTACTGGACTTCTTTTTTTCTTGAGAGATAGAAGAAAACGAAGTCCAGTAGCCATGTCTCAACTTCCAGATGTACTCCACAGAGTACTTCAGGGTAAATGTGCCCATGTGCAGACCTCTTCAGAACTTATTTTAAAAAAAGGAATAAACATTTTTGAAACAATGAAAATTACATTATCAGGTTATGAATCTGTTGATTCAACAGATTTGAAACTGCTTTTTGGCATGCAATTTCTACAAATAACGTTTCATTTCGTTTGCTACATAAACACACTTCAGGGCTTAAATTATTAGGATTTTACACGCAAGAGTTCCACTACTTCTTTTCCCCCTGAAAGGCAAAAAGAAGTGGTTTCCTTCGAAAACGAACCGCGAACGATTATTATTAATTTTATGTACATGAGATACCCCATGCCCATCTTGCTACCGGTAATGCTGAGCAAGCCAAGTCGGAGGGGAAAGGAGTTGTTCGAGCAGATCGAAAAGTGTCAATTTCTCGTACTTATTAAGGATGAGAAGGAACGAAAGTTGAGCTCCAAGCAAACCAGGGCGAAGAACCGGGACGAAGCGTGTGGGGGAAATCATTATTGCAGTGACTGAAAAATTGCACTGCACTGTTTTACACGGAATCCTCTGATTCTGATGCAGCTTCGCAACACCAGGCGTGTCTGGCGAAATTCATCTCGCCAAGAATTTTACGTCTCAAATTAACCTCGTGGGAAACCCCATCTTGCTTGCCATCATGTTTGTACTTCTGGCACTTGCCTTGAAGAAGCAGGATTTATTCACGAAAGCTCGCAATGATTTTTTTTAAAATTTTTTATCCATGGCCTATCATGCTATTACCTATTCTTGCACTCGCCTTGGCCCTGGCATCATGGAATCATGCAGATTACTATTATCTCAGCGACCGCATCTCCTACTGTCTTTTTTTCCTTGCGATAACTTCTCGCTCAGTCAAAAAAGAAAGACAACTTTTGCCCGTCCGGCCACTGAAAGAACGATAGAGTCGGAAGCACGCCCCGTAGATCGGCCGAGGCACTGGTTTCTCACCCATGGCTAAACGCCTCACTTCCGGGATGGGCCGGGGCTATGCTAAATAACTCGGCGTTGATTGGCCTTTCGCCGACCGCGGGGCGGAGCGAGAAGGAGGGGCGGCGGCACTCTGTGGGCGGACCTATGCTAATTAGGCACGCGTTGCCTCCGGCGATTGGCTTCGCCGGGTTCTTGAGGAAGTCGAAGTCCCGCGGCGCGGGTCGGCGCCGGGGTTCGAGTGCGAGGCGGCGCGGTTAGCATGAGTCGTAGCGCGGGGCTCGCGGGCTGGAAGCGGGTCTCCGCGGCGCTTCGCGTCCTGTTGCCCCACGGGTGCCTCGCGGGTAAGCGCCCTCCTTTCCCTTCTCTCTCCTCTGTTTTGGGGCTGGGTTAGAGAGCAGCTGGGCCGGGCAAACCTCTGCGGGGAATCTTTGCTCAGACAGCGCAGGGGAAGGCGAGGAACCGGCGGAAAAGAGCCCCGGGCTGGTGCAAAGGTGGCGTATTTGAAGTTCCCAGCGATGGGAAGACACTCAGCCCCGCGTGTGCCACACCGCAGAAGACTGAGCATTAGAGCGGCGTCGGAACGTGGGTCTTTTAAAGGCACGCTTTGGCTTTAAAAACGGGCGTGGAGGCTCAGTGGGCTAGAGTACTGAAAACTGTCCGCTGCAAGGTCGGCAGCTCAGCGGTTCGAATCCCGGGTGCCACGCAGCGGAGCGAGCTCCCGCTGTTAACCCCAGCTCCTGTCAACCTAGCAGTTCGAAAGCATGTAAATGCAAGTAGATAAATAGGTAACACTGTAAAAAGCGGGAAGGTAAAACAGTGCTTCCTTGCAGGATGCCAGCCGCATGCACAATACTGGCTCTTCGGCTTGAATACGGAGATAAGCACTGCCCCTAGAGTCGGACAGGACTAGCTTGCATGTGCGGGAGGGGCCTTTACCTTTTTACCTTGGCTTGTTTAAAAGACGTCTTGGTTGCCAAGAGATATGGAAGAGAAGGCACTGTGGTCAGGAAGCAGGGTGTTGGGAGAGGAAGAAGGGGTATAATGATATTTTGAAGTGAAAGTGTTGGTAGTGATAGTAATCCTGGTCTCCTTGGCCCCCAACAAGAAAGAGGTCGTTACATTGATCCACATCAAAAAGCAGATTCTTTTTTACCTGGAGCGAGTATTTTGTATAGCTAATGACTCTCAATTGCACAGTGAAAACCAATGATTCCCAATAATGTACTCTCAATGATACAATTTGATGTGGAAATCCTCCCTTCTCATAGTTTCTGTGATTGATTGCTGCAGCTGAACTCAGAAGCGGCCAGGGAAGCTTGGGGAAGTGGCAGATGAGATGACACCAGCATCTAGGCTAATTTTTTTAAAAAGGTAAACCTTCTTTGACCCAGAGAGTCCTCAGTTTGCTACCCTGCTGGATACAAGAAAGGAGAGGCGGTGTCCATCATAACCTGTGTTGGCCTTGCACCAGTCTGTGCTTCATATCTAGTCTGTAGGTGTGACAGACCAGTAACAGGGACTATGCAGTCTGCCCTTATTGTAGAGAGCTTTGGGTTTCCCCCTGTGAGTGGGAAAAGGTGGTGAATAATTTCCCTAGAATGTTTAGAAAGTGCTAAAATGGCCATTTTTTTGGGGGGGGGGAATAATCCATGTAGTAAACTGGCACGAGGTGAATACTGCTAAATTAGCTTTGTTTCCAAATGACCACTGTGGTACTTTGAGGTTGCTAGAGAGACCAAAAGTTGATCTTTGTGAGCCATTAGTGACCCTTCTATCAAAGGATTATCTCAAAGACCCAAAGATTTTACATCAACTGTACTTCTGTCATCAATTATGTAGATGCTACCTAGCATTCATACCATAGGCTTTTGGGGAGTTCACAGATTTCTGATTGAGAGACATTAGTATTTTTCAGTATTGTAGCCTTGAAATAAAGATGTGCAAATGAGTGCTCTTTTGAATCACTCTGGGGATGTGCAGGAGTGTGTCTTCACCTGTCTGAGCATTTTGACCTAGGAAGCAACTTCAACCTTATGCATAGTCTCTGTTTTCTGGATGTATGAACTGTCCTGGGTTAAGACTGAAGCAGTGTCTATATTATAACACAACACAGTCATTAAGCACTAATCCTCTTACTCATTGGGGCTGCTGTGCTACCGCCATTGTGGTACAGTGGGCAGAGGGATGGAGTAGGACACAGTCTCCATTGAGTTCAACCCCCTGCTCATTACAGGAATCCAAATCAAATATCTGACTGATGGTTGTCTAGCTTTCTCTTAAATGTCTCCAGTGTTGGAGCGCTCACCACCTTCTGGAGTAGTTGGTTCCATTGCTATACTGGTCTAACAGTTATTTTTTTTCTGACCCTAAATCTGAGTTCCTTTAACTTAAGCCCTTGATTACATGTCCTGCATTCTGGAATGACTGAGAACAGGTCCTTCCCCTCCTCTGTCTGACTGCCTTTCAAGTATATGAAGAGTGGTATCATATCTCCCCTCGGTCTTCTTTTCTCCAGGGTAAACATACCCAGATCCTTCAGTACCTCACATGGCCCTATTGGGATAATGCATAAGTCAGATGCAGCTTCTCTATATATAATATAGCAAAAAGAAATAATAATAATAATAATAATTAAAAAAAACATTTTCCAAATTCTGGCCCTTGTTTCACAGCCTGACTTGGAATCCGACTGCCAGTGATTGCAAACATGAATTATGGTTCTTCAAGAGGAAGCTGTTTTAAAGCGTTATTTGGGATATAAAAGTTTGTAAATAGCCAGTGTGCTGTAGGAATTAGAGCAGTCTTTGACAACCAGGACCTTCAGTACCTTTTGGACTACATTTCCCATCACCCCCAGCCAATATGGCTTGTGGACAGGAAGGGTGACAACTGGGAACCCTAGGTTGAGAAAGACAGTGGTTGAATCTTAGCTTAAGACTCTGGAGACCTTCTCTAAGTAACCACTCAGATCTATGAAAGTCCTATTCAGCAAGGGACTCTCTCAGCTTCACCTGCTGCATCACAGCGTTCCTGTGAGGATAAAACAGAGGCAGAAATACATCTGCATCTACACACTGTCAATTACTTGGAATGGAATGCAGAAAATCGCAGAGTTCCTTTTCCCCCCTTTCGTTTTGTTACAATTGTAATACATTCACCCCCCCCCCGCCATTTTGCGGTTCAGGTACTGCGGTCCCGCTACATCGTGGGATCGCAGTACCTGCACCTCGGAGCGGCGCGGGGGGGGGTGATTGGGTCGCTCCGTGCCTTTCCCCCGCGCTCCTCTGAGAAGCCTCGGACAGGCGCGCAATCACCCCCAGCCCCCACCCCACCCGCTTCCGCATATCGCGGATTTTTGTGCATCGTGGGTGGGGTGGGTCCCTAACCCCCGCGATCGGTGGGGGGGGGGTGGGGTGACTGTAGATCATTTACAAATCATAACAAGCTGCAACAAAAGAACAATGATAACTTTCTTTAGTATTAAAATACAGTACCAACAATAAAATTAGTATAGAAATATTAACAAGCTGATTCACTCCTGAGACATAGACCAAAAAAAAAAAAGTAATTTAACCCATTATTTTCCCTTACCACCCCACCTGTGTTTCCAACATGCTTACCTTAGGTCAGAGAAAGGGACTTGGCCAGGACTTGTGAGACAATTTGCACTAAAATGAGAGGCGAAGTAGGATTACTTTGCATTTTGAGAACTATTATTGGAAACAGGATGGTAAGTACAGACACTGTCCATTTACAGTGTATAGCACAACATCCCAAATAAGGGACTTTTGTCAATGTGGACTTCAAATATCAACCAAGCAGTACTACATGCTGAAGAAAACATCCACCAGGTTATCTGACTGTGATTTGACTTAAATTGGCTTTCCCTGGTGGTTAAGCTAAAATTAAATCCCAGCTACTTGATAGAGGCATGTCATGTGACTCTTTTGTCTCCCTTCCCCTCAGCCAGAGAGAAACCTTGAGTTTCAAAAAGAACGCAATTGGGGAGAGAGGGAAATGCAGACTGAAGAGATGGGAGTTAAATTCCAAAATGCTGCTTCATGAAGTTTCCACTACCCAATTTGTGTGCGTGTGCGTGCGTGCGCGTGTGTGTGTTTTGCTTCTTTACAGTCGTGACCAACTCTTCGTGACTCCATGTCCATGGAGTTGGCATATTGCTTAGCAAATCTAAGAGAACTCGGCTGGCAACAGCTGTGCCATGAAAATGGGGGACTCTTTGTATATAATTTTTCTGAACTATACACAAGGGCATGGTGCACAGCCTTATGAGGATGAATTCTAATTGAAAGCTAGATATCTACAGAACTTGTGTTTTCGTAGTGGTTAAAAAAAAGATTGCCTGCTCTTGCAGTTGGATTGTGGTCTCCTCTTCCTCATGAAAGGGTGTTTCAGCAAAAGGTTGTGAGCAATTATTGTGTTCAGCCATTGGTGAGCGATGATGGGAGTTTGCTTGTTTATATTATTTTATATGCTGCTTTTCTCCAAATAGGAGGCCCAAGGCAGTGTACAACAAAACTGTACAATGATAGTGAGTAAAAAAAAGAGAGAGATAATAAAACACAATTACACATTAATCAGATGAAAACAAAGGTGAAAAGCAATTTTAAAATGGCTCCTGCGCTTTGTGGTGTGTGCAAGGGAACAAAGATGCCTTTTTGTTTGGTACATTGTGGCATAAAAGTTCTCCGTGACTGCCAAGGTCTTGTTGCGTTGAGGGAGAAAGTCAAATCTGTAGACCTTCACATTTCTGATTAATTCAGGCACGTTAAGGGAGATTATCAGTGATCTGTGGCCTCTGCATTTTACTGCTGTCATGAAAGAAAGATTTCAGACCAGGGTCGTAGTGTAGGAAAAAAGCAAATGAGATTAAGGATGTGTTTTCTGGCATAGATAAACTAGTTCTCAAGGACGTGTGTGCATAGTTGAATACACCCCACAGAGCCACGCAGTAGTGTGACCAATGTTGACCTGGTCCAGACAACTTCTCTGACCCAAAATATTAACTGACAGTTACTGCCATCCCTTCAATTGCACTGATACTTGAACATTACACTGGGGTGAGGTACATGGGAGGTGGGGTCCCTATCAAATCCTGTTCTTGCCTCTACTAGCGATTGCTAAATTGATTTTTTTTCTGAGGTGGGGGAGAGGAAGAAGAATCAAATTCAAATGCCCTGGAACCACTCTTAGGTCCACATGAGGGAGGGTGAGGGGAGGGGATGAAAAAGCTTTCATATTTGCTTTCATTGCTGTCAGGCCATGGAAATGGACTGATGATGGAAATGGCTGTTTGCTCTGTCTCAGCTGCTAAAACCAATGAACATGATGGAAGTGTCTCACTGTAGACCTCAAATACTGTCTGGTGTTTTGTGGCACTCTCAATATGTTATTGTGGAGATGGGTCCTTCTAATAATGTATCCTTGCATGCGAGATGGATTCAGGAGGGCCACATTTGCAGGATAAGCATATCAGTAATAGCTGTTACATTCAGACAAGATAGATGGCTCCGTGTAGCCGCTCATTCTGTACAGGACAGGAAGTGGATGATCAGTACACTATGATGGCTACGGCTGGCCACGATGGCTTCCCTTGCTTTTTTTTGCCGTCTTGCCGATGATTTTTCGACTCCCTTGTTGAGCTGTTTTATGAGGCAATTTGTTACCCGAAACATTTGTTATCCGAAACATGGTTTCCTCTTGAAATGAATGGGAAACTGATTAATCTGTTCCGGATGTCCGAAAAAAAAGGCAAAAAAGCTGGGGAGGGGTTTCCAGACCTCTTTATAAAGTGCATTTTAAAGGCTTGCAGTGCTGGAACACCCTCCTGCAGTGCAATGCAAACATGGACAAGCGAAACCAGCAAGACCAACCCAGTCTGTTCCCACCCAAAGTGCAATGGGGAAAAATGCAAACAAACAAACATAAGCAGGAAGAAAAATCCAGCCCATTTTTGCCTGCAGAGCAATGAAAAAAGACTAAAAACACGGAGAAATGAAATCAGCAAGACTACCCCAGCCTCTTCCAGCCAAAAATGCAAAGAAAAGCAGCGCAAAGATTAATAAAAGCTAGCTCTCTATCTTACCAAGTTCGAAAGGTCCAAATCCCTCAGCAAAGCACGTCTAGAATGGCTCCAAAACACCATGAAAAAAAAGGTTTAACTCCTCCCACCCCTCCATAAACTATGCATCCTGCAATGCATGCAGGGTACACATTTTTGAAAGGCATTATGAAACATTTGTTATCGGAAGCAGCCCATAAGGAACATTCGAGGCAGCCCTATACTTGGAAATTTCCATTTGTTATCCGAAAAATTTGTTATCCGAGGCATTCTTTATCCGAGGTATTACTATATATATATATATATATATATTCTCTTTTATATACCGTTTTTATTTTGTCTCGATTGCTGTATTGTTTCTTTTTGGGTCTGTCTTGCCCTCTTTGTTCACTGCCCGGAGTTCTTTTGGGAAGATGGGCGGTATAAAAATGGATAAATAAATAAAAGGTTCTTCTTCGCATCTTATTGCTTCTTCCCTTTGGTTTTGTTTTCCAGGTAGGCTATTTTGAGCAGTTAAGTAGCTAGAAGTGATGACTGTGTGTGTAATGTTTGGTTTAGTACAACTGACTGCATTAAGCACAAACATTACCAACATCTGTGGCTCACTGGCAAAAAGTAGAGTGCCTTTCCTTAATTTATGCAACTTCCTTTATGATTTCTCTCTGAATGGTTTATTTTAAATGTATAGTTTTGTGTTTGCTTTTTAAAAAACATTTTACTTTTTGGTGTATTTAATGGTGAGTATTGTGTTGTTTTAACCAACTGTAAGCTGTCTTGAGTCTCCTGTGGGGAGAAAGATGGAATGTTAAATGACTGAATAACTGAATAAATAAATCCAGTTCTTTCCTCAGGCATCAAGAGACCTTTTTCGACATCTGAAGTAATACCCCGAATATGCATTGTAGGAAGCGGACCTGCTGGATTCTACACAGCACAGCATCTCTTGAAGGTAAATGACCTATTTGTGTATGGAATAATTCTGGATTTTTGTTGTTGTTGTTGTAAAGGCTTTCAAAGGAACTGCAATTCGCCCTGCATCCTTAACATGTGCCTTGCAAGATTCTGTGCAAGTCTTTAATGGACGTAGACCTTAGCATGACACACTTTGAACGGTCTTTATCTTGAATGCTGGAGAATTGGAAAGTCTTGGTGTGAACAGAGCCTATTTGTCTGACACCCAAACAATGTCAGATTGGTCGTTAGGCATGCCTTTTGGGAAGACCCACATGGTGGCTCAGTGATTTAGGTCTCTGGCTGCAGAGTCACAGGGTCGGGAGTTTGATTCCTCACTGTGCCTCTTTGAAAAGGGTTGGACTTCTATATTATATTGTACTAACCAGAATATAAATGAGTTATACAATTGTTGTGCATAAAAAGGTATATAAAATGAATAAGTTTTTTTTTAAAAAATAGATGACATTCACCCAATACCCGGCCACATCAACCGCATTCCCTCTTGGCATCAAAAGATCTTCCTCTGTGCATGTTGGAAGGTTATGCATTACCATTGTAACATGTGTATGCGTTGTAACGTGTGAGTTTGTTCTTCTCCGCATTAGCACAAGGTGTCTTCTATAGGGAAGTGCCTTTTTCTCAGATTATCCTTTGATCTCCCAAACCCCAGCGTGCAGTCTGTTCAATGCTTTCGATCTGGGCCAGTCATGGTGTTCTGCCCAATTACCCAGTAACTCTTTGCTCGCCTTCCATAGTTCTAGGGTGGGCTGTGCGGGACAATCATGGGTAGAGGCAGAGATTTTGAGGAAACGATACCTTGATTTCATCAAGGTATTGTCAAGGCAAGGCTGCACGAATGTGCAAAAATGTGGAATGGGTTAAGTCTTCTTCGCATCCCTATTGCAGAGGACGACAGAGGCCTGTAAGTGGAGCTCTAGAGTTATCATTGCTTGTGCTTCTTTTTAGAAAAGTGCTCTAAAGTCAGGCGCAACCAGGACTGCTGTAACAGAGTTATAGCTTTAGAACTGCAGAGCTGGAAGGGACCTTATGGATGATCAAGTACAACCTGTGCTAAGGAGGCATAGTGAGTAAATGAACTCCCAACCTGTGGTTCTGCAACCAGAGAGCCTAAACCACTGAGCCATCCAGAGTTGTTTCTGGCTGACACAGCTATTGCATGCAGTGGATATAAGAAGTTTACACACCCCTGTTAAAATGTCAAGTGTCTGTGAAGTAAATAAATGAGACAAAGATAAATCATTTCAGAACTTTTTCCACCTTTAATGAGACCTAGGGAATGTATAACTCAGGTGAACCACAAACTGAAATCTTTTAGGTGGAGGAAGGAAAAATAAAGAAACTGAAATAATTCGGTGGCATATGTGTAGACACCCTTTTGTAACTGGGGATGTAGCTGCGCTCAGCAGTAAAAAAATCACATTCCAACTCATGTTAAGTAGGAGTCAGTACAAACCTACCATCATTTAAAGTGCCTCTGAGGAATCCCAAATAAAGATCAGGCGTGCTAGTAGGTCTTTCCTGACATTTTCCTAGTCACATCCTACAGCAGAAGCCATGGTCCATAGAGAGCTTCCAAAGCATCAGAGGGATCTCATTGTTAAAAGGCATCAGTCAAGAGATGGGTACAGAAGACTTTCCAAGGCATTAGATATGCCATGGAACACAGTGAAGACAGTCATCATCAAGTAGAGAAAATATGGCACAACAGTGACATTACCAAGAACTGGACGTCCCTGCAAAACTGATGAAAAGTCTAGAAGAAAATTGGTCAGGGAGGGTAAGAAGAGGCCTACAGCAACATTAAAGGAGCTGCAGGAATATCTGACAAGTACTGGCTGTGTGGTACATGTGACCACAATCTCCCGTATTCTTCATAGGTCTGGGCTATGGGGTAGAGTGGCAAGACGGAAGCCTTTTCCTACAAAGAAAAACATCCAAGCCCAGCTAACTTTTGCAAAAACACATCTGAAGTCTCCCAAAAGCATGTGGGAAAAAGTGTTACGATCTGATGAAACCAAGGTTGAACTTTTCGGCCATAATTCCAAAAGCTATGTTTTGCACAAAACCAGCAGTGCACCTCACCAAAAGCACCATACACACAGTGAAGCATGGTAGTGCCAGCATCATGCTTTGGGGCTGATTTTCTTAAGCTGGGACAAGGGCTTTAGTCAAGGTAGAGGGAATTATGAGCAGTTCCAAATACCACTCAATATTGGCGCAAAACCTTCAGGATTATTTCAGCATGACAACGACTCAAACCATTACATCCAAATCAACAAAGGAATGGCTTCACCAGAAGAAGATTGAACGTAGGCATGGGCATTTCATTTCGGAACCAGTATGTTACGAAAGGAACCGTGCAAGCCCAGGTGATGCTCGGAACCGTCTAATACACGCTGCATGCAGAGCCAATTGCTTTACCTTTCTCTCTGCCGGCAAGGAGCTGAGCTACAATGAGGAAACACGCTGCAACATCATGTTTCCTCCTCTGTGATGCTGGCTAATCAAGAGCTGTGCATGGATAGGCATAATCCCGCCTCCCTGTCTGATTGGCCAGCATCACGAATGAGGAAAGATGACTTTGCAGCGTGCTTCCTCGTTGAAGTTTAACCCCACATGAGCCCAGAGCAAGGTAAAGCAATTGGCTCTGCGTGTACCAGATGGTTTCGAGCACCACCTGGTCTCGCATGGTTCGTTTCGTAACATACTAGTTCTGAAACAAAATGCCCATTACTAGATGAACGTTTTGGAATGGCCTAGCCAGACCCCAGACGTGAATCTGATTGAATATCTGTGGGGTGATCTGAAGAGGGCTGTGCACAGGAAACATCCTTGCAGTCTGACTGATTTGGAGTGTTATTGCAAAGAAAAGTAGGCAAATTTGTCAAGTCAAGATGTGCCATACTGAGAGTCCTACCCAAAAAGGCTGAGTGCTGTAATAAAATCAAAAGGTGCTTCAACAAAGTATTAGTTTAAGGGTGTGCACCCATATGCCACTATTTTTTCAGTTTTTTTTATTTTTCCTTCCTCCACCTAAAAGATTTCAGTTTGTGGTTCACCTGAGTTGTACATTTCCTAGGTCTCATTAAAAGTGGAAAAAGTTCTGTAATGATTTATCTTTGCCTCATTTATTTACATCACAGACACTTGACATTTTACCAGGGGTGTGTAAACCTCTTTATATCCACTGTAGTGCTCGTGGTATTTTAGGTGATTAGTAGCCACCTTTCCCCTATTCATCCTGACAGTGCTGCATCTTAAAGGAAACCTAAAACAAAAATATATTCTCTTTAAATGATGCATGCCACCTTGGGTCCTTTTTAAGGTCAGTGGCAATGCAGAAATATTTTAAATGAATAAATATCTTGGGAAGCTGATTCAGAAACGTCCTTTCTACAGCAGGTAGTGGGATAGTAATCCATGATGGCCATTTCAAGGTTGTAGATCATGCCCATTTTTGAACATCAGCATTGAACTCTTTTTACCAAAATGTAGTTGTGTCAATGCTTGCATCAAATCTTAGGCTGACTTAAGATCTTTCCAGCTAGAGAGAAAGAATCAAAATGCAAACGTGAAAATGATATCGGCAAAAACAAAAATAAATTATGTCTTTGCAGTTGGTAGCAGATGACTGGCCTTAATCCTTCTGAGGTTTTTAGGTTTCTATGATGGATCTGGGAAGGCAAGGAGCACTTTGGGGGACTTTGCAGAGATCTCCGCTGCCCAACTATCCCTACAGCACAGGGGTGATCATGCCTGCACTTGTATATAGTCAGGTCTCATTAGCACATCCAAGGTGTTTGCAGGAAATCTCTAACAAGGAAGTTGGTGCAGTGAAAGGCTGGAGAAGAGAAAGTAATTGGGTGGGAGAGTGCCTTGTGCTTTTGATAAGATGATATTAAATTGGGGTCTCTCCATTTTCCTGATTTTTTAAAAAAACTTCAGAGTTCTCCCTTGGTTTTAATGAGCGAAACAATGTAAGGGAGGCTCACACTCTGCAGCCAGATTTAACTGTGAAGGATAATCCTGTAAGGCATGGCAGGCTGATCCTCGGAAAGGAAATGGATGTTATGGCCTTTCTCCAGCTATTCAAGGACACTGCTCAGGACACACACACACACACGGATCTGAGATAGTGCATCCAACTTTTGCAAGCCTCTTTTGTTTGTTTTTTCTGTGTAGAAGCTTCCGCCCCTATAGCCTTATTAAAGGCTTGCAGGGCTCTTCGTTTCAGTCAAGGGAAACATTTGCTTTGGTTTGTGCTTATTCACTGACTTTATATGTTTCTTCTAAGCAACCCAATGCACATTTTCACACTTTTTATTCTTAAAACAACCTTATGAGACAGCCTAGAGAATAGTCGGTCTCTAGCCTTCTGGAGTAGTGATCCACCCAGAGCAGCCACTTGCCCCTAGAAGATGGACAGGGCATTGGAGGGATGAATGGATAAATAAACAAAGTCATCTGCTGATGACTTTGGAGCGAATACGGATTTGACGGTACATAAGAACATAAAAGTGTTTAGAAGAAGGTACATAATAGCTCCCACTGTTAACTCCAGCTCCTGCCAACTTAGCAGTTTGAAAGCGTGAAAATGCAGGTAGATAAATAGGTACCACCATAAAAAGTGGGAAGGTAAACAGTGTTCTGTGTGCAGAAATGCATTCATCCATTCCGGCCACATGGCCACGGACTTGTACAACACCACATCCTGTAGCAGGGATTACCACGGATATGATACCAGGGATATGATCGTCGTCGTCGTTCAGTCGTGTCCGACTCTTCGTGACCCCATGGACCAGAGCTCGCCAGGCCTTCCTATCCTCCACTGCCTCCCAGAGTTTTGTCAAATTCATTTTGGTTGCATCGATGACACCGTCCAACCATCTCATTCTCTGTCGTCCTCTTTTCCTTTTGCCTTCGATTTTTCCCAGCATCAGGGACTTTTCCAAGGAGTCCTCTCTTCTCATGAGGTGGCCAAAGTACTGGAGCCTCAGCTTCAAAATCTGTCCTTCCAGAGAACATTTGGGGTTGATTTCTTTCAGAATGGATAGGTTTGATCTCTTAGCAGTCCAGGGGACTCTCAAGACTCTCCTCCAGCACCATAGCTCAAAAGCATCAATTCTGCGGCGATCAGCCTTCTTTATAGTCCAGCTCTCACTTCCATACATCACTACTGGAAAAACCATAGCTTTGACTATCCTGACGTTAGTTGGAAAAGTGATGTCTCTGCTCTTTAGGATGCTATGTAGGTTTGCCATTGCTTTCCTCCCAAGAAGCAGGCGTCTTTTTATTTCGTTGCTGCAGTCGCCATCTGCAGTGATCAAGGAGCCCAAGAAAATAAACTCTGTCATTGCCTCCATTTCTTCCCCTTCTATTTGCCAGGAGGTGATGGGACCAGTGGCCATGATCTTAGTTTTTTTGATGTTGAGCTTCAGCCCATTTTTTCACTCTCCTCTTTCACCCTCAGTAAGAGGTTCTTTAATTCCTCCTCACTCTCTGCTATTAGAGTAGTATCATCTGCGTATCTGAGGTTGTTATTTCTTCCGGCAATCTTAATTCCGGCTTGTGATTCATCCAGACCTGCCTTTCTCATGATGTACTCTGCATATAAGTTAAATAGGCAAGGTGACAGTATACAGCCTTGTCGTACTCCTTTCCCAGTTCTAAACCAGTCAGTTGTTCCATATCCAGTTCTGACGGTTGCTGCTTGTCCCACATATAGATTTCTTAGGAGACAGATAAGGTGGTCAGGCACTCCCATTCCTTTAAGGACTTGCCATAGTTTGTTGTGGTCCACACAGTCAAACGCTTTGGCATAGTCAATGAAGCAGAAGTAGATGTTTTTCTGGAACTCTCTGGCTTTCTCCATAATCCAGCGCATGTTGGCGATTTGATCTCTAGTTCCTCTGCCCCTTCGAAATCCAGCTTGTACTTCTGAAAGTTCTCTTTCCACATACTGCTGAAGCCTGCCTTGTAGAATTTTGAGCATAACCTTGCTAGCGTGTGAAATGAGTGCAATTGTCCGATAGTTGGAGCATTCTTTGGCGTTTCCTTTCTTTGGGATTGGGATGTAGACCGATCTTTTCCAGTCCTCTGGCCACTGCTGGGTTTTCCAAATTTGCTGGCATATCGTATGCAGCACCTTTACAGCATCCTTTTTTAAGAATTTAAAGAGTTCAATTGGAATGCCGTCACCCCCACTGGCCTTGTTGTTTGCAATACTTTCTAAGGCCCACTTGAATTCACTTTCCAGGATGTCTGGCTCCAGGTCAGCAACTACGCTATCTTGGTTATCAGGGACATCCAGATCTTTCTGATATAATTCTTCTGTATATTCTTCCCCTCTCTTCTTGATCTCTTCTGCTTCAGTTAGGTCCCTACCATTTTTGTCCTTTATCATATCCATCTGCACGAAATGCCCCTTTAATATCTCCAATTTTCTTGAACAGATCTCTGGTTTTTCCTTTTCTGTTGTTTTCCTCTATTTCTTTGCACTGTTCATTCAAGAAGGCCACCCTGTCTCTCCTTGCTATTCTTTGGAAGTCTGCATTCAATTTTCTGTATCTTTCCCTTTATCCCTTGCATTTTGTGTCCCTTCTCTCCTCCGCTATTTGTAGGACCTCGTTGGACAACCACTTTGCTTTCTTGCATTTTCTTTTCTTTGGAATAGTTTTCATTGCAGCCTCCTGTACAATGTTATAAACCTCCATCCATAGTTCTTCGGGTGTTCTGTCCACCAAATCTAGTTCCTTGAATCTATTCTTCACTTCCACTGTGTATTCATACAGGATTTGACTTAGGTTATACCTGACTGGCCCAGTGATCTTCCCTACTTTCTTCAGTTTAAGTTTGAATTTTGACATAAGAAGCTGATGATCTGAGCCACAGTCAGCACCAGGTCTTGTTTTTGCTGACTGTATAGAGCTCCTCCATCTTTGGCTGCAGAGAACCTAGTCAATCTGATTCTGGTATTGTCCATCTGGTGATGTCCATGTGTAGAGTCGCCTTTTGTGTTGTTGGAAAAGAGTGTTTGCAATGACCAGCTTGTTCTCTTGACAAAACTCAATTAGCCTTTGCCCTGCTTCATTTGGAACTCCAAGGCCAATCTTGCCAGTTATTCCTTTTATCACTTGACTCCCTACTTTAGCATTCCAATCCCCTATGATGAGAAGAACATCTTTCTTTAGTGTCAGTTCTAGAAGTTCTTGTAAGTCTTCATAAAATTGGTCAATCTCAGACTCTTCAGCACTGGTAGTTGGTGCATAAACTTGGATTACTGTGATGTTGAAAGGACTGCCTTGGAATCGTACCGAAATCATTCTATCATTTTTTAGGTTGTATCCCAGCACTGCTTTTCTCACTCTATTGTTGACTATGAGGGCTACTCCATTTCTTCTATGGGATTCTTGCCCACAGTAGTAGATGTGATAGTCATCTGAACTGAATTCACCCATTCCTGTCCATTTAAGTTCACTGATGCCCAGGATGTCAATGTTTATTCTTTCCATCTCACGTTTGACCACATCCAGCTTACCCTGGTTCATAGATCTCACATTCCAGGTTCCTATGCAGTATATTTCTTTGCAACATCAGACTTTCCTTTCTCTTCCTGGCACGTCTGCAGCTGAGTGTCCTTTCGGCTTTGGCCCAGCCACTTCATTAGCTCTGGAGCTACTTGTACTTGTTCTCCGCTCTTCCGCAGTAGCATGTTGGACACCTTCCGACCTGAGGGGCTCATCTTCCAGCGTCATATCTTTTAGCCTTTTGTTTCTGACCATGGGATGTTCTTGGCAGGGATACTGGGGTGGCTTGCCAGTTCCTACCCCAGGAAGTCTTATTACAGGCCTCATTGTCACCAGTGTAATTAGCCTTACAATGATGAAAGCACAGTTCAGCCTGTTTTATTTTGTAGCCTCACTGATCAACTGGGGCACAAAAGTAGAAATGTGCCCCATTTATAAAATATTCCAGACTGAGGCAGGGATATGATATGGGGCCTGAATAAGGAACATGCTAGAGTCCTGCAAGCTGGCAGTATCAACTATGCTGCCATTTTGTGCCTGTGTAAACCTGCTGGTAGTCATCAGCAACTCCTAACCTTTTGAGAGCTACAGTTCTCAGAGTTTTTTAATTGGTGGGAAACTCTTGAGAGTTGAATGGATTACTGGGTGGTGGGGTGGTGGACCATTTTAAATGTGTAGTGCAGCCAAGATGAATTTTCAGATATTTTATCCGCTTTAAATTCTGACCACTTCCCAATTCTGTTGAAAGGTATTGCACTATATTCCCAAGTTAAAGAATGAGGAGACACAAATAGATTACCAGGTCACAAGGGAAATCTCTCTTGGAAACTATAAAGTCCAAATATAAAAACCTTGAATAAGTATTTAAATCTGAATGGAAGTTTTATTCCTTATACAGTCTGTACTGTGCCAAATAAGTAGCTGTTTGGTTCTTTCAGGCTTGAAGGTCATCAGTGCTTCAATGGTACCAAATACGTGTAGAGCAATTAGGATTTATGGTAGTACTGAGAAAGACCCACTGAGTTTGATGTTTTTTACACTGCTCTGATGTTTGTTTTGGTGTGCAGCTTGAAACTTCCTATGTAGATGTCTCATTCCCCTATGAACGGAGAATATGAAAAAAAGCTGTGTGAACTTTATAGAAGGTGTCGGTGGCTAAATTTACTGTTCCTGCGCTGTTAATGTGAGATCAAATTGATTGTGATTTAGACCAACCCTTCTCAACTTTTCTCAATATGAAGTCCCATATTTTTCCATCTATAAGACACATCTACTTTTCCAACTCAAAATTACAGTTTTGCAACTGTGTGGTTCTCCCCTTGGCTAACTTTTGTGTATAAGACAACCCTCAATTTTTAGTTTAACAATTTTAGACAAAATGTATAGTCTTATACACAGAAGTGGCTTACCAGAATTTTGGCGCCATGGAGAATGCCTGTCCCCGCACCAAATGCATCATCTAGTAGCCAGGTACGGCGTCCAACTTCTTGTACTGTATATCCAGTGGTTTTTAAAAGGAGGACATAAGCTTTTGCCTCTGTTTTCAACACCTGGACCTCAAGGTAGGAAGGGAAATGGGAATTGGACTAACCTGCTGAAGGGTCAAGAGTTGTGTGGCCTATGCCTAGAGTATTCTAACACTAACTTTGGTCACAAACACTTGAAGAGTCTTGTGGCAGAAGAGCCCTGTGGTGCAGTGGTTAAATGCCTGTACTGCAGCTAAAACTGTGCTCACAACCTGGGGTTCATTCCCAGGTAGCAGGTTCATGATTGACTCAGCCTTCCAGCCTTCTGGGGTTGGTCAAATGAGCACCCAGCTTGCTGTGGAGACAATGTGTAGCCTACAATGTTAAAATTGTAAACTGCCCAGAGAGTGCTTGAAGCTCTGTGGGGCGGTATATAAGCAGAACATTTTGCTTTGCTTTTGCTTTGAGATTTCTTTTCTTTTTCTTTCTTTCTTTCTTTCTTTCTTTCTTTCTTTCTTTCTTTCTTTCTTTCTTTCTTTCTTTCTTTCTTTCTTTCTTTCTTATGTGAATGTGTATGAGTTTTTCATTTTTTTGTAACCCATGCTAATTGATCTGAGCATCTTCTTCAGCACCACAAACTGGTTCGTGTGGATATTTATGAGAAGCTGCCAGTTCCCTTTGGCCTGGTTCGTTTTGGAGTTGCTCCAGACCATCCGGAAGTCAAGGTGTGTGGTACTTTTCTAGTCTGTTTTGACAGTCAGAGATAGGGCCTAACAGATTAGATGGGAAGCAGAGATTGTAAATGCCCTTTGAGCTCTTTTGTGGGGGGGATGGCATGGGACCAGTTTTTAAAAACAAAAATGCTTCTCAAGAGTTAGACACATGACTCACGAGGTAATATATGGCCATGCCTCCATTTTGTCAGCACAGAGACCCAAATATAACTTCTTTTAAAATGATTTTTTATTTTTAATTAATATATTGTAATGATTAATAAACAGTATTTAAAACAAAATTAAGACACATTGTTTTCTAGAAAGTGAGATTCTCTCATAAGAGGATGTGTACTACGTTACACCAAAAAGATTCCCAGAACTGGATATGGGAGAAACCAGGTGTGAATTGTTTGAATGTTCACTTCTGGCTTAGATTTTTTTGTACTGGTGGGTCTTGATGCAGCCTATCGTGGGGCCCCATGAGAATTGCTCACGGACTTGCTAGAATTACCAACCCTTATTTTAGCTGCTCAGGTTCTTCCTTCCCTCTGTTTGTTGGCGATGCAGAGATTCTTGGGTCCAGACACAGGGCCAGATGTGGGAGCTGACCTCTGGGAAATACTAGGCTCCTTGATAGAATGACACGAATCACAGGCTTACTGTGAAGTGGGGATTCTGGTCTGAGCCCTTTCAGAGAAGACCAAATTAAAACCAATCCCAGCCCTGCAAAGTAGTTACAGAGTATTGGAGCCATGTCAAGGGATGGAAAGCCACATGGCCCTAAGCCTGACTGAAGAAGGGTGGGTGGAGTCAATGGCATAGTTTCTCCTCCTGCCAACCCTCCCTTAAGTATTTTCTTCCTGACTGTTGTTTTCTTAAGTCTGGTCCAAAAGTGGCAGCAGCAAATTATGCCCATAGGACAGCTTCTTCTCACCATACGTGTTACATTAAAAAAGAGAGAAACTGCTGTAAGATTGAGATGAGAAGCATCAGTGGTAACTAAGAACAGACGGCGAAGGGCTCTGGGACTCAAGAGCCGTTGGGAAGCATGGTTGTGCTTTGCCAGGTTGCAGTGTACATAAAGGTAGGGAACCACCTATGTCTGGACCAGGCAATACTGAGATCTGTACTAAATATACCCCAGAGCATAGAGAGAACTCCTAGCTCCCTGAGCTCCTGCCCTCTGAAAAGGCCAGCCACAGAGTCTGGTGACACGTCAGGAAGAAAAACTTCTAGAGCGCAGCCGAACAGCCTGAAAAACCCACAGCAACAATCAGATCCCGTCCGTGAAACCCTTTGATGATGATGATGAATTATTATTATTATTATTATTATTATTATTATTATTATTATTATTATTATTATTATTATTATTATTATTATTATTATTATTATTATTATTATTATTATTATTATTATTATTATTATTATTGGGGGAATTGTGTTTTCTTTGCTTCTGGCAATTTTATTTTGCCAGATTTTTTTTAAATCTGAGAATAACCTAATAAAACATTTAGTAGACGTTGAATATGTGTGTTGGGCTTTGATTTTTATGCAAGGTGACCATAATTTTACTACCACTATGCCCTTTTTTTAACAAACATTCTGAAATGAATGGGTATCCTATTCCTGTAGGGTATTTTCCATGACCTAAGACTGCTTTTACACAACTACTAAAATCCGCTGCAAAGGGCTCACAGATGTGGGGCATAAAATCGTTTTCCCAGGAGCAGCGGACTTTAAAAAAATTAAGTGTGACCACACCCACTTAAGTCTGACCCAGCACATTTTGCAAGTACCTCGTCTCGAGGTGGTAAAATCCTTGTTGCTATTCCGATGCGGATTTTAAACTGTTACTTGAGTCCGTGGGAACACGGAAAATCCACACCAAAACGTTTTCACCCCCGTTATGGTATCTTTGCTGCGGTTCTCAGTTGTTATGGATTTTCAAAACATGGCCTTGGGCACCTCCAATCTGCAACATCAGCCACTTGACTGCTCCAGGGGCAGTGGTCCAGATCAAAGTTTGCTGCGGATTTCATTGGTCGTGTGGAAGCAGCCTAAGTGTGACTTTTTACGAGTAAAATGGCCTCCACTCATCATAAGCAGGCTACGTCCTCAGCCCTGCTTTGTAAGCTGGGAGCAGGGGGGCGGGAGAGATGTATGGCTTCAGTGAAGCTGCCTGGCCTGGTGCCAGATCACAGATAACAGTGCAATTTTAAAAGGAGGCATTCCTACCTACTCTCCGATAAGAGTTTCAAAAGAAACCGCATGCATTGGAAATGGAGATCGTGTCTCAGATGCCGCAAGGTCATTGAGGACCTTTGTCATTTGCCTGCTTGGGCGCTCTGGAGCTGGCGGGCGGAAACTTCTTAGATGGGACCTCTCTTGACCTCTCCCAACAGAATGTGATCAACACATTTACTCAGACGGCACGCTCAGATCGCTGTACCTTTTCTGGGAACGTGACCGTGGGAAAGGACGTAACCGTGGAAGAGCTGCAGAAAGCTTATCACGCGGTGATCTTGGTAAGTTTGCTGATCTCGGTGATTTAGGAGGGAAGAGAGAAGGAATGAGTATGGTGGCAATATGGCAGGTCACATCAGATTATTTTTTTTGGGGGGGGTAGTGGTATATTTTGTGAACGGGATAATCACATTTGTTGACTCATACATGTCTTCACTGAATTGTGCCAGGGTCACCGTAGCTAAATCTATGATTTTGGCTGTCTTCCTGAAAACATTAGGTTAGCCTCTGTGATGGATCACTATTAAAATAAACAAGTGGGACTTCTAAATGTTGCTTTGCCTTTGAGTCCGTCTGACTGTTGCAGACTGGAAAGATCCCAGAATAGTCACCTAAACAATCTCTGAAACAGGAAAGGGGTTGCCGAAATCACGAAAGA
>JAHTLZ010000010.1:21703562-21719584 GCA_023846285.1 Phrynocephalus versicolor | reverse complement strand
CTAAACAATCTCTGAAACAGGAAAGGGGTTGCCGAAATCACGAAAGAGCAAAATGCTGATGTCATCCATTCCAGCTGAATGAACACAAGAGCAACATCCATAATAGTATTCCCTGTGGCATGGTATAACGAATGGCAATGTATCTTTCCACCTGGCTAGCTTCTTAACAGGTGCATTTATTGATTAAGTTGACACACTGGGGTAAGATGATGCCCTCAAAAGTCATGTGTTTTAAAAAGATGTAATCTCTGTTCAGGGCCTGGCCCTCCCATCAAGCAGGTTTCTGGAAGAGTGTGAGAATGAGGCCAGCCTATCCATCACAGCTACCTGTCCGTCACATGGCAGCAACTGCTGGCCACTTGGTCTCTTCCACCAGCCCTCACTGCCTTCCTCACAGGCCAGCTGGTCATGGTCTCCACAACTGGTGTTCCTACCTCACCTGAGAGTCTTAACTTCACCTTCTTCTGTTGGGGTGAGAAATGGTAGACTAGCTGGTGATGGGAAGAAAGGGACCTTCACTCCCCCCCCTTTTTTTTGGAAGCAGGACAGAGTGGCTCAGGCCCTACTTTGGATAGAGCCCAGCTACCTCTTGGAAGCATAGCTTGAATTTTGAAACGCAAGCAGGCAAGGCGAAAGTGTTTAAAAGTTCAAAACTGATTAAATATCAATTTGGGTTGTGATGAGGCCACCCTCAGGCACACACGAGGTAACATTAGGAAGGGAGATAATACGTAGAGATGTATTAGCATATGCCGGTGAATTCGTTTCTTGGTTCTGCTAAAGGCCTGATAAGATGAGATCTACTTTTGGGATCATAGGTCTCAAGGATTTGCATTTGGCAACCTTGATCTTGGTGGAAGTCCTTCAAGGCTGTTCTAGTAGGCCTTCCCCACTCCACTCCACCCCCACCCCATCCCCATTGCCAGGTCAAGAGAAAGCCATTATGGGATGGGGAGGAGACTCTCCTCTTGCCAGTAGAGATGTATAATTTTTGGAAATCTTGAACCCATAGGGTAAAAAACAGCTTTGGAGAAAAACGGGGTGGGGTGGAGAGTCTATTCTCACTGCAGTTTCTGTCTGTTGGGAGTACAGTGTTCTAGAAAACAACGCAATCCAATAGTTGCTAAGTGTGTGAGTAACATGATGGGATCATGAGAAGAAATATTCTTAAACATCAGCTGTGCAGAAACAGTTTTAAGGAGGAAAGAAATTAGATTCATAGGTGGTGATTGAAATTAGATTCATAGGTGGTGATTGTGTAAACCTATTTGTTTTTTTCTTTTTGCCTTGGCAAGTGCAGCCAACCTAGGGAAGAAATTGAATACAGAGAGTAACATAAGAAAGCTTTGAAATGAAGGCTTGCATAATGAAGTGAAACTGATTTATGGGGAGGAACATCAAATAATTGCCAGGCATTTTTGGTTCTCTGTTTCAAAATAATTCTGCTTTAGTTTTTAACTAGCCAGCTTCAATGGTTAATATTTAATATTACATATTAAAGAAGATATTTTGACAAGTTAGGGCATTAGGTTCCTTTTTTCCCTTCTTTGTTGCTCAAATGTTTGCCAAAAACATTAATATTCTTGTTAAGTCCAACAGGAGAACTCAAGTGCAAAAACAAGTCAGTTTTGGGAGAAAGCAATCTTGGCAGAAAAACCGATCTAGGAAAAAGTTTTCGAGTGCTCAGCTTTTAAATTTGTGGCATAGAATCACTCAGTATTTGGACATATTTGTCATGCTGAATGAGGTGCGCTCCTCTTTTCTCTGACTACATCCTAAATAGCGATGTGGCTGGCAGTTGCAGAACAAAATAATCTTCTGCCTACTGGGAATTTGATCACGTCTGATGCCTCTTAAGTTTTATTGGGTTTATTTTCAATGCAAACTTACAAAATTTATACATTTCATTACTCCAGTGTAGCATCAAATAAAACTGGCCTATTGAAGCACACTTGCAGCACATTCTCGTTGAAGAATTTGTGTCTTCTGCCTTTTCCTAGGGCAAACTCGATGTGACATGGGAAATTCATGAACAAGTCTCCTGGCCTCTTTTTCTTCTTTTAAAGCAGCTTCTGGGAGACTAATTTGGATACATTAACATAAGCCCATTTTAATGCCCCCCTATGCTGTTATTTAAACCATATTAATTTACTTAGGTTGTGTCAGATTCTTTGGGGGCATTTTCAAAGCTCTCTCCCTTCCCACTCTTGACTACTATTTGAGGATTTCACCTCCTCTGCTATTGTTGTTGTGAGAGTTTTTCAGGCTGTTTTACTGTGTTTTGGAAAAACAGCCCAAAAAACTCACAACAACTATCAGATCCCGGCCATGAAAGCCTTCGGGAATACATTCCTCTGCTATTATTTTTTAATGCATTAATCAGCTCTTCTTTGGAGTCATGATTGAGGATAACCAGTCACGGTTGATGGAAGGAATGGGGTGAAGTATTTAACCATCAAATTTTGCAGACAGATGAAAAGGAATGGCACATGTGAGCCATATCTCCATTACTGCCTTGCCGCGCTCTGCAACCCAGAATGTGGCAATGGAGGGACACTCGGAGTCCTCTCTTGTCTTGGCCAACAGGGTCATGGGGGCATTCCAGAGGCTCCATTTGCTGCGCCATGGGTCCTGGTCATGAAATGCACCTGGCTTCCCAACTCACTGCTGCTTCACAAAATGAAGTCCGGCTTCCAAGATGGCTGGCAGTGGACCATGCTTTTGGGAGGCGTTGAACGTTTGGTGGGGATCAGCACCAGTTCAGCCTGCAGTGAGAGCTTTGGATGGTGTGGTGGTGGTGGTGTTGTGTGAGAGAGACAGAAGGGTCTGAAAGTGGCAGAGTAGCCTTGCCTGCTCTTGCTCTCATAGAAATGGTGTGGATTTTGGATTCCAGGACTTTCAATATTGTAAGCTGCCTTGGATCCTTTAGGAGAAAGGCAGTCTAGCAATATTTTCAGCAAAAGTTTTGCAGCCTTTGCTCTGAAGCATGTTCTCCATGGAAGGAACAAGGTTGTGCCGTAGAACAATTGGAAGTGTGCATATTTGTGCAGAAGATGTGCATCGTGTAAAATGTGTAAGACTTTCCCCTCTCCTTCTGACCTCCCCCTCCCCCCAGAGCTATGGAGCTGAAGACAGCCGGACACTTGGCATTCCAGGAGAGGACCTCGCAGGAGTTTACACTGCCAGAGCCTTTGTGGGATGGTACAACGGCCTTCCCGAGAACAAAGAGGTAAGGATGTGGGCTCCCATGCCCCTTTCTGCCCTTTACTTCCCGCGGGCTTTCCACATATTTCAGCCCAGCGATCCAGCTTCGGCTTAGTGGCTGGCTGAAAAGCCTGCAGTTGGGGAAGATTAACATACGTCAAATTAAATCCTCCTCAGATTTACAAATGTGAACAATTTGCACATCCATAAGAGAGAGGATTAGCGGGCTCCCTCTCTCCGAGGTGCCAGAAGGAAAACTGAAAGAGACCCTGGTTACCTGCGGGATGAGGGGGAGGCAAGAATGTTTCCCAAAGCAAAACACTGCATTTACAGGGAGTGAGAACAGAATATTTGTCAGGTATTAAAAAAAATCTGCAACATTTCCACACAACAAATCAGGCACAAAACTGTATGCATAGCTTTGCCTTCTTACTTAATGCAAGAATGGCAGATCAACAAAAGTAACATAGATGTGGTACTGGTCAAGAAACATTCTTCCTTGGGAGGAATAGCTCTTAATGGGAAATACAAGCACAGCCTATCCAAGAGTTTAGAAGTCTTCTGATCTGGGGCTGCCGGTGGCAGAAACCCCCAGTGAACATGGCCGTGTTTTGCTGGGCTTGAGATTTTGAGATATGTCATTTTTAAGAAATAACTTTTCAAAATTCTCAGCATAGCTCTTGGGGGTGGGGACGGGTCTCCAGCCTTGGAAAAGAACCCCGTTCTTTGTGTGAGCCTGAGAGGAAACTGAAAAGGAGTCTTTGCGGTTTCTCTTTCTTCCAGATAGTTGTGGTAGAGAAGAAGGAGGAGTGTTTTTTCTTTCCCTTGCAGGCTCATAGTGCTGAAGGGTGAAGAGTGTTCATGTCCTACTACAGGACATAAAATGAGATCCAGCGTATGCTCTCAGCAGGACAGATGCCTGGAAAGGTTCAGCTTTCAAGGCCACCTCAGAACCATAAAGTTCACTGGGTCACAATTGGGATCAAATAGAGTCTAGCGGGGTGTGTCGGGGTGGAATTAGAGTTAGCTAATAATGTTATTTTTGTGGGGTGATTGTTCCCAAAACACTAGTATAATATGCATACTAATAGAGTGTAATGAGTGCTTTACCTGTGCAGAAGCAGTTGCTGCGGCCATTGAGAGCTTGCCTCACTACTTCAGAGGAAACAATTGTAGAAAATTGTGTGGATTCCATAGCATGAGACAGATGCACATATCTGCATTTCAGGAGCAGAGCAGGCGAAAACACAAGTGTATATTTGTCCCATCTGCATTATGTATGAGGCTTTGGAAGAAAGAACTGATATGCATGTGGGGAAAAGAGTAAACAGGAGCCACCTCCATAAAGGATAACTGTTTTCATTGCTCATTTGTTATGAGGGGTGTTGTGTTCATTTTCCTACTGCTTCTGGGTTGGCTCACATTTAAGATCCTGTTTAGCTCCTTGACAGGATTCTACCTAACCAAGAGGCAAGTACTGACTGGTGGTCTTGAACCTGTGGCACAGTTGGGCTGCCCAGTTTTAGTGGCTGGGGGCAGATGCTGTGTAGAAGGTGGATGATGCGGCCCACATGAAGAATCTATCTCTGTTTGCAGCTGAAACCAGACCTGAGCAGTGAGACCGCTGTGGTCCTGGGACATGGGAATGTGGCTTTGGATGTTGCACGGATTCTCTTGTCACCTCTTGAAGTTCTGAGGGTAAGTGGAGAACAAACACAAGAAGGTTCTAAGGCAGAGGAGCTCTAGATGACAAGATAAAATTACTCAGTAGAAAAATTACTTAGTAGATGGCTTGTCTTTTAAAGCGGGCTGGAGCAGAATCTCTAATTAAAAGCAGCGATAGGACTGAATCCAGTTTGTTGGACTCCCGCCTTGCAGATAAAAAGCTGTCCTTCTGCTTAGCTCTGTGGGGAGGTTGTAATCCTGCACTGGAGTTTGGTCGAGGGGATGGAGTAATGTGAGGAGTCTGGTGGAACTGAAGCAGCATCATGGTTGTAAGGGCACGTAAGATGGGAAGCCACTCGACATCAAGGAAGCTAAGAAATTTGATGCAAGGAAATCAGTCTTCTCATTTTCTCAAACTATCTACTGAAGCGTGAGGAGCTTCACCTCAAGTCCACCAGCACACGGGCCGGCACTAACAATGACAAAACGGATCATTTTTACCTCACGTTTTGCTGCTTTTTAAACCCACTGAACATTTAATGGCTTGCCTTCCTGCTCCTGGTGTCTCCACTTTACCCTTTCCCAAACATAGTCTCTTTTCTTTTGGAGGGAAGAGTGGTTTGTGTGGGAAACTTTTCTGTTAAGCATTTGTAAGGAGACATATTGCAGGTTTAGGAAAGCATTTGCTCCATACTGGCCAGTGGAGACAGCCGAAAGACGGCATACAGAACCCAAGATAGTATGATAGGAAATGCACAAAGGGCCATAAAATGAGTCATTCAATTGGTAATCCTTTGAACTATATTTTCCAGGAAGTTCCCCCTCTCTCTCTTGTGACATGTGTGAAGTTTACCAGATTGAGCAGCTTCTAAATGTTTTTTCATCCTGTAGGAACTGAACAACTAGAACCAAAGGGATGAAACAAAAGCTGTGTACTTGGATGTTGGGGGTTGAGGGTGGAGAACAGATATTTAGCCAGCTTTGACCTTTTTTAGAGACCTTGAAGCTGTGAGGGAGAAAATAGGAGTTCGTGACATACAGTATAGTTTCTTTGGATGTATAGCGTGTACCACGGTGAAACACAAGGGGGCAGCCTCTGTTTTTCATTCCTTTTTTGTATACAGTATAGGTATATTTTTATTTATTTTCTACACTAAATTACATAGAACAAATATATTGTTTGTCTTCTGTTGTGTTATCCATTCATGCACAGTTTTTCCAAACATTTGAGCCCAGTATAATTTATATCTCCTTTCCCAGCTTAAATGAGCGTACAGTACTTTCATACTTAGTTTCCTTACTATCTCATCCCTATTCCGTCGAACATTATTTACATGTATTTTTAATACAAAGCATATAGTCTATCTAATCTCAACAATCTATTCAATCTTGCTATTTAGCTCTTTGATATTAAGCAGTTAAGGATAAATTTGGTTAACTATGTATATTCTATATATCATCCGCAGTATATTTACCCATTCTTCCAAAAAGTGCCTGATTTCAGCAATCATCTCTAATTCAAGTTAATACTTTATGAGCTATTATATGAGAGCTACCTCCTGGTCTATATATTTCACTTATGCCTAGAAATTCTTGTCTATACCTAACTGCCTCTATTCTTTTAAAAAACTAACAGATTAACATTTATTTATATATCAGGTTTTTCTTCACGTTTCCATTTTCTGCTTGCCATATCATACCAATTAACCAGTAGCCTTAGACAATCAGAATACAGAAAGCATTTTATGTAACAAATTCACTAAGTTAGAAGTTCTTTTTTTCAATTTTCCCTTTTCCTGTCAAGCCCCCCCCCCCGATTGCTTCTCCCTTCCCAAATCAATCATCCTCATGGGTTGTTGTATTATCCCGATAATAATCTTGATGGCCGCTCTGCCATTGAAAAAGTCCTGAATTTTCCTCTTTTTGGCACCCACATCGAGTAAGACAGACGCGCCCATTATACTCTGTGGACCTGGCACATCCAAGGTCCCAGGCTGCACCATTCCCATCACATTCGTGTTCATGTTAAGATCCATTCTCCATTCTGGTTCAATCTCCTGACTCGGGCCGACCTCAATAGATATGTTTATCATACCCTGTAAATTTTGGCATATTGAAAGATCCATCCTGGATCAATCTTGTTGTGTTTGTCTGTAGATTAAAATTAGTTGTTTGTTTTAGCTCGATCTCCTGATAAGAGCTAATTCCAGTTTTTTCTAGAGACCGTGTTATCCGTCAGTCCATCTTGAGGTCTATCTTGTGGAGTTGCTGTTGTTGTAATCTGCAAACTGCATTCAGGTCTCTATTTTGCCTCAGTGTCTTTATCAGAATTGAAGATTTCTGTATCTCCAGAGGTTGTGCCAGTGTAGATATCTATACTTTTTTGCAAACCGCATAGAATTATGTTAGTACAACTTTCTTCTGAGATGTTTTCCCAATCCATTGTATTTTATAGCTCACAAGAAAGGGTTAATATTGTTTGTAATAGTTTCTGCCACTTAGTTTCAAAATAAGAGAGATATGGAGGAGAGTTAACTAGACTAGATTGAAGCCAAAGCAGCGAGGAACAGCCTTTTGAAACATGCAGTTATTCCAAGGTCAGATGATGATTTTTGAAGAAACACCTTAAGAGCAGCATCTTTAAATTCAACATATAGAAATCAGAGGCATAAGGTAGTTTCCTTTAAATTTTGTCATTAGGTCCACCGCATATAAAGAGCAGCAAAGGCATAAATATTTTTCTACAAGAAGGCAATAGGCAGGAAGGCAAGTTCATGAAATAATGTGAAAACATTCACTTCTGTGTTTGTCTTTCAAAAACATTCACCCCTTCTTTGCTAAAAGCCGCTTCCTCAGAGAAAGGGGGTTTAGTGCTTGTTTGAAGGAAAGATTTCCAAATACCAAGGAGAAGCTTTGCATAGAGAGATAGATAAAAGCATTCTACTCACCACATGCCAAGTATTTACAAGCTTTAATGTCCGGCACCGACAGCTCCGCCTTTGCCATAGCGAAGGTCTTCCCCCTGGTGGGAGATGAAGCATGTTCCTGCTTCCACAAAGTTCTCGTGGTCTGCAGTTGCTGCCTCATCTTTGTTTCCCCTCCAAGGAAACTTTACCCTTATTAGGGTCCCTTTATCCAGAGGAATTCGACTTGATAAGCTGGAGCACTTATCAAATTGTCTCGCCGCAGTGTAGCCAGAACCGGAAGCCCCTTAGTTTTTCATTCCTGTATCAGGAGTTAGTAGAAGGAAAGGAGGGGGGGAGGAATTAGAGCCCTACGTTTTATTCAGTCTTTCTCTTACCATTTTACTGGACTAAATCCAGATATGTGACACTGATTAAATCACAGTTTGCTCTACCTTGGGCAAAATATATGCAAGTATCTATAAGCACTTCTAGATCTGGAAAACAATGCCAGTGACATTGAAGACACTATTGGTCTTTTGGGGGGCTTCTTATAGAAACAGCCAGAGCTTAGGAAAATGACTTTTTTTTGGGGGGGGGAGGTTGCTACTCCCTGAGCTTCCAGTGAGAGAGTTGTTTGTTAAATTGTGCCCTTAATTGGGTTTTGAAAGTATTGGTAAAGGGAAAGGTTCCCCCCACACATGCGTGCTAGTCATGTCTGACTCTAGGGGCAGCGTTCATCTCCATTTCCAAGCCAAAGAGCCAGTGTTGTGCAAGTCCATGGCCATATGGCCGGCATGGCTGAATGCATTTCTTCGCATGGAACACTGTTTACCTCCCCACTTTTTATGGTGGTACCCATTTATCTAATTGCATTTACATGCTTTTGAACTGCTAGGTTGGCAAGAGCTGGGGTTAACAGCGGGAGCTCGCTGCACTGCATGGCACCCAGGATTCAAACTGCCAAGCTGCCCACTTTGCAGCTGATAGTTTCAGCGCTCTAGCCCACTGAGCCACACATCCCACCTTTTAAAGTATATAGGATATTTAATACAGTCTCCTCCCCTCCCCCTGTGAGTTTACATAGCTGAATGGGGTTTTGAGCCTAGTCCTCTGATTTCCCATCCACTACACCTCAGTGGTAGTTCTTTGGGAGTTCTTTGTCCTCCAAAATTAAACTTTCCAAGCCACGTGAAAAATGCCTCAGAGTATTGGGAAATGAGAGAAACCCACAGGTGGAGAAAGCCCTAGAGATCTTTGACTTGTTGGGATTTCTCTGTTTCTCCGATGTGACCATTCCCTATGCACTTGGAAAATCCTTATGTCCTCTCATATTTCTAGCTAAAACTGGGCAAGTCACGTCACAGTTTTTGTTTAACAACAGTGTGGATAATATTGCTCTGTTCCTTAGAGCAATGTTGGTTCTTCAGATTACCCCAGGGTTATGATTACGCTTTCAACGTTTAGGATTCCTAAAAGCCTCTCTATGGGCTGTGTGCCTCCTCGTGGGAGATAGTGGTTAAGAGTTTTGGACTAGGAGCTGTGAGTTCTCACTGATTCATAGAACTCACTGGATGGCCTTGAACTACTTATGTTTTCTCTCTCCTATGAACCTGCCTGACAGGGCTGTTGTCTGGATAAAACTGGGGGGGGAGCCATGTGGTCATTGAAGAATCTGGTTGTCATTGAAGGATCTGGTTGTCATACAGTAAATAGACAGAAAACAAGAAGTGCCCACAGATATAGACCGGATGGGAACCTGAGGAAAAAGCAGAAGAATCTGAGAGAAAGGTGTGAGGAACTGCACAAAGCATGAAGCTCCAAGAGTGACATTGACATCTTGCCTCTCTCCTACTCTGTTTAATGGAGGACAGTTTTTACATTAAGTTTTATACACAGGAACTGAACGCCAGGGTACAAAATAAATTTCCGTAACCAGTGTGTGTTTTTGAAGGCTACAGATATGAACCAATTGCAGCCTCTTCTACAAAACCTGTGACTGGTGACAGGAAAAGGATCAGGAACCACCACCACCCCACACACACATACTTGAGTTGTTTTAAGGCAGAGTCCCACTGTTGTAATTTCATAATATAAAAAAGATTTTTGAAGTGAAATGGCATTGGGGTTTGAATCCTGAATGTGGAACATAACTTATGACAAGGACTCCAGGTAGAGGTTCCCCACCTCCACCACCGTTGGTTGTGTAATACCAGAAGGAAGGGCAGCATGTTGCATATGACTGTTCAAAACTATGCAGTGAATGTAGTAACCTTGTTACGTCTGTGTTCAGGGCCATGCAGTGAAGGAAAGCTGGGCCATTCATTTTTGGGAGTAACTGACCATAGGATGGGCTTTGCTCTTCCATTTCCTCGTCTTCTACCCTAATTCCCCATCATACTGTCATTCTCTTGGTCTAGAAAACAGATATCACTGAAGATGCTCTCGTGGTCTTGGCCCGTAGCAGAGTGAAACGGGTGTGCCTTATAGGTAGGAGGGGTCCTCTCCAGGTGGCCTTCACCATAAAGGTAAAACATTGGGGGAGGGGATCTGAGTTGGTAATACTTTGCCTCAACAACCCCCCTCCCTTCGCACACACACGCATGCACACACACACACACACCTGTAATGTAAATATTCATCTAGGCAATTTCTTAAAAAGCTCTGTGTTCTGCATCAAATTGCTGAAGCCACTGATTGCACTTGGGAGGTCAAGATGACACTCCCATCGCAGCAGCTTTGCCTCTTGTGTGCTGTGTCCACTGGAGTTGGCTCAAGCCTCATTCCTTTAAAGAGGTGGAGCAGTGTGGCGGGGGAAGGTAAGCATGGGGTGAGCATTCACACATGATTTCATTCCCTGCCAGCTCCAGTTCCTAGACCTTGCAGGTAACAGGAATTGGGAGGTCAGCCTGCCTAGTAGGCATCATGTGTAGGAGCTGTGAGAGAGAGCGCTATCATGGAAAACCAGCTTTATTTGCTGGGTGCATGCAGTTTTGCTTGCACAGACAGGAATCAAACTGGGAATGTCCCTGATGTCTAGGCATGCCTTGAATCTAGAGCAGAACATGGTGACGTCTTTACTTATTGAACAATCTTGCAGTATTTTAACACTGCTTTTCAGACAAGGTTTGTTTCTAAAGTTCAGATGCATCTCTCTCACTCTCTCACTCTCTCTCTCTCTCACACACACACACAATCTGCTAGAGAAGTTATATTATTGAGCTGCTCCCTAATCAAATTAGAGCATAAATAAATATATGTGCAAGCTTAAACTATACACTTAACAGTTAAAATCCACTATGTTGTAACTTCCCAGAATTACATATTTCTGCTACTTACAGGAATGAAGTATGAGGTCTAATGTGTGTCTGTCTGAAAACCTCAGGAACTGCGGGAAATGATCAACTTACCAAGTGCTAGACCGGTTCTGAATCCTGCAGACTTCAAGGGCCTTGAAGAGACAATCAAAGGTGAGAATCTACTAGCACCTGTTTAAGAAATAATTTCATACCCTAAACTTTAAGCACTTTGTAAGCGCCCATGGGCCATGTCCCTTGCCCCCATAAATAAAGGTTTTGGGAGGATAGATGTATCATTGTGTGTGTGAGACACCTAAGCCACATGCAGTTCTTGAATCCTCCCGCTGCCGCTGAATCAGCAGCCATTGTAAGCCATGCTAATGAAATGCCAGCTGCTACAGCAAAGGTGCTAAAGTTACTTTTTTGGGAGTATGACATCTCAATGGGCTCCTGGAATCCCTTAGCCAGCCGGCATTTGGAACAGGAGAACCTGGAAGTTTCCCTTGTTCGGTGTGCCCTGCTTTCTGGGATACTCTGGAACAATGGTCCCCCACCTTGGGTCACCCAGGTGTTCTTGGAGGGCAGCTCCCTGAAACCCCGGCTACCATTGCTGGGAGTGAAGGGTTCTGTGAGTTGCAGTGCAAACCACCTGTTGGGAACCACTGTTCTGAAATATCCTGTTGGACAGCTTGTGCAATTTGTGTCACTGCACACAATGTGTAGTTTTGCACAAATGGGTGTCAGTTTGTGCAAAAACAAAACAAAACAGAAAAGAAAAGAACAGGAGGCAAAAAAACATTCTTCTCTCCGTCTGTCAGGAGCACCAGAAAATTCCTCACCATTTTCGACATGGAGGAAAGGACTGCACTCTTTACCTTTTCCTATAAGGCTGAGGCATTTGGCTTTGTGTGACTACAGAAGAGGCCCATATTTCAATTCCAAGGGAGAGATTAGAGGCATGAAGGGAAGCTGAACCCCCAATGAAAGCACAGGGCGTGAAGGAACACCGTGCAGATGCAATAAGGGTGTGAACTTGTGCCTTTAGTAGCTTTAGACCACAAATGTCATCCTTCCTGATCATTTAGCATATCGGGGCATAATGCGATCTTGACTGGGCCTTTTGAGGATTGTGATCTAAAGCATCGGGAGCACCAAAGGCTTCTCCGGCCCCAATGAACAATTTTTGTTTGATCTCTCTGGTACTCACGACATGTCTTTATGCTTTTTATGACCCCCTTGGAGCATTGGATATGTCATCCAAATAAATGACAGTAGCTTTAATTTTGTGCAGTGCTTGGTACCTCTCAGACGTTTCATATGTCACTGTGTGTGTGTGTGTGTTGTGTTGTTACAGTCGTGACCGACTCTTCGTGACTCCATATCCATGGAGTTTTCTTGGCAGGAATACGGGAGTGGTTTGCCAGTTCCTACTCCAGGCGCCTACAGCACCTGGTATTCCCTGGTGGTCACCCATCCAAGTACTAACCAGGGCCGATCCTGCTTAGCTTCCGAAATTGGGCGAGATCTGATGTGCTTAGGGCATCTAGGCAGCTTCATATGTCACTAGCCGGTGACTAATGATTGACGCTCAATGGAAATGTGATGCGGGGAATTTCCCTGACTCTGAATTGCGTGGGAGCTGTCCTGAAGGTTAACAGGGAACTCTTTTTCTTTTTCCCTTTTCTTTTCGCCATGCGGGCGTCACGTTGAGTGGAAAACCTGCTTGGTTCATTGGGTTATAAACGTGCCAAGCGTCCTCCCTGATGTGTCTCAGTTTCCTGTTGAGCCTCTCTTTATAATAATCCAGGGACTGAGGTGTGTGCCTAGACTGTCAGCTGGAACCCCAAGCGTTCCAAAGGGCAGTGAGCTGCAACTGCAGCTGTCGAGCCTTGAGGTGGGTGAAGGATCAGAGACTTTCACAGGCTTCTCTGTCAAGCACCTCCAGGGAGTGTTTGTGCTATGTTTAACACACAGCTTTTAAGGCGCCCGCACTTGCCTGGAATCCTGGTTGATTTCAATGGGATGTCTCCTTCCCATTGCGGTCTCTCTCTCTTACCTGCCATTCCCTCACCCGCTCAGCACCCCTTTCACACGGGTCCCTCAGCACGTGTTAGATCGTGAGCGTCTCGCGGCCGTGGCATTTAGGGTTGCACGAGAGATTTAAAAACAAAGCTGAGAAAGAAGAGCCCACTCTGCCTACGCCTGCCAGGTCCAAGGCATGAAGACAGGGAGGGTCTTTCCGGGACGGACTCCTCTTTCTCAGCTTTGTTTTAAAATCTCTCTCGTCCTGTGAAAGTCAAGGAAGGGGCAGCAGCCTATGTAGAAACTCACGCAAGCCTAAAAGTTACTGCCTCGTGACGCTCACAATCTTAACACATGCTGAGGGGCGAAAGGGGGCGCTGAGCAAAGGAACAGCGCGAAAGAGAGGTGGTCGCGGGAAGGGAAAATCCCATTGAAATCAACCAGGCTTCCAGGCAAGTGCAGGCAGCTTTAAAAAGTGTGTGTGTGTGTGTGTGTGTGTGTGTGTGTGTGTGTGTAAAAGAGGGGATTCTGAAAGGGCTTCTGCACCCCTGGATGCTGCAATAATGTTTGGCTCATGGGTGTGGAAAGGAGGGGGCAATCCATCCTGGAAGGGCTCCTCTTTGGGGGTCGTCTTATGCTTCGGGACATCATATAGACGGAAAAATATGGTATATCTTTCTGTGCTTAAAATGCTCTGCAATCTCTTCTCTTCACTTGCTATGGGTTTGATGCAGGACTTAGAGTGATTTTAAGTGGGCAGTATAAATGAAGAGTTATCTCCCCCCCCCTTTAGTGGCCGTGGCCTTACTTCAAGTCAGGGTTTGTTGGGGGGGGGGGTTGACCCCTTCTCCCAGTTACATTTTAAACAAAGAAAAGGGCCTTCCAGGCATCTGGTCCTAGATCTCCCACTCCGCACCCATGGTCACCCCTGGAGATGCAGCTGTGTTTGGGACACATCCTAAAAACAATGGTGTTATCTGCATTGTGTAGCCTGCATTGTGTAGCCATTATTTGCAATGTGTGGCCTGCATACTGTAACTAAACTGTAAACCACCCAGGGACTACTTGAAGTGGTATGGGGCGGTATATAAGCAGAACCCTTTGCTTCCATTTCATGCTAGCTAGGATTCCTTCTCTTTTGAGTGAGACTCAAGTGATTCCCCTTCTTGCATTAACAGAAAAGGGAATTGTTCCTTATGTGGCTGTAATTGAGCCCTTACGAGTTAGTTCTAGGTTTTCTGCAGACCTTGGGCTATGCCAGAGCAGATCCAATCCCACAATCAATGGGTCATGCTTCTTGTGGCTCATTTAAAGCCCTTGAGTGTTGGGTGGTAATAGACATGCCTGATTCTGTAGCCTCAGATTGTAGCCTCTTTCCCTGTTAAGAAATCGACTCATGAGGAAGTAAGACCCAGCTTGGTCCTTCAGCAGATCAGGTTGGAGTTCCTCATTGCAAGTGGATCTGCTCAGGAGGAGGTACTGGGGAGGAAAGAGAGAGATGTTGGCCTCACATTTTGTTCCTGAGTTAAAGGAGCCCTAACCTTCATTCCCCATGTCCTTCCTGATGGCTTGCAGAATTGGCATGGAAGGTGGTCATCTTTCCAGATATGCATTTCTAATCAATTGTGTGCTGTCAATAGGGCAGTCGGGGTGAACCTTCGGCATTCCAGATGTTTTGGACCACAACTCCTACTGTCATTGGCAATACAGGCTTGGAATTCTGGGGTTGTGGTCCAAAACATCTGGAGTGCCAAAGGTTCACCACCACTGACTTAGGGCAACCCTTCTCAAGCTTTTCCTGTTAGAGAATACTCAGAGGTAGTTTCCCATTCCTTTCTTTTGAGGGGTGCCCTGGGACTGTGCAGCTTGCCCAAGGCCACACCGGCTGGCTCTTTTGGGGATAGATACCCAACCATGAATAGAACTTACAGCCTCTGGGCTCAACAGCCAGCAGATACCTAACTCACTTAGCTATCAGATATGCACAGGGCAAGATAATCTTCCTTCTGGCTGTTCCTTCACCTGAAATAAGAGGTAGGGGAGCTGTGGTGGTGGTGGTGGTGGTGGTGGTGGCCCCCCTAGGCTGGCTTCTGCAGTGCTTTTGTAATTTTCAGATGTTCCCAGACCTAGGAAACGGCTGACAGAGCTGATGGCTAAAACAGCCTTGGAAGATCCTGGGGAGGAGGTGGCCGGCCGTTGGGCCTCGGCCTCCAGAGAGTGGAGCCTGAAGTTCTTGCGTAGTCCCCTGGAAGTGTTGCCCACTGCGGATGGGATGCAGGCAAGAGCGATCCGAATGGCTGTCACCAGGTTGGAAGTAAGAGCTCCAGATTGCCTCTCGGTTGTTGCCTGACCCCTTCCCCGTCTTTTCCTTTCCGGTTCATTCAGGCTCTCAAAAGTCTGCTGCATCCATTTCGTTTGGGAGATTCTCCCCCCTCCCTCTCAGGAGTCTTTCAGCATTAAGCTTAAGTTGGTTTTGTACTCCCAGTCTAATTAGAACTCCCAGAGTAAGTGCCTGCCGTCTGTGAGCTGAAATGGCAGATTTCCGGCAAGCTAGCATGATGTTTCCCAGAGGATACATCTTCTGCCTCGTGGCACAAAAGGAGGTCTCGGCATCCGTTTGGATGTGGTATCTGCTGCAGGAGGATGTTCTAATTGCACAGCTGATCACCACAGCCAGGGTGGGGATATGGGTGGGGAATGTGGGCTTAGAACCAGGATGAAGCGGCTGCTCCTTCTTTGATAAAGGACTGACTATCCTTAGAGCTGCTTTTCTTTGAGCAGCACCAGCAGAGTTTGCCTGAGGGTCTTTGGGTAGACGCTCCCCTACAGGTTTATGGCTTCTGGGGGTGGGGGTGGGGTGTTGCGTGCAAGGGGAGACTTGTTGTTTGGAAGATTCTGAAATTGTAGGAACTCTCTCTCTCTCTCTCTC
>JAHTLZ010000010.1:21692700-21703552 GCA_023846285.1 Phrynocephalus versicolor | reverse complement strand
AACTGGCTGCTTTCTTTTTCCAGGACTCTACTGCAGTGGCTGGGTAAAAAGAGGTCCCACCGGTGTAATCATCACCACCATGAACGATAGCTTTGACACCGCTCAGTCTGTGCTGGAGGATCTTCAGATGGGGGCCTTGGACCTTTCATCAGCCAAGGAAGGCTTTAACTTGGTGAGGAGCACCCTTCAGTCCCGGGGTAAGAATGGTTGAGTAGAGTGTCAGCCTATCTGCCTGCCTAATGGAAATCCCAGAAGAATCCTAAAATGAACCAGATGCTCTTAGCTGATGTGTGTATTTTGATTAAAATTAGAGACGTTTGAGCATCTCCGGCTGGGCAGAGGTGGCAAGTTCATTTCTGCTCAGCAACAATTGCCATTACCTTGATGACCCAAGTTATTGTCAACATCAGGAAGCTTAAACCTCCACCCCCATACCACCCCCTACATGAGAAGTGTTTGGGAATAGGATAGGACTTTGTCTTTTTACTTTCAAAATCTGTGCTAGTTTAAAAGGTGTTGGTGGGAACCTGCTTTTTAATTATTTTACTGTAGTTGAGGTTTCTGATGGTGATGATAAATAACTGTTGCCATCAGGTGTTTCCATTTTTCTATGAAACCTTGAGATTGTCAGCATTCTTTTTTTGCCTTTTTGCTCTCACCTTTATTGATTATGGGCTTTATACTCCACTGTCATCTCTCAGAATCCAAAGCCCTGGAGGTTTTAATAGAATAAAACATTATTGCTTTTTCTTGTTCACTTATGTAAGATGGAGACTTCTTGGCAGTCTTCGAGTGGCCTCATCTCAGCCTTTTGAAAAACCCAGTTCAGTTTTTACATTTTCGGCGTGGGCGGGTTCAAACATCAAAGGACAGAATTGGGCCAAGGTAACCTAGTGAACTTGTTACACCTGAACTTGAGCTGGGGTTCCCAAGGCTCAGGGTGCTTTCTGGTTTGGTTTGAATGCCATCAGTTTGCCTTCAAGAAAGTGCATGTACCCAACTGGAGTCAGAAATATATGAATCAAGACCGTGCCTGTCCTCAAGGTCTTCTAGTCTCTTACTTGGCTGTAAAGCAGATGTGGTGTGTGTGTGTGTGTCTGAATGCAGGGGGACCTCTGAGTAAAAGAAGGACTGTGCTGCCCTTTTACAGGCCAGGTAGCCTTGGCACATTTCATGCTCTGAGTAGGCAGCCCAGCAGCTTCGTTGGCAACAGTGTTGGGGGAGGATTGCATGCCTGACCTACTCACCCTCCTTTGATGGTCTCAGGAGTGCCTTCAGCCACAAGAACATAAAATGTTTGCCAATTTGTCTGTACTCATTTCCAAGCGAAGGGTGTCAGTTCTCAAACTCAGGGAGCATTGTGTTGTTGCGCCAAAACATACATTTGGTCTCTGTGCCTCATTCCATGGCACTTGGACCCTGATGATGTGCTGCAGGGATGATCTATGGGCGTCCCTTCACCACCCAATGCGTGAAGTTCCCGGACCTCTAGAATTGTCCCAGCCTTAGTTTAGTGACATGTACCAAATGCCAATCTGAGGATTTGAGGACTGGTATAGCTGTGCCTGGCCATGTGGTATCTTCCACCTTTTTCCTTTCTTCGCCCTTTTTGCTCTTGACATTCTCTGCTTCCCTCCTCTCCTCTCTGCCTGCTTGCCCGCTTCTTGCGAGGGTCTGGTGGCCCAAGGCCATCCCTGCGGCCTTCCTTCATATTCTGGCAGACACAAACTTAAGTGACTGCCTGTTGTATTGCCGGCATAGTAGTTAAGAGCAGCCCTTGGCAGACAAGCGATTCCGGAAAAAAATAGGTGGATGGTCACACTTAATATGGCTTCAGGTTGTATCACAGACCCTCTTGCCTAGGCTCACTCCTCATTAGCATAAAATTAGGGTTCTGTGCAAATAGTGTTTGTGCTGGGGGGAAAAGTGTGTTCATTATGATCTGACACATGCCTCCCCTGCTGCACCACAGAGCCTGGGGGTGTTCTTCGCTGTCTGAACGGTAGAGGATTATGGAAAGTTTGTGCCACGTAGTTTTTAGATATGTCACACAGCTTTCTGGGGACAAAGCATGCCCGGGTGAGGGTGCTGTGCTGACACTTACCTATTTGCCTAAAATCAGAGGGAAACGGCAAGGCAGAAAGCATCTGACAGGTGCTAAGAACTTCTCTGCGCCTGGCAAATTTCTACCTCTCTCTCTCTCTTTCTGTCTCGTAGACAGTTCATGTATATACCGTTGTGTCATAAAAACATATGTGGCTGTTTTGATGCTTGGGCGTAATCCAGCAGATTGGAGCACCTGTCTATCTATCTCTGTGCATGATACTTATACACTTAAAAAATTTGAATAGAAATTGGCTTGATAGATTGAAATAAGAGTAAAGCCAAGTGAGGTGGAAACATCAATGTCTAGTGGTGCCTGTGTGGCTGGGCTGCAAGGCAGGGAGATCTGTGTGGATGAGATAAAAACATAAGAAGAGCCCTGCTGGATCAGGCCAAAGGCCCATCTAGTCCAGCTTCCTATATCTCATAGTGGCCCCACCAAATGCCTCTGGGAGCGCAGAAGACTAGATGTCTCTCTCCTGATACTACTCCCCTGCACCTGGCCCTTGAAGTACCCTGATGTTGGCAAAAAGCAGCCTGTGGGGCTGAAAGCGGCCTCCCAGGGGTCCAAGTGTGTCCTTAGGACCCCCAATATCTCCAACTTTTAAATTATTTGGGGGGGGAGTGTGTCTCAGAAAATACACTTGTGCCTTCTGGAGTGGGGCATATGGAGCAAATTTGCCATGCTTGGAAGGGTTCCTGGCACCCAATTTAAATTTTGGTAGAGAACGCAATGTGTCCTTTGCAGTCTCTCTCTCTCTCTCTCTCTCTTTCTTTCCCTCTCCCTCCCTCCTTCTCTCACTTCCTTTAATGAAAACATTTTTGGGGAGGGCTCCAGTTATGAGTTCAGGCCCTCCAGCATTGCTGGACCTCTGGACTACCCACTCCTACTATGGATAATACATAGTATGTGAAGATTACTTCATCTTGTACTCTATAGCTGGTGTGCATAATGTGAAAAATGATAGCTTTGGTGAACGTTGATATGTAGTGATACTCTCTGAAAAGAACCCCAGAGTTTGATATTTTCTAAGCAGCATATGAAACCTGGAAAAGGACCAGCAGAATCAGGTCTGTATATACAGAGGTTATTGAACTGCAGTCATTTTTGTAGTGATTTTTCCCTGGCGTATGTAGAAATGCATTCCATAACTCACCTGGCCCCTTTGCTGTCATTAGATTTAAATGCTTTCAGTTAGTGTGTTCTCTCTTAACCAATTCAGAATTTTTTAGGGAACCAAAGGCTGTTCATTCCTTAAAGCAGAGTCGCACCATTGTAAAAATCTTCTGTGAATAACTTATCTCGTTTGACCCACACTTTTGAATCTGCCGCGTAATTGATGTGCAAAGGATGCCTTTAATTCTGAAGAAGGGTGTAATTGAAAGGTTCATGGGCCTCTGGGGTTTGCATGCACAATTAACTGAGAGGAGGTTGATTTTTTTGTATTCTGTCTCTCTCTCTCTCCCCCCCCCCCCCCCCACCACCACTTTTCATGATGATTTTCAGGGATCCGACCGGTTTCTTTTTCGGAATGGGAGAAGATTGATGCTGCTGAAGTTGCAAGGGGTACGCTGGCTGGGAAGCCTCGGGAGAAGATAATAGATCCACGAGAAATGCTGGAATTGATTGGCCACTAAACGGAGAGTTACATAGAAGATGGCGTTGCTCGCCTTTCTCATTCTGATACCAGAACGAGCGGTGCAGTAGTGAGATGACAGCGCTGGTTTCAGAATTCTGCATCATATAAATTGCTAAAAAACAGTTTTTGTTATCAACAGTAGACTTAGGTCTCGACTCAGAGCCTTCTGCTTTTTTTGGGTGGGGGGGCACCAGCACAAGGTGTCTCTTGTGTTTCTCCAAAACTTCCTTTTGAGTTAAATCCAGTGTTAAGCAGTACCTGAACGGGCAGAGGCTCGCATCTCTTTTGGCTATACTCATTGCTGAAAAGAGGCCCCCTCCACATCAAAACTGTTAATTTTGGAGAAATTGTGCAGAGGACTCGGTGCCTTGGTTTTTTTTTAAAAAAAAAGGTTTATACAAACCTATGAAGAAGACAATGCAGGTGTTGATACCTCTATATACACCCTGTGGCTTTTAAAGAAATCTTCGTAATTTTTTTCACTGTTGCATCATGTTGACCTGAGGCCAAAGTCATGTCATTCTCCTAGGTCACTGTATGGAAGGTTCCGTTTGTAACTTCCTTCAAGCACACTAGGACTTGTGAATAAATCCAAGCTGAAGAACACACGTGAGAGAAGAGTAAGACCAGGATGGGACAATCGTGAAGACGAGTGCCTCTGTGGCCTTTCCCTTTCACACTGAAAGTCAATTATTCTTATCCACCCATTCTCCAGCTTTGATGTCAGATTGCCGACATAATACTCATTTTAAAATAAAACTCTTTTTCCAACAAAATATGAACCTGGGTCAGCAGGCTCAGTTTCCATTCCTCACCTGGCCTGTGTGCAATTGACTTAACATAAGCCGGCTAGCGCCTCTCGCTGTAGCAACTCTAAAACCTGGGGAAAGTCTGGGCTGTTCTTCCCCAAGTTGACTGACCCTTGCCAATGTTGAGCTTGTGCTCACAGTCAATAAATCATGGGTGGAGGCGGATGATCCTTTCTTGTTGAAAACTCAAACAGAAGTTGGATTACTGCTGTAGACAAAGTAACATGGATCCGTGATTAATTAGATTGCTCCTGAAGCATTCCACAGTAGAGAGTTTGGTTGGGCATTATCTGTGTTGTCCTGGTTTGTGTATGGTAGGGTCCCCTGAGTTAATGAAGCATTCATTACAAGAACAGAGGGTTCTGTGATCCTTCAGTGAAGACAGGTTTTTAATCCTTGGTCTCATTCAGCAAGATTACACTGTCACACTATTAACAACTGTCCTGTCCTGTCCTGTGCAGAACTCTTTGGCTGGAGGTGGGTGTGAAATAAGGAAGGGACTTCAGTATGCCAAGTTAAAGTAAACCCTGCCTTTGAGAATGGCTTCCCTTCCTCCTGGGTGATGGAAACATGGTGCACAGAGGGGCAGACACTGGTTGCAGCTTCTGCGAAAAGAGCTTTGTGTCCTTTCCATGACCGTTTTGTTCTCTGCATGTACACCGTCACAAGAGCACTCCCTGAGCCCATCTACACACAGTGGGGAAGCTACAATCCAATCCAGTCTTCCATGCTTCTGTGTGCATGTATTTTCAGGGCTTCAATCTATTTCTCGTGCTTTTCCTTTGCCATGCTGATGCCCTTCAGGAGCGCTCTGTGTAAGGACTAAGAGTGCAGATGGCAATGACATTGTGAGCTGCCCCCTGTGTAGTTTATACCTTAGAGTTGGGCAGGGAATCCTGCAGATGTACTTGTGCTCCAATACAGATCAGATGTGTTCCCGTTTTGTTTCCTGGTTTTAGAAGGACAACCTTGTAGCTTTAACCTCAGGGCCAATTAAAATGTCTATAAGTAAATCTCTTTAAGTCGATACAAGCGAAGACCGTGAGACATGAGGGCAGGACTTGGCTAGGGATACAAAACTTGTTTTATTTGCTTCAATTTTAGAAACAGCCACCTGAAATGTACAAATATCTTTTTAAAAAAAATGTGATTGAAGGACCTGGAAAGTTTTTGAAAAGAAGGAAAAGGGGAAAAGGAAATGCTTTTCATATCCTGTCTTTGCTCGGACTAGGTCGTTTACAAAAGCCTGAGTTGGAGTCTGTGTGTTCCAGGCCAGGTCTACAGGGATGAGTGAAGGTTGTCTCTTCCCCCCCCCCAGGAGGCTGCTTTGCATTTGGTACTCACCATAAGATTGTTTCCATACTTAGAAATATACGTACCTGTTGAATTCAACTGAGGTTTCCTGAGAACTGGCCTGTGTTGGTCAATTGGCTCGTAGTTGTTGTTTTTTTAATCATTTCTATCCCTCCCACCCAGTGGCCATGGTAAACAGTAGTAAAACAACAGAACTATCCACTCCATACCCACAGACATAAATAATAACAACAACCCCAAAATAAAATAAAAATGTTTAGAATGTTTAAATTAAAAAAAAAACTTCAAAGGAATAAAAAAGAGAACTGGTAGATTGTCCGCTCTTTATCCTCTGTAAAGTTCCATGCCCTGCTGTGTAACTTGCAGAAGAGAATGAGGTATGCATATATATGCATATATGCTTGGGTGCTTTGTTTTATACAAGGTGTTCACCTTGACATTAAACTTTGGCTGTTCTTCTCTGAATATAGGATACACCAGGGTGTGCACTAGCGGAGCTATATTTTGCCCGTGAATGCTTTTGGCTGTGTATCAGAACTGTTAGCCATCCCAATCTGCAGATGGGGGACAGACTGTGGGTCGGAAGGAGCCCCCGGGGGTGGGGGTGGGGTGTTACTTTTATCATGGACGGCTCTGGTCTGAGTTGCCAGGTTCAGCGTACAGATCCCCTTTCCAGTCTGTAGAAGATACATGTGCAGACACACGCACCCCAGAATCTCATTTGCAGCCTCTCATTAGGGAACGGAAGGAAATGGTGGAGAAGCCTATGAAAACGAGCAATAAAGCTTGTCGGAACAGCTGCTTGTATGCTAGAGCCTCTGCTACAGCACTTGGATGATGCATTTATGGTGTTACTCCCTCTGATCTGGGGATTACATCAACTCGGGATTTAGGAAAAATGATTAAGCTGGTTTTGGCAGCCGGCTCTAAAAAAGTGTTGGAATTGATCTGTGTCCCTTGCTCTGGGGAAGCATCAGGGACCCAGCAGAAAGAATAAGTTCAGCCCTTCTCTATCCTATCTGGTTTATGCTGTACCCGGATGACTTACCATCCATGCGAAGGTTGTTTAGAAAACAAACAGGAAGACTCTCCATGCCTGTCTCTGCAAAAGGCCATCTTCTGCTCTCAGGCGTCTTGCTCTCTCTAGGAGGCATTGTTTAACTTGCATATAAGTGCATGCATATGTAAGTAGATAATAAGTACATGTCACAAACAAGAACCACTAATCTAGGGCTTCCAAAGACGGATTGTCCCTTGTCGCTGTGCATCTCCCCTTGCGCATCTCGCAGCAGCCCAACCACAAGGCAAGCAGAGGCAGCTGCTTCAGAGGCAGGGTGCTTTGGAGTCCAACGAGGGAGAAGTTTTATTTTTTTTTCAGCCACTTGGGTTATACAAAGAGGCTTGAAGGGGATCCCTACAGTAGTTCATGTCACTCAAGTTACGGCCTGTTTAGATCTTTAGTCTTGAGAAGCAGAAAGGCTGGGGGCCTTCTCTCCCAATAAATAAATGGAGAGCCTGTGTGTTGTAGCTGTTAGCCTCCTAGACCAGGATATCGGAGGACGTGGGGGTCATGAAACTCACTTGACTATGAAATTCACTGGAAAACATTGGGCCTGTCCTGTCACAGAGGGTGGTTTCAGAGATAAAGCAGGGAAGAAAGCCATGGATTTGAGTTATTTGGAAGGAAGGCAGTTTGTAAATGTAGGGGAGAAAACAAGCCCATAAATTCTTGTTTAAGGCCAAAAAAATATGTGCAGCTCAAGTTTTTATTTGGCTTTCATAAGTTCTCATTTAATGGTCTTGGTCAATTGCCTAAAGAGCTTAGTGAGTTGGAATAACTCATTGTGGAGCCAGAGGCTTGGAGTTTGATTCCCCCGTTGTGCCTCCTGGGAGTAGAGCCACCCTCTATGGCCTTGAGGCAAAGTGCACAGTCCCAGGATAACCCCCCCCCCCCCCACACACACACACACCAGAAGAAGGGAACAGTCAATCACTTCTGAGTACTCTATAGGAGGGTTGCCATTATTAATAGCTGACTTGATGAAACATGATTCTTCTTCTTATACAACTGTCACTGTTGTTCTACCCAATTATCAGTTGTCATTGATACCTAGGTGTGGGTACTTAAGGGAACCTAACATCACTGGTGCAGCCCACATTTCCTCTCAGCAGCAACATCCTGTAAAGAGCCCCAAGTCCAGTAGAACAGGAAGTAGGAGATACGAGATTGAATGATGGACCAACGCGACTTCTTTTGGTTGACAAATGTGGTTACTTCACATCCTTCCTTGTTCTGTGACTAGTTTTGTACCGGGACAGCGTTGGTCGCGATCATGTGACTTTGTCCCTGTTTAGTCCCTGCTTCTGTTTCCTTACAGTTGTGATAACTTGTCTCGTGACAACTGTTACTTCACGGTCTTGTTCCGTGACAAATTCTGAATTTGTCTTGCTTTCTTAACCCTTTTTTTAAAATATCATAAATAAAACTTTTTCAATATTTCAATTTACCGGGACTTACATGTCAATGCTACAGAATTTTCAGTACTTTCTTTAATAAACATTTGCGCTGCATGGTGTTTCCCATAGGGAAACTAATGTCGAATGCCACTTCAGCCGCTGAACACTAGGTGGACACTGGTTGTTGCGTGACAGTTGTTACCACACGGTCCCTTGTCTCGGAACAGGAACTTGGAACAAACCGTGACAAGAGAATACCCCAACGCAGCGCCAGATACAGTATTGTCACCCTCTGATCCCGCTCCGGGGGCATGGTCGAGACAAATTTCAGCTGTTGCACGATGGATATAAAGTAAGATTATTATTTTTTTGTACCAGTTTGAAGCGCAACACTTGCAGAGACAAAACAGACATGAAGTAACAGCCAAACTTGGTCCCACCTGTGACATGTTGCAGGGAGGTGGTGGTTTGTGGCACATGTGGCCCTCCGGTAAAGCAGTTGGACTGTAACTCTCATCAGGCATAGTCGTCATACCTGGGGTGGTAGTGGTGGAATGATGAAAGTTGCAGTCTAACATTTGCCATCCCTTCTTCCTACATGGAGCAGGGATGTAGAACTGGGCCACAGGAGCTGACCTTGAGGAGGAAAAGACATTGGCAGTTCAGCGAGAATGATGAAATTTCTGACAGCTGTTAAATTTTGCAGACTCTTGTCCCGTAATTGTAATCATTGTGGAGAACCGAGTAGAAAAGATCTGAAGTGAAGGAAAATGGCATGCAACTTGACACCTTCTCTCCAATTTTATATGTCTATATAAAAAGACTGCACTGCCTAGAGAGAGAGAGACATCCTGCAGTCATTCTGGTTCGTCTCCCCCCTCTGCGTCGGTAATTAGGAAGGGAAAAAGAACTGAAGGAGAGATTTGGGAAAGCTGGAGCCGACGCTCAGTGATTCACATTTAAAGTCTGATTGGAGCTTTGGGATTAGCACCCCTATGAAAAGTAGCCTCGAAGGACAAAAAGTCAATCTTCTGGGCTTAACCTTGTGCACCCAAGGGCCCCGTCTTAAAGATTATGTAAATAGGTCGCATGTTCTTCATGCCTTTGAACTGCCCCTTCCTTGGCATTAGTTGTGGTGAACCTATTTGTCAGTCTCCCAGCCCAGGCAAAAAGCTGCCTCGACAACTTCCTGGTCCCAGGTTTGCTCAGTTCCATTAGGTCAGGCATGTCCAAACTCCAGCCCTCCGGATGTTTTGGACCGCAACTCCCAGAATTCAAAGCCTAGATTGCCAATGGCAAAGGACTGTGGGAGTTGCGGTCCAAAACATCTGGAGGGCTGAAGTTTGGACATGCCTACATTAGGTAGTGCTGTGAAGCCGGACACACACACACCCCTCCCCAAGGACGTCTGTGGCTTCTCATGAGTTCTGAACAGGGACAGTTCTAGTTCCTGGGCATGGACCTGATGTCAAGGCATGGACAGCACCTGCTCTCCAGGTGGGATCTACACTTTTAACCCTGCCTTTGTCTGTGGGTATTCCTGTTGCTTCATGTGGCATCACCTCCTTGACTCAGGATTCCGGCCTCTCTCCCCTCCTGCACCTGTGCAGTAAAAGGAAAGGTGTGTGCCACCGTGTCAATTGGGGTGCCTCTTAATCTGCCTTAATGTGGCCGTTCTCTGAGGTTTAGATCTGGCCCTGGTTAAGATGTCCCCCGGGTTGCCTTTGCCACTGCCCAAGAGGCACGTAGCTTTTTGTAGACAAGATTCCTGTCTTCGTATTAGGAATGCATAAATGGGAAAATTGCTTTTCTTTAAGCTCCCCAACACCTTGGAACCAAGGTGGCAAGTGAGTTTTGGGATTTGTAGTTCCTCCACAGCAGCATTTCCCATCTCTGAATACCAAGAAATCTATTCAGACCTTTCCTTATATGTGGTGATGCCAAGGGATATTTTTAGCGTTCTGTAGATCAGATGAAATTATGCTCAACTGAGAAGCAGGTGAGGGGGCAAAGTAGTGAAAAAGATGTCAGAGTTTTGTGCTATTTGATCAGCCAGCGGAAGTAATACTTATTGAATAAATAGTTAGCCAGAAACAGAGTTTTCTTAAAACCAAACAGCTATATTACAAACTATACAAAAATATATCGCAGCATCACAGAACTTATACAAAGTTCAACAGCATAACAGCATACATTACATTGACAAAATATATGGCAGAGAAACAAAGTGGGTGCCTTACTCACAGAAGGCCCAATGAACAATGATTTACAGAACATTTTTATACATGTGTCTGTACAATCATAAATGACATTACCTCATAGCTATTGAATCCCTTGCATCAGCCAAAATTCATTATGTTCATTCTTAACATCTGCACTCCATTAGAAAAAACTATACATTGAGTCACTGTGACTTTACAGACTCCATCTTTAAATCAATTAAATACATATCATCTATCTATCTATCTATCTATCTATCTATCTATCTATCTATCTATCTATCTATCTATCTATCTATCTATCTATCTA
>JAHTLZ010000010.1:21669835-21692690 GCA_023846285.1 Phrynocephalus versicolor | reverse complement strand
CTATCTATCTATCTATCTATCTATCTATCTATCTATCTATCTATCTAGAACATCCTGTCTAATACATGTATTTCACTAACCAATATCTGACAAAAGAAGATATCAATTCAGAAGAAAGCTAGATATCCATAACAGACTGTTGTCCTTCAGCAGGGTCTGCTTCTCCTTCTTTGTCCCACTGGCCATGCAATGTGTGAACATTCAACATACTAAATTACCATACTTAATTTTTTTTTTAAAAAATGGCAACTAACTCAAATAACTTGAGCAAGCTAGTTTGATGTGCTTTCCCCACGCCACCCCCATCCTCCTTCCAACCCAGCAGATTGATAAGTAAAGAAGCAGCCAAGGGTTACAGCAAATACTCTTTCTACGCTTAACCTTCTAATTAGAGAATATTTATTGGGCCTCGAAGACTGCTTGTGCCTTACTTAACCTCAGCAAAAGATTGTTGCCTTCCAACTGGGCTTGAAAGTAAATGGTTTCTGTCATGACCTGCTTGCTTCTCTGATTATTCCTTGGAGTTTCGGTAGGCTGTGTTGTCACAGTAAAGCTGTGAAGGGGGGAGCTTCTCTCCTCCCAGCCCTTTCTCCATCCATCCATTCATTCAACCCACACCAAAAACATTGCATTGTGTGCCTCCACATTCCAGTTCTTCTCCAGCCTTTCAGGGGTGAAAATAGGCATATTCTTGTGTGATTTCAAGAGGAGTCCAGTTCCCACACCCAAGAGCCATTGATAAGTTTCCATCTCTACCATGTGCTGCTCAAGAGTATACTCCAGGAGAGAGTGACCTTTGGCCCTTCAGATGTTTTCCATATTAGCCTCCTAGAAACCTAACCAGCATAGCCAGTGGTAAGGGACTTAAGGCGTTATGGCCAAAGACTCCTTCCTTCTCTGATATGCACTGTGTACCTTTTGTCTAGAATGTGGTTGCTAAGTCAGCAGCATCCCCCCCCCCGCCATCTGTTAGTTAGTCTAATCAATGAGGAGCTCTGTTGTTTGAACCTCATTTGTTTTTGCCAGGGTGCTACTGTTTTATTTTAATACTGTTTCAATTGTTTCTCTCTTGTATTGTCTCTTGCTGATTGGTTCAGCTTACTGTAAGCCGCCCAGAGTTCCCTTGGGAAAGATGGGCGGGGTATAAATTCAATAATAAAATAAATAAATAAATAAAGATGTCAAGGACGAGGCTTGAGACCAAGGGTCAGGGCTCTTGTGATGGAGAGGCTTGAGAGTCATGGCATGGGGATGCCCTTGCCTGGGTGCCAATGGCCCTGAATCTCTCCCTCCCTCATGCTCCCTGCTTTCAGGTGTGCTGATCCTGCAGAGGTGCAGCACTGATTGAAAGACCCTGTGTTGAAGACAACCCTGGCACCAGCTGGGAAGGGCTGGAGATGTGTGCAGGCTTTAAAGCCACCCCAGAGGCAAATATCAAAGATAATCTTCCAGCACCGTTTTCCTTGAGATCTCTACCTGCCAGAAGAAGCAGTACCCTGAGAGGTGAGCTGAAATGGTAGCATGGGCAGACCACCGTTCTTCTTTGGCCAAAGCTTTGCCATGTGTGTTTGCCCTCCATTTTAAGCTAGGTAACCATGCCAGTAACAAAGTAAGCCCTGATCATTTGAAGTGCCATAACTCAGTGCTAGATTCTGTTCCTGATATCACCAAGAATGGTGGACCCCAGGTAAGATCCTTCTCTGATACCTTGGGGACTCACTGCCATTGAGCGTAGATCAGAGTGGACAAAGCATGCCCCCCGTGCACTCTTTCCCCCAAATCCCCCCCCCCCAAAAGTTGGCTCCCATCACCAAAGAGTTGTGTCCCCTAGAGACCTCCTGGAGGTCACATTCTTCATTTAAAGCAGTACTTGCACTTTTCCTAAGGCCCTGAATTGCCTTGTGAAGAACCACCAGCACGGATGATGACTTAAGGTGAGTTGAGTGCACCCCACAGACCCACCGTGGCTGCCCACCCTTGGTATAAACAAGATCTGACTCTGTATAAAGCAACCGGCAGCACACAACAGCGGCAATGAAAATTGGGCAGTATATAAATTAAATAAATAAAGTAAGTAAGTAAGTAAGTAAGTAAGTAAGTAAGTAAGTAAGTAAGTAAGTAAGTAAGTAAGTAAGTAAGTAAGTAAGTAAGTAAGTAAGTAAGTAAGTAAGAGTGAGCCTACCGTCCACTGCACCTTTGGAAATGTGACAAGTAAGTGTCTGAAACAGCAAAAGTCCCCAGGTCTGTAGGAAGGACCTGTATTAGTGACACTTCTATAAAAGTTTCCGGACTGTCATGGGGAGCTCAAGCTCTCTTGTGAATGCTCCGCTACACATCTCTGCTGTACTTATGTTGTTGGGAGATAATAAACCCTCTGTTGTTGGGCCACAGAATCAAGAAGGCCCTGCATCTAGTTGTTTGAAGCATCTTCTCACAAATATAGGGATGAGTGGGAGTGGCTGAAAAGAGCTGCTTTGATGCAGAACATTTGCTCAGACCAATCCGTATCTATTCCATCTATTTCCCAGGGTGCAGCTAAAGGCTGTTTTGTTCGTTGTGTCGTCGTATCGCAGATGTGTCTCCCGATGCTTGCTGCACACATACATATCACAGTTCCATAACATTGGAAATGGAAATGTGCAAACAGCGCTCAGGGAGCATTCATAGAGGTGCCACTGATGAGCACATATTTGGTGGAGATCGGAGACACATCTATCAAGGTTCCAAGCAGCCTTGAGGACATGAATTAAGAGCATCTAGGGCTTTAAAATGGGATGCTTTACAATCTTAAATGTAACAGCTAGGATGAGATTTATATTAACTAAAACAACAGCATCAATGCCAACTTTATTTTAGCCAAATGCTCAGATTTAATGGCATTTTAAAATTGTGGTTTTATTATTAAGTTCACCACGAGCTGACTTATGGCTTTTATAAAGCAGTGAGAAAGAAGTTATTTATGTTCCTGGAACACTGAGAGGGTAGGGGTTCCATTTTGCCATGGTTTGTTTGCCTTATTTCTGTGCCATTGCTCAGCCAAGGATCTCTACACTTAAAAGGGGGTTTGAAATACAGTGCAGAACAGTAAAATTGCAATTACAGTATGAAGCACAGCAAAGGCAAACCAATAAAAACACACACAGACCAATATTAAAAACTCAGTCTGTGGAAAATGAGGGAACCATAATGTTCTTTAAAGGCCACTAAAAAGCCTGAAAAAATGTGTTTTAATTGCCTACGCTAGAATGAAGAAGAAAAGAAAGAAAACAAAATTTTCTAAGATTGAAAGGGAAATTATAGGTCATGTCAATAGTGTTTTAAATACTGTAAAGCAGTGTTTGATGCAGCCCAAAATCTAGCTGAAGCCCACCACCCTACAACACTCCAGAGAAAGTGGTGGGAGGAATGCAGTGTTAAAAGTGAAATACTTTTGGACAGAAGAAGAGATTGGCCAAGACAAGGCAGTACAGAAGATACTCACAAAATACTGGAAAAATCAATAGGAGAAAAAAAGATAATAGAAGACATGACTGAACAAGTGAGAGGAGAAAATAAAAATATGAAAAAAATGCAAGGAACTAATTAAGGAGATGGCAGATATTAATGTTATAAAGCATAAAGTTGGAAATGAAACCCAAGAAAGGGAAATACTAAGAGTTGCCCAAAGATTCCTATGAAGAATGAGATATGCAAAAGAGTTTTACTGCCTGGAGATGTTGCAGAGCAACTAAAATTATAAAAAATATAAAGGTAAACTCTGGAGATATACCTGCGACTCTCGAAGATGAAATATTAGTTTAAAAAAAGTATGAGGAATAACTCAGCTCCAGGAATAGATGGAGTAGTAGTAGAACTGATAAGAGGGGCATTCGAGAAGTGATTATCAAACATTACAAATACTCTTCAGTTAACAAATTGCAAAATGCCAGAATAGTGGAACAGTTCTCTAGGAGTAGTAGCATTTTTTTTAAAGAGATAAAAGCAAACTGGAGGACTATAGGCTCATACGTTTTTATCACAATCATAATAAAAATAATAAATGGATTTAAAAAGAGCTAGAATCTCAGCAGTCTCTTGAACAATCAGGATTTAAGAAGAATGTCTGTACATGTAGTCACATTCTTACTGTTAGATTGGTCATAGAAAAATCGACAGAATGTAATTTAAATCTGACAAATTTAAAAAAGTTTTGAAGTACTGAACCGTGGGCAACAGAAAAAGCACTGTAGAATAGTAGAATGGATTGTAGATATACACATCTTCCACAGTGCATATGAACAAGCAGCCATGACTGTAGAGTAATACAGTGGTACTTCTTTAAACAAATTAAATTTGTTCTATGGGTTAATTTGTTTTAAGAAAATTTTGTCTTATGAAACGTGGTTGCCCATAGGAATGCACCGGGAACAGATTAATCCATTCTGGAAGCTTGAATAAAGATTTAAAAAATTATCCCCCCCCCCCGGGTACCTGCAGAATTTTTTTGTTTTGCACAGCATCCCATAGGGAAATTTTTGTCATGCGAAGCATGACTATTCCTGGAAATTTTATGAGTTTTTTGTCTTATGAGGTATTTGTCTTAAGAGGCACCACTGTACAAAAATACAAGCTAAATACCAGCTAAACATGGAATGGATCTAAAACTTTTTTTTAAAGCTGCACAGGTCATAACACTGATAAGGCCCCTTTCCCAAGTCACCACTAGCTAGATCTCCCCAGATAGGGGCACTCTCTGAGGAAGAGTACAGGTGCCAATGTGTGGGAGGTAGTGATCCAATGAAGATAGGAACCACAAGTGAGGAGGACCTGGAAGAGTTGGCTAGAACATACTGTACTCTATCTTTCCTGCTACCTGATCTTCAGATACTGTACAACATTTTCCTGAGGTCTAAGGTGTTAGAAATAAACTTCCAGGTTTTCACTTTTTCTTCATGCCCAGATCAAGCTAAGGTCAAAACTGCATTTTTTTGTTTATAGGAAAGAGAGAAGCCCGGGGCACTCTCAGGATTGGTTCAGGAAGTGTGGCATCGTGTCGTATTTGCAGTATAGTTCAAAACTGATTGTGTCATGCACCCTGTGGAAGTGCTTTGTGAACAGCATTTCCACTTGAGCATAATGGGAGCTACTACTTATGTAGTTCATCTTAGAAAAGCAGAGCTGGAAGGAACCCTGTGGACCCTATGAAGGGGACCTATGGATTATTGACTCCACCCCCCACGGTGGGGATTTGAACCCCCAACCTTTGTCTCTGCAGCTATAATGTCAAGTTAGCCACATGTAGCCACATGTAGCCAGGATTTGGAGTGCCTGGGGACAAAGTTCATTTTTGCACCCTTCCTGCCCCTCCCACATCACACCCACCCAGCAACGGGGGCCAAACCCTGCGGGCATGGTGTGTGTGTACATGTGCGTGCATGTGCGTTAGTGTGCACACACGTTACACCTCTCCCACCAGGGCGAGGAAACAGAGGAGAAGGGCACTATGGCCACTGCAGCGGCAGAGACAGTGCCGTTTCCAAGCCTTAGGGGAAAGGAGGACTGCTGGGTGGCAGGAGGGTGCATGGCTTTCTTCTCCTGCTCCCCCTCCAGGCGCCCACAGATTGCTGCGCCCGGGGCAGATGTACCCTTCTGCCCCCCTAGATACAGCCCTGCATGTAGCTACATATTAGGATTTCAACCTTAGATTCCTAGGGTGGACTGATAGGATAGCTTTAAAAAGAGCTGAAGGTGGTATGATAGAGGCTTCGGAGTTAACAGTGCATGCCCTTTTTTCTTCCTTGCCTATGAAAGTTGTACATAGAGAGCATGGTGGGATGTATTCAAATTTCCTTTCTCTGTCGACTCTGCTACAGAGTTCGGGGATGGTTCCTTTTAAAGAATATATGTATTATTTTACCATATTCCTCCAACAGCATAGTGGATTCTGGAAGTTACAATCTGAAGTAAACATTTCCATGCTCGTTTTGTTTTATGTTTTTGCTCCTTTTTCCGGGGGAAGCCAGCCCATGGCCCTATTATGTCGCTGAAGAACCGAGAAGGGAGAGGAGCCAGAACAAGAGAGAGCACAGAAGTATGCTAGTTGGGACCCCCTGCAGAACCCTTGAAGCAAGCCGTGCCAAACGTGGCAGCTTCCCACAGCAGACGCCCATTATGCCAGTGGACGCCAAAGCCTGTCATTTCCTTCCCATTGTGTTTGTAAACATGTTGCTTTGTACGGGCACAACACACGGGTTCTGTGCCTCTTAATGTCCCTCCCCTCGTTAACATAATCATTCTTCCTGAGAGGGGAGAGAGGGTGGGGAGTGTGTGCTGTGCTATTTGGGGACTCATGCTGCCCGGCTACCTGATTATTTAACGTTCAGAGGGAAAGGTGGAGGAGAGGCGCCTTTCCCTCCATTTTGTGGAGGGGTGAGGGAAATGGCTGCTTGGGAAGCCGATGGCGGGGGTGGGGGAGACAGAGCTTTTGTGGGGGAAAGTAATTTGTTTAATGAAATTGTAAAAACGAATTGAGATGAATTTCCCAAATTACCCCCCCCCTCCCATTTGCTGAGGCGATGTCCTACTTTAAAAGTTCTCTGACATTAAAATCAATGAATCATTGTGCCTGGCAGCCATCGTTTGTTCAGTGTGTGGCTTCATGCGTCTTCCTTTAATGGCCCTTCATCTGAGGAACAGATGGCACTGGAAGGCTGCTGGCTCCGTAGGCTCCGTTTTGTCAAAACGTTGGCCTGTGCACAAAGCCTTGCTGAGCTTCTTGAAAACGCCAATGGTGGGGGAAAGGGCACATGTGATTCCCCGCCACCAGCACCCGGCGCCCCAGGCCCCTCAGATAGCATAGGAGCAAGTAGTGTCTCGGAGGGAGGAGAAATGGGGAGGACCTCACTCCTCCAAAAGAGAGTTTGGAAATAACTTGTTAAAGTTACTGGTTACCTGTAATTCATTTTGGCAAAAGACAAAAGCACAGCTACTCTGCAGGGAAAATGGGAAAGTATTCATTGTGAATTGGTAACCAGGAAGTTGAGTTTCCCTGGGTTAATTCATTTCAGCTAGCCACACAGAGATCAGATAAGAGAGGGGAGGAAATCCACTTTGTTTGCAGCTTGTTAACTACAGTAGTACATCAAGTTACGATGTTTATTCATTCCCTGCGACATTTCGTAACCCGGAAATTATGTAAACCAGACCCAAATGGGGCGCAATTCATCCTTCAGGAAAATGTGTAAACCGTTTTTTTGCGTTAAAAATGCATAGATGAATGCATTGTTTCTGAAGGACTTTGTTACATAACCCAGAAATTACATAATTACTACTGTATTTGAATCATCTTCTATTCACACGGAGCCTGGTATGCTTTCTCTCCCCTTCTCTCCCCTTCCTCTTCCCGCCCTCCCTCAGGCTTTCCCTCCTACCACTGGGACAGCTAGATAACCAAAAGAATGGCTGAGAGGCAGGAGGAAGTTTTAAGGTAGCTCTGCTGTGTCTGTCTAGTTTTGCAGGAGGCAAGGTTAGAGCTAAGCTACCTTAAAGCTTCCTCCTTTTTCTGTAATTTTGGGACAAGTGGAAGGAAGTAAGGAAGAAGTAGACCTTGGTGCCAGTTTTGAGGAAAAGAGGATTCAAATGGCAGCCACATTTCCCATTGGCCTGCCTCTCTCACTGCTGCTGGAGCCAGCTGGAATGACTTCAAATAGAAAGTCTGCAAAACCCTCTTTATATTGACTCAAGTGATCACACCATCTGAACTGATGCAAATGCACTCAGTTCCAAAAACATAGAAGCCCCCATGGTCAAGGGGGAAAAATGTGAAAGGTGATGAGACCTCTGGACTGATTCACAATGACCGTTACATTATGTCATCAATGGACAATAATGAAAATCAGACTGTCTCAATACGGGAGCATTTGTCAATGAACTTACACCCTAAAGAATAGCTAAATTACATGAAGAGAGTATGGTACTAAGAGAAAACTGCATTCTTTTTGTAATAGGATTCTTTACTGCACTTTGGTGATCTGTAGCCTCCCACTCCCTGGTAAAAACAAGACATTAAAGGAAATGTATACTTTTGATTAAACTCCACCCCCCAAGCTATGGTTGGATTTTCTTAGTGCCATATCCCTCTGCAATCAGACTTGCGAATCAATCCCATGTTTATTATGACCAAAAACAAGCTAACTGCAAGATATGTAGCTGAGGAAAAAAATCACACACTCTTTATAAGCAGGTATCTTTTATCACTTGAGAGAAGGCCACTGCAAGAACATGCTGAAGAGATGGTCTAATTTGATCTTGAGAATCTGGGAAGGTACCTACTCCCATAACTCTTGAGTAATGCAAACAGTTCCTTTTTCTAAGTATTCACTAGAACACTAATTAAATATCGCAGAGGATTGTGATTGTAACTGATCATTTTTCCAGGTAAGCCAACAGTGGCTAGAAGAATAGAACTAGATCTACTGAAGGCTTTTGGGGGGCATTTGATTTGCATCAATTACTTGATAAGAGCAACAGTCGTGATTCTCCTTTCCCCTGAACAAAACTGCATGATCTAGAGAAAGTTGGGGACAACTGAGAGTCAATGTTCATCTGGATGGACTGGGAGCTATGTTCACTCCTCATACCAAACAAACAAACAAACAAAAACATTGCTAAACTCAGAATCCTGTAATTCTGGAGTACTGGCCCGAATCTCCAATTGGTGTTATCCTTTTGGGTGAATGTAACACATGTTAACACCCAAAAGGATAACACCAATTGGGGAATTTTGCACCTAATTGCCACACATTATGAAGCCAGCATAGATATCTGTTGCATGTGTGTGTTTAGCAGTAGGGCTCAGCATGTCTTAGACAATGACTTTTCCGATACCTTAGCATGTGGCAACTCGCCCCAAAGTTACACTACTGTATTTTGCATTGTCCCTATGCTGAGTAACAAAAGTCAATACCTTGTGCAGTAGGCTCTGGCTCATCAGACTCAAAGATTGCTAGTGGTATTCTCATTAAAAATGAAAAATTAAAGCAGCTTGGGCCAGCCTGACTTTTCCCCCTTGTCTTCACCCTGTTGGACCCTGGAATGGATAAACATGACTGCTTACTAATAAATGGCAGAATCTGACTTCTGGTATAAAGCCCATCATTTCCCCAAGGCAAGAGGACTTTAAAAACAGCAGTAAATTTCTAACCCTGGTTATTAAGCAAATGCATCACTTTCCAAAAGGCCAGACCTTCCATTCAAGGGTCAGAAAGCAATGGAATTGCCCAATGAGCTTCCAGTAATTCCAAGGGAGGATTTCTTAGGCGGTTACTTCATGTCCGTTTTGTCTTTGCAAGTATTGCACTTCGGACCGGTACAAAAAAATCTTACTTCACGTCCATCGCACAACAGCTGAAATTTGTCTCGACCACGCCCCGGACTGGGATCAGAGCGTGACAATACTGTACCTGGTGCTGGGTTTGTGTATTCTCTTGTCATGGTTTGTTCCCGGTTCCTGTTCCAAGACAAGGGACCGTGAGGTAACAACTGTCACACAACAACCAGTGTCCACCTAGAGGTCAGCGGCTGAAGCGGCATTTGACATTAGTTTCCCTACAGGAAAAAGCATGCAGCGCAAATGTTTATTAATGAAAGTACTGAAAACTCTGTAGCATTGACATGTAAATCCTGGAAGACCAGTAAATCGAAATATTGAAAAAGTTTTATTTACGATATTTTTAAAAAGGGTTAATAAAGCAAGACAAATTCAGAATTTGTCACGGAACAAGACCGTGCAGTAACAGTTGCCATGAGACAAGTCATCACAACTGTAAGAAAACAGAAACAGGGACTAAACAGGGACAAAGCCACGTGATCGTGACCAATGCTGTCACAGTGCAAAACTAGTTGCGGAACAAGGAAGGACGTGAAGTAACCGTCTTAGTTTCTCTGAGGTTCTTGAGTTTCCCTTCCATCTCAGTTCCTCCCTAGGCACACCACCCAGGATGGCAGTTCTTTCCATCTTTTCCCCAGTGATGAGCAGCCCAGCAATATAAGTGACAGTTTGGGAACACCACCGTTTTCAAGCATTTGCGGCCTGACTGGTGATAGCAGGTATCTGTGCTGCTGGGTGTTTTTTTTTTTTTAAAGTTAATTGCTGTTCTGTCTCCATGGCCACTTAGCTTTGAGCACAAACCCACTCATGCACAAACCTCTGAAGAGCTAACTCTCCTTTGTGAAAAGCTGCCTGGAAAGACCTGGGCATTTGTCTCATTGTGTGCAATTTTTTCGTAGAGTTTGGAAAAGTTGGCTCCATTTTTGAAGCACAGTACAGTACACCTCCCAAGACCCCATAGGCTCCTGCAGCTAAGACTTGTGATTATAACTAATCGCTGCCCCTCTCCCCAAGTCAACCAGCAGTGGACAGAAGGTGGAGCAATGCTAGCTGGGGTGTATTTCAAAAATATAGCTTTCCCAAGCCCTGTTTTTTCTTTTTTTCTTTTGTTTTGTTTTGTTTATTTTGGTATAGGCAGCTGTGGAGTTCAAGTGGGCTGTAGTTGACTCACACTCTGATCCATCTCCTTATGGCAGAGCTGTCATTCTGCCCTGTCACGTGGCCAGCTGGACATTTCGGAAGCTTGCATTTACGCCTGCAGAAGCACTCAGGAAAGGAGAAGCGCTTTTCGTTCGAGTGAGCGCTTTCTGCAAAAGAACGATGGTGGAGTATTGTGCTAATGCCAACGGGATACTGATGCCATCAGGGCTCTTTGCCTTGCTGCAGCAAATCGACAGAGTGTCCGCTCTTGTTGGCTGGTGTTTTCATTTATTCAGCAGCACTCTGGACATGTTGGGACATCCTTCCTCTATCCCGCTGAATTAATTAGCATAACGGGCATGAAAGCAGTTTTCAAAGGAGGTGTTTAAAGGAGAACGGAGCAGCCTATGCCTTATACCTGCAGCAGCTGTTTTGCAGAACCGTTGGGAGAACTTAACAAAACACAGTTCAAATGCAGCTGTTGGTTTGTTTATTTTTCATAATTAATCAGTCAGAACTTCCCATTTACAAAGCAAAGCAAAGCAAAAAGAGCATGCTGCTTATATGCTGCCCCATAGCGCTTAGAGCACTCTCTGGGTGGTTTACAATTTAATGTTGCAGGCTACACGTTGCTCCACCACCCCTAGTGAACTCGGTACTTGGTTTATTGACCCCAGAAGGAAGGAAGGCTGAGTGTACCTTGAGCAACTCTAATACAATATACAGTGGTACCTTGTATAACAGACAGCTTGTATAACAGAAAATTTGTACAACATAAAAAATTCCAGAGATAGGGGAAATTTGCTTAACATAATTGCCTATGGGGAAAATCCGTACAACATAAAAATGGGATTACTCTGCTTTCAATGCATTCCTATGGGAATTTGTATAAAGGAAAATTTGCTTAACATAATTTCATTTGGAACGAATTAATTCCTTTATACAAGGTACCACTGTATAAAGGAATTGTTATTTTTTTAAATTATTACTCATTTTCCCCATTACTTCTTGTGTCACTTGCTCCTCAGCTTTCCCTGTGACCTTCCCATTACTTTGTCTTTCCTTAGGTAGGGCGCTCTATAATGTAACAGCCTTAATCTTGGGGCGGATTGGTGGGTGGAAGGGTCTTTACAGTGTTCCCCAAAAAGTAGCAAGAAAAAAAATACACATACTTTATTACATGGGGAATATTACAGCGTTCTTGTCATTTCCCAAAATTATGCATTATATAATGTATATTGCAAACTTAGAACTGCTAGGCTGTAAGGTATCACTGTACTCACCTCTTGTCAAGTAGGCACAGTAGGGGAATTGAACTCCTGACCTCCGGTTCTGGTACTTAAGCCACTGAGCGATCTGTTACTGCAGTTCAATATACGGTATTACTTTCACCCTCTGAGAGAGCCGGGCTAATTAAACATTTTTTAAGATTCAGGTTTGGGAGCAACTGCAGTATTAATGGTTACAGCAGTGGCCTGAGACAAAGAAGATAGCAGTTCTAGTCCTCCGTGAAATGTGAAATGCCCTGGGTGACCTTGGGCCAGAAACTTAGAATCTTACCTAAATCCCCAAGGTTGTTGTGAAGATACAGTGAAGACCAAAGGAGTGTCTTGACTCATGGGAGGAAAAGTGCACTGGTAATAAATGGGTAATAAATAACAGTCATTCCTACAGATTTTTGCTTCAGTCAGAATCCCTGCTGGTTTACCTGGTGTGGACTCAGCGGACCCTGGCTCTCCTGCTGGTTGCTTTACCTCAGAAATTGCATTTGCCTTCACGTCTGATGGCTTCAAGGGTGATCACCGAGGTTGCATTGGCTGAAATAATTTATTCCTGTTTCAAAGAGAAGTACCACATACAGACTACTCTCTTAAGATACATACTATCATGAGCTGAAGGTTAGAGCGGAGGAAAAGTCAAGGTCAGGATTTGGAAATACTGTACCTTATTTCTCATTAGTTCTGAATAATTCTTGTTTTCCAAGATGAAAGCAAGTTATGTTACTGTTTTGACTTGATCAGGGACAACTTTGTTCCCTTGCAAGTTCCACTGTAACTTTTAAAACTCTATTAGAGCCACAGAACTGAGCTTTTCACTTTGCATTTAATATGTTTACAATTCTGGTATTCTCAGTTTCTTTGGGAGGATCTTCTCTGCATTTAATTGTCTATTTTGATTGTGAGCCGCCCAGAGACCTTTGGGTAGTGGGCGGCATACAAGCTATATAAAATAAATAAATAAATAAATAAATAAATAAATAAATAAATAAATAAATGTGCATTTACTCATGTTTCTCATAGTACATCTGTCAGCTGTCTGCATCAGACCTGTTGCTTCCTTTTCTATTCATCTGCTGCCATGTACTTTGGGAAAGGATGAGCTGAACAAAATATATTTCAGACTTGGGTTCCTCAGCAGAGCCCTAACAACCTTGATGTCTTGATAGAGACCAGACAAATATCTGGAAGCCCTCTTCTTGTAGGTCAGGTTCACTGGATGATCACTAGATCTCTCTTTCTTGTCCCCGCCCATAACTTTCTGCCACATGGAGAGAGTGATCAGTGCTCCCTACATCACAGGAAAGTTGTACTGATAAACGGGATGCTCATAATAAGCAACGAATCAGGAAGGTTGCTTGGAGGAGCATTGAAGAGATAGCCTGCCTCAGTTGGGCCACTTGCTCTGTGTCTCTTCACTGTGTTTCCTTGGTTGCACAGAGGTGTTGTGTGGCACATATTTTCTTGTCTCTGTAAGAATTTTTGTCCCTCTGATAACACATGGGGGTCTCTGGGGAGAGGGCTCATGTCAAGGGAACATGCTTGCCTCCTCCCTCCAATTCCTACACTTTGCATGTATGCAAATGTGCACAGAATCTAGTCAAGTCAACAATCCATGCTCACTCAGAACAAACAGGTGTTATTTCTGAAGGTGCCCTCGTATTTATGCTCTTATGGTTTCCACTGTTTGGTTCGACAACTGGCATGTGATTGTCTTATGTTTCCACCTTTTATATGCATGTCTGTATTTCAAAATATACTTTAAAAAAGAGGAAAATTAGTGTCTTGACCACAGAGGAGGAACAGAAATGCTGAGGAGCTTACCCTCCCTTTAATACTGGAGGTAGCAGCCACAGACAGCTGAGGGGTTCGTAGCCATGACAACCCCACCAGTCTTCTCCCTGACCCTCTTCACTGTTCTCTCAGAGGGCAGAGCTTAGAGTGCCACACAGTCTATTCTACCTACATGCCCTTAAGCAAGCCCATTTAAGGGAGTGGACACCCTTTTGTCCTTTGCTGAGGGTAACACATTGCCTTGGCCAAGATATTGTGATTAGACATGTCCAATTGCAGTGCTGAGGGGGGAGACCTCACAGCCACATCTTCTGGTATACCCCTCACAGTAGCAAGAGACCCCCAGAGATGGACTCACAATTACCTCTCTTTTTTTATTCCACCCAAGGTCCTAAATGTAGCATTGCTGTGGGGCATTGGGGAAAATCAAAATGGCTGCCCCCACCATGATTTCCTATATAATCCCCTGGCCTTTTATATGAAGGGTGGTGTCGCTGATTATAACAGCAGACAAATTGCAAGCCTAGCCACCCTGGACAGGAGCACCAGGTTTTCGTGTGAATGCTGGGCTTTGGCCAGGACTGTGCTGAACCTTGGCTGATGCCCAAGTGTGACGGCTTCTGACGCCAATGCACTGCTTAAATTAATAGCATGAAAATGCGCTCGTGTGTCGTAAAGTACATGAATGCTAGCAGACACTCAGTACACCACAGCAGCTTCCAGAATCCACACCCTGCCACACTGAAATCAGGAGAGAGAGGTGGGGAAAATGTGTCCCCCCCCCAGCTGTTGTTGGACTACAACACCCATTATCCTTTTCCCTTGGTGAGGTGAGCTAGAGCTGATGGGCATTGTGGTCCAGCAACATCTGGTTACCTCCCCCTCTTAAGTCATGAGTAGACAACTTCAACTGCTGCAGCATCCTGTATGCTTGGCACTTGGCTGCCTGGCCTTCCCGCCCTCTTCCTCCATAGCAGCCCCTGGTGGAAGGGCACTCAACGGTGATGTGTCCAAGCTGGCCAAGTCCAGTGTTAGGCATAAGAACATAAGAAGAGCCATGCTGGATCAGGCCAAAGGCCCATCTAGTTCAGCTTCCTGTATCTCACAGTGGCCCCACCAGATGCGTTTGAGAGCACATGAGACTAGATATCTGTCTCCTGATACCACTCCCCTGCATCTGGCCCTTGACGTACCCTGGTTTAAAGCCTGGAGATTACACTTCTCCATCATGGTTTGTAACCTGTGATGGACTTTTCCTCCAGGAATCGGTCCAATCCCCTTTTGAAGGCATCCAGGTCAGATACCATCACCACATCCTGTGGCAGGGAGTTCCATAGACTAACAACACGCTGGGTGAAAAATATTTTCTTTTGCCTGTTCTTACTCTCCCAGCCCTCAATTTGAGTGTATGTCCCCTAGTTCTGGTATTTTGTGAGAGGGAGAAGAGCTTCCCTCTATCCACTTCACTTATGCCCTGCATTATTTTGTACGTCTCAATCATATCCCCTCTCAGGCGCCTTTTTTCCAGACTAAAGAGTCCCAAATGTTTTAGCCTTTCCTCATAAGGGAGGTGCCCCAGCCCAGTAATCATTTTAGTCGCTCTCTTCTGCACCTTTTTCAGTTCCGCTATGTCTTTTTTGAGATGCAGTGACCAGAATTGTACACAATACTCCAGGTGCGGCCTTACTATTGTTTTGCATTATAATGTTGGCTGTTTTATTTTCAATCCCCTTTTTGATAATCCCTAGCATGTAATTGGCCTTCTTCACTGCTGCCACACATTGGGGAGACACCCTCATGGAGCTGTCCACCAACACACCAAGATCTCTTTCCTGATCCGTTACGGATAACTCAGAGCCCATGAGTTGATAGATAAAGTTTGGATTTTCCCCCCCAATATGCATTACTTTACATTTGGCTACATTAAAACGCATTTGCCATTTCATAGCCCATTCCCCCAGTTTGGAGAGATCCTTCTGGAGCTCTTCACAATCTTCTCTGGATTTTACCACACAGAAAAGTTTTGTGTCATCTGCAAACTTGGACACCTCACTGTTTATTCCTGTCTCCAGGTCATTTATGAACAGATTGAAAAGCACCGGTCCCAGGACAGAGCCCTGGGGCACACCGCTTTTCACTTCTCTCCATTGTGAAAATTTCCCACTGACACCTACTCTTTGTTTCCTGGATCTCAACCAGTTCTCAATCCATTAGAGGACCTGCCCACTTATCCCCTGACTGTGCAATTTTCTCAGCAGCCTCTGGTGAGGGACTGTGTCAAAAGCCTTTTGAAAATCCAGATAGACTATATCTACCGGTTCACCCAAATCCACAAGCCTGTTCACCTTTTCAAAAAATTCTAAAAGATTTGTCAGACAAGACTTACCCTTACAGAAGCCGTGCTGATTTTCTCTCAGCAAGGTTTGTTCTTCTATGTGTTTTAAGATTTTCTCTTGGATGAGGCTTTCCACCATCTTCCCTGAGACAGATGTAAGGCTAACTGGCCTGTAGTTTCCCAGGTCCCCCCTCCTTCCTTTTTAAAAAATTGGTGTGACATCTGCTATCCTCCTGTCCTCCGGCACTGTGGCCGTTTTAAGAGACAAGTTGCATATTACCGTTAAGAGATCTGCAATTTCATTTCTCAGTTCCCTAATAACCCTTGGGTGGATGCCATCTGGGCCCGGTGACTTGTTAATCTTCAGTTTATCAATTAGTCCTAAAACATCCTCTCTTTTAACCTGTATTTGATTTAATTGTTTAGTTAAGAGGGGCCGTTCAGGCAGCGGAATCTGGTCAAGGTCTTCTGTCATGAAGACAGATGCAAATAACTCATTTAATTTCTCTGCAATTTCCAAGTCCTCCTTAATCTCCCCTTTTCCTCCCTCACCATCAAGAGGGCCAACTGGTTCTCTGGCAGGTTTTCTACATCTAACATATTTAAAGAAGCTTTTATTATTACCCTTTATATTGCTAGCCATGCGTTCCTCAAAATCTTTCTTTGCCTCTCTTATCATCTCCTTACATTTCTTTTGCCAGAGTTTGTGTTCCTTTTTATTTTCCTCATTTGGGGAGGATTTCCATTTACAGAAAGACCTCTCCTTGCACTTTAGAGCCTCTCTAACTCCACTCGTTAACCATGCCGGTGCCCTCTTGGACTTAAATGAGCTCTTCTTTCTTTGTGGTATACACGTGCTGGGCCTCTATTACCGTTGTTTTAAACAGCATCTGAGGGAATGGCTCCTAAGCCAACTGGCATAGCACTAGATTTTTCTACCAGTAAAACTGAGATGAGTGCTTTGGCCGTTGTCTGTTGCAGCCATGTGCATGTTGCGCTTTGTTGAATAAGGAGGAGCCACATTTGATTTTCACTAAGCTTCAAATGTAGTCCCAGCGCAGAAGGAAAGGCTAATCAAGGGAAAATGACATGAAAGATGCTGTGACCTTTCCCGTTTCAAGGATTTTGGCCTCAAAGTGTTTTCTGCCTTTTTTGTTTGTTTAAGAGGACGTAAGGTTTAACAGCACACATGGCAGCCCTCCTCAGCTTGCTCACCTATGTGTACCAGTCTCATTTATTATGTCTGCAGCAGCACGGATGGTACTTTTTTTATTTTACAAGCCGTCGTGAACCCAACTCCCTCCTAAAAGTTTACAGGGCAGTTCTACGCAAAAATAAAACGACTGCAGAGCAGACAAGAAGGGAGTGGAAAGAAGGAAGTGGGGAGGAGGATGCAGTTGGGAATTTCATTTGCAGGGCAATCCTGGGCAGGAAGAACAAGGGACTGCTTTCTCTGCATGGCCAAAGCAAAGGAGCAATGTTTCCCTTAAAGCAAACCATGATGAATAACGGCAGACCTGCACGCATAGATGCCAGAGCGCTCCAACCTGCAGCATTTCCGGTGCTTCCGGCTGTGATTTATCCTTGTCCTCCTACTTGTGATTATCACGCAAGGAACGGTTTGTTAATCTAGGGCACAAACAAACAAACAAACAAAACCTCCCTGCAAAATACAAAAACGGGTGTCATAAATGTTACGTTTTCAGGACTACTGCCTATGCTGGTAAAAGAGATGTGTAATCCAGAAAAGGTAAGGTTTACAAATTCAGCAGAAAGCCAGATCAGAGGAAAAGTATATTGCTAGGTTGACAAGGCCACAGGTTAGCCCAGCTGTCTTGCAGGCCTGCTGTTTTTCAGTGTGCACTTGATCTATGGGATAGTATTTAGGCAAGAAATCCCATCATCCCCTAATGCAAGCTCAAGTGTCATATTTCACTTGAACACTTGATTTTTTTGATGGAGTTATTATAAACCAAGAAGGCAACCAACAGCGAAAAACTAATGGGAATGAATTAAAGACCAAGAAATCATAAAGCACATAAAATTCAGAGTGGAAGAGATATTTTGGTCATGTTTCTTCCAGGTTGTTCCAGCTGATCATAAATGGACAAAAACGTGAGAGAAGTGTGTGTGTGGGGGGGGGGGGGTTACTGGCTGAAGAACCTGGAGGAGACGATGCCAGAGAGCTGCCTCAGCTGAAGTTAAAATAACTGATGATATCCAACCGCTGGTTAAGAGAGGAACAACAAGAATCAAAGCTGGCCCTGAAAAGCTGGGTTTTGAGCCAAACTGAGAATAGATGCCCTTGTTCATATTTCCTAGATGGGATTAAAGGAAGTGTGTGTGTAGAAGTCACTCCGTATGGGGAAAAGGTGTGCTTTACTATTCCAACACTTTCTTGAACCACCATGGTTCTGCTTGGTCTCAGGGCACCTATGGAATCCCACGGGTCTTCAGGTAGTCAGTGGTCAACCCTTCTGTCTCTCTTTATAGACCTTATTCCTTCTCCCCGGAGCTTGGGGTTGTAGTGGCCATTGTGCTTGATAGGGTGTGGGGGATGTAACTGGGAAAAGTAGATTTTCTAGGGATGGGCGCTCAAGGCATAGGGCTTGTTGTCAAGTCGCACTTAAGTCATACCCATGACTTGACTCAATGTGGGGTCTTTCCCACTCCCCAATGACTTGTATTCGCCCAGTTGCCCGCCCCCCATTTTTCTAAGGGAAAGGCACTCAGACCTAAAGATTTGCTAACATGCTTGAACTTTTCAAAGGTCCCTTTTACCTCTTATTGTTCAAAGACCACACAAATGCCTTTTCTTTGAAGACAAACTTGATATTAATAGGAGTGAGTATTTGCTATGATTAACCCATTTCCCTCTCACAGCAGGATTTCCTTAGCGATGGGGCTTCAGGTGTCAGACATGCAAATTAAGCCTTTGCTTACCTTTCGAGTTCCCCACATACAGTAAATATCCAGTATATTGTGGTGAGTATATTCTCTCTCTCTCTCTCTCTCTCTCTCTCTCTCTCTGTTGTTGTTATGTGTGTGATGCAGAGGAACTTTTCATCATCATTTTCGCAACATGGTTGAGGTTAGAGATGGGCACGAAACAAAAAATGGTGTTTTGGTTTTTCGTTTGTCGTTGAGAGGTCTGTTTCGGTTCGTTTCTGTTTGTAGCGAATTTTTTAAAAAATTTAGTTACCGTTTTTCATTTTTTCGTTTGTCTTTTCTACCCGCTTTTTGCGAGATTTTTGAAGCATTTCCGTGCGCAGGCATCCCCCAACGCCCCAGACCAGAGGGAAAACACTAAAAAAAAAAGGATGCTGGCAGAGACATAGTATAGACTAGGTATGCAGGGAGGCTGCAAAGGTAGCGGCGGGCGTTGCCCAGGGTGCAAGGCAGCCGCAGAGTGACTGCACTGCGGGGCAAGGGAGGGTACTCACCGAGAGGTACGCAGCACGCACCCACACAGGGAGGCTGCAGGACTGAAGCTAGAGTCGCAAAGACAGCAATCCCACTCTAACTCCCGCCAGAGACTGCAAGGAGGACGGGGGCTGCCAGCGCTTTTTATGCCCTCTGTGGCTGCCAGACCTGCCCGCCCAGTCTGCAACCTGGGTGTGCTATTGGTTGAACATGATCCCACATCACATGGCTTGCCTCCATTTTGTGGCTGGTGGCGACATCCATTTTAAAGGGAAAAGAAAAATACGTTGCGATGGGAGAAGACAAAAACCAAACGTTTTAAGGACCCCAACCCCCCTGGTAGGTATTATCAGACAATATAAATAATTATCGCTGTGTTTTTACGGATGTTCAGGGGTTTTTTTAACATTTAAAACAGCTCATTTCATTGCATGTCACCATTAACGGAAACAAAACGTAACGACCACAATTTTTGTGGTTCTGTTCATTTCGTTTCATTTTCATCACAATTTTCATTTGTCAGGTTGTTACGTAACGGAAACGACAAATGGTAATGGAAACAAAAAAATGTTCATTCCGTGCCCATCTCTAGTTGAGGTTATTTACAGGAAATATCTCTATTTAGTAGTTTCCTTTAAAAACAAGACTATAAGGTAAGACATTTTATCCTTATAATGATACTTTGGAAAGGTACTGCAGCAAAAAAGGATGATAAGGCTGGATCTTTTTCAGGCTGCAATAATTTTTAAAAAATAATTTTCTAGTTATCTGCTTTGATGTTTGCATAGCCTGGGCTATTAGAAAATACAAAATACAAAGCAAACCAAGTTAATATATGATTTAAAGTAATGGTTTGTCTATAAAATGTATTTCCCTATTAAAATGTTGTTGTTGTTGTCATCTGTGAAGATTCTCAGTCATCCAAGAGTGGCTATCTGGGAGTTGAGTCATGGCAAGTAGACTTATTTCTTGAGAAATCAAAAGTTTCACTACATATCCAAGCTGTTTTGTCAGGAAGCTGCTTGGATGAGCAGTGAAACATTTCAATCACTCAAGCAAAGAAGTCCAGTTGCAATGACTCAACTCGCAGATATTATTATTATTATTATTATTATTATTATTATTATTATTATTATTATTATTATTATTATTATTATTATTATTATTATTTAGATATAGATATAGATATATATTTGTGTTTTGTGTTTCTATCTGTTTTATATTTCATAATGCAAGTAAGAAAATAAGTAATGATTTTAAAAAGACTTTTCCATACCCCAGAAATGAATCTGAAGCAGCTATCTATTTGTGTTTGTCTGACTGACTGACTGTTTGTCTGTCATACTCATTCTTTTTAACTAGTGTGTCTTACTATTATCTTAATATTTCTTATATATATATATTTTACAAACAGTTGGAAAGTACTTCAGCTAAGTGGTTCAGTACTACTTAAAAGAGGGAGTTTTTAAAAACCACATGGATGGAATGGGTGTGTGCTTAACTCTGTCAGGGTGAGCTGCTTGATGAGTAACTTATATTGCCTAATTGCAAATAATCCAAGGCCCACAGGGCTAAGCTAATGGTTGTGGGGAGCTTGGCTCTTAAAACAACCAGACGCTACTGTCTTCTTCCCAGTGGGCAGGTGATCTTTCCCCTTCAAGCTGATGGGAATATCTTGAGTAAACTGAAGAAAATTTCCCTTAGTACCTGTAAACGCTGAATCAATTTCCTCACTGCGCAGCCTGCCTCTGCCCTGGGATGCTGCAGGTGGCTGATCTAGGCAGTCATGAGGCTGATGGATACCTAGTTCCTGCAGGCTCAAGAGAGAGAGAGAGAGAGACTCCTTGGGTTTAATAAAACATAGTGTTTTATAAGGGGAAAACGGCAAAGTCATCTGCTATGTCTAAATGCATCAGCGAATACCAATAGGGCTAAAATGGAATTTGGATGACATGGATATCAACAGGAAACCTAAGCATCTATTTTTTAATTTTTTTTAATTTTTAAAACAAACAAAGTAGAAACAGATACACTGCATAACTCCTGCCATGTTATATATATATATAAAGTTTTCCCAATAGATCGGCCTAGTTGTTTCATGATTCTCTTTTCATCTTAAACAAGACATTTTCATGTTTCCGTACTTGCTAAATATTATTTTACCATTAATATTCTAATGTTTTTCCATCAATATCATGTTTGTTTCTGTTTATCTCTGTCTTCATCCAGTATACAAGATACATATAGTAGATTACAATATTGTATTAGCTAGTTTAATTTTAGCAATATTCCCAGTCCTAAAAACATAATTCTTCATTTAATAAAACAGCTTAGATTATATTTGACTAATTCGATATATCGTGGGTATAGGCTTACATCTATTTTTGTCTAATACAAGAAATTAAGATAGTGAAGTACAAAGTCAAGCTAGTCTGTCTCTACAACCCTAGATACATGATGGATATAATCAACTCACTATATTTTCCCTATCCCCATAAATTTTATCAAGTTTTCTAACGAAATGAATAACGAAAATGGCGATGAAATTGGAACAAACCGAACAGAACCACAAAAATTAGGTTCGTTACGTTTCATTTTCATTAATGGCGATGGGCAATGAAATGAGCTGTTTAAAATGTTAAAAAACATCCTGAATATCCGTAAAAACCCAGCGATAATTATTTATTCTGCCTGATAATACCTACCAGGGCAGTTGGGCTCCTTAAAACGTGCATTTATGTCTTTTCTCAGATCGCTGTATTTTTTTCCTTTAAGGGGAGTTAGGGGACATTGACCCAAAATGGCTCCCAGATGCCTAATATTGATTTCTTGGGTATTAAAACACCCTGGACATCCGTAAAAATGCAGCGATAATAATTTGAAATTATTACCTACCAGGGGGTTGGGGTCCTTAAAATGTTTGTTTTTGTCTTTCTCCCATTGCGATGTATTTTTCTTTCCCTTTAAGGATGACACAAAATGGATTCCAGCCACAAGATGGATGCAAGCCATGTGATGGGATCATGTGAATTCTTGGACAGTTTCAACCAATAGCATGCCCAGGTTGCAGACTGGGTAGGTGTGGCAGCCACAGAGCACATAAAAATCCCAGGCAGCCCCCGTCCTCCTTGCAGTCTGCAGTGGGAGTTAGGGTGGGATTGCTGTCTTTGCGACACATTACTTTAGGCCAACCAGGCAGGTGTGTGTCTCTGTGTTTCTGCTGGCTGAAGCCTGGCTCTTAGGAAAGAGATAGAAGAGATTTCTCTTGCAGCCTCCCTGTGTGCGTGCATACCTCTCGGTGAGTACCCTCCCCTGCCCCGCAGTGCAGTCACTCTGCGGCTGCCTTACGCCCTGGGCAACGCCTGTCGCTGCCTTTGCATCCTCCCTGCGTACCTAGTCTATACTGTGTCTCTGCCAGCATCATTTTTTAGTGTTTTCCCTCTGGTCTGGGGCGCTGGGGGACGTCCATGCGCGGAAATGCTTTAAATTACGCAAAAAGCGGGTAAAAGCAAAAAAAAA
>JAHTLZ010000010.1:21639249-21669335 GCA_023846285.1 Phrynocephalus versicolor | reverse complement strand
ATAATAATAATAATAATAATAATAATAATAATAATAATAATAACTGGTCTATGAATTCGAGTTGAAAGCATATTAGTGTTGGACCGATGCAGTTTAGATACATTTTTGAGACAACCTTTTGTGTTTTAGAAGTGAGGATCTCTGCGGTTAAGTCTTGAAGGGCAATTACAAAAACACAGCAAATTGATCTGCAAAATTACTGAAGGGAGAAAAGCTTGGGCTGCCAGCTCCCAGGTTTTTGGTAGTTGAGGAATTTTCACACATGGATGATGGATTATGTGTAAGGTCTGTTTTTTGTTTTTATTTCAGAAGAGATATGGAAAGTCTCTGCTTCTTTTTTCTCCCTTGCCTCAGTCAGAAGGAATGGCTGCTGTGGGATGACAAATGATGGAGGAAAGAACTCAGCAGAGCTGATGGTGGACTTATTCTATCCCATTCATCTCTAAATCAAGATATAAAACAGGACATTGCATGGAATGCACATTCTAATTTGAAATAAAATTGACTTATTCCTTTGCACTTTCCCTTGGCTAGCAATTTTTTTTGCAGGAAACTATTTAGAGGGGTCACTGAAAAGCGGCAGGCCCTGTGTCAAAGTGCACTTATGAAACATTGTTGGTTGTAATCATTCAGCAACATCTGATTGGCTGGTTGGGCTTTGCATTTTTATTTATTTATTTACTATATTTATTTATTTGATTTTTATACTGCATCATCTAGCCTGAGGACTACTCTGGCTGGTCTACAACAAAATATACAGATTATAAACAATACATGGTAAAATGTTCTACACAAGTCAACATGGGCTAGTAAGTCTTAGCAACTGCCACAATTGAACTTCTCACTCTCTATGTACAAAGCTGTGCATTTGGCATGATTTGATTGCCCTCAATGGACCACAAAGGGCGTGCTTGCTGTTCAACGATGGAGGTGGCATTTTTGAAGGACAGGCTTCATAGGGCGTGCTGTAGGATCACTTCTGGTTTTGCTCCCCAGTCTTGCAGAGAGCACATGGCTAAAACCTAACGGCAGCTGCAAATTCCTCCCAGTCATTGTCACTTTCATTTCAAAAGAGACAACTCCCCTCTGTGTACCTTTTAGAAACTGCATATAAACCACTTGGGATCCAGGTTTCGGAAGCCACCTTGTGAAAATGATTTCCTTAAGTTTTGAGCCCCCGATGCACGACATTTGGAAGCTACAGTATGCGCTGTTGTGGGTACTTGTAAAAGGCTTTCCTACCAACTCAGTTAAATAAATTGTGAAAGGGGCACCGTTTATCATTTCCAGTGTCCTGCCTTCAAGGGAAGTGGCTGGGCATTTTCTCTTGACAGAGGCGGCCCATGACATATTGCTGCCCGAGGCAAAGAATAAATTGGATTCCTCTTCCCCACATCGATGTACAGAACTTGACCGGGAAAGAAGCTGAATCTGACTCCAATGCTGGCAGCTGATATAATGCCTACTAACACTTGTGAGGAAATCCTGTCCATCCACAGATCTGTCTTTCAAGAAGAGGGAATGTCCCCAGGCTGGCATGTCACCTTAAAAAATGGCATCTCTTAAGTTTGCATCTATTTGGTGGATGCCAAAACATAGCTCTACAGATGAGTGTTGGGGGTGGGGCAGAAGGAGGGCAGGAATGACAATACGGTTCTGGCTCTATTCACTTTTCTTTTGAAAGTAAACACTTTCTTTTCAAGGGACATAATATTCTCCTACAATTTCTTGCATGTGTGTGTGTGTGCATGCTCATGCCTCTTGAGTTTAATGGGTAGGTGTGTGTGTTGCCCCTTGCTCAGGAGGCCAAAAAACAAAGGGGGGGGAACCATTTATGGGCTCTGAGTAAGTGACTGTCACTGCACTTTTCCTGAGGATCTGCCCTCTGTGGCTGGTCACACTCTGCCTGAATGTGGATTTGGTAGCAGAAGGAGACCTGAGGAAAAAAATGAGATCAGACCAGAGAGAGAGAGGGAGAGCTTGTGGCACCTTAAAGGTTAACTGCTATATTTTCACCTGAGCTTTTATGAATCACATCCATTTCTTCAGACAGAAGAGGGAGACTTGGGCCATGAAAGGTCATGTTAAAATTCAGCAGCTAGTCTTTAAGATGCCCACAACATCCATCCATCCATCTATCCATCTCTCTCTCTCTCTCTCTCTCTCTCTCTCTCTCTGTTTCGTTAGTCCAACTAACAAAGACTAACACAGCTACTTTTTCAAGATCGGGGAAATGAGTTGATGATGTTACTGGATGTTACTGGAAGCTACTGACCAGCTTCTTAAAACTGTGGCTCAGAAACAGTGTTTTTTGCTGGTGGAAACAACAGATGGTCTCCAAGATTCATCCTCAGTCCTGAAACACAGGGAGAGCTGGGGATTGTAAAAGGAAGCAGGACTGAACACCTGAAACCACATTACTGAACATCAAGGCTATGCCGCTTGTGAGGAGTCCTTAAATGTGAGCCCAAGTCACAGGGAAACAAGGCTGGAGGGGAGGGGGGCTTTCTGCAAATCACTCCCACCTCTCACCTTTCTCAAGCTTTCCTGCATCCGGGAAAAAGATGGGGAAGGGGAAGCGACAAGAGGTTTCACAGAGGATGCTCCCTGGGCATTCCAATCCCGCCTGTCCCCCCTTCCCCAGGCATGACTGCCCCTCCCTCCAATTTTGCAAATTAAAAAGCCGCCTGGTCACGTGGCATGAATTGAGCCTGGGTCCAGGCAACAGCTGGAGGCTTTGCAAGCCTAGGGCTCTCTGCTCCTCTTTCTCGCCCCCCTCCTTCCTTTTGCGTAGCAGGGGAGGGGGCCAGCCTTCCCCTCCCTTCCCAGCAAGCCCCTCCCACCTGCTACTCCTTAAGGGCAGGGGGTCCGAGGCGCCTTAAAGGGACAGGCGGCGGCGGCAGAGGACCTTGGTGGGACGCCAAGCCCTTGATGGGGAGCTGGTGGGACGAGCGTTGGCAGGGGAGCCGCGGGCAGCCGAGGATGGCAAGGGGGCGGAAGAGGGCCGAGGAGGATGGGAGACTCCCGAAGGAGGGCAGGGACGAGCTCCTGCCCGCTGGAGCCTGGGGAGAAAGGCGAGACAGGCAGCTGGGAGGCTGGGCACCGGGGCGTCTGTCCCGCGGGTCGCCGGTGGGCTACCACGGCCACCCTACTGACTTGTAGCTCCATCGGTAACTTGAGATACCCCTCTTCCACGCGGGGACCCGGCTCCAGGTCCAGCCAGGCGGCGGGAGGCGCCGCGCTTTGTAGCCTTTTGGGGGGGCATAATACCCTGCAACCCTCGTTGTCCTTTTCGGGCGCACATCGGGGCATCCCAGACCTTACGATTTTATTTCATTGTCTTTTTTATTTCATCGGTGTTTCTGGGCTTTCTTAAGAAAGGCGAAGTCGCTCCGCTCTCCGATCTGCCCAGCCGATGCGAATCTTTTCTGGCGAAGGCGAAGGGCGGACGGACCCCTTTGCGGACGGAGACCTGAAACGGCGGCGGCGGCGGCGGCAAAGGCCACTGCTTCGCCGCTCGCCCGACCTCCCCCCCCTCCGCGCGCCCCGGTCGCCAGCTCCACTCCTCTTTTGCCCACTTCCTCCTCCTCCTCTTCCTCCTCCAAACTGGGAGCCGTGCCCGCGCAGACGGAGCAAAGGCAGCTTTAATCGGAGCCACCTGTCCCTCCCTGGGACTGGCCGAGAGCCGAGGCGCCAAGTTGCAGGAGGGTTCAGGCAGGGTTAGAGGGGAGGGGATGGCAGCCCGGGCGGCCCCGCATGGAGGAAGAGAGGACATCTGCCTGGCGGTCTCGCTGCCAGCGTCCTCCTGGGCAGCACCAGCAGAAGAAGCCGCCGCCGCCGCCTTACTGTCTAAGATCTCCTCCTCTGCCGTCCCCTCCGCCTTCTCCACCTTGGCCGGGCCGATGGATGGCCGAGGAGGGAGATGAAGGGCTGGGGAAGGAGGAGACGCACAGGCTGGGATCCCCAGAGCCTGCCGCGCCTTTTGCCTCCCCTAATTAGGGCCATTCCCGACGGAGGACTTTCCGCCACCTTTCCTTAGCCTCCGGAGGTTGCCCGGGAGGGATCTGAGGACCACCACCACCCCGCCAGCCAACCCATCCCCCAGTCACCGGGAAGGATCCTGCTCAGCTGCTTCCCCACCACCACCACCACCACCCCAAAGCCCGAAAAGATGCGCTTCTGACAACCTCTTCCAGGCGCCCGGGGCGAGCCTTGCGCGGCCATTCGGTCGCCACCCTGATGCCCGCGGGAAGGAGGAGGAGGAAGAGGAGGAGGAGGGCGAGCTGAAACGAGTGGAGGGGAGCGCTCGTCTTCCTCCCACTCCCACCGCCCCCATCCCCACCTTGAAATTGGGGAGACGTCCAGGGCAGGCAGGCAGGCAGGCGGGTAAAGTGGCGGCGGCGGCGGCGGCGGCCCGGGGGGGCTCCTCTAAGCCACCTTTCCTTCGACGACCGTGAAAAGCCCGGACCTGCCTCGCCACGCAGGGGATGCAGCCCGAGACACCGGCCGCCACCCTCTAGTAAGTCGCCCCGCTTTGTGGACTTTCTTCGCCGCCGAAAACCCCGCCGCCGTGTGTGTGTGTGTGTGTGTGTGTGTGTGTGTGTTTGGAGGGGGGGGAGTGGGCACCCAACAGGCGCCGTTCCCGCCACCTTGTCAATGTCACCCGCTTCGAGACGCCGGCGCACACAGGCCCCCCCACACCCTTTATTGTGATCCTCCTCGGCGTCTTCCCAGCGCCACGTCTTTTCGCGCCTTCGCAAGTTCGGGACCCGGCGTAGGAGAACTTTTTCCTTTTGTTTCGCTTGCCTCCCTTTCGCTTCCCCGCGGCTCCCTCCTAGCCCCCCTCCCTTCCGGGATTACAGCTCGACCCTCTCCGGATTGTGTGTGGGGTGTTCCGGTGGAGCGTCCCTGTAGAGGTGGCGGGGGAGGGGGGGTGTGGGGGGGGGGGGGGGGGGGGAGAGAAGTGCATGTAGTTTGCTGGGGCCGAGCCGGCTCCCTTCCCCCAAAGCCCGTTTTCCGCGCCGGGTGTCTGTATTTACATCACCCATCTAGCACCTTGCGTAACATCGCATGAGGCAGGCAGGACACTTTGCATTTATTTTTGGTTAATCCATAGGCGACCTTTTTAAGCTGCCTTTTCCCTCTCTTTCTCTTTTTTTTTCGCGTGTCTGAGCTCGAGCGCCCTGCAGGGAGGTAGGACTGGTCCCGGGGACAAAAGGTGCCCTCTCGCTCTCTTCCTCTTCTTCCTCCTCCTCCTCTTCCTCTACGTTCGCTGCTGGCTCTCAGGCTCCCGGCGCCAAACGGTTATGGCCCTAGTACAGATCACACGCTCTGCCTGGGCTCCAACTGTTGCTTCGAGAGCAACGGGAGCAGCGGCGGCGGCGGCGACGGGGGGGGGGCAGCGGATGGAGAAAGAGAGAGAGAGAGAGATTGCGTAACAATACGTCCAACAATTAAGAGTATTCCGAACAATAATCTAGAATCTAGACGGGCCTGTGTGGAGTCGCCAAGCGAAGCGAAGCGAGGTAGCTGGCGGGGAAAGGAGTTTTGGACAAGCGGGGAGGGATAGGGGCTGACTGGAGACGTCAGTGGTTTTAGGTTTCTGGCTGCGGAGTTCGGGAGTTCGGTTCCCCACTGTGCCTCCTGGGAATACAGCCAGACTTGGGCAAACTGCACAAGTCCAGGAGCCCCCCCCCACCAGGAGAAGGGCATTGTCAACCACTTCTCTGTATTCTCTACCTGAAAAACACTGAAAAGGGTCTCCATAAGGCAGAACTGACTTGACTTCACGCTATTATTTTTAGTAGGGATGGTAGGGAAAAGACAAGCCAAGAAATACTGATATAGTTTCCTGGTTTGGGGTGGTGGGGGTGGTGTCATGTATTCTTGAATTAAGTAACAGAAGTAGACTTGCATCCACTCAAGAGAGAGGAGAAATGGAGTTTGCAGTACCTTGAGATCCTGCAAATCTACAACATTGATTGGCCTTCTACATCCTTTCTCCAGTGTTTCCTCTGTGTTTTCCTCTTGTTTGGTGTGGTTCCTTTTCTGCCTTGTGATGATAGCAGTGGACATCATCCAGACGAATTTAATCCCACTGAAGCTTCATGGATGCCAATCAATGGGAGTCTTAAACCTCAACTCTGATCGTACCCCAACATCAGTGGGACTTTGTAAGTTTGCAACTTGAGCTGTTTGCATCGCACCTGGTGTGTGTGTTTATGTTACTGTAGGTACTTTGAGAGCCAGTGTGGTCCAGCTAGTGCCTGACTAGGACATGGGAGGGTTGTGGCCATGGAAAACTGAGGAAAGGTGCTGGCAATGGTAAAAACGCTCTCTAGTACTTCAAGGCCGTTCTTAAGATTGCTGCTGCACTTGCTTAGAGATGGCTTGAAGGCTCATAAGAGCAAAGTTGTTAAGGTGCATCTTAATTAACACCTGCTCACTAGAGGAAAAGACAGAGGTGAAAAAAGAGCAGTTGAGTGATAAGCTGCCTGTCCCAACGTGAAATGGGCAGTGAGGAGGAACATGACTCCAGTTAGACCACTGGCCTACCTTGCCTTGCCTTGTACACACAGACCGGCAATGGTGGCTTTCTGATGAGGATGTGTGTGGTTCAAGTGGTTTCCCCCAGCCCTGGGGCCTCTTGAGTGTGAAACGACTGCTTTGCCACCCTTCAGATGGGTTCAGTAAACCCCAGTGAAAGACTGGGAGAGAGGCTGCTGTGGACAGGATGCATCTAGGAAATTCTCCACCAGATGTCCGATCCAAATGAACTGGAGGTAGCTGTGTGTACGGCTTCTATTCCTTCTCCGTGGAGGGGTTTTTTTTTTTTTAGGAGAGTTTCGTGGAAGAGAATGCCCTGAGTATGCTTCATCATGCGGCAACACTTCCCGACCGTTCTTGATTTACTTTCCTGTTGGTTCATCTTTCTTCATGTACTCTGACCACCAGCAGGATGGCAAATGCAAGGTGCCGACAGCATCCACAAAATTATTGGCCACTGAAAAACCATGCTGCTGCTGAATCTCCCTACGCATTCAATGCGTTTTCTGCAAACAGAACTTGAGTACTGTACTGGGACCAGGCAGACAAATGAAGAAATACTATGGTGCGTTAGCAAGGTTGCACTTTGGGTGGCTTAATTTCCTTTCTCCGGGGCTGCTGTCAAAACCAAACCTCTCTTACACATCTCTTATGCCAGGGCTGGCCCTTTTTCTGCCTGTTTGCTGGGGAAAGGGAGATGTAGGTCAATATTATCATCCACTTCAAAAGTCCCTGACTCCCTTCTGTTTCCTTCCACATCCACCCAACGCTGGTCTTGACTGGGCTGTAGTGGGGTTGAACTACCTTGGACTGACCACCCCTAAGCACAGTCACAGTGACGGCTCAATCCGTTCAACTCTTAATCTCCCTTTTAAATAATTTTCCTAAATAAGTACTTATGTGATGCTTATTTGGAGGGCTTTGGGAAATATGGATTAAAGAGGCTGTATTTCCTCCCTCTTTTTAATACACTTTTAGAAACTACCATCTGGGGGACGGGAGCCCAGCAGCATACAGAGACATTAGACTAGCAAAACCATGTTGACTTGCCCCCACAATCTGTATTTCCTGGATGAGATACAGCAGGAATAATGCTACATTTAAATTGGCAGAGGAAAGAAACTGGTGTAAGGTTTCTGGTCTTCATAATTTCATTGATGCCCCTAGTAAGTGCTTGCATGTAGCCTTCAGTTTTTATTTCTTGATTTGGTCTTATTCCTTCCCTATCCCAGCAACACCTTTATGGTGTGGCAGACTAAGAAAATATCTTCAAATTCCGTATAGTGAGATTTCCCCTTTCTGTGTTCCAATTTGCAAAGTATCTTCTGTTTTAGGTGTCACTGCTATTCGGACACGGAGACAACTGGGATAGCTTGATTTCACCCCCTAAGTTTGAAGTGATATCCATTTATATTTACTCATTCCTCTTCAGGTTTCATTTTGTCTCACACTCTCCATGGGGCTAAATGGGGTGTTAGCTATTAACTGGCCATTCCAGACCACAAATGTTTTTGGTATGCCCCATTCCACTTAGTTAGGTAGATGCTGACATTGTTCAGATGTTTAAAATTCTACAGAATAGCCTTGTCACGATTCAAATTCAAATAATTCTACTTACGCTCACCCATGATTAGATTCCCAATGATGGCCAAACAGAATTGCACCAAAGCCTGAACGGATTTCATTGCCCCTTGGTATGTTTTGCAGATATAAGCCCCAGCCCGTTGCAATGTGGTAGCTCAGCAAAACGCTCCAGAGAATCCACTGGAGGTCTGGCAGCTGCCTTGTGATAGCCCTAAGATCCATCTAGTCTGCATTTATTAGAAATGTAGAAGATGGGCAAGTGGGTGGAAGCTTGGTGAAAAGATAACCGAGAACGGCATAGAAACAAAACAAAAAAACCACCCTCCTCCACAAATTAGTGAGATCCAGAAAGGAACTACCTTGATGGTGTGCTTATGCTTTCTTAATCTAAATGTGACACAGTTGTGATGGAAACTTACAAAGATTTGTTCTGACGTGATAGTAAAATATGGGCATGATCTGTCTGTCTGTCTGTCTGTCTGTCTGTCTACTGGAGCTTATCCATTGTTAAACATCAACATACTCTTCTACACTGATGGAATTACATTCTTTTTGTATCCAGCTTCTCTGGAGATAATAATTCATTTGCTGGGGCTTCTCTTTTTGTGCTCTGTCACTATGGACCTTGTACTTTTTAGTGGACAGCCTGAGACCATGGTATCCGTTGTCGCGTCTGATAGACTCTCTTTGAATTCCCTTGGTTTTTGTTTGATCAGTAATGTTAACAAGCCAAAGCAATTAAAAGTCACGTGAGTAACATTTGTTACATGAAAGTTAATTACAGGAAGCCTACTAGACAGAATGGAGGTTCAGTGTTCATTGGATTGCAGCAGGCACATGCAGCTAAGGAGCCCTAACAGATGCATGGCGTACTTCGCACATGGTGGGTTTGGAATTCTTGTGTCGAAGTGATTTCCATAGTGCTGATTTTACCTGATGTCACCTTAACTCTCCAGCCTGGAAGTCGTGTCTCTTAACTTACCACAGGAATTGACTTTCAGAGCAAAGACACTTTGCTGCAAAGAACCAAGCTCCCAGCAGACAGGGACTTATTTCACCTGATGGCCTGGAGGAAAGAATATTCTCCGCTCACCATCCTGAATGTTGCTCTCACACACTGCTTCTCCACCGAATAATCCTTATTTTAAGGCTCCTGACTGCATGCAGCAAGATGAGATGTCAGAGTCCTGTCCCAGAAAACTTCCTCAGATTTAAGGGAAGAGGTCATTATTTTTACTGAACTTTGTTTTGATTTATTAGGTTTTGTTTTTTTAAAAACTCTACAGGTAGAAAAATGGAACAACATAGCAAGAAACAGAGTCAGAACTATTATATAGTATTTTTGCTTGTTTCTTTATTTGCCTGCATTTGTTTTCAGCACAGGGAAACATTTATCAAGAGGAAGACTACAGATATGATCAAGTGACCGAATAAGGGAAGTCACTGCGTTTAGTAAGCAAGACTTTGGGAAGATTGGGATAGGACCTTTTGGAGATCACAAAATCCTAGGGTTGCCATACTTCAAGTCGCCATCAGTGACTGCCAAACAAATCTGATGGCGACGTGATGGCACCTAACAGCAACATTTACAATAGCTCCCACTGTCAGGTTGAAATTATCCAGTAATTTATGCTGCTTCAGTCTGGCGCCTCTGTAAAATGCGCCTTGGTCTCAGCCTTGTATTTGTTACTCCTCCACTCGAGGGACTGGGAAAACAAGGTTCCACAATGGGTTTTTCTGTTACTGACATGGGATTCATCATCATCATCATCATCATCATCACCACCACCACCACCACCACCACCACCACCACCATCATCATTTTAGAACTGCAGAGCTGGAAGGGACTCATCAAATCCAGCCTCTGTCAAAGTTGGGAACTGAACTCCCAGCTTCTTGCTGCAGATCTCAGATCTGGAGTGACTTGCTCCTTTTAGGTGGCGGATGCTGGCTATACTGTGTATAGCAGAGGTGGAGAATAGATGACATTCCAGCTGTTGCCAAACTGCCACTCCTAATCAGCCCTAGCCCACCTAGGTGAAGAATGGCGGGAGCTGCCATTCAACGGCATCAGAAAGGAAAGCCATACATTCTCTGTCCCTGCAGTGTAAGTCGGCTGGCTCATAAATTTGGAACTGAGGTGGCAAAGGGCCAATAGTGCAGATGCCCTACTACTTATGGCTGCTCCTTTGCAGCGATTGTACTAATTAGCTTTCCTTTTGAAGTTTTGAATCCCAGAATGTCAGGAGCTAGCATCCCTATTGCATTGTCAGATCTGCATCAGATTGTCAGCAGCCAACCAGCCAACCAACCAAGCAAGAGCATTTCTGAACCAGATTATGCCAAGTTCTTATTTTACATGCAGAAAGATTAAAAGTGAAGTGGCTCCACATCTCTAGCATCGCTTCGCTACCTTGGGTGAGAGGATTCCATATAGTGGCGTGCAGGAGAATGCCACAGTTGTGATATGAACATGACAGAAAGCAGACTACAAGACTGCAGGTTGGCCTTTCAGTAAGAAAGAGAAAACAGGATTCAGCTGGTGTTGTTGTTTTGGGAGTCTTTTTGGGTTGGCTCAAGCTACCACAAAAAGGATTTCACCATTTCAGGCATAGTCCATCATCTCAGAATGCTTGTGGCAAACCTTTGGCACTCCAGATGTTTTGGACCACAACTCCCAGAATTCTAAGCCTAGATTGCCAATTACAAAGGACTGTGGGAGTTGTGGTCCAAAACATCTGGAGTGCCAAAGGTTTGCCACCACATAATAGTTGCCACTCTTAATAGTTCTCATCTTCAGTGTGATCTATTTTATCTCTCACTTGAGCGTTCCTTCCATTCACACTGGATATGTTTATTCTTCTGTGAGGAAGAGCCCACACAAGCCTACGTGTGGCTGGTTTACTCATAAGGAAGGAAGCAGCAGCAGCAGCAACAGCTGTGGAGGACTGTTTGAGTGGCTTGAGAGAAAAATATGAGGTGAAGGTAGAAAGATATGGAAAGAAGGTAAACCCTCCCCCTTCTTCCCCTTTCCTTTGGTGGGGCAATACTGCCATGAGGGGGTGGAGCTCATGGAGTTGAACAACCCCCTTCCCCACCTTTTCTCCCCACCATCATTTAAGGGGCCATGTTGACTCCCCATCTTTTGTTGTTAAATAAAGTATGTAGCAAATCAACACAGCAATGCATCATCCTAGCATGGTATTAGAATTTTTGCTGTGCCAGTCAGATTTCTCTCCCTCCCTTTTTTCCCTATTCCTTTTTTTGTAAAAAAAGAAGAAACAATAGAGGATGTGGATTCTCCATCTTCCTTTTTAATGTCACAACACACCTCGTACATCACAGGGTGTCTCCTTAGTAAATGCTGCCCTTAGCTCCACTTGGGTATGAATAGCTATCTGCACTGCCTATACAATGGGAAAACTAGGAGTGTGCCGAATCATACCAAAACAAATGTACAAACAAACAAACAAACAAAACTCTCAGAAGCTACTCCTCCTGCACCAGAAATGAGTTGAGCAGCTCTTAAAGGTGCGGGATTGATTGTTCTAGCTAGAAAGACGGATTGACACTGTAATTTGGTTCTCACCAAACCATATAAAGAGTGACCTAAATAGTGATCTATATACCCATCTAGAAAGGCCCTTAGAGAATGAACATGAGAGGCAATTGTAGGTGACACTTTATCTCCCAGCACGCCAGACCACCATCTCTACTGACTTGTACTCACGTTCTTGGCAAGTTGTCTTTTATCATAACTATTTTTCACTTTCTGGGTGATTGTGACTAGATCCACTGAGGCAGCCATTTTGCGAACAGGCAACCCATCCACCAAACACAACAATCATTTTCCTGTGGGACCTATGATATCTCAAAATTCCACATAGGCAGACTGCTCCAAAAATATTGAGAGCTCAACAATTACAGTAAATTAAAAGGTAATTTGTCCAGCAGACTTCAGGAAATTGCTTTTTAAAATTACTGTTATTGCTATTCCAAGGAAAGAAAAAAGTTTTAATTAATTATGATAATACAGTACTTACAGTTTTTACAAAGTAACTACAGTATTTACCTTTTTTCAATTAAGGAAAGGTAACTAAATAAAATAGTTCATGTTTAGCAGCTTTAAAAATCAGTTACAAACAATTGGCAAGTGATATAAAGAACATTTAAGTCATGAAAGCTTCCATAATGTCAGAAATCAAGAAAAAAATGTTATGGTTGCATTTCAAAAGAAGTGAACATGGCCCTCCTTGTAATTCAGCAATCATAATGTAACTTAGTTATGCTTTAATTTATTGCAGCAGCAGCAACAACAACGACAACAACAGAACAATTGCTTAGAAGTAGCTTTTTATTTATAACAAGTTTTTCTGTCTGCTGCTTGTGGATGGGTGTTTGAGTGGATTTGCTGCGTTACAGTCAGGGGAAAATAGGAAACCTATAAGATGTATTGAGAGATTCTTTAAGCAAAAGTAGACTTGGTCCTTTAACTGAAGTCAGTTCATATCTTGCTGTTTCCAGTAGATCAGCCACAGTTGGGGAGTTGCAGGAATGGTCTTGTTCTATGACAATGAAGTTCTCCTACTGCAGTGGTCGTGAACCTTCGACACTCCAGATGTTTTGGACCACAACTCCCACAGTCCTTTGTCATTGGCAATACAGGCTTGGAATTCTGGGAGTTGTGGTCCAAAACATCTGGAGTGCTGAAGGTTCGCCACCACTGTCCTACTGTCTACTCTGGGTTTCAGCCAGCAGGTCTTTCTTATTTTGTGGCCTTTCAGTATGCTCAGTATTCAGTGCTTGGGACTGTTTGGGGAGATATTTTGTGTCATTTTGGGATCCTACACTTTTTTTGTGGTTCAGTAAACCTTGGGGTTCAACAATTTGTGATGATTCCTCCCTTTTCTTTCAGATGGGCTCCATCTGGGCCATATAGCTGGTGGCACGTGGCACCTGAGATCATGCTTAGATGGAGTACCAAGCAGGCATCTTCGTGATCATTTGGCCCTTGAATGTTAGATTACTTTCAGATCAGCATTGGAATGGCCCAACAGGAAGTTGTTCTGTGGCAGTTAAGCCACGTGAATGCTGCGTTAGGCAAGCCTCTTATTATTCCATAGTCATATTATGCTTTCCACAAACACCTTGTAATTGTCATCCACCACCTGTGTACAGAGACCTTGCCTATTTGTCTTTCTGCATTTGCATATTCTAGATGCCCTTCAAACGGAATGCTTGTGTATTCAGATAAGTGACTTAGGACTGCATGTGCTAAAAGCCAACAATGGAAGAGATTGGTTCACTACTGATTTTTCTTTTTTTAACAAAAGGAACGTTGCTGCTTATTTAACCAATCCACTGTAATCTTGGTGGTTTTTGTTATTGTTGAGTAATATACTTACATTACTGAATATTCATAACATAGAATTGACTTGGGAAGTTTAGTAATGAATCGGTCCAGCACTGATGCTGGAAACTGGGAACGAATGTCAAGAGCTAAACAGCTTTGTTTGTGTCTTGTGCATTTCTAGAGTGCTACTGCATACAGCAGCTGTCACAGATAGAATACTAGCCTGGAAGACTGTTAGCTTGATGCACTCTTACAGCCTCTTGGTACAATTGTATCCATGTTTGCTAAGGGCAGAACTTTGCTGATGGAACATCAGTCTCCTCTCCTTTTAAGGGATGTGGAGGTTGTAGTTCTATAATGGAATTTTTTGGGATCTCAAGCATAAGCAAGCCATAATACCCATGATTCTTCATGACAGGGAAACCATAATGGTTTGTTTGGTTTGATGTATCATGAGGAGTAAGAAATGGGTTCAAATACCCATTTGGCCATGGAAATTCACTGGGTGGTGGTGGCAACAGTAAACTGGTCCTTGAATGTCTAAGATAAAACCCTAGTAGGGTTGCTATCAATCAGAAATGACGATACATGACAACAATAGCAAGGAACATAGGGAGTTTCCTTATACTGTAGTGGCTATAGATATAAAAATAAAATTGAATCGTGTGGGATTGTTATTAGCTGCCTGAAACTTAACCCTAAATTCTATTATTTATTTATTTATTTATTTATTTATTTATTTATTTATTATTGCACTTATTAACCACACCAACTTTCCCAAAGGAACTCTGAGCTGGGAATAAACCCATAAATAAGAAAATATAAAGATACAAACCAGTAAAAAATAAAAGAAAAAAATAAATCTAAACCCAACTCAGTGCGAATACAAACAAGCATAGAAGCATGTGTCAAGCAAGAGGGCAGATAAAAAGCTGGGCACACAATCAAGCAATTAGCGATCACCGAAATGGTCTTTAAAAAGCCATGCTTTGAAGGCTTTCCTAAAAGCTGGCAAGGATTATTTCACATGGGATTATTTGGCTGGCATGGCCCCTCTAGAAGTGTCTCAAGAGGTGCTAGCAAATAATGAGTGAAATAAGATAATCCAGTACCAAGCCCATCCATTTCATGGGCATTAACCTCCTAGATCAGTGGTGGCGAACCTTTGGCCCTCCAGATATTTTAGACCACAACTCCCACAGTCCTTTGTCACTAGCAATACAGGTTTGGAATTCTGGGAGTTGTGGTCCAAAGCATCTGGAGAGCCGAAGTTTGGCCACCATTGTCCTAGATAATAGCTAAAATGGAGGGAAAGTTTTCTGAACACATCTCAAGCTCTAAATATTAAACCAGAAGAGGCTAGGCTAAGCCTACAAAGAACAAAAACAGCACACCTTGCTGAATGGATGAGTACCGAAGAGTGCCTCCCACAAGGGCAAGACTATAGCTGGACCATCTGGAAGTCATTTAATAGACTTCAAAGTGAAGTAGGACGATCAAAGAGTGATCAAGTAAAACGGGGCTTCCTGGATGCAAGACAATTTTTCTGCATCTGTGGAGAAATTTAATCAATGCAGCACTGATGTCCATGCCATTTATGCCTCACTACATGTACAAAATAAGATCTATCAAATGGCCACCGTAACACTATTAAAACAGCTTGCTTCTGATCAAAACTACTCTATCTTAACATTATAATTTGTTTTAATATTTAATTAATTATTTATTTTTGGATTTATATGCCACCAAGTTTAATTCAAAGAACAACTCCAGGTGGTGATTTTACAGATACTGTACTGTATATCATAGATATCTGTAATTTTAAATCATGACACTCTCTGATATGAGTACAGAAAGAAAAAAAGACTGAATCAGACCCAGGGTCAACCTGTCCCAGTTTTGTTAACCCTTAATTGGCAGCAGCAGCTGTCGAGGGTTTTAGGAAGGAGTCTTTTCTAGTCCTGCCAGGAGATCCCTGGAATTATTTGGATGACCCAACGTCTAAATACTAACCAACCCTGACCCTGCTGAGGCCAAAATCAGGTGTATTTTGGATGATATTGTCAACAGCATTACTGCTGCTTTTTAGAGGAAGCAATACCTTAAATCAAGGGTGTCTGCAATGACCAAGAAATTGGTAACTGAAATTTGATGTAGCCGGTGATGCTGGTTTGTAGGCAGATGGTGTTCCAACTGAAAGAAGGTGAGTTACAGAAAGTGGCACCCTACTTGGTGCCTGGATTCTGAAGAGCGTCTAGTACCCATCCTGTGCCAGAAGTGGCCTTTCCCCAAGTTCTGTCCTGTATCAGGAAGCGTCCCACAGCAGTCATAAGAAGAGCTGGGAGGCTCCTGGTGGGATTTCAGCAGACGTCAGAACGGTATGCTGACCCCTGTTTCAGGAGATCTTGGTAAACAGATATGGGTGTTGTCATTCTCTGTGCCTTTCCTTGGCTGTGTGTATGCATGTGTGTGGTGTCTTGGCACTGAAGAAAATGCCATATTCTAGTCCCAGCATGCTTGTATTTTAGAGCAAGGTGAATTGGTCCTTAAGTAATCACCTTTCTTTCAGGTTGAGAATCTGCTGTGAGGTACAAGGGACAGTGATAAGCAAAAAGGTGACCAATCTGGCCCCAGCCCAAGAAAGCACTCAAGTATGATTATGACCATTATGCCATTGAATAATTCCATTGAAGTCTGTGTTTAATTTAAGCACATGCCTAAGTGCCTGGTTAGATTGGAACTAAGGTGTGGCATACCTTAGATCACAGGCAAGTGATTATATCAGTGGTCCTCAACCTGTGGGTCACCAGACGTTCCTGGACTGCAACTCCCAGAAATCCTGGCCAGCTCAGCTAGTGATGAAAACTTCTGGGAGTTGCAGTCCAGGAACATCTGGGAACCCACAGGTTGAGAACCACTGAGTTTGAGCAAACCATCCAAGAGTAACCTCCTTCCTCATCCAGCTCCCTGGAACAGGAGATACTATTTGAACTAGAATATATGATTAATCTGAGCTACTGCATTGGCGCATCCTGCTTCTGGTGTTGGACGCCACCTCCTAGAATTCCCCAAATGGCGCATAGTGAGGGATTCTGAGGATCATAATAAAAAATATCTGTGGACTGAAAGTTGAGTACACTGATTCATCAATAGATCTCTAAAGTTCCACATGTGACCCACTCCGCAAGATGCTGAGCCCTCTCTGGATTGAACCTGAGACCTTATGTGCCCAAAGTACCTGCTGTACCACTCAGCTGTGGTCTGGCATCAAGTCTGTATCTGTTTGAAATATGCATTCAAACCCTAAAATGGGTTACCGATTCCCCCCCAATGTATAAGATGCCCCCATGTATAAGACAAATGTTTGAATAGACAAGGTATGAGCAGATTTGTAACCATGCGGTTCTCTCTTTGGCTTACTTCCATGTATAAGACAGCCATCAATTTGTAGTCTAACAATTTTAGACAAAAATATTGCCTTATATATGGAAAAATATGGTATTTATTTATTTTAGAGCATTTTTACCCTGCCTTTCTCCTTGGAAAAGGACCCAAGGCGGCTTACAGTTATGAGGGATAATATACAGTCCAGTACAATTAAGACATGTTCAAGTATGTACAGTACTTCAAGTTGCCCTTGTAGGTCTTCATTACAAATTTATTTCAAATTTGTTGCATTTTAACAAGGTGTGATTTTATCTGAAGTTTCTGTGTGGCTGTTGAGACTCATTGGCTTTACTCAAAACACTACAGCTCTCAAGAGTTCATCAAAGAAAGGAAGACACCATCTTGCTTGGAGTGGGAATCCCTCCTCATCATCTTCTCCTTCATCTGCCTAGGAGACAGTGCCATTAACAAACGGTGTGTTTAGCCCTGGTTCTGAATTAATCTGTCTTGGCATGTTTGTTTGTCTCTCTGGTGGATAGCTTTACCAAACTAAATATTACAAGGCTTCTTTATAAAGATACGGGCTGTCTTGAGACCAATCCATTAATACAAATCAAATACAAACCAGGTCAAATGTTTGTGCATTCTTGGGGCAAACAGAGGATGAAGCCAGAAGCCAGAGGCATTTACGATGCAGGGAAGCATTTCCTATCTCCCCCACAAATCCCATATATTAAATTTGGCACTGTGGGGTTATACAGATAAAACATGGAAGGCACCACAACAGCATTCAAGTACCTTCTTGGCTGCTGCCTTCGGAAGGTGCTGTCCCCACTAGATGGATGGGGTCTTTCTCTTGCTAGATTGGAAAAAAGGAGGAGGAAAAGCATGTACAGTACTCAGCTCTGTAGAATGCTGTCAAAAGTCCTTCTGTCCTGCATTCACCTTACCCCCCTGACCCATCTTCAAATAAACCCCTCTGGAAACATTGTTCCCTCTAATTTACAGCCCCACTGGGCAGGGGAATTCACACACACAAATACACACACACAGACACACACACACACACACAGACACACACTGCATGTATTCCATTGTGATCAGTACACGAATGATTGCTGTGGGAGGAGCCCTGCGCAGAGGGGGACAGGGATGCCTGTGAGCAGAGACACCCCCCCTCTCTCTCTCACACACACACAAACACATGCCTTAGAGGGAACCTTGTCCAGAACCTAATGCCTTTGCACCATTTGCTCAATGTATGCCGTGGGCTTTCATTACTTCATTTGTAGGAATAGGATTTTCATGGACCTAGAATACACAAATATTGACCAAGACCTAGTCTTGGGCAAAGATCAGGTTGGAGTGTTTCCAGGAGCAAATGATGGACCAGTTTATACGCCCTTGTTTGGTGAGGGGACATGTCTAACTCCCAGTTGATATGGGGGGTTTGTGGCACTGGCGGCCACCCGTGGCCCACAAAAGAGGCAGAGGTGCTTGAGGTCCTCCAGGATGAAGTGCCTCCTTGCTTGGTCCACAGTTCTAGCTTGGAAGCAAGGAAGAATCATCAGACCAAGGGGAGGCTCTTGAGTTTTTTTTTCTGTTGGCCAGTTTGGTCTCTGCCCACTGCACACACACGAGCTCCTAAACTGGAAGACTCAGGCTGGGGGGGGGATAACGCTTGTTGGGAGCATTTTCAGGGGGGGGTACTTGACATGACATGGCCAAGAGGAGTTGAGCATGCCTTCTTCCTGCTTGTGGGCTACCAGTGTGCCACTTAAAGCATGCTAGTATACATCCCAATATGACTGAGTGGCAAATATGGGGTTGGGGCTGGGCATCTGCCAGAATGACATCTGGCTCTGTGCTGAGCCTAATAGGGAGCCACATCAATTTGCAACTACCTGAAATTATTTGGCTGTGCAGGGGGAATGTCCCAGCTCAAACTGTAGTGGCAGCAGCATCACTCTTAGCAAAAGAATGTAGGAAGAAATAGTGTGGGGAACACTGTGTATTCTAAAGCATGTTGCCTGCTGTGGTCTGAAGGGCTGCCTTCCCTGACCTTCTCCCTCCATGGAAGGCTGGCTCAGGATCCTCGACTGCCATCAGGGCAACATAGTTTTAAGCCACTCAAGCCATCCACACTGTTGTGCATGATGGTGTGTGAGTGCATGCATTTATGCCTGTGTAGATAGCTTGTGAGTGGGGCAGGGGTGAGCTCTGGTCGTTGCAGGGAAAGCACCCCCCCCCACACATTTCCCAGTCCACTAACTGCCCCAATGCAAGCATAGCTTATCTAGACAGGTATTGGCTGAAATCCTTGCTTGACATAATAAGCGGCATCAAGAATAGACCTATTAAACCAGTGCAACCTAAGTCCCCACTGTAACAGGATTCCAGCCAAAGAATCATATCATTTGAAGGGGTCTACTCCCACTCTCCCTGTTTTATGCCAGGTACAACTACAGCATCTCAGTGATATGGCCAACCCAGCTTCTGCTCAGACAGCTCCAGTTATAAAACCGTGCAGTGTGAATACATGAATATGAGATCTAGCTGATTCTGTCTGTTATTTTGAGTGTCTATGTTCTTGTCTCTTGCGTTTTCCAAATCTCTGGCAGCCTAAACAGCCCCTTTGATTTGGCCAGTAATTGGCCCCATGACTTTCAAAAGGCAACTTCCCCAAAGCAGAGGGCTTTAAATCATTGCTTTGTGGCACCCCCACTCAAAAGTTGCCTGTCTAAAGAGAAAGGTCTGGTGTGCATGCATTCCCCATATCATTTGTGGTCCTCCAGATGCTTCCAGTCTGTGAACTCCCATCATCTCTCACCACTAGTGGTGCTTACTAAGGCTGGGGAAAACTGCAAGCCAATGACAACAGTGGGCCAGCCCTAGTTGAGCCATGGGCATGTTGGAACCTTAGAGGCCAACCACTGTTTGCCTACCGTACAAGGATTCTGCATTCTCTCGAATGACTGGATTTGCTCGTAGGTGAGCACAACGGTGCACGGTCAGCACCGATGTAAACAGAATTTATGAGAAACAGTGATGACAAAGCCTTGCTTATGATGTATTTAAATGTCCTTGAGGAGGTATTAAAACGGGCAAATCGCAGATTTAAGACACTCTTCTCTCCCCCCCCAACCCCCGTTGCCAGGTAGTTGATGCCATATTCCTCATGAATTATTGATCATAGGACTAAAAATACTTGGAAAATTTGCAGCAAGCTTGCAAGAGACTTGACTTCCCACCAACTAGGGTTGTCGGGCAAGCAGTGGGGTGCTTAGGGCCATATAGATATGCAAACGTCTTATATTCTTTTCTTTCCAGAATATGATATGTGTTATAATAGTCACAGTAACCATGAACTCCTGCTTTGGCCAGGTAACATATTTCTGTTTTTTTAATGGCCTTAATACCATCTACATTTCTCCCAAATTTAGGATTAGGAAGCTCTGTCAGGCACTAGGATCAAGTAGCTACCTCAGGCTCTAGAGACACTTGGGATACAAGGCATCTGAGAGTTGTCATAGAGCAGTAGCAGTATAAAAGCCTAGTACTTGAAAAATATTATTTTATTGGACTGCAAATCCCAGAATCCCACAATGGTCATACTGGCATAGGGACTGGGGCAGTGGTAACCCCAAAGTGACTATATGAGAATGAAAAGCTGATGGTCCTAGGAGATGGTAGTGAGCTATGTACTCATACAGTTGATACTAATAGCAGTGAGACATGATTGCCAGCTGTAGGGTAGCTAAGAATGCATGAAGAAAGGAGCAGGAAAGGAGGAACAAAGGGAGTCAACCAATAGCAGAGGGTTTCTTGGTGACAGAGGAGGAGGAGAAGATAAAAAGGAAGAGAGATGTGGGGGAGGTAGATGAGGGGGAAAGTAAGATGGGGGAAAGTGTGAGATGGAGATCTCTTTAGGATGGGGATGGAAAATTTAATGCATTGCATTGTAATGCTTTTAATTGTTCATTTTAATTGTTGTGAGCCGCCCAGAGACCTTTGGGTAGTGGATGGCATATAAACTGTATAAATACATAAATAGAATAAATAAAGGATTCTGGGGAATCCTCCCTAGTCTCTGTCGTGGAGAATATCTGTAACACCTTAAACCTCCTCTCCTCCTCCAGTGGCAGGTCCTATTTGTCTTCACCCATGCTCTAAATAACCACATTTCATTCTTAGCCTCATGCATCATCGGCTCTAGGAGGAAGAAATATGATGGCTGGGTTGTCATAGCATCGATACATAGACTATAATATCCTGGATGGTCGAGCTCATAGAGTAGATCCCTGTCTCAGTTATAAAACGGAATGTTTCGGTGAATGACTTCTAATAGCAAGAGGTTGCATGGGTCTCTGCAGAGGCAAATGAGGCTCAGGGTGAGAAGGTTGTGCCTCTCCATCCACCTGTCTCTCTGTCCATCCGTCTCTCTCTCTCTCTCTCTCTCTCTCTCTCTCTCTCTCTCTCTCTGTCCTATATCGCAATGGCATCCTGGCTAGTGGCTGCTGACAAGACCCTGTTGTACCACAGGAGTTGCAGAGGCGACACAAACTTATAGGAAGAGGATCAGAAAAAGTGTGCACATGAAAAGGGGTGGGGGTGGGGGAGGCACACCTACCAGCCAGGCTACACCTCTTACTTCGATTAATGTTGAGGCTGCTGTAGAATTATAGCCAGGGCTGGTGGGGGGCGGGATACACTGGCCTACCTATGTCCTCCTATAATTTATTTCTAGTAAATAATGGTATTCTATCAGTGGATTTGAAATGGCAAACATTTTGTTCAAGGGGAGAGCAGGTTGAGGATTTATTCAGTGGGGAATTGAAAAAGATACACATAGAGAGTTGCTTTATGTTGATATACTAAATATAAAGAGGTACAGTAAAAGTAAAGGTAACCCCTGCACATGCGTGCTAGTCATGTCCGACTCTAGGGGCGGTGCTCATCTCTGTTTTCAAACCGAAGAGCCAGTGTTGTGCAAGTCCATGGTCATGTGGCTGGCATGGCTGCAAGGAAACACTGTTTGACCTCCCCACTTTTTATGGTGGTACGGTACCTATTTATCTACTTGCATTTACATGCTTTCGAACCGCTAGGTTGGCAGGCGCTGGGGTTAACAGCGGGAGCTCACTCCACTGCATGGCACCCAGGATTCGAACCGCCAAGCTGCCGACTTTTTAGCCAACCGTTTCAATGTGTTAGTCTGCTGAGCCACCATGCCCAGTACTAACTATATAATAGTGTAAATAATTAACCCAATAATTTATAAAATAATAATCTCTGTGCAGAACCTTTGAGGCATGGTGTGTGTGTAGGTGTAGAACAATGATTTTACCAGTCTTCTCTATTGATTTTGTGTACTAAATATGCTTATGATTGCCATCTCATTTTAATTTCTGCTTCTGCTTTGAATGAAGTCTCACCATCTCTATTTAGAGAAGGAATTATGCTATTTATTTATTTAAAGGTTTTTTTTACACTGCCTTAAAAAGGACCCAAGGCAGCTTACATGATTAAAAGACAATATTTAAAGCTAAAAACAGTAAGTATACAAATGCTTAAAAGGATGGTACAAATACCACACTAAAAACACGCTGTCACAACCATCCATTAAAAAAAACCATTCAGGCAGCCAGCCACAGAAGGAACACTGCCTTGAAGGGAAGTGTCTTTGCTTGCTTGCAGAAAGACAGCAAAGATGGGCACAGCCTAGCTTCAAGTGGGAGGGAGTTCCAAAGTCTTGGAGCGGCAACAGAGAAAGCTGTCTACCGTATCGCCACCAAATGCAGCTGTGAAGATGGTGGAACCAAAAGAGAAACCTGAATGAACCTTCCCCAAGTTCGCTGTGAATGTATATTTTTCTTCTTCCCTGCCACCCTGGGATGAAGGGGAGGCCTCTTTTTAGAACTGTCTCTGACCATTCAACATGATCATATGGGGGCAGCTGCCATCCACCCTGCCTCGCATCCTCACAGATGGCACGTTGGAAGTTCACTGGTGTCAACGCATTAGAAATGGAGAGATTTATTCATTGATGCTAATGTTTTCTCCTGAACACATGTAATTCATTGAATTAGCATTATCAATATCAACTTGTTGACTGAATCATTTCTTTTAGGATAGAAGTTATCTACAGGGAACGACCTGTTGGTTGTTCACCATTGACACCCCCACCCCAGGAGCACATTTGCTGTTGGCCCTTTTAAAATGGCTCTTCCTCAGTTTCTCCTTCTTGCACTGACTCTCATGGGGAAGTGTGCCGGGAGCACCTCTACACGTGCGTGTACATGCACACACACAGAGAGAGAAAATGCATTAGCATGATTTTTAAAGTGCTATATTTTTTTCAAGCATTCAGTAAAATGTGTGCTTTTCCTCCCAAAGGAGGAAGAACATACATACTTTAATGTTAATGCCATAGTTTTTAAACTTGTTACTTCCAAGCTGTGGCCATTGAGGACAATGTAAAATGGTGACAAAGTTCCTAACCGAGTTTACCTCTGCTGTCCCGAGTTCCAGCAACAGCAGCTGCTGCAACAACAAGTCAATCAGTAGTCAAACAGTAAAATACAAATCTTGGGCAAGAAAATAGCTCCACTTATTCCACTGCAAATGGTGATTCCAATACCACCCACCCCCATAAACAGTACTGGGCAATTTTTTCTCTCTCTCTGAAGTGGTTCATTAAAACAGGTATCCTGCTTCAGATTTTTCTGACCATAATAGGTACACAATTTTGAGATGCTATTTGGTTGCCATAAGTTGGAATTGTCTTGACAGGACATTATCTATCTATCTATCTATATCTATCTATCTATCTATCTATCTATCTATCTATCTATCTATCTATCTATCTATCTATCTATCTATCTATCTATCTATCTATCTATCTATCTATCTATCTATCTATTTAAAAATGCACACAGCTCTAATTAGTTCCTTCAAAGCAAGTAGCTCTTATTCTATGAGAAACAAGCTTCTCGTTTCCCTCGATGAGTCAGCTAGCATGATTGTGGGGTAATCTGGGAGGCTTAAATTCTGTGGCTTTGAAAGGATAAACGTAAATACGACCTACGCATATGTGAGGAAGATCCCAGCCATCAGAATAGGGAAAGGAAAGAGAGTGTGCTGTCCACTCTTGATGAACAGTCCAATACAGAGACCATAGGGAACAAGAAGGGAAAGAGAAAAAGAGACTCGAGGTGTGTGAATGAAGATAAAGGAATATGCATGAAAGACGATGAAAGGAAAGGGGTTAACACAGAGTGTTGTAGCAGAGGGGTATAGGGCAATTGACATGGAGGTAGAAAAATGGAAGGAGGTTTGGGAAAAGAGGGAGGAGCCAAAGCACCAGATGCAGGAGGTGGGGATTCAAGTTGACAGTTGGAGAAAGCCAGAGCCTACAAACCAGAGATATTCCCCCTCAAGAAGGGAGAGCCGTGACCCATCCCCAACGGGCCAGACACCCATGTTGTGGGGCAGTTTGTGCTGGGTACGGAAAGGTACACCGGCCTATGAAGGGAAAACCTGGTTTCCCAGTTACCCGTACTGACAGGGTCTGAAGAGAATGTATATTGTTTAAACATGGACCTTTAAATGTTAATCATGTTGAAGAGAATATGTTGAATATTGAGAAACAAAGCTCATCAGCCAGTGTTACGTTAAATAAAAGTTTGTTGCATTTTGATACCCGTCCTGCTTACACTCTGTTTAATGAACTGGAACTGCCAAACTGTAAAACTGAACCCAATCACAGCATATGGTTGCTTCACGTGAAAGAGCCCCAGAAATAATTGATTTCAATATTGCAATATTTCAAATTTCAATTGTAATATGATCATTGCAATTGTTGTCAAAAGGTCGTCAGGCGTGGAGGGAGAAGAGAAACCTGGCCTGGTAACAACAACGTCTTCCAATGGGTTGCCCCCCCGGATAGGATGGATCACACTTCCTTGCACCCCTTTTTGTCAAGTGTGCTGTGTGCTGGCTGGGAAAAATGGGAGCTGTAGGCCAGCACATCTGGGGGTCACCAGACTGAAGGGAAGCTTATCTCTGGGACCATGGTAGGAATTTGGCTGCCAAGCCAGACATTGGGAGTCTGAGCCTCCTTGACAGAAAGGGGCTGAACTTGATGATCCATAGGGTCCCTTCCAGCCCTGCAATTCTAAAATGATGATGATGACGATGATGACGACGATGATGATCATCATCATCTACTGTATATGCCCCATTCTGGATGGAATGAGAGAGAACCTAGAAGACAAAACCATTAAGTCAGGTTGTGATTCATTCATCATTTTTAGCAGTACAGTGGTACCTCGTATAAAGGAATTAATTTGTTCCAAATGAAATTCTGTTAAGCAAATTTTCCTTTATACAAATTTCCCATTGGAGTGCATGGAAAACAGAGTAATCCCTAATCGCAATCATTTTTATGTTGTACGGATTCGCCCCATAGGCAATTCTGTTAAGCAAATTTCCCCTATCTCTGGAATTTTTTATGTTTTTATTTTTTAGGAATTCTGTCTGTAATAGGAAAAAATAAAAGGAAGGTTTTGTCTTTATATTTATTTGTCACCAGCTGTTTTTCCCCCCTAAGAACCACAATCATAATGGGTAAATGCTGAATTTAACCTGACTAATGGAAGGGGCTGAGGCTTGGGGACAGAACGCCTGTTTCTCGTGTAGAATATTTCAGCCTGGCCACCCCACCCCACCCCCGGCAAAAACAAAAACCAAAAACCCTTCCTTTGGCATTTTCCCCTCTGAGAATCTAGGGGATCAACAAGGCTGGGATTTATCTCCAGCCCAGATCTTGGAGCATGAATGCTGGCCAGAACAGAACTCCTGTTGCTAGAATGAGAGTAACTATATTGAACCAGACCTCCTCTGGTGAATCAACTCCTCTGTACATTCCATTTATTTGACTGAAGTAGGCTACGCACAATGTGGTATACTAAACAACAGGATTTGAGCCACTGGGTGTTTTACAGAGCTTTCAGGTTTAGTGGCTGTACTGTTGTGTGTATTGAACGCTGCTGCTTGGTGGATGGTTGTATTGAAAAACTGCAATTTAAAGAAGTACCTTTTCCAAGCTCTGTGGTATGACACCATGAAAAGCCACTTCAGCGGATGACTCCCAGGCTATGTCTTCTGCGTTTTGATTGCATTAATCAGGATGTCATCTGTCAATTTAATGTCACATTAGTGACCTGCTTTCCAACTCTCCAAGCTTAATGAACCAAAGAAACAAGCAGGTACGACAAGTACCCCATAGCAGTGCTGTCACTGTGGGCCCTTTGATGCCTGTGTTTTCCCTTGGATTTGGACTATTGAGTTCAGGCTCCCCTCAAGCCATGTGTGGGGTTTCAGCTTCAACATGTGATGCCATGTGTTGCTAGTGTTATGGTGACATATGTGACTCCATGCCTTGTAAGTGGGACGGGTACACCAATGTCCATGATGTCACTGTTGCTGCGTGCAACAACACTCCCTTTTGACTTTGTTTGGACAATGATTGCAGGGGTCTGAAGAGCTAAACTCAGGCTGTGCTAAACTCAGCCAGAGCTATCCATGGTCTCTTGAGCGACCACTTCACAACCACCAGGTGGGTCAGGAAAGTGCTGAAGAGAGATTGGAGAGGCTCCTGGTTTTGGGGGGGGGGGGGCTGTAGTGCCCAGAATTGCGCAGGCAGCATGACAAATGTCCATGCTGGGTGGAGATTGTGGAGGGGGTGGTTGCATTCCCTTAAAGGTGCTTTACCACCCTCTGGTGCTCAGTATACTGTATATGTTATGTATTCAGGTTTGAGTTCTACCTAAACTAGGGGACATACACTTAAACTGAGGGTTGGTAGAGTGAGAACAGAGAAAAGAAAATATTTTTTCACCCAGCGTGTTGTTAGTCTGTGGAACTCCCTGCCACAGGATGTGATGATGGCATCCGGCCTGGATGCCTTCAAAAGGGAATTGGACAGATTTCTGGAGGAAAAGTCCATCACGGGTTACAAACCATGATGGAGATGTGTCATCCCCAGGCTTAAAACCGGGGTACTTCAAGGGCCAGATGCAGGGGAGTGGTATCAGGAGACAGATATTTAGTCTCGTGCGCTCCCAGACACATTTGGTGGGGCCACTGTGAGATACAGGAAGCTGGACTAGACGGGCCTTTGGCCTGATCCAGCAGGGCTCTTCTTATGTTCTTAGTGCAAAAAAGTAAAGTCTCCAGGGCTGGCAATGGGAAAAAGCCGGACATGGACCATTTCTTTTTATTGCTCCGGCTGCTTGCATCTCTCTGGTCAGAAACCAGCCAGTCAGGGTTGACTCAGCAAGAGATGCTCCAACCACAAAGCAGCAGTTTACTCTGAAGGCCAGGTTTTAATTACAGCTGGTGTTTCTAGGACTCCTGCTGGCAGATGACATCTTGCAACAAAAGAGAAAGAATTAAGACTGGAATTATTTTTTAAGGTAAATAGTGTTTCTGACAGCAATAGATCAGGAGTCCAATGCTGCCAGTTGGAATCGTTTCCAGCCCCATTAGCATCACCATCATGACAGAAAGGGGAGGAGGAACCACTCCTTTTTAAAATGTAAATTTCTTTTATCCGATGCCCACCCGTTCACAGTTGTGTAGTGAAATCCATATTCGAACTGAGCTTTTAGAATCCACATGAGAACAGGATCATCCAGCAAAGCTTGCGGAGCACTAAGGTTGCTAGTTGAATTCCTGGCCCTCCCGTGTCTTGTAACAGCAGCCTGGTGTTCAGACGTGATGCCTGTGAAACTTGCCCTGACATGGAGATGAAGTGATTGGGGATTTCCTTGGGCTTTTGAAAGAGTTTTTACATTGAGAAAGAAAATGTTGGCTATATTCTTGATCATTTTTTAATTTTAAAAAGTGTTTTGTGCAAAACAAATAAATCATCAAGCAAGCAAACAAACAAAATTGCAGTTTTGTTGAAAACTGATCATCTCACAAATTGTGCAGATTGTCCCAAAGAGTATAAAGCGCTGGATAGGCTGTTGGCATTGTTTATAGCAAACCTCCTTCTGCGTTAGCTTTGCCAATTGGAACAGATGCTAGGAAACACTTTCCACAAATTTTGAAGACTGGCAGGGGAGAGCACTAGAGTTCCTCCCACACTAGAGTTAAGGAATGCGTATACACAGACATAGATATATGTGCATACAGTATTATATACTGTATGTTATTGGGCCAGGATCATTATTCTGCAAAGCCAACAGGAGTTCAACAAATGCAGATCCCCTTGGCATAGCACTCTTGTGTATAGGAGAAAAATGACCTGTTGATTTTTTGCTCACGTCATCTCTGATGACACAAAAGGCTATGTGAACGCACAGATCTGTGGCCTGCTGTAGTAACAACCGGGCTGCTTTTCCAAGTAGTTGTGAAAAATACAGTATGTTTCAAAATTCTTTGAAACTTACTGTCTATTGATACAGCAGCTTCCAACAGCTTAGTATCTGAAGGTCAAAGAAAGAATAAGGCCATATTGTTCATCAGAAACCATTTCTCACTGAACTGTGACACTTGAAAAAGTTTTTTCAAATGGTGTGCTGTATGCTTCCTGTGGTCTTGATCACAGTTGAAATGAGCTTGCATTAAGAAAACCTCCACCCCCCATGTTTAGGATAGATTATAAATAGAGGTGTGTGTCTGACATTAACAGCCAAGGACTGGCACTGCTGTGCTTATCACTCATTCACAATCAGTTCATTTCCATAGTGTAATCAAGTACAGCGGACCCTCGTATAACAAATGGTTTGTATAACATAAAATCTGTACAACATAAAAAATTACTAAAGTGGTACCTTGTATAAAGGAATTAATTCGTTCCAAATGAAATTCTGTTAAGCAAACTTTCCTTTATACAAATTTCCCATAGGAATGCATTGGAAACGGAGTAATCCCTAATCACAACCATTTTTATGTTGTACGGATTTGCCCCCTAGGCGATTCTGTTAAGCAAATTTCCCCAATCTCCGGAATTTTTTATGTTGTACAGATTTTATGTTATACAAACCATTTGTTATACAAGGGTCCACTGTACTTGATTACACTATGGAAATGAATTGATCAGGGGTTTTGAAATTGGTTTAAAATCACGGGGGATTTTGGTTAGTGTATGTGTTCTCTTATGGTAACTTTTAATCTGGTAGTAAGATGCCTGATGCTGATAGGGAAAGTTGAGTGGAGGAGGACAAGGAAGCAACAGAGGCACCATTGCCACTGGCACTTCTTCCTTTTATTTCCCCTTTTCAATTTGGGAACGTAGGTTTTGCCTGGATCAAAGTGCAGCAACAGTAGTAGCTGCTGTTACTTCTTTTCCTATCTTCCTTGGCTGGAAACCAGCTAACCCAGCTACTCTACTTCCCTAAAAAAAAGAAAGAAAGAGCAGGCAAACCAGAAGGAGTAGATTTTCCTAGGTCTTTCATCACATTTAATACTACGAGTTTAATTTGTTTTGTTTTTCTCCCAAAGCAGAATAGTGCTAAATCAGTGTTACAGACAGAAATATAAAATTGAGGGTCATCTTATAAACAGAAGTAAGCCAAGGAGAGGACTGAGCAGTTGCGAGACTGTAATTTTGGTTGTCTTATACATGGGGGCATCTTATAGATGGAAAAATACTGTATACAGTATATACAGTAACAGATCAGACTGCAAAGTTACCCTATAGCCTGGAAACCCATTGTGGCTCCCAGTACTTGACAAGCCCCACAGACACAATTTAATCCAACACAGGTGAGCACATGAGCAAAACTGATTCAAAATAAATTGTGTTAAATTTATTTGGGCGAGTAGAGATGACCCCTGGTGCCTCATCTATTTTAGATCTTCTTCTCCCTTTTTGTCAGGGGTCTGAGCAGGCTTGGCACCAGGAAGGGACAACACTGATGATCTCTTGAGGAGCCCCGGGTAGCCAGGCCACTGCTTCTGGTTGCCATTTTAAGTTTCTAGATTGACCTCACTGTTGTGTCTTTTTGCAGCATTGTGAGCAATTAAAATGGTGGAAACCCCCCACCCCCCAGCTTCCCGGTGCCTCTGGTCTTTCAGTGTCGAAAAAGAAAAACATTTGGGTGCTGGGACCCAAGTGATGCTGTTATCACTGCTGAGACACCATGTTGTCATCGTTGTCTTCTTCTTCTTCTTCTTCTTCTTCTTCTTCTTCTTCTTCTTCTTC
>JAHTLZ010000010.1:21614263-21639239 GCA_023846285.1 Phrynocephalus versicolor | reverse complement strand
TCTTCTTCTTCTTCTTCTTCTTCTTCTTCTTCTTCTTCTTCTTCTTCTTCTTCTTCTTCTTCTTCTTCTTCTTCTGCTTCTGCTGCTGCTGCTGCTGCTGCTGCTGCTGCTGCCTGGGCACCCAGTTTAAGGAAGCAGTTATATTTTAGCTGGAGACCAGGTTAGCTGTTGCTTGACAATTTCTGTGCAACTCAAAAGGGATTAGGAAAAAATAAAAAATTAAGAAGTGCATTGCCCGCCCGATCACATAAGGGACAGTCTGAGCAAGATCGATAACTTGGTAAAAGCTCTGGCTGCTCAGAAAACTTGGGTTGGGTACAGATTTAGATGTACACAATTGGGCGAGTGGAACCAATTAACTGCCACCCCTTCCCTGCAGATCTGTAAATGCTGCAGAGAGGTTCAGGGGAACTGCTGAAGCACAGGTCAGAAGGGGGGCGGGTGCGCGCACACACACGTGTGTATTTGTATTCCTGGAGATCAGGTTGAAGCATGGTCTGTGATGATCTGTGCACAAAGCCTTTCCAATAGTATGTGTGTGTTGGGGGCGGGGGGAGAATCCCAAATCTTGCACCATCTTCAAAGGTCTTAAGGCTGCTTTTCCTATGCAGACTTAAGCAAAACTTGGGGAAAGTTTCTTTCTTTTTTAGACTATATTTTTCAGACCTTCCAGACTGGCTTCAGGGTTCTGGAAGTTGTAGTTAAAAAGCAAAGCAAAGCAAGACACTTTTTCCAAACTATATGCTAGGCCTCTATGTTAGGACTGTTGAATAAAACATCATTAAACCACATATGTGATGGAAGTATCTGGAAATAAGATGTGAACACATCTTTAGGCACCCTGGTGCTAATCAGGTTTCCAGCGATGCCTGTGCAGTGCATTTAAAGATGCATGTCCATGCATATTTTACTGTCATGGTTTATGCATTTGCTGTGGAAAATGCCAGGCTACAGCAGGCAGTGCCCTGCAGTGGCCGTTCTCACTGCTTTAAGTCACAGTATAATTAGTGGGATCTCTGTAACCCAGTCTTAAGATCGGAGTTGAGAATCTTTTCCTAAACAGGTAGTGGGTCTTATTTTCTTTTTTGTCCTCCCAAGACCGACAGCTTTAACGGCTGTGAGTAGTAAGAGCTAATTTCTTTCTCTTGAAGTGTCTTAAATTTTTTATTACTGCCGTTGGTGCTTAATCTTTGAGTTGATGGAACTGAAGGTGCCTATCTGGCTGTGAAATATATAAAATTTGAAATGGAAGACAGGCTGGGCTGTGACAGCTGATAGCACGGGGAGAGCAGGCATTACCCGAGGAGAAGAGAGGGAAAGGAGAGGCAACAGTGCTCCGCTGTATTGTTTCAAAGAGTATAAAATTGTTCCAAGGACGCCTGCTATGGTTTAAAGGGCAGCAAGGAAAGGAAAGGAGCGAGATGAAGAGGGGAGGATTTCAATTAATCACTTGTGATACTGGAGGAGAAGATTGGGGGTTTTGGAAACAGAGTTCCTTCAAACCTGGAGAACCGCAAGAGACGTGTTCAATCTACAGGAGCATTTTATTCCAATGTGCATCCACATGTGGAACCAGGGCCAGCGTGTTCATTAAGGCGAACTAGGCAGATGCCTAAGGCGCCAAAATGGAGAGGGGGCGCTGGCCAGCCTGCTGCCCCCTGCCCCCCCCCGCCGCTGGCCACCCCCGTCCGTGCCCCCACTGCCCGTCGCCACCCCCGCCCCCATCGCCGCCCACCCCCGTGCCCGTCACCGTCCGCCCCATGCCCGTCGCCGTCCCCCGTCATCCAGCAGCCCCCCTGCTGCCCCACCCACCCGCCGCCCCCTGCTGCCTCTGCCACCCACCTGCCTGCCCGCCACTGCCATCCCACCCCCCACCCCTCGCCTAGGGCGCAAAAAAAACCTAGCGCCAGCCCTATGTGGAACGCAAACACACACATGTACACATTCTGTTTAAGTAGTTCCCTGTTGAATATTTGCCTTGGGTAGGGCTGGGGTAAGTTCTAAAACTGTCCAGGATTTCACATTTATATACAGTACAGTGGACCCTCATATATCAAACGCTTTGTATAACATAAAATCTGTACAACAAATAATTCCGGAGATAGGGGAAATTTGCTTAACAGAATGGCCTATGGGGCGAATCCGTACAACATAAAAATGGGATTACTCCATTTTCAATGCATTCTTATGGGAAATTTGTATAAAGGAAAATTTGTTTAACATAATTTCATTTGGAATGAATTAATTCCTTTATACGAGGTACCACTGTACATGGACTTGCACAACACTGGCTCTTTGGCTTGAATACGGATATGAGCACCGCTCCTAGAGTCGGACATGACTAGCATGCACGTGCAGAGGGAACATTTATCTTTTTACAATACCCTACATTCTCTTTCAAAACCAAAAACCAAGCCTCTGGTCCTTGCGAGCGTGGAATCAAGTTTTTGAGAGGTTATCTATTATCTGTCTTGTTTTCAATGCTGTCCGGCAGGGAATGGCTTTACTGGTATATCTTGCAGAAGAGGCTGATCTGTCTGCTGGCTGCTCCCCCCTTCCCCGCCTAAAGCTCTAAAAGTAGGTGGGCATTTTACAGTTTTATTTCCATTAACTTAGGAGCAAAATACGAGAAGGATTAGTTTCAGAGGGATTCAGATGTAAATCTCTCCTATACATTTGTCTGAGCTTTTGACCATTATTTGATACTTATTGCTACATTTATTGGCCCAAATCCTCTTACCTACTTATGCTGGCATAGCACAAAGGGTGTAATGTTTGGAGGCGAATGGCCCCGAGCCATGGATATTATCAGTTGCATAGGGGGTTGTACCCTGGGGCAATTTGCCTCTAAAAGTTACGCCGTTTGCACAGCAATGCAAGAGGATTTGGTCCATGCCATTTCTACTATGCTGCAGTGTGTGGTGCATATGGCCTTGTTCTTGCAGCATCATGGAGGCATTTCTATGCTTTATTTTTTTTTTCATCCCGTTCCTTTCTCCAATCTGTTTAGCGTTATTCCCAAAACTCCATTTTCTTTTTACTTTCCTCTCCTCTGCTGACAGCGACCTTCCACTCCCATATTACTGCATTTGATTTAGTGGAGCTGTTGCATTTTTGTTTGTTTGTTTGTTTGTTTGTTTGTTTTTGTTTTTGTTCTGAAGCTGAGAAGCCCAGTGGGACGCTCCATCCTACTTTCTCCATCCTTCCCTCTTTCTTTCCCACCTACAGATTTCTTCTCCCATCATGTTTGAGTTCCACTGTCACTCCACATCTCTTCATGCCTTTCTGCCCCCCCATCCCCACCCCTGCTTTCCTGCAGCTGAGCTTGGGACACCTTGGTGTTCGCACTCTGTCCTTGCAACCCCCCTTTTCTTAGTGCGTGCACAAGAGCTCTTTTCTTCTCTTCTGCCGCCCCATTGACTCCAAGCCAACTTCTTCAGCCGGTCCTTTCTGTGATTGGTTGTGTGGCTGCCGTTGAAGGGAGCCTTCATCTAATTTCTCCATCTTGTTCCTAGTCTTCCTTTATTAGCCCCAACATCCATCTCAGCCTTTCTCATTTCGGCAGCCATCCCGCATAGTAATTTGCTCACCTTTCGCCTGGCAAGCCTGGGGTTCTGCAGGATTTCACCGACTTTGTCCTTGAGATAGCCTCCAAAGACAAAGGCTTCTTAGATTGAAAATTAAAAGGAAAAGGGAAGAAGGTGTGTGTGTGTGTGGGGGGGGGGGTTTACAAGTTTCTGATTATTGCAGTGACATCTTGGTAGATCACACAGCAGAAAGAAAAACTGTGCCAGTGGGTCCAGGTTGCAACATTGTGATGTTGTCCTCTACGTTTTTTTGAAAACCAAGTTTCTAGAATCCTTCAAACAGCCTGGAATTAGCCATTGGCTGGGGATTCTGGGCACTGTAGTCTAAAAACAACTTTTCTGAGCTCTAGAGATCTTATCCACGTCTACCAGTAAACATCGCAGCATTTGCATTGTACAGGGGAGGGCTTCTGACTCCCAAGTACAGTACTGTAAAAACAAGTGGCTGGTGAGAAGAAAGCAGAAAGCATGGTCGGGCACCAGGACCGGGTGTTCTTTCTCATTGCAGCAAGCTCAGTTCAGGTACTGAACATAAATTTGTGGGCTGAAATCCTGTGGTAAGTTGCTGCTAGAACAGGCCCATTGAGTCCATGGAACAGAGAGAGGAATTGATTCACTAGGCCAGGCATGTCCAAAGTCAGGCCCGGGGGCCAAATGCGGCCCACTTTCAAATTTTGAGTGGCCCGCGACCTCTTCTCCTCACCGACCCAGCCTGTCACGCATCCCTGCCAGCTTGCCTCTCCTCATACCGGATGGAGACGTCAGCTTGCAGTTTTATGGTTTGCCAGCCCGCCCGCCCCCCGCCTCTGTCTGTAGCCCCAGCCACTCAGACAGCCTACCCCCCCAGGCCCATTGCTGCAGTGTCCTCCCTGCCTTCTTGCATGTCCTAGAAGCTTGACCAAAGTCCAGCCCAAGGGTCAAATATGGCTAATATTTGGCCCCCACACATTTTCTCCTCACCAAATCTGTCCCTCCTTGCAAAAAGTTTGGACACCCATGCACTAGGCCAATTGATTTGATGGACCTACTCTTACTACTGGATTTCAGTCATTGGTCTGACAGAAGACAGAGTGACCGAATGTCCTTTTTTTATTTTTGCCCCTCTTTCTGGGAGAAGCTTCACTTTTGCTGCTGACAATGTTTCCCAATATATCTTTTGAGGACATATATGGGGGTTTCCATGACTTTTGTGAACTGCTTTACTTCGTGTCCTCCACTCTTTATCCCACAGCAAGGGAACTAAGTTCCTGACCCACTGCTAGGAAGTGATGGGGACCTAGCCCCTCTTGGTGTTACTCAGTTATCTGTGCAGTAGCCCTAGGTTGTGTCTGGAGCTGGTTGACATACTTGGGGGGGGGGATCCTAGGAGGAAATATGTTCAAGCAAGGTCGCTTGAAGATATAATTGGAAGAACTCTTCTCCCTAATTCTTAGAGGAAGTAGCCCACCCTCAAGCCATTGTTTTGTGCAGTGGAAGGTGGGGCCCTCTTTATATTACAAAAAGAAGGCTGATGGTGGATATGATAGCTATGTTTAAATATTTGAAAGGATGTCACATTTAAGAAGGGACTGGTTTGTTTTCCATGGCTTCAGAGACTAGGATGTGGGGCAATGGTCTCAAAGTACAGGAAAAGAGATTCCATTTAAACATTAGGAAGAGCTTCATGATGGTTAAAGCAGTTCGGCAGTGGAATATGCTGCTGCCATGGAGGGTGGTGGAGTCTCCTTCTTTGGAGGTCTTTAAGAAGAGGCTGGATGGCCATATGTCAGGAGCACTGTGATGGGGATTCCTGCATGGCAGGGGGTTGGACTGGATGGCCCTTGAGGTCTCTTCGAACTCTAAGATTCCATGATTCTATTCTCATTATAAATATTCAAGCTGGGGAGGCCTGGCCTCAGTGGCCAATCAGTCATGAAGGTAGTCACTTCTCCTGCCTTTGCACACCTCAGTAGCATACTGTGAGGATAACATGGGTGCTTATGGATGAGTGGGAGGGGGATTGTGTATGGCACTCTAAGCCCCATGGTGGAAGAGCAAGATACAAGTATAGTAACTGTCAAGTGTTGACTGGTTAACCTACACCTACACCTCCTCCTCTTCTCCCCTCCAGGTTACAGTGTCTCATAAGAAGTGAGCAGGAGAAGGAAGGACTCATCATGATGCTAGGACAAGTGAAAGCAGAGGATCTTTCATTAGCCTTTAGACCAGTGGTTCTCAACCTCTGGGTCCCCAGATGATCCTGGACTGCAACTACCAGAAGTCTTCATCACTAGCTGAACTGGCCAGGATTCCTGGGAGTTGCAGTCCAGGAACATATGGGGACCCACAGATTGAGAACCACTGCTTGAGACAATCCAGTTTGGGGAAAATTCCTTCCAGATGATAAAATCTGTAGACCAGAAGAATGTTGATGCCTTGTTCTCTACTGAGACCATTCTGTTCCCTTTCCAGGAGATGTGTGCTACTTTCTTTCAGAGAATGGTCATCCCTCTCCTGTTGCTCCTGTGCATAACTTTGAAGCAACTAGTTTCATACAGCTTGTTATTTGTATCTGAGTCTCTCCCCCACCCCCTGCAACAATGAAGATATAGCTGGGTTAATAGTATGATTTTAGCTTAAGAAGGAAAATCTCCACTCCTCTCTAGTGTAACTGGAGATCTCTAATTACTGATAAAGCTAACGGGTGTTTATTTATTTATTAATTAGATTTTTTTATACTACCCATCTGGCAGTGAGGTGTGGGCCTCACTTGGTGGTGGTGGTGGTGGTGGTGGTGGTGGTGGTGGAGGAGGAGGAGGAGGAGGAGGAGTTTCACTTGGATCAAGAAGTGGTTTATGCCTTGAGCACTTCAGAATAAGTTGATGTGAGAAGGGGATGAACAGGAGTGGAGTATGTTTTATGCCATAGGCCAGTGCCTTGTAGTTGACTTTAAAAAAAGGAACTTAACACAACTTTTAGTTGCGTTTGAGAAGCAGGAAAGTGAAGGTTTTTTTTTTAAAAAAATAACTAACTGGTAACTATCTTAACTAACTTGTAACTAATTAGGGTGTTCTTTGGACTAAATTGACAACTAAGCACACACATCCTCACCCTCGCAATAGGTTAGTCGTGACAGGCTGTAGAAAAACTCACCTTGCAGTACATTCCTCACACCGTTAATATATTTTAATATCATTTATGTTATTTGTTCTGGCATTTTTTTTATTCATTGCATACTTATATTGCGTATCTTATTTATTTTATCTGAAAGCCGCGCAAAACTTTCCTATGAAGGAGCTGTTGGTAAAGCACCTTTTCCCATGATCATGAGCCTTCAGACTATGCCAAGAGAAAACATACATTCTGCAAGAAGAAAGCATCTCATCTAGAAACACAGTCATGCTTTGCAAATATTCTCCCTTTGCAAAAATTGAAATTACAGAAGTTTCATCTATTTTGGACTTTTGGATTGGGGACTGATGTAGTTATACTGTAGTGCATTGGATGGTTTTAAAAGCTCTATGGAGGTTAACTGGGGACAAGGATTAGAAACGAAGGAGAGAAGGAAGTGATTCAAAAGACCCATGTTTCCATATTTGCATCCTGGAAGGAAAATGTCTTCTCAAAAAGTCTGGAATAGAACTATTTCTTAAAGCAATGCTTGGTCTTCTTCAGCAGCAAGTTAAACGAGAGAGAGAGAGAGAGAGAGAGAGAGAGAGAGAGAGAGAGAGATGCGCATTCCTGCAAGGTATTGAGAGAATCGATTCACAAATGTATATGTCAGTAGGCAAGAGAAGCATATTTATATCCCACCTCTTGATGGCAACATGTGTGTGGGGGGGTCTTGCTTAAAAGAAGTGGTCATGGGAAAAATGACTGGAGGAGGAAGGCCAGTGAGGGAACTTGCAGGTACAGAAGCCCAGCTGCTTGCCAGGAGCACAGTTTCTTCCCCTGGCCAACTAACCATAGAAATTGAATAGAATAACCATGTTCCCATAATGACCCACTGTTGGTCTTCCCAGAGACATCTGATTGGCCCCTGTGGGTGACACACTGCTGGACCAAGCCCTTCTGACCCAGCTGCTTTCCATCTAGAAATAGATTCAGATGCTCATGGGGTCTAGAACAGATGAAGATTTTTAAAGAATGGGATCTGGGATGTCCCAAAAGCTGTGGAATGCCCTACAGAGTCTAGACATCATCTAGAATGATGTTTCTGGTCTATTTAGGCTCAGTTCAAAGTACAGTGGTACCTTGTATAAAGGAATTAATTCATTCCAAATGAAATTATGTTAAGCAAATTTTCCTTTATACAAATTTCCCATAGGAATGCATTGAAAACAGAGTGATCCCATTTTTATGTTGTACAGATTCGCCCCATAGGCAATTATGTTAAGCAAATTTCCCCTATCTCTGGAATTTTTTATGATGTACACATTTTATGTTATGCAAACTGTTTGTTATACAAGGGTCCACTGTACAATTACAGTACTCCTTTTAGAGCCCAATAAAGCTTGAACCAGTGATACTGTAAGGATCCCCTTTTCCCCTATGAATTTCCTTGTTTGCTGAAATCATCAGGAGAGGTTTTGCTTCACATCCCATTACGGTTAGTGGGAACATGAGAGAAAACCCTTGCCTCAGCCCTACCCACAATATCAACAGCTTGGAAAAGATTATCTTCTGGGTTGTGTTGACCATGTTGGGGAGAAAAGACATTCAGAAAGAGAGCTTGGAGCAGTTAATGTGTTGAGGGTTACAACTCCCAGATCAGCAGGGTTTTAAATGGCTGGGGGAGTCTGAAAGGTGTTATCCTAAGGACAGCTCAGTGGCTTAAGTGTCTGGCTGCTGAGCCAGAGAATCAGAGTTCAATTCACCACTCTCTCTCTGTGTGTGTGTGTGTGTATAAAGTTAATAAAGGTCCAATGGAATGCCTCTGCCTTCACTCAGCATCTGAGCACCATTAGAGTAGAGGCCACTTAACCCTGCTTGTGCAAGGAGTTCCATAAGCTGAAAAGCCTGGAAGCACTCCTTCCTTTAATATCTGATACCTTTTGCATTGCAGAGCTGGGAGGGATGGCAGAGGCATTCCATTGGACCTTTATTTACTTTATATATATATATATATCCAGGTATGCTGACTCTGGGCTGTTGTTTCAGTATTGCCAGATTGTTTTTAATATTTTTGTGCTGTCAGTGGCCTCTGGCCTCTTGGAGGCAGAGAAACAAGAGATAAATATTTTAAATGAAATAAATGCTAAACTAGGCAATGCTCGGATTATATTTTGTGACAAAATGTATGGGAAGGCATAGACCAGGTTGGCCACGTGATAATGAAGCTTGCTGCCTTCACAGGGGAGCGAGAGATGGCTTGAGCTCACCTTTGATGGCTGAGTCGCCCTTTTGTTAAGAAGGGGGCAGAGGATAGGTGTAGAGGAAGGACAGCCTTTTGACTTCAGAACAGTCAAACCTTCTTTCCTCTCCTACCCACCATAAAAAGGTCCACGTAATGCAGTGCTAAGGACTGCATTTACTTGGGGAGTTTCTGCCGCTGGTGTAGGAAGCACTGATTTTCCACTTCGGATAGCAAACGGGTGAATCTGAAATGGCACTGGTTGATGTGATTGACTGGTGGCCCGGCTCCTTTGCCTACGCGGGCGCTGGTGAGTGCGGGAATTTGCAGTCAAGATGATTTACAGAGTAGCTGAATGACAGAAGAAGAGAGTCTTTCTTCTTAAATATTTGATCACCCAGCGTACAAAAGATCAGGCAATTTATCCTCAAGCCCTTTTGCTCTGGGAGGGGGTGGGAGGGAGGGGGGTCGGCTCTGACTAAGGGAGACATTAGAAGAGGTGTTCTAACTAAGATGCCAAAAGAAGAAGAAGAAGAAGAAGAAGAAGAAGAAGAAGAAGAAGAAGAAGAAGAAGAAGAAGAAGAAGAAGAAGAAGAAGAAGATCGGGCAGCAGAACCTGTGGAGAAGCCCAAAAAGCAGTGCGCTGGCCGGGAGTGAAAGGAAGCAGCCAGGGCCAAGAAGGCCAGAAGGGTGTGTGTGTGTGTGTGTGTGTGTGTGTGTGTGTGTGTGTGTGTGTGTGTTGGGGGGGGAGAATAAGGATTACATGTACTGTAGACAAAAATGTGATCATATGAAGAAGCAGTAGAGATTGACCACTGGAGGGCAGTAAAAGGAAATTGAGAAAAGTGAAGAAATGGAAGTTCTGATGTAGAGGGCAGTGGAGGGAGATGGTGGGGGGAGTTAAAATTGCCAATGTGCAACAGTGGTGAGGAACGTGGGGGTGGGGGGTTTGCAGGCCATGTGCAGCCTTTGGTCTCATTTTATGCATCCCCCCCACCAGAGCTCTGCTCCTGGTGCTTTCCTTTCCAACTGCTGAGGTCCCATTTCCACACTACTTTATAACAGTTCTCTTTCACCCTTATTGACATGTTTTTCCTCTCAATCCTTTTATTCTAGTCAGAATCCCATTCTTCCCTTCTCAGCTCTGTTACCAACTCATCTTGCCATATTTTCTTTAGGGTTGTTCTTTTAGTACCTGTTCTGGGTCAACATCTTGTATATCACACTCATGGTGCCTTTTCTTTTCCTACTGGCAGCGATATTCTCTCTTTTTTCAATTCTTCAAATTCAGCCCACATTCTTCTTAGTCCATTCTTGCCCAGGGGTCCTTTTAAAGGGGAAAAGTGTGGTAAAAACATTTTAAATCAAGTGAAATAAATATTTGGACCCTCTAAAAAGAACCATTTTCTGTCCTTGGCCCATAGTACAGTGGGAAGAAGGGTTGAGGACTGAAGGGGAGGAGAAATACTCCAAGTAGAACAGGGTTGTTGGGATGCGGAAAGAACAGGAGGTCCTGAGAAGTGAAGTGAAGAAAGGAAGGAGAGAAAGGGCCAGGATGAATACTGGGAAATATCATCCCAAATGAAGGAGGGAGGTGGGATTATGTGGCATGGGACATATTTTTTGTAGTCTGAGATAGACCTACCAGCTAAGTATATCTAAAACTGGGAGGAGCATCTGGTAGTTATTGTGATATGGAGTTGGATAGTAATGTCCTCATGACCCAGGACTATTCAGTATATTACAAGTTTTAATGTTCAGAGTTTTGGAGTTTTTTTAGAAGTGTGGGGCAAAAGTCATCATGCATGGCTACAGTAAACAGATGTTCACCAACAATATTTCACTGAGATATGCTGGCCAGAGAGCTAGGACTGGCTTTCTAACTTATGTACATGCAGTGGCAAACTGGGTGAGAAGGACCCTCAGACATCCCCCCTGGCAAAAAGCATGTTGTTTTCTCCTTCCTCCTCCTCCCCTTCTGCATTCTCCGTCCTTGCCTTTCCCAACTGTGCTTTGTCTTTGTTCTGGGTTGCAGGGACTCCGTGGTGGACATGGGCAGAGCTCTGACAAACACCCTGGTGCTGTCCATGGTGCTGGGCTGTTCGGCTGTCCTGATGGATACTCTGCTGCCAAACTCCAGGGAACCCGTGGTCAATGTGGCGGTGGTCTTTGGAGGTTCTTCATACCCTTTCCACGTCCGCAACCGGCTGACACACCAAAGCTTCCTGGATATGCCTTTGGAGATCCATCCAGTCACGGTGATAGTGAATGACACCAACCCCAGCACTCTCCTGACCCAAATCTGCGGCATGCTCTCCAGCACAAAGATCCATGGGATTGTCTTCGAGGACAACATTGGTACTGAAGCAGTCGCACAGATTCTGGACTTCATCTCATCCCAGACTCACGTACCTATCATTAGTATTAGTGGAGGATCGGCTGTGGTTCTGACACCGAAGGTGAAACCTCTTTTTTATTCTGGGTGCCTGGTCTAAGAGTTGGTACAGAACAATGCTTGTGATGGTCTCTCATTCTCTACCTTTCTTTTTACAATTCTTTATATTCTCTCTTAGCTTAAGGCTAGCTTCTGTCCACCGGGGATAACCTCCAAGAGCAGTTTACACTTACTAAGATATATGTGTGAACCTTTTGACCTCCGGTCTTGGCAGGATAATTGGCGAGAAACATATTTATTTGCTTGCTTCTTTACAAAGGTGCCTTGTGCTTTTCCATGGAATATGAAATGGTTCGTAGCAGCACAGTGCATTTCACAAAAATGAAAATAAATTATAATGCCTTCGAAATTGGACAAATGAACAACACGACCGCTCCATTCCACCAGAAATCCAAACATCTTTAGCAGGGCTGTAAGTCAATTGTTAAATGCCTGGTTAAACAACAGCAAAAGTTTTAGATTAGCCCCTAAATCTTGGAAAATTAGACACCAGATGAATAACCCAGAGAGAGAGAAAGTTCTTCCACGCCCACATAACCTCTGATGCCCTGGAGGAGGGTCTTAGTTGATGGTCTGAATCAGGAGATCCATGTGGTGCTTTGGGACCTTCATTCCCCTCATGGAAGGTTATGTCAGAGACTCTGCCTTTTTGCCAGACAGGATCATTATCATATCACATAATTGCTTGTAGCCAGTTGCATAGTTGTAATAAAGGTAATTGAGCCATTTATATTGTTTTCCTAAGCAACTCTTGGCCTGCAGGCACCTCTGCTGTGATGCCCCTTCTTTGCCCCTGCTTTGTGCTTATGGCAGCTCACAACTAAGGTGATCTGGGTTCATTTCCAAAAGAGGTGTCTGCAGTTGTGAAGGGGGGTGTGTGTTTCTGCATGGGACCTCTCCCTTGAGCAAAGAGCTAGAGATCAGATCATTTACAGATCTTGCAATCTACATAAAGTGTATGCTCTGTACTCCCATCATCCAGTTAACGCGTGACTGTAGACTCTCAGGTTATTTTCAGGTTAGAGAAGCTATTGTGTTGTGGTTAAAATGTGGCATTGCAGATCTAGGTTTTAGTCCCCACCCAAACTACCTGGCTAAAATCCTATTTGTGTAAGGTTTGCATAACTTGCAAAGCAAAGTTTTCTGCTTATATACCGCCCCGTAGCGCTAAAAGCACTCTCTGGGTGGCTTACCAGTTATTTATGCAGGCTACACATTGCCGCTCCCCAGTGAGCTGGGTACTCATTTTACCGACTTTGGAAGGCTGAGAGAACCTTCAGCCTGCTATCTGGGATTGAACCCAGGTTGTGAGCCCAGTTCTAGTTGCAGTACAGCAGTTTAACCACTGCACCACAAGGCTCTTTAAATTACTGCAGTGGCTAACTGCAGTAATTGATGAGGTGCCAGGTCCCCCCTTTTCAGTGTGACCAGTATGTCTCAGATCTGTTGTGAGTATAAAGTGGGAAGGAGGACAGTCTTGTTTGCCCCTTTGAGCTTACTGGATGAAAGGCAAGTTACAACGGCAACTAGCAAATAAAAAGAACAGAGCCTTTAAAAGATACACTACCCCATAAAAGCTAAGCCAAGGTGTTTCTGTTGTGTACTGGACACTCTTTTTTCCCTTTTTTATTTTTTTATTTTTTGTGAGGCATGCTACCTATCGACTGGCAGCCTTGGACTAGCAGCACTCAGAAGCATAAGGCTCAGTGTCTTTAAAATTGGTGCCATATTCCCTTGCTTATGTATGATCCTTGTATAATGCATGGGAACGGCACACTTTCCCCCACCAATTCAACCAACCACTTAACATTGATTGGCTGCTCTTGAAACCTGCCTTGGTAAGGAAATGAAAATCAGATTAAAAGTGCTTCGATTATGGGCTGCCTAATGGAAGTCTTTTATATTGCTGAAATAGAAGAAAATGGAGCATGTTGGTTCACCTACAGAAAAGAATGGTGTGTGGTCGATGTCAATGTCAATAAGTGATGTCTTCTTATTGATTTCTAGCCCAGTTATTCTAAAGAGGTGATTGTGTCTTTCCTCCTTAGTGGAACTGTAATATTCAAAGCATATAGGGGGGACGAAAGTCAAGCATAATCCATTCCTCAGCCTTTCAGAGCCATGCCGAAGCAGGTTAGACTGACAAGGGCAAAACCCAATCCTGCTTCTCCTGCCTGGTTATGCCATGGTTGTGCCTTAAATCACTAGTTCGCATCACATGCAAGTCCCCTATAGTGAGTCCTGAATGGAATTTGGATTCCCTACTGATGTATTTCGCTTGCTTGACGCCCACTGGATGTCAGTGGTAGTTACTTTCATCTGTTCACAGGGGTGGGTGTAAAATTTAAAAAAAAATTAAGTGACTTGCTCACAAATAGCACAAGTTGCTTTTGCTAATGTACTGGTTCCTCTGAGTTTACATTTATTAAAGGAAAAACTCTTTTAGACATGGTGAGGCATAATCAAATCCTCCTTGGTACAATACAGTGGACCCTTGTATAACAAATGGTTTCTATAACATAAAATTTGTACAACTTAAAAAATTCCAGAGATAGGGGAAATTTGCTCAACAGAATCATCAATGGGGCAAATCCATATTAGGGATTACTCCATTTTCAATGCATTCCTATGGGAAATTTGTATAAAGGAAAAAATGTTTAACATAATTTCATTTGGAATGAATTAATTCCTTTATACAAGGTAGCACGTATGTTTACTCTTGCCTGAGACAGTGAGGCTCCTCACCCATTCCAGATGTGTTTTGTAAAGCAGGTGTGGGGATGATGTGACCATCCACATACTGTTGGATCACAATTCACATCATCCCTCAACATTGGCTGTGCTAGTCAGGGCTGATGAGAGTTAACAGCTGAATGATGTCCACAGGGCCAGAATTTTGCCATCCCATCCTTAATCCATAGAAAGACCCTTTCATGACTAAAAATGCTTGCTTTCCAACCAAACAAAAACAAACTTAGGTATGACTGGAAAGTGTCAAATTAAAAATGGCCTTCTCCAAGAGCTTGTGAGGCAATACATCCCAAAAAAGAGTTTACTATGAGAGTGGATTATCTGTAGATGTGAGTGCACACCACACGTGTGTGTGTGTGTGTGTGTGTGTGTGTGTGTGTGTGTGTGTACATGTCCATCCTTGAACAGCAGAAGATTGCACTGAATGTCGTGACTATTCTCTCTCTCTCTCTCTCTCTTTCTCTCTCTCTCTCACACACACACACACACACACACACACACTTTTTGTTTGCATATATGTTTTCTTAAACTGAAAAAGTCCCTTTGTTCCCTCTGGTGCGCAAACTTTAAAAAATATTCTTGGGAGGGTTGGCGGGTGGTGGGACAGGATTTAAAAATGTGGTAGAACTGATTTCCCTCCTCAGAGGGCACAATGGGACTTTTTGGGGCCTTTAAAAATATATATGGATAGAATTGGGCACCATATTTAGGCACCTGGTAGGAGGCTACATGTTGTTCACTCTTCTTCATCCTCCTGATGCTCCTTCAAGTCAGTTCTGACTTATGGCAACCCTTTTCAGGGTTTTCTGGGTAGAGAATACAACATAAGTGGTTTACTAATTCCTTCTCATGGAGGTGCCCTGAGACTGTGTAAGGCCATGCACAGGCTAGCTCTACTCACAGGAGGCCCACTGGGGAATCAAACTCCCAACTTCTGGCTCCACAGCCAAATACCTCCTAAACTACAGTATTGAGCTATCCAGCCAGCTTCTTATATTGAAGCTTCTTTGATCCCTACAATGACGGCCTCCATATAGCAAACATACAGCTAGAGCAGATCACTGCATAGATTAGAAGTTTGATTGTCTTCCCCTCCCCAAGTGGCTTGTTAGTGGTGAAATTTTCTACCTGTCCTGAGTCATTTCAGAGGAATACATTGCTACATGGGAGCAGAGGCCTTAGGAAGTTCCCGGTCAGCTTTTCTTGTGTTGATCAGGAATGTGTTCCATTTTGGTAACAGGAACATAATCTTGTGTTGAATTGCTCCTCCCCCTCCTCCCAACGCTCATGAAATAAATGTATGGAAATATGCATAGATCAGTAACTCGTGCAGGATGCAGGTGAGAAATGCACCATTGTGGCAATGTCATAGACCGTGTTACAAGTTTTTTATGACTGTTGATAGTTGGAAAAAGGAGGAGGGAGTTAACACGGGTGTTTACAAAAGGTGTCCAATATGCATTATCACTCCTAATTTCACCTGTGTGGGATACACCAGACATAACTAAGTCATGCATGTGTTTATTTTATGTTTCCGCTATATTTGATTTATCTAGTGCTTACCCATCTTGAGTTCTGCTTTAGAGAGAAAGGTGGGATATAAATATTAATAATTGCAGTCATGTTCATAGAAACACCCTTAGCTTAAAGATAGGATGGGCAAGAATTTCATTTCAGCTTGTCCTTTCTGATAAGGCATTAAGCAAATAAAGTTGTTCATACTCTAGGTGAAAAGAAATCAAGTGGTTTTTTTAAAAAAAAAAAAAAGAAAATAAAGGTGGGAGAAAGAGAAACTATTGGATTCAGTGGTCCAAACACAAAGCTTCAAGTTTCAATGCTTGAAAGTTTGAATCCCTGCCTGTAAAGTTATATCATGGCTAAGTTATGGTGGCCACCTCCTTCTTGTCTTCCCATAGGCTCCTCTGCTTTGAAACCTAATAGCTCTTAGGCACAGCATACAACTCGCAATGCTGGGAACACCTATATCTATTGAATAGGTTGAGTACTAGTTGAGCAGAATTTTGGAACGGGTAGGTTTGGAAGAAGCCCGAGCCTCACATGGTTGCTTTCGCATGTTGAAAGCTATGGCAATGGGGGGTTGGGTGAGGGACAGAGCTACTGCCCCCCCTCTTATTCAATATTAGCTCATATGCTTTTAAAAGCACACAGATAGAACTTGAATCTTAGCTATTCATGTTGGCTTTGTTTCCAGGTGTCTCTCCGCCCCTCTCCCCGGTAAGCTTTAAGCTAGGATGGGCAAAGCAAAGCAAAGCAAAGCAAAGTGTTCTGCTTATATACCGACCCATACGACTTCAAGTAGTCTCTCGGCAGTTTACAGTTTTAATTACAGTATGCAATCTGCACATTGCCCCCCCCCAAGCAAGCTGGGTATTCATTTTACCGACCTCGGAAGGATGGAAGGCTGAGTCAACTATGAGCCTGCTACCTGGGATTGAACACCAAGTCGGTGAGCACAGTTTTACCTGCAGTACAGGCATTTAACCACTGCACCACGGGGCAGACGGTGGTCTTGTAGGCTCTACTATGGGGTTTTAAAAAAACACCTCAAAACTGTATCTCTGTAGTTCACCAGCTGGAGCCAGATATTTCTAAAACAGTTCGGCAGATCAGACATTCTTTGGAAGGGTGAAAAGCAGCACCGGCTACATGCATAGCTCAGGAATGTTCTTTGCTAGAAATCCATTTTTAATCTGCTGATTTTTTTAAGAGGAACATCCTTGGTTACCCTCAGAACTTTCCTTGATTCAATCAGTGCGTGGGAAGGATGATGATGTTTATAGACATTCCGCGACTGAGCGCCAGAGGCCTTTACCAGTCTGCAGAGATCTCCAGTGCCACCCTTTGCCCACCCCTGATGTCCACAAGGGGAAGGTGAACACAGGTTTCAGCAAGGGAATTAAAAAAGAGAGAGACAGCACCAGGACATGTCAAAACAAAGCATGGGAGAAGCAAAATCTCGAGGTGGGACTGAAAGAGGTGTTATGACCTTTGCCCTGTCCAGTACGTTTTGACCTATAACATTCCTCAGGGAGAAACAAGGCAACTGCAGAGGCTCACAGTGCACGGTGCCTTTCAGGCGGGAGTGACTATACTGTGTTCCCTCCCTCTTTCCCTCCCTCTCCCAATCCACCAGACAATGTGCGTCAGTAGCAGGTCACAAATGCCGCTTGGATTACAGAGAGAGAGGGGAAACCTTTCTGTGTCTCCTGTTTCGTTGTTCTTCTTGTTGTTTTTCCTATTTCAAGGAGACAACAAGAAACACTTCAGCTTAGGGCAGAGAGCTGCTCAGCTTTCCTCTCAAGCTTTTTATAAGGAATTCTTTTTCTTAAAATGATACTCAGCTACAATCGAGCAAGGAGAAAAGGTGTCCAAAAATTTGTAATCAATAATTTCCTTTTAGACAATGGGTCTCCTGTCCTACTGAACAGTTATTGACACACTTCTCATTTAATCGCCATGCAAATAATGCCCAGTATAGTGTAATGGATAGAGCAATGGATTAAGACTCTGAAGAACAGGGTTCAAATCCCTCACTCAGCCATAGAAGTTTATTGGGGGAGTGGAACTGGTAAAACCACTCCTTTAATACCTCACTTGCCTTGAAAGCCCTCTTAGGGCCCCTATAAGTTGGTCCACAAAGCAACACACAACAATATTTTGTATTTCTGAGCAAGTGAATCCAATCCACACTTGAAATTTTATTTCTGTGTAATCAAATTGTTTTCAGTTTAAAATAGTGTATTGTTGTTAAAAAATGACGTCATGGATATGTAGTTTATTTTTATGTTTTAACATGCAATTGGAATACAGTATATTCATTTATGACTACATCTCTGTAAGGTTGTACTTTGGAGCATAACAGGTTATTTTCTTGGGAGATGCCAGAACATGTCAAAGAAAGTAATTGTACTCTTCTCCCCTCCCCCCTTTCCCTGTCTTCTTCCCTCCCTTTGTCTCTTTCCCTTTCCTTCATTACTTCATTCTTCTTTGATTTAATTTAAGACAAAAATGATATAGTGAAGAAGAAACACCCCTCAGCTGGATTTACTTGTTCAGCTCAAAATACATGAGCTTTATTAGAGAACCTTTGGGAACAGCTGAGTGTTACTTCAAAAAAAGTCCCCTCCCCCACACTTTCATTGCTGTTACAAGTGAGACTGCATCTTGTTTTGCATTTTTTTTTGTGCAGCACTAAATGAACAGGTCTCTCCTTGTGCACTCCCCCTTATCTCTTCTCCTCTGGCACAGTTTTACAGCAGGAGATTAGAACCTTTCACTTCTGTTTTTGAATAACCGTAGTTTAGCATTACATCTTGAATCTCAGACTGTAGGTCTTAAATATCATTTATTGAACCTTGACAACTCCATAAACCTCATTTGGAAGCCATCATGTTTCTCTAAATCAAAGTTAGGGCTATATTTTCTGCAGTTCATTAAGCAAGGAGATTCCCCCACCCCACCCACACCCATCTTATTTCTAGTTCAGCTGCAAATGAAGTTCTTTCCAATTTGGTTCCATTCAGGCCAATAACATTTCACTAATGAGTTTGGCACATATAACTAGCTGGTGTAGTTTTGATTCTAATGAGAAGGTTTCAATCAAAGGCACATTATTTACCTCAGTCATTATTTCAGTCTTCAGAAGGAAGTAGATCCTGCTTCGCCTAGCCAGTATTAATATCAGGTATTTATTTATTTATTTATTTATTTATTTATTTATTTATTAGATTTATATACTGCCCATTTAGCTACTAGGCCACTCTGGGTGATTTACAACAATTAATATTGTCATATGCATCTCAGTTAGGTACCTCTTTTCTCTCCTATGGTAACCCCCCCGCTCCCCAAATGTTGTTGCCTTTCCTTATTCATCATAAAAGAGATGCTTCAGCCTCTTGGTCAAACTTTTCCTTGTGAGCTACTGCCTTTCTCTCCAAAAATAATTAATGGTTTCATTTCTTTACTTATGTTTCAAGGTAAACTGACATCTTGGCTGATTCAGGTTTGATTACAGCAATATGTTTTATTCATTTTCATAGTCTTTGCTGCTGCAGTTCCTCTGAGGTTCCATATCTTCCCTCTCACCCCACTCCTTTCCTTCTGAAGGACACCCAGCTCTTTCACATGACAATCCTCTATTTTCTGTCCCTATTTCAGATTCCAAGCTGGGACTCCTCCATTCACCTTTGTCATCAGTTTATTCCTGACTGAATCTTCATTATCAGAGGTTTCCTGTGATCTAGGATGGCTGTACATCTGAAAAAAATTTATCCACATATTGCAAATGTGTGCTTTGAAAAAATATTGCTTAACTTCCATATAGGTTCTTTCCCTCCCAATAACAACACAAACAACAAACAAAGAAGCTGTATTTTCTAAATGATTGGAAGATAGGTATACACTGATTCAGACTTATTCAGTAGAGGAGTGGAAAAGGAAGAAATGAAATGGATATTGGAGCAATGCAGACTTGGAAATAAACAACACAACAAAGTAAATTCTCTGAGAAGATATTGTAGTTTGTGTTTTAACAACAACAACATTATTTTTATGCCGCCTTTCTCCCTGGAGGGACCCAAGGCAGCTTACAACAGTAATTCAATACTATACCATAAAAACAATACTATATGATAAAATACAAATACAATACAATAAAATACTAATACAATACAATACTATAAAAACAATACTAAAAACACAACTGCAGCAGCAGAGTTTTAAAAAGGTCCCCAGCCAATAAGATTAAAAAACTAAGATGTTGTAAAATTTGTAAAAGGCTGGAGGCTCAGAAGGCTTGTTGTTGTTGTTGTTGTTGTTGTTGTTCAGTCATTCAGTCATGTCCGACTCTTCATGACCCCATGGACCAGAGCTCGGCAGGCCTTCCTATCTCCCACTGCCTCTTGGAGTTTGTTCAAATCCATATTGGTTGCATCGATGACACCGTCCAACCATCTCATTCTCTGCCATCCTCTTTTCCTTTTGCCTTCAATCTTTCCCAACAGCAGGGACTTTTCCAAGGACTCCTCTCTCCTCATGAGGTAGCCAAAGTACTGGAGCCTCAGCTTCAAAATCTGTCCTTCCAGTGAACATTCGGGGTTGATTTCTTTCAGGATGGATAGGTTTGATCTCCTTGCAGTCCAGGGGACTCTCAAGTAGAGATGGGCACGAATAAAAAAAAATGGTGTTTCGTTTTTTCATTTTTCATTGAGAGGTCCGTTTCGGTTCGTTTCCGTTTTAGTTGTAGTTTCCGAACCATCTTCAAGGACAGCCCCACATAGAGCGCATTGCAATAGTCCAATCTTGATGTCACCCTGGCATGGATCACTGAGGCCAGGTCTGTATGATCCAAGTATATCAAACTGAGAATAAGAATGAATTCTCTGGTCATCTTGGGTGATTAGCTAGGAAAATGGTCCTATTATGACAAATATTTCCTATGTAAAATATTGTACTTGAAAAACATTAGTCACCAAAAGAAGGCAGGATGGTTCATATTTCTTTTGTAGTCTATGACATTCCTCATTGCTTTGAAAAATGGAATCTTTTTAAAACTATGTGCTGGGTGTTTGAGCAGTTGAACCCAACATTTATTTTGTTTGTATATAATCTGTGTGCATTTATGTGCATGCAACATGCAGAGGTGTGTGCATGGAACACAGTTTAGTAAAAGCTAGCAAAGAAAAGGAACAGTAACTATGAATGGAGAAAGTCTTCAAAGACAACCATGGTGAGCTGGTGCAGGTGAAAAGGCAAACAAAGAAATTAACAACATGGCCTCTGGTCCTTGAATTGCTAGGGAGCACTCCTGTGAACTGCAGCAGGAAACAGTCATTATGATGCTTTAAATTAATACAGAACCATGAAAACCAAAGTAATGTAACTCTATAGCCCAAAGGCAAAAGCTGTAGACAGTTCACGAGAGCAGCAGCAACAACAACAACAACAACAAACAACACTACTGTATTTATGTGTAAACCGTTACTAATTCATTTTCTTGCACTTTTCTAGGAGCCTGGCTCTGCCTTTCTTCAGCTGGGTGTCTCAATTGAACAACAGATACAGGTGATCTTCAAAGTCTTGGAAGAATATGACTGGAGCTCTTTTTCAATTATCACCAGCCTATATCCAGGGTACAATGTATTCCTGGATGTGATCCGATCCTTCACAGATGCTAGTTATTTTGGCTGGGAGATCCAGGATGTCATGACCTTTGAGATGACCCAGGACGAGAGCAATTCCAGAATCCAAAGGTTACTGCGTCAGATAGATGCTCAAGTGATGATTGTGTACTGCTCACGAGAGGAGGCGGGATATCTCTTCCAAATGGCAGAGCAGGCTGGTTTGATTGGACCTGGTTATGTTTGGATTGTACCTAGTTTGGCAGTGGGGAATATGGAGGTCCCACCCAACTCCTTCCCTATTGGCCTCATCAGCGTGGTCACCGAGAGTTGGAAAATGACCCTGAGGCAAAAGGTTCGTGATGGCGTTGCTATCATCGCCCTTGGTGCAGAGAGCTATTACAAGACCCACGGCCACTTCCCCATGGCAGGCAGGGATTGCAACAATAACGACCCGTCTGGTGGACCCACAAACAACACTTTCTACAGGTCAGCCCTGAGCTTTCGGTTATTCTATATATATATATATATCAGAAATGAGTGTGTGACCTATAGCTGTCCTTTGCAAAAAACCACTTGGGATATTTTTATACCTTGGGTGGGGTTGCTTTAACAAGTAAAATTTGAAGTACCAATTCCTATACACTTGACTCTTCAGCATCTAGAATTTATTAGATTTCATTTATCTGCATAATTATATTATATGGAGTGGCAGGAATACTGGAGAAGAAAATATTAATAGAGTCATAGCTTCAGAATAGTAATGTGCACTGAAAGAAATGGGAGGGCAGACAGAGACACTGTGAGCAAGGTTCACATATACGGAGGTATGAAACTTCTAGCAGTCCATGGCTCTATATCGCCAGCCTTGGACAACCATACCTAGTCTCGTGCCCCACTCCCCAAAATATTTTCTGTGATTTTTTTAAGGTGTACCCTCTAGTGTTGGGGGGTGGGTGGGGAGAGAGCAAGCAAGGTATGAGGGTCCCAAAACAAGGTAAAATTGTCCCCTTCCCAAAGGTCACAAGCAAACAGTTATTTGTTTGTTTTTAAATTAGAATGTGTAAGGATATGGGGTGTAATGATATGCACATATTTTGAATGGAGAATTTTGGCCTTCATCATAGCCAGGCTCTATAGGCACTTCAGTGAGAAAAGATCACTCTCAGAGTTCATGGTGCTCAGCGGAGAAGCAAAACGTGAACAGGCAGGTCTCTGTTCTGAGGAGACTGTGAGCCTTTTCACATGACCCCTAAGATCCGCTGGCCACTTAAATTCAGACCAGAGATCTTGGGGGTTTGTCGCTGTTCCTGTGTTCCCACCCCCTCCGCACTCCTGGCTGCTGTCTGCGTGAGGGGAGGAAGAAAAAAAGAAAGAAAAGAATGCCAGCTTACCTCCCTTCTGCCGTCTCGCTATGTTCCCGGCAGCATTCAGATCTCTTAAAGGGACGGGGGGCAAAAAAAAAAAAAACAGAAGCGAGGAGAGCCCGGCACTCACTCCTTTACATCCGCATCAGGAATTTTTCACCCCCGGAGAGCAGGTACCTGAAAAGTGTGCTGGGACGCGCTTAGGTGGGCGTGGTCACACTTAATTTTCTGTAAACTCCGGAGCTGGTGGGGAAACAATTTTAAGCTCTAGAGCTGGGAGCCATTTGCCGCGGAGTTTAGGGGTCGTGTGAAAAGGCTCTAAGTGGAAGAAACAAAAAGGAAAGGAGGAAAAGAAGAATCGAAGGATAAGTCGGAACAATGAGCCAACACACACACTTTCAATGCTGTAGTTGAGGGCTGAATGAAGAGTGGTTCCTTATGAACCTGTTTGATTGTCTTCTGAAACCACATCCCATTTGTCATTTTGGAGTGTGAAAAAGGTGTGGTAATTAAAAAATGGAAGTGTTCTCCTGGTGTTGGGGAAGGAAGAGTTACTGTATTTCTTCAGCTGGGTGTCCCAGTTGAACAGGAAATACAGGTGGTTTTCAGAGTCTTGGAAGAATACAGTATCCCTTTCACAGTTATCACTGCAGGAGAGCTAGTAGGTGGGCCGATTCTCCTTGTGGTGGTGACAGATACTACAGGTTGCCTTGACAACAGGGGTGTGTTCCTTCTTATGTCTCCCACATGGTGAGGGTGTCCTTTGCCCTTAATGGCATCGCTCTGTAGCAGAATTGGATGGACCCTGTGTTTCCTGTTAGGTTGGGATTATATTGTAGGAAAAAAGAAATCTGAATAAAGAAGAAAAACACTGAATTATCTAATAAAAGAGACATTAAAGATGAACAGCTTCAAAAAGGTATGATTTGGGGTGATATACAGCCCCCCCAACACACGCACACCCACCCACCCACCCACCCCAAGTACATTCGGCTCTGAACATTTGTTTTGGCTAGAGTTCGGTATCACGTGAAACAGCTACACTGGTCTGCTCCATCCCGTGTTCACAGCAAAGGCACCGTCTGTGGAGAGCCACATGGTTGTTATGAGCATACGATGATACAATATCATGTGGTCATTTTATAAACCCGGCGTGTGTCTTAAGCAGAGAGTGACCATGCCGCTGGCGATGCTGGCTGAGAAATTCTTAGAGTTGCACTCCAAAGGAGGGCATTTTTCTTTCTCTGGATTTGCACAGAGTGATCGGGCAAAACATTTGTTATTTCTGCCATATGCGGAGTTGCAGAAAGACCTCAGCAAAGATCACAAAGTCAAGAGAGTTGATAATCCAATTATCATGCTCAACCTATCAGCTGGACGCCTTCCCACCTCTGAGTCCAATTTTCCAATTTTACCAAATCCTCAATCTGTCAATTCTATCCTTCCTGTTAATCCTGTTCAGTGCAATAGTGAAAAGTGGCCACTAGCAGACCAGTAAGATTGTGGCATTATCACATCAGTTGGGTTTTAGCTCAATTTTAGGTGTGCCATTTAGATTATCAGCTATCCTGAATTCCAAAGTTGTATTTTAAAGGAAGTCATTAGCCTTTATGGGACTGGAGAGAAAGGCAAAAGATGCAGGGTACAAGAAGAAATATAAACTGTTTGAAGCCTCTTCTTTCCTTCTTCTTCTTTGCAGTAATATTAGTAGCTTTACAAAACATTTTAATGTATGGTTGCTATGAATCTCAACGTTCTGCAAGGAGGCTTTTTAGATATTTTATTTTATTTATTTATTTGACTTTTATACCACCCATCTAGGTCTAGGGCTACTCTGGGTGCTTTACAACATAAAATCTCAACATAATAATAACAACAGAGTTATATAATGAAAATACAAACAGCATAATGAAACAAATTATAACCGAATAAATCAACAGCAATAAACTAAAAAAAAAAAAAGAATGATATGGAAGTTATAATGTCCTCTTCAGAGAATTAGTTTCATGGTAGGATTCTTAAATGGATCTTACATCTCAGTAAATGGCCAAAGGAGAAGAATATACAGAGTAGGAAGCAAAGACTGGCAACATTATTTTTTTGGACTACAAGTCCCACAATCTCTAACCAGCATGGTGGGTGACTGATCTGGATGATGGGTGTAGAAATTGCAATGTTTTGCTATGAATCAAATTCACACATATCCCACCGTTAAAGGCAAAACAAAACAGTAACTAGTGGTAATGGAAACTTACAAAGATTTTTTCTGACAAGATGTGATAGTAAAATATGGGGGTGATCTATCTATCTATCTATCTATCTATCTATCTATCTATCTATCTATC
>JAHTLZ010000010.1:21571147-21603437 GCA_023846285.1 Phrynocephalus versicolor | reverse complement strand
TTCTTCTTCTTCTTCTTCTTCTTCTTCTTCTTCTTCTTCTTCTTCTTCTTCTTCTCCTCCTCCTCCTCCTCCTCCTCCACCTCCTCTTCTTCAAAATCCTTTTACACTTCACCTCCCCATTGTCTCTCTATATTTGCCTTCTAGGAAGAAAATGAAGAAAGAACAGGGAGAATATATTTCAAGCCTCTTTTAAAAACCAGATTGGGCTACTATCAGTTGTGCCTGAGTCTGTTTATGAAACCGTAGATACTAATGCTAATAACATATTGTTGTGTGGCATATTCCCCATCTCAGTTTTGGCCTGTAAGTACAGTGGTACCTCAACTTATGGATTTAATCCGTTCTGAATGCATGCTCTTAAGTCAAACTACTCTTAAGTCGGGTTACCTATCTAAAAAAATTGAAAAAATAAGTTAAAAAATTAAAAAAAAATTAAAAAAATTGTAAGTCAAGCAGACCATATCTAAAATTTGTAAGGCAACAGTTAAAACACCAAAAGTTTTCCGCTCTTAAGTCAAATTGCTCTTAAGTCGAGCTGCTCTTAAGTTGGGTACCACTATATTTCTTTTAGTTCAAAAGTAGCAAAAACCTATGATTGACAGCAGCCTTTCATGTCTAAATATTCCTAGTGGAGTTGGGATGCTGTCATTATTTGTCCTAATACATATGTCACTAAATGTTTCTGGTTGGATTTTCCATTCCATTTGGAAGAATGCCAAAACTACTCTGGAAGTATTCCACAAACGCTATCTGTGGGATAATATTGGCGTTAATTAAGTAAGCCCTGCTGTCTGAGCAAATGTCTTCCATTGACACTCTTTATGATATGATTCTCTTGGGTTGTTAAAATGTTATTCGGTGCACTGTGGCAATGATTACTTATTGCTTTGTCCATAGTTCTCTTCGGCCCTGAAAGCAAGTGTCAAGCAAAGGTATAAACCAAGAATATATGACTGGATATGCTATACTAGAAAATGCTTGTCAGATTGTGTCTCCTGTTATTCTGTAAACCAAGAGTTTGAGTGGCATGCTGTATTAATGAAAAAGAAAAAGAAAAAAAGCCTGTCTCTGAAAAAGTGTAAAACTTTTCCCTCCCCATCTTGACTAGTAGTCTTTCTTTTAGGTCCCCTAAAAGTGAAGGCATCAATCTAGATGCCTCCACTTAAACTGAAGAGCTGAGATGGTCAGGTTTCCGAGTGCAATTTTGAAAAATGTAGATAAACAGGTACCGCTATAAAAAGCGGGAAGGTAAAACAGTGTTTCCTTGCACCCATGCTGGCCACGTGGCCACGGACTTGCACAACACTGGCTCTTTGGCTTAGATATGGAGATGAGCACCGTCCCTAGAGTTGGACACGACTAGCACGCATGTGCAGGGGGAACCTTTACCTTTTACCTGTCCTGTACATTAAATTAATATTTATAGGATCTTCCCACTACTGCAAATAGAGTAGGTGGTAAAGGAGGAAAGAGTATTCTTAGGGGATAGTGCATTAGTTGTGGATTTTTCTCCTTAAGGAGGCCTCGTGTTTACTTTGATTTCATTTGAATGTCAGGTAAACAACTTCTTCCTTTCCTAGGTATATTAAAATGGGTTATTGATTTACATTTTACGGTTGCCTGGATTAAAATCCATGCTGGAGAAGAATTGGGAGCGGGGTCATAATGAGTCATTGTGTATTTATTGGACACCAGGTTGGTGAGCCTCTAAGGCTCGTACTTCTGAGCTTGTCAACATCTTTGTCTTGTCAACATCTTTGATATTAAGTGGCTCTTGGACCATCTGGACCTTACTTGGATCACTTTATTACATAGTTCATTGTCACAGTATATAAAAATATTCATAAATCTGAAATAAAAAAAATCCAGCTGTGTTTTTGGAGCAAAATAGTAGTTCTGTACTCGAATCCTAATTTCTGGCAGTCCTGTCTTTTTGGCAACATTGATAGCGGTGGTGGTGGTGATGGGCAAAACCAGCAAGCAATGTTGTTGACTGTTCCTCATGAGGCACAGCCCAGTGTTGTATTTTGACATTATTTGCAACTAGAATGCTTAGGGCATTATGAGAGGGTAGAATGTTCCCTTGTGTCCAGTGCAGATTTAATCCATATCACAGTAATCTCCTCGCTCAGACATCTGACAAGGAAAGGGGCTTGGTTTCTCCAGGGAAGCAGTTCAAATATGAACCCTGAAGGTTTCTGGTGTGTGCATTACTCAGCTGTTGGCTGCAATGTCTAAATAACAGGGTTACAAATGAGAGAGCAGATGGGGAGCAGGAGAACCTGGGGTGAGCAGTAGGCTGGTTTGTATTCCACCTAGTTATTTCAAGCAGGCAAACGTTCCTGAGGCGGGGGGGGGGGAGCTCTGTTTACATTGCTTCATTTCAGATCCCTTTCCCTTCTGTTATTTAGTTTATACACCGTCTCCGTGAGGGGAAAAAAATCAGCTAATTTCCACTAGTGCTTTTAAAAACCCGGCAGATTTAAAGTGAATACCACAAAAGTCCTTTCCACAATAATATGTGCTATCTCCCTTGCAGTAGAAGGGTGTGTGTTCTGAAAAGGTCTCCATTCAGTCTGGGGGACAGAAATAAAACATCTGTCTTCTAGGTCCAGACAAAATAGACTGAATGTTAACTGTCCCCCACGGCCCATTTACCCATCATTAGTGTCAAATAGTTGGGTAAATTTTTCTAGGTTATGACCGCTTGGAGGCTATAGAGATGTTTTTGGAAATGGCTGTCAGTAGCTTGCAATTTGACAGCATCGGAATCATTAGTGACTTCCTCTTGACTTCTCGGCCCATTCAGGCTGTTCGTTTTCTTTCAGCAGTAAAAGAACACAGAGATTCAGTTGTGTGGCCATCCAGCCTCATTCTCCATCACATTTTCTGTCAACATCATATTTACCATGTGCAGGTTAAAATGGCTGGCCCAACCCAGCCTGGATGACCAATCTCTCTGCATACCAGTAGAGGTATTCTTTTTCTATGATTCAAATAGTTATTATCCTCTTGTTTCTGCTCTTGCCCAGGTTGGGAAATGGGAGAAGGGGATCATCCACATGAAATATCCTGTGTGGCCACGCTACGGATCCTTCCTGCAGCCCATGGCAGACAATCGCCACCTCACTGTCGCCACCCTTGAGGAGAGACCCTTTGTGATTGTGGAGAATACAGACCCAAACACGGGAGTATGTGTTCGCAATACCGTCCCCTGCCGGAAGCAGCCCAACCACACTGAAAGGTAAACAGAGGGGAGGGGAGTAAAAAGGTAATGGAATTAAAGGGTGGGACTGTGGAAGAGACATATAGCTATATCTCACGTCATCTAAAAGCCACTTTTTTCAGCAATCAAAGGCACCTCTTTTAAACATGCCCTCAAGGGCAGCCAACTTTTCTGGGGCGGAAATGTCAGCCCCCCCCCCCCGAAGTCCAATCTGGGGCTTCTCTTTTTTTGCAACAGTTAGGAAGGCACCTTTTAAAATGAAGCAGGAAAGGTGGGAACTCGGAAAGCCGCTTCTTATCTATGAACGGAGTCAGGGCGAGAGTAAACGATCAAAGGAAAGTGACAGAGAGAGAGAAACAGAGAGAGCAAACAAGGGGGAGAGAGCAAATGAGAGGGGGGGGAGAGATGGAGGGAGGGAGGAGTGTGATGTGTGTGTGTATGTATGTGTGTTTGTGTGTGAGAGAGAACATGAGTATCTGTGTGTGTGACAGAGAGAGGGGGAGCCTGAGAGAGAGAGAGAGGAACCGGGGAAGCAAGGGGGGAGGAGATGTTTTTCTCTGAGCTTGCCTCCCATCCCGAACTTTCTTTCCCTCTTGCTGCCAGGGGATGCAAGAACTTCCGAAATGCTGTTTTGGTCACGTGATAGTGTGAGGGAGAAAGGCACTTTATTTTAAGAACTGCATCCTTTGATAGAATTATAGGCCTGGTGGATGAGGGGAATACTGTGGATATTGCTTATCTGGACTTCGGTAAGGCCTGAGATAAGGTTCCCCATGGTATTCTTGCAAAGAAGTTAGTAGAAAGTGGGATAGTTAGTGCTATTTGTAATTAGTTGACTGATCATACCCAAAGGGTGATCATAAATGGCCTCTCTTCAGCTTGGAGATATGTGACCAGTGGGGTGCCCCAGGGTTCTGTTCTGGGTACAGTGCTATTCAATATCTTTATTAATGACTTGGAGGAAGGAATAGAGAATATGCTAAGTAAATTTGCAGATGATACCAAATTGGGAGGGGTTGCTAATTCTCTAGAGCAGTGATGGCGAACCTTTTAGAGACCGTGTGCCCAAACTGCAATTCAGAACCCACTTTTATTTATTTATTGCAAAGTGCCAATACAGCAATTTAACTTTAATACAGGTGACTGTGAAGAGGCGATGTCGGGTGCCCACAGAAAGGGCTCCGGGTGCCACCTTTGGCACCCGTGCCATAGGTTCGCCAACACTGCTCTAGAGGATAGGATGAAAATCCAAAATGACCTTGACAGATTAGAGTGTTGGACCAAAGCTGACGGAATGGGTTTCAACAGAGGTGCTGCATCTAGGTAAAAACAATGAATTGCACAGAATATAGGATGGGAGATCTCTGGCTGGAAAATAGTACATGTGAAAGGGATCTGGGAGTCTTGGTGGACCACAAATTGAACATGAGTCAGCAGTGTGATGCGGTGGCCAGGAAAGCCAATGCGATTCTTGGTTGCATCAACAGAACCATAGTGTCTAGATCAAGGGAATGATAGTACCACTCTATTCTGCTCTGGTCAGACCCCACCTGGAGTACTATGTCCAGTTCTGTACGCCTCAATTTAAAAAGGATGTTGACAACCTCAAGCGGGTACAGAGGAGGGTGACCAGGATGGTTTAAGGTCTGGAAAAAATGTCTTATGAGGAACAGCTTAGGGATCTGGGAATGTTTAGCCTTTCAAAAAGAAGGCTGAGAGGAGATATTACAACTATGTGTAGATATTTGAAAGGATGTCATATTGAAGAGGGAACAGGTTTGTTTTCCATGGCTTCAGAGACTAGGACTTGAGGCAATGGTTTCAAAATACAGGAAAAGAGATTCCATTTGAACATTAGGAAGAACTTCATGATGGTTAGAGCTGTACAGCAGTGGAATATGCTGCCACAGAGGACGATGGAGTCTCCTTCTTTGGAGGTTTTTAAGCAGAGGCTGCATGGCCATCTGTCAGAAATACTGTGATGGGGTTCCTGTATGGCAGGGAGTTGAACTGGATGGCCCTTGCGGTCTCTTCCAACTCTATGATTCTATGATTCTATGCATATTCCAGCTTGTGAGATAGAGAGCAAACTTACTGTAGCAAAGGCTTCCTAAGGTGAAAGAATCTGCATTAGTGCCGTGGTACCTGGTTTCCTACATGTGTCTTCCCCAGCAATCCATCAAGCACTTCCGTAGAAACATTTAAAACAAATTAGATAAATAAATTCCACATTTCCTGGGTAGCTGACCTCATGTTTCTCCTTCTCAACAAGACACACAACTTGTAGGCTATTACCTTTCATCTGTAATTTCTCTGGCTCTTCTTTTTTGTCACCCAGAAGGCACAGGACAACATATGATCCATTTAGAACCCTGTGATCTGAGAGACCATAAAATAAAGCCCACATGTTCTTATCTGCAAGGGATTTTGAACTAAGGCCAACTAAAATTTTCTAAAAGAAAAAGACTAAAATCTAAAAATGAGTGCTCTATCTTACATATTTATCACACACCCACACACCCACACACTGCCTGGCTGCTTGCACAATCTAGCTGATCCTCAAAGGAGGAGGAGGAGCTTAGGCACTCTCTCCAACCATGGGTAATTTTGTTGGGGGTTTTCTTGTGTTATTTATTTGCTTGCTTTTGCTTTGTTTTGCAAATCTTCCCCTTAATGTCCTGGCCTCCAGGGTGAAGAATTATTGTCAAAGCTGCCTGCACAGTAGACAGGCTATGCAGGGAGGAGTCAGGTGGAAAGGTGTTCTCGCTTTTCTGCTGCAAAGCAGCTGAGCTATACAGAAAGCCAGACACTGGCAATGAGGATGAATGGGCGAGACAGAACACTCAAGTTAGCATATGCTTTACTGTCTGTGAAGATTCTCAGTCATCCCGGTGGGTTTATCTGGAAGTTGAGTCATGGCAACTGAACTTATTTTTCTTGAGAGATAGAGACGTTTCACTGCTCATCCAAACAGCTTCATCAATCTCTGATGAACTGATAAAGCTGTTTGGATAAGCAGCAGAACATTTCTCTCTCTCAAGAAAAAGAAGTCCAGTTGCCATGACTCAACTTCCAGATGCTTTACTGTATTTTATCTTCTTCTTCTGAAAAAAAAAAAAAAAACACAACGGTGAAGGTGCCTAGCATGCAAACTCTAAAAGGTAGCTGTGAGAGTTACTCCCCTCCTTAGGATCTGGAATGTGTTCACACTTCCTTCAGACACATCCGTAGAAAAACTAAAAAGGTAGAGCCTCTTTGGTTGCCCAGTGCAAGTCAGTGGGAGGCTGGTCGTTCAAATTAACATATTGAAATCAAATCAACTTTGATGGGACCCAAGTTGACCTAGACTGAATAGGGATCCATTGGGAACACCACCATACTATTCTGCAAGCAGACACAAGGGACCTGTTCACAGTGTCAGGGAGTCCTTCAAGTGTTACTGACAGTAGTAGTTGGGCTGTGTGTTTGAACTTAAATAGTGTAATTGTACATCTATTGGCTCAAAGGCTAGATCAGTCTAGGTAGCAAAAGTCCAAGTAAAAAAGCAAAAAAAAAAAAAAAAGCAAATCTTGCTGCTTATTTACATACTGGCCCATAGCACTTAAAGCATTCTCTGGGTGGTTCATAATTTAATTATGCAAGCTACACATTGCTCCCCCCATGAGCTGGATACTCATTTTACCAACCTCAGAAGGATAGAAGACTGAGAGGTTCTAGTAACAGTAAGGTTACTGTATTACTCAGTTGGCTGGGTTTTGCTGAGATTTTAGGCATATCATCTGTGGAAGAAAGTCTAGGTTCTTGTAGAGAAAGAACCTGAACTTTCAGACTTTCCTCTGCTCATGCGCAGAATGCAACACTGGAGGGGGCAGGGCTAGGTGCTCCGCCCACTATGTTCACAAAACTGCATGGCAGTATGTCAGTCATGGAGGACTGAAGTCATGCTCTCATGGGTGTGTTTTGTCCCATCAGTAAAATCTGTTGGCAAAACATGACAGCCATCTCATGATAATAGTGACAAAAGTCCTTGTATATGACAAAGCATCATTATTTCTTTATTTATATGTACCAGGAATGTACTGTACATGTTTGCTTTACATGATTCCTGTCTCACAATTTTATTCTGAAAACAACCCTATAAGGTAGGTTTAGGTGAGAGACCACAGGATACCAAATATGCACTGCAACTGAAAATATGCTTGATTTGGTTTTCTTTGTTTCAAGTCCAACTGGCTAAACATTATACCATATAAATGAAGTCAGGGCTGAAACATATTGATGAATAGCCAATGCCATAATAAAGGTGCTTAATTTGAATAATGCGCAAGCCCTGCTGCCTAATTTGCATAAGATGCTGATTAGGCTGCCGGGAATTAGAAAGGTGGAATATAGGGATTGTAGCCTCAAGCCAACGAGTTTCTAGTACAGGTGGGCAAATTGCAGGACCCCCCTTGCCCAATGTTGTTGGGCTGTGACTCCGTTCACCCCCAGGCAGCCGAGCCAAAGATGACAGATGACGGGTTGCAGTTGTAAAACATGCAGAGAGCCATGCAGTTCCAAAGTCCTTTTTTCCTGCTCTTGCTTAGCATTTTGGAAACTATGGGTGATGAATGATGTAACAAAACAAAAACAGAATATAGATGGGGAGGGGGGGAGGGCTTTTCATTTGCTGGGCAAAGTGCCTCGACTCAACCCAAGGGGCGAGCATGAGCTTTCCCAGATGGAAAAGCTGGCTCAGCTGTCAATCTTCTGCCTGCTTCAGACCATTGCTTTGAGTTTCACAGACCTCTTTGTCCATCTCTGACTTTTTCTGCCCTTTCACATTCCTTTGTGTTGGGCTATGTCCCACGAGTACAGCAATCGTGTACTCACCGCCACCCCCGCAGCTCTTCCCTAGCCTTGCCCTCGGCACTCAGCTCGGCGCCAGTTAGCTGGGCAGTGGGTGGGGCGGGCTGGGGTGGGGAGGCAGATTATGCTGCTACCTCACCAGCTCCCCTCCCCCAGCTCTCCCCCAGCCCAGCCTCATTTGTGGTGGCGAGTGCAGGAGTTTCAAAAGGGCTAGAGAAAGCTCTCATGGCTCTAGCCCAGGGGTTCTCAACCCGTGGGTCCCCAGATGTTCCTGGACTGCAACTCCCAGAAACCCCTTCCAGCATAGAGAGTGGTGGAGGCTTCTGGGAGTTGCAGTCCAGGAACATATGGGGACCCACAGGTTGAGAACTACTGCTCTAGCCTTTGGAAACCAGCTCCCCCACCCCCATGAGGGGGGTCACGGTGACAGGGGCAGCCAGTTCCAAAGGGCTAGATCCATGACATCTTGTCTCTAGCCCTTTGAAACTTGCATGCTCTCCACTGCAACCCCCTTGAAGTGGTGGTGGGAGCCGGTTTCAAAGGGATAGAGACAAGCTGTTATGGCTTTAGCCCCCACACCTCCCCACAGGAGTGCATTGATATCCATTTCCTTCAGAACTGATTAATTGATTTTCAATGTATTCCTATGGGCAAACGATTCTCTACTTACGAATTTTTCTACTTACAAGCATGCACTCGGAACAGATTAAATTCATAAGTAGAGGTTCCACTGTACTAAAATGTGAGGGACATGTACTACTCACTTCTGTGATATATTGTATGCCAGTCTCACCTTCTATCTCATTCAGTTCACTGAATTGGCCTAAATGGACAGAGATATGGTAGATACTAAATCAAGGCTGGAAGAATTGTTCCCATTAGACTGAAGTGTCATTTGCTCCATTCCCAGGGTAACATCACAACTGGAAGTTGCCTTAATTAATAGAAATGATTACCATGCAATACAGTAGCAGTGGCAGCAGCAACAACAGTTTCATGTCATTGAGTCAATGTCAACTTATATTGACTCTTTTTAGCATTCTCCAGGTGGAGAATACTCAGAGGTTGGTTGGTTGTTTTTTTTTTACCATTCCCTTCTTCTGAGAGTATCCTGGGATTGCGCAGCTTTCCAAAGGCCACACAGGCCGGCTCTGCTCCCAGGAGGCTCCAGTGGGGAATCGAACTCCCAACCTCTCCCTCTGCAGCTACGTCCCTAAACCACTGAGCTATCCAGCAGCTCCATGCAATAAAGAACTCTGTTTTTCCTTGAAGAATTTTGTTCCATGGATTTTGACAGCATTTCACTTTAGCAAATCAGTGGCCCCTCTAGGGAGATGAATATTGGGGATCCTTTTGTCAACCTAATCCTTTCCTTTCTTTCTCCTGATGGGCTTTCTGTGCCTCTCCCAGCTGAAAAACAGGGAGTGGTGTTGATAAATGGAGCTTCTCCGATTCCTGCGTCACCTTCCACCAAAGGAAAGCGTTGATGACTTTATCTGAAAAGAACCTGCTGTTTCCTCTCAAGCAGGCATGTCCAAACTTCAGCCCTCCTCATGTTTTGGATCACAACTCCCAGAATTCTAAGCTTAGACTGTCTTTGACAAAGGACTGTGAGAGTTGTGGTCCAAAACATCTGGAGGGCTGAAGTCGGGACATGCCTGCTCTAAAGCACCAAGGAGTTCGAGATACAGTAGATGGGCCTGCACAAGATGTCTCTCTCTCTCTTGCTTGCTTCCATTTTGTTGTTGTTCCTGACCCAGCCAGAAGCCCTCGGGCCAGAACTCTTGCCTCCTATTCTCTAGTCTTGTGTCTATAAATGCTGTGATTCCCCAGCACATTGCCTGGTGAGCCAGCCCATCAATTTCACTTCCAAGAGGGGAGCCAATGTGCAGTGACCCGGCCTGCAGATTGAAAGCAGTGGCTGTTCCTTAGAGGCAACTATCTGGAAAGGTGGTCATGACAGTCACCTGGCTACCCACCCTCGTTGAGACCCAACCTGAAAAAGTACGGGCATGGCTATTAATCACCTGCTTCCCGGCTAACCTCGCGACAGCTCTCTGGTCAAGGTTGTGTTATCATCCAGTCTCCTGGGTGAAAGTATCACAACTTTCCTTCCCCTAAATCAGTGCAGGGGCAAAACTGGAGAAGGCATCCGGCTATTACCGAAGCCGTGCTGTTGAAAGTGCCTTTCCATGCACAATAGGAGGGAGCAAACAATCTTGAAATAGGACAACTTCATCGTGATGCAGGTATAGCCTGCTCTTGAAAAAATAGCGTTTCATCCTATAGCTCCTCAGATTTTTCTACCCAGCCATTCCGTCCAAGAGACTCTATGAGTTGCAGTCCAAAAATGACTTTTCCAGCCTCTGTCCTATATTATTTAGAAAGGTTTTTGTGGGCTGCAGTTTTCCCCCCTACAATTCAGCAAATCTCTGATCTGGCTGGATAACATTGATGGTTTAGTTATCTGGCTGTTGGACCCAGAGGTTGGTTGAGACTTTGCTTCTCCAATGTGCCTGCTGGGAGTAGAGACAGCCTATGTAGCCTTTGGCAATCTGGACAGTCCTAGGGCACCACCAGGAGAAGGGAATGGGGAACCACCTCTGAGTATTTCTACCAGGAAAACCCTGAAAAAAACCACCCTAAAACAGAGTTGACTTGACTTGATGTTTGTTGTTATTATTAGCAAGACTATCCTCTCTCCCTGCTGAGAGCTCAACATAAAAAATTAGCTTGGTTGAATATATGTGACCATTTTCAAAGGGGATGGGTAATTAACATCTATCCCTCGATTGCAGCTTTATGGATTTGCAATCCCTTTGGTTGCAACTCCATAAAACTTAGCAAGCCTAGCTAAGGTGAAAAACAATGGGAGTTGCAGTCCAACAGCATCTGGAAGCTGGGATGTTGCTTATACCCATTGTGGTGACTCACCATTATATTCATGAGAACATCTTTATCAGGAACTGCCCCAACTTGGAAGTTTTGGACAGCTTCTCCAATTCTTCTCTTATATCAACATTTCAGGTGCTGTGTTGTCACCTTGTAGCTGAAATGACACATAATTTCTGCGGCTGCCCCCCTGCCAAGCAACTGCCACCTGAGACGGCTAGTTCATTCTGCCTCATGTTAGAGGTTGGCCTTTCTTTTCAGAAACACCATAAACATCCCTGTGGCTTTGCAACAGACAGGAGGCAAGAATGAGTGTCTGGGAAATTAGCATAGCATGGGTGGGTGTCATGTCAACATCTTGATATGTCTGGAGTCCTTATTTGTGAAATGGCAGGGAAAAAGTGAGATGTCAAACACCATGTGCAAAGCAAAACCAAGTGACATTTTAAGAAAGTCTTATCTTTAGGTGGAGTCTGAGTGGTTTCATACAAAACTGTACAAAATGCCTTCCTTTACTAGTGGGAGGTGCTAATCTTCCTTCTGTTTCTTGCTGGAATGGGTTTATTCTGCTACTTCCTCTTCCCCCTTGGAAGGCCACCTTGCTAGTAATTCTCTTGGTGTTAAGCATAGAGTGTTCCCCAACCAGGATTTCCCCAATTATTAAATTGTTGTGGATCACTGAGTAGTGCAAGACAAAATACACCCTGCTTCTTGCAGTGGTTATTACCCCTTTCTGTTCCTTTTGAGCTTGGAGATGTCCTCCATATGCTTCAATTCTCTATCTTATTTTCTGTTGTTAGTCTGTGGAATTCCCTGCCACAAGATGTGGTGATGGCATCTAGCCAGGGTTCCTTCAAAAGGGGATTGGACAGATTCCTGGAGAAGTCCATCACAGGTTACAAACCATGATGAAGATATGTAATCTCCAGGCTTAAAACCGGGGTACTTCAAGGGCCAGATGCAGGGGAGTGGTATGAAGAGACAGATATCTAGTCTCGTGCACTCCTGGACACATTTGGCAAGGCCACTGTGAGATACAGGAAGCTGGACTAGATAGGCCTTTGGCCTGATCCAGCATGGCTCTTCTTATGTTCTTATGTTCCTCCCTCCTGGTTTCTCACAAACCCTGCCTCATAACCTTACAAATGCTTAGATGGCAGTAGCAGTAAAAGTACATGCTGACCAGCTGGAATGTGTGTGAGAGTCTTTACGTGTATGTAGATGTCTTCTGTAATTGCTGCCACCTACAAAGAGATGCTTACAAGGTAATGGAAGGTGGGAACACCAGCTACTGATTAACTTATACAGCTGATTTGCAAGAATACATCCCATCATCTCCACTGATTGGGATGTGCTCCATTGTTCAGGGCCTGTGCTAATCTGCTGCTGATTCTCTGTTCCTGGGTTTTTTACAAAAGCAGCAGAATGGCAAAGTGTGGCCGCTGTTTAAGCCTCCTGCATCCAAATGACTTTTGTGTTATAGCCTGTCTGGAACAGAGCAACCGAGTCAATCGCTAAAGTGTTGCTCTCAATAGACATGCAATGAAGGTATGGAAGTATTTTCTTAATCACCAGATGGGTGCCCCATGGTGCTGTGACCATAGTGGTGCTTGTAAAGGACTGCTGTGTATGAGCTCCATGTGTCTGTTTAATGTTCTTCTTTCAGTGTTGATGGACCTATGGACTCCTACACCAAGCTCTGCTGCAAAGGCTTTTGCATTGATATCCTAAAAAAGCTGGCGAAGACAGTCAAGTTCTCTTATGATCTCTACCTGGTGACAAATGGGAAGCATGGAAAAATAGTGGACGGCTTCTGGAATGGCATGATTGGTGAGGTAAGGAGATCGATAACCTAAAAGTCAATTGATATGAGGAAAAATACATCAAGTGCCCAGACGGTGAGAAGGAGATAAATCATGCAATGTGCAAAAGATTCCCAATTGGAGTGCTTCGAACAAAAGCGAGAGCCTCTGAATTGAGGGCTGTTAGCCTCTCATCCTTAACAAGATTTAAGGCTTTACAGTGGGAGCCTCTCATCCTGAACAAGAACTGAACAGTTTTGCATGAAAATTCAGTGCCATCCTGCACACATCGACCTAATAGGGAGCCCACTTGACTTGCCTCTCAGTAGATATATAGAGATATCCATAACCTAAGGAGGGACAGTTTTATCTGAGCTGTTCGAAATGGAATAGAAATATGGAAAACATTATACCCCATTCCATTTCAGTGTGCTCCGGCTGCTGTGCAATAGCCTCAGAAGAAGCCATAAATCCATCTGAATGGGCTGTCTGTGTTGTGTTTCAAGCCACCGTGAGTCAGCAGAGCAGCACTAAGCGGCCCGAGTGTGTTGGCCAGTGATGCCAGGCTTCCCTTCGAGGAGAAAACAAGGGAGGGGTACTAAGATGGACAGCCTCGGGTTTTTAACTGGATGTAATTTCACCAGCAAATAGGGATTATTTTTGCTCAAGGATTCCAGCTATTAAATGTTTCCACAAGGGAGGAACCGCTAAGACTTCTGAAGAGTCAAAAAGGATGTGTGGTTTGGAGCAGCCTCAAAAACACTAAAGAGGGCGGTCGGATTCTCAAGCAAATCTCTCTTTGGTTAGAGAAATGGAAACATATATTTTGACGTACTGGAGGACAGGAAAGGGACGAGTGTCTTGTTTGTGGATTAGATGCCTCGGAGAGACGTGGTTTACCTCCGGCATAAGAGAAGATATACCATGTCATGTTTTTGTGGAATTTTGAGCAAAATATTTTTAGGGTCTTTTCTGGTCTTAAAAGGGCAGCTCACAACTATCCACATAATGGTTACACTTGGTAAATGTCCATAGAAGGGTAAAACAGCAGGTAACCTTGTTTTAGGTGTTGCACAACTGTGCAAATATTAATTTTACAAATACATAGATTCTCTCTGAGTCCAGTAAAAATCTTGCACTCTTATCCTGAAGAGAAAACAGTGTGCTGTTTCTCTTTTGGTTTGGGAGGACAAATTAGTGCACTGTCTACATCCTTAGAGGTAATCCAGCCCACCCTCTGAGTGCCAATTGTGGGTGTTCCTGTATTGAAACCACTTGGAAGGATAGTACAGAAACTCAATTTATTAATTTATATATACTGTATTTCATGCACACACACCAAGCTTCCCTCTAAGGTGTGTGGCTGTGCAAGCATGCAATGATGCACCCCCTCTGTGTAACATTCCTCCTCCTCCTCCGTGAATCCACAATGAGTATTTCCAGCCCCTTTGGTTCCAGTCCTAGTGGAACCCCATGGAAGGGGACAGATTTGCATGTGTGGGGGGTGGAGCCTGTCCAGAGTGCTGAAAGTTAGAGGGAACATTGACACGCACACAACATTTTGATTTCTTTTTGCAGCTCAGAAACCACTACTGATTCCACATGGAGGAAGAGTGATGCTGCCAAGGTGTTCAGTTCTGTCATTAGTTCTTGTATTATATTCATACCATGAACTACAAAGTCAATTTGAGGGTGCATTTTGCACTGCTTGCCCTAGGTACTAAAGTTGCTGGTTACAGCTCTGCTTACAGTGCTTGCGTATGTGTACACAGATGTAGCTCCCGTTGAGAGAATTACCAACCCCTAGATAGTTGAGATGGAGTGCCATCACCAGCCCCTTCCATTTAAAAAAGAAAACAACCTACAGCAACCTGCAGCTCTGGACAGGGAAAGAACTGCCTAGTGCAAGGGATTCTTCTCAGTTGTGTGGGAGCTATTTCTCTTGATTGTGTGATACGTTTTTCTTGGGAGGGGTTGATTCATGTCATTTCATGCCGTCTTTCTGTTCTTCGACCTTCAAGGTGTATTACAAGCGAGCAGACATGGCCATTGGGTCCCTTACCATCAATGAAGAGCGCTCACAGATTGTAGATTTCTCGGTGCCCTTTGTGGAGACAGGCATCAGCGTTATGGTAGCCAGAAGCAACGGGACGGTCTCACCCTCTGCTTTTTTAGGTAAGAGGGAAAGTCAACAGGATGCAACAAGCAGAGTCTCTGTAACAAAGTGTGGCAACGTAAAAGGCTTTTGTGCACTATTTCAGTCTGTAGTCCTTACCCTCCTACATGAACCTTTATTCCATTCCAGCTGCTTCTGTCCCCAGCCCACTTGGGCATGCCTGCCCAATTTAGGGGGTTTATTTTCTCCCTTAGGGTGGGGTGTGGTGGCTCAGACATGATGTGTGGATGGTTAATGGTGGTGTCTTGCTTTTTTGGCATTCCTTCCCTACTTCTAAGTAGATATTGCTCCTAAGGCGTTTTTGTTGCTCTGCTCCTCAGAGGAAGCGATTGTTATGCTTGATGCTAAACAATCAGGATTCACACGCATTGAACACATCGACATCCAATCAGTAGTTAATGGAATTTGGCTATGAGCTGGTATCCCTGAGAGTGAAATAATGGGCAGACACAAATGAACGAGATGGTATTACTATGTGAAAAGGCTGCCGAATTTTGAATAGGTATACGGTATATGACAGTAAGGGTAATTAAAGTCATCAGAGAATAATAAGATGAAAAGGCAATGAATAGACTACTTGGTCTCAACATCAACAAAAAGAATGTGTTTTTCCAGCACTGCTGGAAAATAAAAATCCCTGTAGGTCTGACGCAGTTGAAACCCAAAATTGGAAAGCCTTTTTTTGTTTTGTTTTGGGGTTTTGTTGCTGTTGTTTTGTTTTAGGATTATGTAAGCTGTGGTCCAAAATACCCAAATTATCCATCTCTAGTCTGAATACTGGCAAATATGTTCTTGAAGTGTACGGAGAACAAAAATGTGCATCAGGAAGATGGGTGATTAACAATTCAGGATTGCAAATTAACAGGTAGGGTTGATGATGACCAATATCAAAGAACTGAGCTTCAGCCGAACGGCAGTCAGTTGAGCTGGGGACAACTTGTCAAGAAGTGATAGCTTGAGATGTTAAGGTAAAAAAAAAAAAGAACAAGATGAGCAGAAGGTGAAAGAACAATGAACCTGAAAGAAGGCCTTTCAACTTGCTCCCAAAATTGGCAGAAAAAGTCACATGACTAGAAAATTCAAATGAAAAGGGTATCAAAGCAGGCTGGCAGCAAAGTGATATAATCAGAGATATGGCTGCAAGCTATTCTCCTTTCCACAATACAGAGAGATAGCAGGGCTTAGAAGAACTCTGAACTGTCAAGATATATGATATTCATTTCATTCCCGTTATCTACCACATTGATTTATTCCAACAGTGAAGGAAACTTGCTTACATTGGTATGATTAGTTCTTACCAAATTCATGCCAGCTACTAGCAATCACTGCCGTCCTTCTAGATACTAAGACGTGTATTGTTTCATTAACTTCTATAATTAACATTTCAGAAACACAAATATCTTGTCATTTTTTTCCTGGTATCCTCTCACATCCTCCTTTAGGGAAAAAAAAAGAAAAGAAAGAAATGTTGCCCACATCCATAGATGACATTCTCCATAGGGTGCAGAATCTCCTCCCTTGCGATTTTAAAGAGGAAGGTGAATGGGTGTATTGTATTCCATAGGCTGAGACTATGTTAATCTTGGGAATACTCTCATTGCTCAAAGGTGAACTAGAGCAACCTTTGCTTTCTGTAATTCAGGATGAAGAACTTTAGCTTATTCTGACTTTAACAACACTCTGGAGACCTAGCAATAAACCTGTACTATACAGGAAGATAATGCTTGTTGTTTGGCTGCTACAGCCTCTTTTTGGAGATAACATTGGCGCTGACCCCAGAAGACTTCCCTCTTGCATGTACCTCCCTGGCAATCTGGAGAAACAAAAGGTCTGGGGTGCATTTTTGTTTTCTTACTGTCAATGGACTATCTGGAATAATTCTAAATGTGCCCTAGATTTTGGTTGTGAAGTTGGGTAAATTGGCCCTAATCTGCAAAATTACTCTGCAAGCCAAGCATCAGGGCAATGTCATTGGTGGTTTTATAGAGTACTTCATGCTCCTCAGAGGAAATTTTTGCAGAAAAATTTATTGCTTAGATTGACTGATCACTGCTCCATCATATCTGTGTGACTGAACTTGTTGTCAGCTGTCAAACGCATCCATTACATTTGTGACATCTCAAGAGCAGTTTGGAAAAGACAAGCAGTGCTCAGAACATTAAACTTCAATATCAGATCAGCAACGTTTGAGTTAATCCGCCGCAAGTGTACCAATCTTTCGACTCTTTATTGCTGAATGCCCACTCCTTCTCGCTAGTTACAGCTTCACTTTGCAACGTATCAGGTTGTTCTTAGAGTCTCATTGTACTCCTTTCTTGTCCCCCACCCCACCCCCGTAGTTGATCTCATTCCTTGCTGCATCTCAACACCCCCACTCCACCCTCAGACAGATCAGAAGATCTAATATAATATCATCACTATATATTAAACATAACATCTGGTAGTGGTGGCGTCCTAAGTCTTTTATTGAGCAATTCTGCTCCCAGCTGCTTGCAACAGTCAGAGATCTGATTGTATGGTTATGGATTCTGGCCAGTTCTTCCTTTCTCAGGGAGATTGTCAGTTAATAGCCCAGGATGTTTAGAGGTCTCTTTATGGAGCTAATTGTTAGACAGTTTTATTGATGCAGCAGAGGTCTCTCTGGGAAGTCTCTTTCCCTGCAGCCAAGTTTCCCTGCTGGCAGGATGCAGGGGAGCAGTTATAATGATGTGTGTTGTGCCTGAAGGGGAGAAACACAGTTTGGGGGTGATTTCAGAGTGGACATTACTGTCCAATAATTGCTCTTCAGCAATAATCTGCAGATGGAACAGCAGATCCCCCCCTTCCTCCACTTTAGGCAGCAGCTGAACACTTTAAAAAAACATACTGTGTTTCATCCATACTTTTCAACCCGACATAATGTGTAATAATCAGCTCAGTAATGTTTTTATTAATTTTTTTTAAAAAACCTTGCTGAGGCACTTTTAAATGTAACCACAATTTTACAAGTACTGTATTTCTATAACTTTATAAAGTTGTTTTAAGAGTGTACCACGGGAGGAAAAAAATCAGCGAATAAGGGGCAGAAAAGGTAATAAAAAGCTACCCGCTGGAAAGACCACAGAAGGCAGCTTGTTTTTCATTCATAATTTATATAGAAATAAAACATGATTTCATCTATTAAGAGCTATTGTTGTACAGGGATTTCAGTTTAAGGGGGGAAATAGATGGAAAGATGATCTAGCTCTAATTGAGAGCTCAGAAGATAAAAAAAAATGAAAATGCTGATAAGATTATGCCTCTGGGGAAAGTCAATGTGTTCCAAAGCAGCCCTGCAGCCCATCCACACCTCTACACATCACAGCTTCCACATCAAAAGCAGGGTAGCATTAAGGCAATCTGCACCTTTGGAGGAGGTGTGACTGCCCCATTCTTTCCAAATCTGATTTTTTCTGCACTCTGAGAAAAGACAATAGAGCCATTGGGAGAACTCAGAAGAATGATGGGGCAATTTATTTTATTTATTTATTTTTACAACTTATATGCCACCCACTACCCAAAGGTCTCTGGGCGGCATACAATCAAAAGAATTAAAACAGTTAAAAATAGAATATCAATAAATTTCATTACACTAAAATTGCCATCAGAGGACCCACAGTGTATATTGTATCAATTAAAAAACTTCTGGAACAGGAAGGTTTTTACCTGGCGCCAAAATGTCATCAATGTTGGCACCAGGCGGATCTCAATCAGGAGGGCATTCCATAGCTTGGGGGCAGCTGCCGAGAAGGCCCTATGTCTACAAATCATCCCTCTCACCTCCTTGAGGGATGCCTCTTTCACAAGGCCCCCCTGGCTCGATCTTAATTGCCAGGTAGGTTCATATGGAAGGAGGTGGTTGGGAAGGTTGGGAACACAACGGGAACGGGTCTGGATCTTCTTTACCTTTCCTTTCCTCTCCTGCCAGAGGCTGGAGTTCTCCATGTCTGTTTCGATGGATGAGGTAGCTTTAAGCAAAAAGGTTGTGTTGCATCCAAATCAGCCTCTCTCCCCCAGGTTTTTCATCCAATATGTTTTTATTCTTCCCACATATATTTTGCCCTTTTATTTTACTTTAAATGGTCAAGTATAGCAGTCCGTACTCCTCTTTTCTCATTACGGGGCTGAAGTAGTCTAGCCTGCTGCATTCATTTTATGCGTTTTATGATTCCTTGACCTTTTATTCATTTTCATGGTCAGTAGAATAAATTCTTAGCATCTTGTAATAAATCCACATTTTCAGTGCTTCTATCTCTTTGGCAGTATCCAGTATCGATAAAAGTAGTCAGATTCTAATTCTAATTCTAGTACCCTGTGTATCTCATTCCGTTCAGTAGAACCAAGAATATTTAACACTGTGAAATACACATTTTAAAAAGGGTTTGAAGCTTCTTTTTTCTATTGTATCCAAGGAAGATGTTCTAGTGCATCTCTGTTCTGATTATAGTGAATGGTTTCATCATTTGAATCAGAAAGTGCTTCTCTAAAGATGCTTTTTGCACTTCCAAGTAGACATTCTAGTTGTACTTGCCTTTCTCTCTGGGTGTCATTTAAAAAACTATCTGAACTGGAACTTTTCTTTTGCCAGTATCCTGCCAATTACATAAATATATCTTGTATCATTGTATTTGTTTACTGACGGCTCTTCACAGTTTGCTGTTTTAGACTTTGTCAAAAGCTTTCTTCTAATCAATAAAGCAAGTACTGTACATAGAAACACATTAATGCCGTAGGATCTCTCCCCATGTACCTGACTTGATGGTTGCAAATACTCTCTGAACCAAAATTCCATCAGCTGCTCCTTCTCTGCCCTTCTTCCAAATTCTGCTATGTGTTATTTTTGATGAAACCTTCAACAAATGGCTCATTAGATGCCATGGCTCTGTGAGTACTTGAACTGAGGTCCCATGAATCTGATCACCCCCATCATACTTGCCTTCTACATTGCCTAATGCCTAGCACACGTATGTGTTGTTTCTTTATGTATTTAATATATGAAAAACATTTCCTTCTTTTTAGCGCCTGGGAACTAAGAAATATGGACAAACCCAGATGTTTTTGTTCCAAAACACAGAACTATAATTCCTCGCCAAGGAGAGTTATACTAGGGATGTGTTCACTTCTATTCTGCAGAGTGTGCTCAGGCATAATTTGTTTGGCGCTAGGTGAGGACAATGACTTTTCATTGGTTTCCATGACTGTCCCTCAAAGGCACGCAGGTCTCCCACAGACCTGTCCCCCCCTCCTTCCTAAGAGGAAACAAAAGCTGTCACTTCCCTTTTTTGCTTTTCTCCAGCACCAAATGTCCTCTCTGCCAAAAGCTTAAGGCACTAAAATAAACAATAGAGATCATGTTGGGCATAGAATTATCACGGAATTGTGCAGCTGCAATACATTCATGGAAGCAAAGGGATTCCTTTTGGAATATTAATTGCCATAACATTCCTTGGAGAAATGCACCAATTAGCTCTTTCCTATGGCTGTTTGAGTACTAGGTAATGGTTATCTGTAACAGAGTCCATATTCTGCTTTCCTTCATTTAGTGTTTTAAAAAGAGGGCTCACATGCTAGGTTATTATGTGGGTTAGCAATTCACAGAATGGTGCTACCTGAGATAAATCTACCATGGGAGAATTCAACATCATGATGTCATTTTGCAGTAAGATATGAAATATCCTTGAGACACACAGCTGTGCTTGCCTTCTGATGTGGCAAATGATTGATCGGTCCAGGTTTTCAAACAGAGGTTTGCTTAACAGATGGATGGCATCTAAACATGGCTGGCCAAGGCATTTTGCTTCAAGTGGAGCAGCTACTGGTATCCACCTCCCTCCACACTCACACTTTTCCTAAGGTAGCCCAATTACAACAACAACATTATATATTTTGCGGCTTCTCAGCTGCCCTGTGCTGTTCCTTGTTCTGCCTATTATACAACAGGTCTCAAATCTAATGGTTCTTACATGAAACCTGTTTCCTTCAAGGCATTAGTTTCTGAGTGGGAATCATAGGATGCTCTGTGGACTAATTCTGTAGGGGAAGTAGAAAGGTGCGTTATCCATTTCAGGATCAAGTACACTCCAGTGAACATGAGCAAACGGTAATGTGGAGGAAGAAACCGTGGGGTCTCTGTGGACTACTGTATTTACTTATTTACTTTACTTAGACTTAGTTCCTCCTGAGCTGCTGGACACACTGGGCAACAAGTGCTTTCCAGTCGGTCTGATCTGCAGCTTCCATTTTTGCATTTTCCCATGTCAAGTTCACCGCATTTAAATCTTCACGGAAAGTTGCTCGCCTGGTCTTCTGGGGTCTTCCTTGTTTTCCTTTTTCCTCTGAGAGGTGTCCAGTGCATTGCAGTCTTGGCGATCTGGTGTACAGGGAGTCAAAGAATGTGCCCAGCAAGACGCATCCAGCATTCGGTCACGATTCCATCTAAGTTTTGGATGCCACCCTGCTGCAATATACAGTAACCCCCCTGCCCTTCTATCGTGGGGGTTAGGGACCCAACCTGACCCGCGATCATTGAAAACCCTCAATATGTGGATGCAGGTCGTGTTGGGCCGGGGGGTGGGGGTGGCACACAATGTTTAAAATGTCTTTAAAAACAAGAATGTTTTTTATATATTGTTTGTAGGGTAAAACATAGGATAAAATGTGTTTGAAAAAATAGAAGACATGTTTTTGATGAAGGAAGGATCCTTAAAACTAATTTATGTGAGGATTAAATAGAACTTATAAATTAATGTGGAAATGTAGCACAAGAGGCTTATGGATAAACATGCCCATTCATATTTATAGGCAGAGATTATTGACTAATACCACTTGCACTACCTCAGGACAATACACAGAATAAAAACCTATCTGGTAAGGATTTGGAGAAGTGATGCTATTGATTAGTAAAGAAACATTTGTGCTGTGAACAAGCACTCTCAACTGTATTTCCTTGGGTCCCAAGTTGGTTGTAAGAAACTACTTGCATACCAAGCCCAAAGCTGAAATATTGGTATGGGACAGTTGCAGAAAAAGATTTGTTTTCGGTGTATGTGGCTTTGTGCCTCTGTTTGGAAGTAATATGTGCTTTGAATTTTTTATATATAACAATCTGCCAGAAACACTTTCTGAAGCTGGTATTTACCATTTATTATTCGGAAAATTTAAGAAATCATAAATTGAAACAAATTCACTCAGACAGAGAGGTGTTAATTTGCTCTAAGGATGGAAAATGACAATGACGACAAGAAGAAGAAGAAAAACAAATCAGGGCTTCAGTTTCTCTTCAGTTTTTCAGTTTTTGCATTGTTAGGTTTCTCCTCTTATTTTTCTAAAAAATCTGCAAGAAAATTGTAGTCAATTTTCATATGTACAGTTCAACCTCTATATCCACTGATTTGCCATCCGTGGATTCAGTTATCTGCAGGTGGCAGTGACAGCGCGAGTGACAACACAAGGTCCCTGCTGGTGGCAGCATAACGGGCCAGCCGGCATGCACATGTGGCAATGTGAGGTCCCTGCTGGTGGTTGTGTGGTGCAAGGTCCCTGCCAGAGTCCCCAGTGGTGCAAAGGGCCTGCCGGTGACTGTGCAATACCCACATTTTCTTCCCCGCCACCCACCCTTTCTGTGACTGGAATCAACTTTGGATAAGTGTTTTGCTCTTATCCACGGATTTTGGTATCCATGGGGGTCCTGGAACCAATCCCCCATGGAAACAGGGGTCCTACTGTGTATGCATTTTGTATGGAAAGCATTTCCTCAACGTAAACATTTTTGTACATTATTTTGTATAGTACTACATGCATTTCTATCTTCATTTCCCCCAATAACTGCATTTTAATATTGTGGGGTTTTAGTGGAAGCCATCACAAAACTGTGAAAATGTTTTCTCTCCTCTGATTTTTTGAATGGAGTTATTTCATATTCCAAGTTCTCTATCACAGAAATGCTTCTTGTGTCTCAGTTCCTTTCTTCCAGTCATTTTCTGAAGAGAAGATAAACTGTAATACCTACAAAGTTTTTTTTTGGGGGGGGGAAGCAAACTCTATGTCAAAATGGCATCCTAATTTAATAATCTAAATACTGTTTAAATAAGGAGGAAGATGGGGCAGAACATGGCCAAAAGAAGGGAGGAACAGCTCCTCCTTTTTGGATATCTATCAAAACCAGCACATCCCCTTACCAAGCATCCTTAAAACATACCAAGACCATGTTGGTAGGAAATAGTGGGATTCCTATTGCAACACTCTGGGACAGCATCAGTTGGGAAGTGTGGTCTAAATATTCTTGCTTTGAACATATGAGAAGGGAAAGTAAACATAATCAAAATGTGTGTGTGTGTGTGTGTGTGTGTGTGTGTGTGTGTGTGTGTGTGTCCCCATGCGTGTACAGTATTCATGTTGGGATCCCTCCAGGGTCTTTCTCTCCTTCTCCGGCCTCCCCCCCTCCGCCTCAAGATGCTGATGAAATGCCTCTGATGCCATCAGATAAAACTTCTGTCCTCCTTGACAGGGAAGGACAAGCTGACTAATGGGTCTCTGTTGCCGTATTTTGAGGGCCTGAATTAATCCCATCCTTCAGCCTGCCCTTTAATGCTGGGACTCTCTCTCTGTCTCTCTCTCTCTCTCTCTTTCTCAGCTGCTGCTGTCATCTGACAACAGTTTTCTCTGTGTGTGTTTGCTTCTCTCCTTCCCCTCCCCTTTTGTTTACACATGCCTCTTTGTAATTGCGTAGCTCTCTCTTCCCCCCCCCCCCCCAATCCCTTTTGGTCACGTCCACATGGCTCTTCTTTCAGCAATGGGACGTGGTGCCTCAGCACCAGTCCACGCCAGCAGGGAGACTCAGCCTGAGCTGGCAGGCCCCACTCTCAGGCAGCCGGGCAGGGCCTACGGAGCAGGCCTCCTGCCTCTCTCTCCCAAGACCCACATACAGAGCAAGTGGGAAGAGGAGCAGCTGCCATCCCTCCTACCTCACCCGCAGGTGGCCCATTCACCCACCCCCTCCGCATGCCTGTGGCACGCCCGCTGTGCAGCACACCTGGAATTATCTGCACGCCCTTGCCCTACCTTGGGTGAGAAAGGGGCAGAGGAGAGAACTAGGAATGCAAAGGACATAAAAACAATGCAGCGGTTATTGCTCCCACTTAGCTAGCAGTCTTCATTTCTGCTAAGGGTTGACAAATTTTCTGTAATTATTGGGAAAGTTATTATAATTATTTTTCTTTCTCACTCAGAAAGGCCAGCCATGAACCACATGAATATTTTATATATACTCTGGAAAATACTTACAAAAGTAATGCTTCACCTTTGCCTGTTTCTTGCCTCAGCCTTGCAAAACACCTTCTATTCCTATACCTTTGTGCGTGCATGACATTGGTACCAAATGTCTGGAATCGTATTTTCTGCCCCTTTCCCTTCCTCATTAGGCCCATGATAAGGACAGCTAAATAGCTATAGGATATATATATTGAAAAAAATACCAATGGAACTTGTCTGGGAAGATTCTCAGTCATCCAGGTGAGTTTATCTGGAAGTTGAGTCATGGCTACTGGACTTCTTTTTCTTGAGAGACAGAAATGTTTCACTGCTCATCCAAACAGCTTCATCGGTCTGTCTCTATCTCTCAAAAAAAAGAAGTCCAGTAGCCATGACTCAATTTCCAAACCAATGGAACATGCAACTCTATTCACATTTTACCATTTTTAATGTAACTCAGGTTTCCTTGATGATTCTGAAAACACCTTTAGTTCTTTGACAATTTTTTACTGATGGTCCTCATTAGTGCCCCTCCCTTTGCATACTCAATTTAACAGAGAAATAAAAGCAACAAAAGTCCCTTATTTTCTTACTATGGGATACAAAAAAAAAGGCATTCTACACCTAAATCTTACTTACTTTTAACCTGCTTGTATTGGGGCTATTATGAGGGCTTCCATATCTCAATTTTTAAGTAAATTAGATGAACCTTGATTCCTGAATCTCACATTACAATCTTCCTTCGTGTTCTGCAGCTTTAGGAATTTTCGTCCTTTGGGTTGAATGTAGAATTCAAATGAAGATTCTGGTTCTGTTCAGGTTCAGGAAATAATTTAAGTTTGATCGAAATTGGAGTTGGAAATTAGATGCAGTTGGAGTCTCTGATATGTGACTCTTGTGTGTCTACAGAAGCCCATCTTCTGCATATTTTATAAAGTCTACTGTAACAAAACTGTGAAGCAAAGTTGGCTTGAATGACAAGTGTGAAGCAGTGATAATAACTTGGTTTGCTTGTGGGGAACTATGGTCACTTCATTCAGAAACAACTCTGAAATTGTACTTTATTCATGCCAGTGTACAAGAACTCCATAGCGTTGCTATGGATAAGGGGAAAATTGGTAGATTATATAAAAATGCTATATAAGTAAATGAGAAATAAACTGTCTTTTCTGGCTTGATAAAGGCAGTTTCTAGATCTTTGGTGTCTACATGAATTCCTTAATTCGTTTACCTTTTTCAAAACAAAACTTCACAGTGGACCTTGTAAATGTTTGCATTGTGTGATGCCAGAAATGTTACACACATTTTGGTTAGTGAATTCCACTTTTAAAAGCCATCCATCACAGAGTGTTGTTCTATTGATCCCATAATTGCTGTCCTTCTTAAAGCAAGCAAAGACTGCTTGTAGAAGGCAGGCTTCTTCTTAGTGACTAGGAGACAATAAACAGATTGCCTATATTTTGTTGCATCTAAAAATCTGTTTTCCAAATTCATTATAAATATACGTTATTCATATGCTTAATATTTGAACCATTCACTGCTTTATCTTTAATATTGATTTTCTTAATTATGTAACCACCCTGGGTCCTTTTTTGGAGAAAGGCAGGATAAAAATATTAATTTTAAATAAATAAAAAACAAATGTGGAGCTTACAACCTACTAAAACCTCTGGATCTGTTTTCTGGCCATGGGATCATTGGATGGTTGGAGGAAAAACAGATGCATAATACATTAAAAGGGATTCCCTCTGGACCTATTCAGTTGTTATGTGGACAGTTGAAAACGTATGTGATGAGGGTAACATGGTAACCCTACCTCCTTCCAGTTTCATTTTCCTAGTACAAGTGACACATCTGAAAGGAGGAGTTCCTGTACACAGAGATATTTTTTAACAAGCAAGATACTTGGAATATCATGCATGAAATGTTTCCCCCATATAGGCTCCTCTCTTCTTCAAACGGAAGTCGAATCATGGCAACTGGACTTCTTGACTTGTGAGATCAAAATGTTTCGCTACTCATCCAAGTAGTGAAGTCGATCTATAGTTTCACACTACCCTGGTCTGAATAGGTTCATTAGGTGGACAGTGGCCTGAATAGGCTTGTTAGGTGGGCAATGGTCTGAATAGACCCATTAGATGTACAATGGTCAGGGGTGTGTAAAAGTCCGACCTATGCAACTCTTCCCAACACCTATTAACTCTAGGTCGTTAGCTGTGGTCTTCCTGGTGGAGGTGTTAAGTGCTACTATAACAAGCCTATTCAGACCAGGGTGGCATGAAACCAAGGTGAACTATAAATTGGAGGCATCACCACTAACTTTCCTCAGACTGACAAAGCTACTTGGATGAGTAGTGAAACATTTCAATCTCACAAGAAAAGAAGACCATTTGCCATGACTCAACCTCTGGATAACCTCACCTGGATAACTGAGAATCTTCACAGACACTCTCTGGATAACCTCACCTGGATAACTGAGAATCTTCACAGACTCACCCTCATGGAGTGTGTCGAACATGGCAAGTAACGACTGAGCAGGCACTGGTAGGCAGAGGCATGCATCCGTCAAGCATGCTGCTTGTGATTGGTGCCAAGGCAAAGTTCAACTGCACCACAGCAACCAATATTTGATGGTATCTTTTACTGGCAGATATTACACAGCTGGTTACCATGCTGTCTATTTCCAGTGCTCACTGGTGAGTGCCTGTGTTTATGCAATCAGAATGTTGCCATCCTTTCATAAGGTGGAAGCATCAGCAGGTCTGGGGGACTTCATGTTTTGCAGAAATAATAATAATACCAAGTCTGGGTAAGAGAACTCCCAAGGAGGATTTCATATGCTGATGGGATGGGTATTCTGAACTGGACCACTCCAAATGGTATCATTTCGCTGCTTATCCCACTTGTTAGTAACGGAGAACGGCCACCAAGGAAGAATGTGCCATGGCACACACTGGAAAATTTGAAGGTCTCCAGATCACTGTGTCCATTGGTGGATCATTTTTTCTTTCTAGATAACTGGGAGGAATGTGAATGCTGGAGGGAGCACAGAGATGGGCATCTCCTGACCTGTCATGCACCCTGGGTTGACTGGCTTCTTCTTGTCTTCTAGAACCCTACAGTCCGGCCGTGTGGGTGATGATGTTTGTGATGTGTCTCACTGTCGTTGCCATCACAGTCTTCATGTTTGAATATTTCAGCCCTGTTGGCTACAATCAAAATTTAACCAGTGGCAAAAGTAAGTAAGTTTCTAAATGGTCCAGTGAGCAGGTCTTATGGTTGGTGGACAATGAACTGGAGGTCTTACTTATTGCACTTCTCTTACTTCCCAAGAACTGCTTCTCATGAAAACAAGCAAATTTCAGAAAGTAATCATTCCACTGTAATACACTTGGCCGTGTTTATAGGTCTTATTAATACAAAGTATGTGCAGTTGCGAAGGATAGCCCACTTCCAGTGCCTTATCAAAATAATATTGTCCTTATCCAACGACATCCATGGAAATATCTCTCTGTTGGGTATCATCTGCTCCACAAAAGAATCCCATTCTGTTCTCTGTGCTAATTTGAGGTTCAACTATTTCTGTTTTTTAAAAAAAAAAACAGGAATTTTTCAGACAGTTTATTTAACTAATTGGCCAAGCATCAGGAAAACATTCTATAACCAGATAATGTTCATTTGTGTGTGCCTTTTGTTTATGTGCCTTCTTAAAATTACCTAATGGGATGATGACCCTGGTCATCTTTCCATCCCCACATGGATAATAAAGAAGAGAATGGAAGTAGTTATCCTTGAAATACAGGTGACAAAACGTGGTATAGTGGTTAACCTGCTGTACTGCAGGCAAAACTGAACCTGGGGTTCAGTCACAGGTAGCCGACTCAAGGTTCACCCAGCCTTCTTCTAAGGTTGGTAAAATGAGAACCCAGGTTGTGGTGGAATTGGGCGAGGGGAGGCAATGTGTAGCCTGTATAATTAAATTTTAAACTATCCAGAGAGTGCTTTAGGTGCATGCTTTTTGGTAGAAGACATTGGTAAATCTACTTAAGTATATACTCTTGGAAGTTATATCTGTCAGACTTAATGATGACTTTTAAGGTTCATGATGCTTTCCCAGAATAGCTTTAGATTTCAGGAGAGCAAATCAAAAAGCACCCCAAAGGTCCATTTCCACTTCCCTACAGTCATTTACCACTGAGTGGCAGACATAAGGGATTTTTAAATGTCCGTACCAGTACTTTAGGGGAACCTAAGAACATAAGAAGAGCCATGCTGGATCAGGCCAAAGGCCCATCTAGTCCAGCTTCCTGTATCTCACAGTGGCCCTGCAAAATGCCTCTGGGAGGACACGAGATAAGATATCTGTCTCCTGATACCTCTCCCCTACATCTGGTCCTTGAACTACCCCGGTTTTAAGCCTGGAGATTACACACTTCCATCATGGTTTGTAACCTGTGATGGACTTTTCCTCCAGGAATCTGTCCAATGCCCTTTTGAAGGCATCCAGGCTAGATGCCATCACCACAAACAACACGCTGGGTAAAGAAGTATTTTCTTTTGTCTGTTCTCACATTCCCACCCTCCATTTGAGTGGATGTCCCCTAGTTCTGATATTTTGTTAGAGGGAGAAGAGTGTACCTCTTCTACCTGGCATAGTTTTGTACGTCTCATTCATATCCCCCCTCAGGCGCCTTTTTTCCAGATAAAGAGCCCCAAATGTTTTAGCCTGTCCTCATAAGGGAAGTGCCCCAGCCCAGTAATCATTTTAGTCGCTGTCTTCTGCACCTTTTCCAGTTCCGCTATGTCTTTTTTGAGATGCGGTGACCAGAATTGTACGCAATACTCCAGGTGCGTCCTTACTATTGTTTGGACAATGGCATTATAATGTTGGCTGTGTATAGACTGTGTATAGACAGGCAATAATCTTTCTTCTATTTGTTAAACAGAATGTCTGCTCTGTATAAATGGAAACAGGGCTCCTGCACTTTTACATAAAATGGTGCAAAACAGGGCTTTTTTTCAGATGTTTTTTCACACCTGTAGGGTAGTACCACACTCCTTGCTTCTATTCTAGTTGCTATGCCACCATTAAAGATACAGGAGACTTACCTGATGTTGCATCTGGCAGTCAGTCAGAATGTAACCCATGTGGAAGCTGTTTAGAAACACAGCTGTCCCTGTTTCCTAAGTCACAAGCTGGTGGGGCTGCCCTCAAACATTTGGTAATGCAAGCACTGTTGGGCACACCCAGCTTCATCCTCAGAGGCCCTTTATGGGCTGCAGATGAGGTAAATTTGACTTGGATTCCTTCCTCTGCACAATGTAACGCACATACACACACCACCCCGTTTTAGACTGATATGATCAATTTCTCTTTCGACATATCTATTTCTGAAACTACAGGCCAGATCAGCCTTCCGGATTTGTAGGTCTGGACTGTAAACTCTATGAGCAGCTGCTCCTAATAGTAATTTCAGCATCCTGGTAACCCAGAGGGAAGATTTCTCACAGCTGCTTTGAGAAGCTGTCAACCCCAGGCCAAACATACCGTCCCTGCCCTTCAAAAAGCCTCATTAAAACTTATACGTACTGACAGGTGTGTTAATGAAAAGGTTCCTTGAGCAGTGATAAAAAAAAAATCTCTCTCCCTACCCCACCCCCTTTGCCCAGCCTTCAGACTCTCAAGGGAGCTTTCTGGTTCCCTGATCAGGAGCCTTAGAGAGTTTGCTGTCCTTAGGTAGTGATGGCGAGACACAAAAATGGGCAAGGATACTACAAAGCAGGAGAAAACTGGTAACTACTAGGAAAAATATTGTCAAGGGCACCAGTTAAATATATCTACTGGCATTCTTGAACCATTTTCAGATTCTTCATTTCATGTTAAAAATAATAATTACATGCCATCAAGTTCATTCTGTCTTGTGGCACCACTTCTCAGGGGTTTCTGATTAAAAAAATACTCAGAAATGGTTTCCCATTTCCCTCTTCTGGGGGATGCCCTGGTACCGTGCAGCTTGCCCAAGTGTGTGTGAAGATTCTTAGTCATCCACGTGAGGTTATCCAGAAGTTAAGTCATGGCAACTGGACTTCTTTTCTTGTCATCACAACGTTTTACTGCTCACCCAAGTAGCTTCTTCAGTCTGAGGAAGGTTGGCAGGCAACTTCCAATTTATACTCCACGTTGCTTTCACTTCACCCTGGTCTGATTAGGCTGGTTAGATGGCCAATGGCCAATGGTGTGTGAATGTGACACCTCTGCAGCCCTTCCCAATGCCCATTATACATGTGTTGTTAGCAGATGCCTTCCTGGTGGAGATTGTCCTGATTTTTCTGGCAATAGATGAAAGGGCAGCATGGTAATTAGGGGACAGATTGTGTCCACCCCTGATGAGAGAGGGATTATCTATACACACATGAATAGCCTCCCTGACCCCTCTCTTGAACCACCTAACATATCTGTCTAAGATGGTTACCTCTTCATCACTGAATGAGTGTCCTGTGTCCTTCAAATGAAGGTTCACTACTGATTCTGACCCTGAGCTGTTGCCACTCCTGTGCTGGCCATCCTGTTTATTCATTCTTAATTTAGAAGCAGCAACAAAATGTCATATTTGCCAATACAAGGGAAATGGACATATCCAGAAGTCCAAAATGTTCTAATTGTGCAAGTCTTCCCTTCCTTTTTCATGCTTAGACATTCTAATGTATTGGTTTTCGTAGCTTTTTCATAGGAACAAAAGATACAGGAGATTCTGATAATTCTTAATAGTATATAATTCAAAACTAGTGATAAGTTGACATTGGTTCTAAAATGACTCTCTGCATCCTCATCTTGTTCTTGGTGCAAATGCCACGCTCAGAACTAGTAGTAAAATCTATTGTTTATTTAACCTGACCTCCTTTCAACTCTATCAATAGATCCCTTGAAAATTAGATTCCATATAGGCATTGATGCCATTAACAAACAGTCAAAGAAACTGCCTAATGATCATTTTGGACACTAGGATTGCAAATAATATTTCATGTCTAGCCTTCAGGGCAGATATTTGTCAAAATCTGCTGCGCCACCTGACCTTTAAATGCAGGCCCAGTTTTTTTTTTTTTGTTTAATAAATGGAAGAAACAGGAAGGAATCGTCTTCCATATCAAATTCTGCTAAATGTGTTTCAAACTGATACCAAAAAAAAAAGGCTATAAAAGGCATCATTAACCAAATGCATTTATTTTACTTCAAAGGCTCATTACACACAAAGAGAAAATAGAACTTGTTTATGTCTGCCAAGGGAAACCTGCAACCCATGTTTTCCCCCCACTTTCCATCATTCTAGAGACCGGAGGGCCTTCCTTCACTATTGGCAAGTCGGTCTGGCTGCTGTGGGCTCTCGTTTTTAACAACTCCGTGCCCATTGAGAACCCCAAAGGGACTACCAGTAAAATCATGGTGCTCATCTGGGCTTTCTTCGCCGTCATCTTCCTGGCCAGCTACACAGCTAATTTGGCAGCATTCATGATTCAAGAGCAATACATTGATACTGTCTCTGGGCTGAGTGACAAGAAGGTGAGAAGGGAATTGGGGTTGGGGTTGGGGTTGGGGGGGGCGGCAGGTGGGAGTGGGGAGATGACAAATGTAAAATGCCAAGAGTAAGAACAGATAACACCAGGTACCTTAGAGAAGTAGCCACGAGTAAGGTGGATTGGTTGTGAACAGCAGAAATGTTATCACATTGGCTAGCTGTGGTATTATAGGGCAAGCCGCCCTCTAATCGTTTTATGTACTTGGCAGTTTCTGGCCACCAGGTGCAGCTTCTTGTGGCCAACTCCATAGGGGCAAATTTTACAGGAACTAATAATACAGTTCTACTACAGTTGGCATTACAGTGGTGGAGATAATTGAGGAAATTTGCTGTTTGGGACTTAGTGTGTATGGTGCTCCCATATTATTACATCCCCAAATATTTTAGCAATGCAATCTATAAAGTAAAAAAAATACATCTGGATACATCTATCTATCTATCTATCTATCTATCTATCTATCTATCTATCTATCTATCTATCTATCTATCTATCTATCTATCTATC
>JAHTLZ010000010.1:21537272-21562991 GCA_023846285.1 Phrynocephalus versicolor | reverse complement strand
TATCTATCTATCTATCTATCTATCTATCTATCTATCTATCTATCTATCTATCTATCTATCTATCTATCTATCTATCTATCTATCTATCTATCTCATTGGTTCTCAACCTGTGGGTCCCCAGATGTTCCTGGACTGCAGCTCCCAGAAACCCCTTCCAGCACAACGAGTGGTGGAGGCTTCTGGGAGTTGCAGTTCAGGAACATCTGAGGACCCGCAGGATGAGAACCACTGATCTATCTATTGGGCGGATATCAGGGAATGGATACTTCTCAGTCTTTGATCCACAAGCTTTAACTAGGGAGCCAGAGTACTGTGCTGAATAGAAAGCTGCACTAGAGTTCCAGAGGCTAGGGTTCAAATCCCTGCTCTGCCGTGGAAACTGACTCTTGGATGATGATGCCGGTAAACCTTGTACATCTCATATGCCTCAAAAGCTCTGCTAGGAGTGTCGTAGGTAGGAAACAACATTGCACCACATAGCAGCAGCAGATCTTCACGGTGGAATCAAGACCTGTAATAACAATGTAGTCTCAAACCAACAAGCGCTCCTGCATGCACAGGTCCCCAAAGAGAGAAATGAGGTCTCCCAATTTCTGTATGGCTACTGCATGAACCTGAAAGGGGAAGCTTACACTAGCATCTCCTGGATTGTGACTTCCCAGGACATGGATATTTATTAGTCTTTGCTGGAGAACTGTTTTTATCACTATATTTCTTCTCTTACATTTTCCCAGGGCATTTATAGCTGTTTCAATGGAGTCCAGAATCTGGAGAGTCCTGCTCGTGTTCACAAGCCTGATGTCACAGCTAATTCTGCTCAGAGCAACGTGCTGAAGATGCTACAGGCTGCCAAGAACATGGTTTCAACTGCCAGTGTCGGGAACTCACTAGAAAATGCTACACGTACCATTGAGAACTGGTCTAACAGGAGTGAAAACCTCCAAACAACGTTCTCCTTAAAGACTCCGCAGCTGGTGGTTCAGAACACCAGTGGGCCTAACAGGCCAGCGCCTTCCTCCAGTGCAGCAGCAGCAGCAGCTGAGAAGGTGGGGAGGCCTGTTCTCCCCTCACTTCCTGCACCCCAGCCATCTTTGGTGCCCGCTGGTGAAACCTGGAGTGGGACAGTTGAGCAGCCACAAGTGCTTCATCCGCTGAAGTTTAGAGGCACCTATTCAGAGGATAAGGTTCTTCCAGGTTCCACCGTGAACAGCGCCTCTCCTTATGTGATAAGACCCACATCACAGACCCATCCCAGAAACCCGGTGCCACTTGGAAACCACCTTAGTGCTGCTCCCAACTCCCCACTCAGGTCTCCTCGGGAGCTTCCTCCATCTGAGTATAGGTATAACCTCTCCACGGCCAGAGGTCATGGGAAAGAACGATTCCACCAGAATGTCCACCTAGTCTATGGAGAAGGTGGGCACGGCAGTTCGGCTGAAGTGGCCAGGTTGGCGTCAGCTTCTGAGAAAAGAAAGGAGCTGGAAGGCCACTTCTTGCCTCATGCCTGTGAGCATAATTCTTTCCCAAAGGCCGACAGGACTTGCAGAACCTTCCCTTGTCAAGAATCGGAGGCTGAGGAGCTCAGGAGACAGAAGCAGAGCCGCAGAGCGCATCTCTCCAGGCCACTGCCAGAGCAGCATGAGAGACCCCAGTCTCTAGGCATCTGGAAGCATCACGGAAGATCTTATGGCTATGAGGATGTGCCAGACCTTTTCCCCAAAGCTGGCCTGACCCCAAAACCAACAACAGTGCCTGGAATCCACCATGGAGCCCATCGCTATCCTCCCAATGCCCTTAGGCCAAGCTATACGTGCAATAGGAAATATGTGGAGGCCAATGGTTTGTCTTGGAAGGACGAACGGCTGCTGCATTCGCAGTCCACAAAGCTCCCCTCTTACCGGGAAGCCTGCGTGCAAAACTCCCCAGGGGTGCGCAGGGCTTCTACCGTGGTGCATAAGCAGTACGCCTACGTGAACTCTTACACAAATCTGCCTGTCCCCTGGGGGCACATTTACCACGGCTCCCCTCAACGGTGCAAACCATCCGGGGTCACCCAGCACTGCTTCACTCAAGCTCCGTGGTCTCCATGCAGCAGGGATTTCATGGTCCACGAAGATGGTCACCGGACCATGTATTTTGGCAGCACATACAGAGACTGCAGGGACCGGAGCCAGGTAGATCCATCATGTCTTCAGATGATCGATACGGAGAGAAGGGACTTCCTGAGAACCCAGAGGGTGCGGAGCCCTTACGAAGCAAGGTCTTGGAGGCGGATATCCAGCCTTGAGTCTGAAGTGTGATCATGAAGTGGGGCGGGAGGAGATGGTAGAAACTACTGTTCACATCCGTTGAGAGGTGGTCCTCGGGGGCCAGCCCTAGGGGGTAGCCTTGGTCTGAGCCAGTGACAACTCTTTCACACTCTTGAGTCTGCTTCTCTCTGGTCAGCTGGATGGCATTGACAGACAGCTCTTTGCTTCTTCTGCACGGAACTGAATTGCTGTTAAGAGCAAGTGACCTTCTCCTTCACCTCCGGATGGACTCAGAGCAAAGCAGCAGCCACTGAAGGCACTTTAATGACTGAATTCCAAAGTCTTCCATTGCTGGGCCCTGGGATGCTAAATCACACATGCAAAAAAAAAAAGAAAAAGACTCTCGTGGTGGTGATTCACAATCATGCTGCTGTCTCTGTGGATAGCTTAAGAAACGTCATTTGCAATGTCAACCGTTCACGTTTAGTGCCAGTTATCTTTCAGAGCATGCTGTCCGTGACACAGCTGGAGATGCCCAACAGCCCGCTAATACAAATTAGGACTATTTTGCTTTCCCATATTGCACTGATGTAAACGGGGACTCTATAAAGGACTTACAGGCACATAACTATGACATCTATACTGTTTTACATTTCTTTCTGGTTCCTCATCCAAGAGCCCAAGATGCCAAACGTATGTTAATAAAGACACACTTCCTAACATGCAGTCACTCCTGTTGCGTTTCTTCTGCTTAGTTTTTAGACCTCCCTGGTAAAGACTGCCTTTCTCCTACATTACCCATAGAATCAAGGATAGCAAAGATGTGGGGCAGCTCAACATATTCCTTGGCCACTATATTTCATGGAGGCCCACATTTAAAACCATAGCAACCACACACACACAAAAAAAAACCCACCCTGGAGAAATAGAAACACCAAGAAATTCAATGACAAAGGGCCTGATTGTTCTGGCATGGAGAACAACTGCTCTGGTCAAAACCAAGGCTTCTGGCTTATTCCCTAAAATACATCACTATTTCTAACAAGTAGGAGTGCTCCCAGAGTAGGAGCCATTTGGCGGGGCCACTATGAGATACAGGAAACTGGACTAGATGGGCCTTTGGCCTGATCCAGCATGGCTCTTCTTATGTTCTTATGTTCTAAGTAACTTCAGCCATGGGAAATGCATACCTGTAGAAGTCCACTTTTTAAAACTCATGGCCAGCATGAACAGATAAGCAGAACACTTTGCATGGAAGATGCCAGGAGTCGTAGTCCCAAAAAAGGAATTTTCCCAACCTCTGGGCCAAAGGCATATTGTAGATTTTAAAGATCCAAATGCAGGCAGAAACATTCTTACACTTAAGAAGGGCTATTGAAAACAGAGAAGACATGTTGGCTTTCTATACTAGACAATAGTTTGAGGCTGGTTAATAAGGGCTACCTTTCTGTGTGGCAACTTCCAAGTGCATCAAATGGCCTAGAACGGGGGTCTGCAACCTGCGGCTCCGGAGCCGCATGCGGCTCTTTGGAACATTTGCCGCGCCTCCGGGAGGGTTCAGAAATTTCAATACAAAGGCACCGAATCTCGCGAGGACAGCCCGTCCCACAAGGCGGCGCGAAGCCAAGCGCGGCCACACTGTCGCGCTCTACCTTCCCGCGTGCTCCCTCTTCTTCAGAGCAAGAGAGAGAGGGAGGCGTGATGGAAAGTGCCCCCCGAACAGCAGCCTTTTTTCTTTTTTTTAACTTCAAGAAAACCTCCGAGATCTGGATTGTTGCCTCCCCCCGGCCCAAAAAAAAAGACGGGAGGAGAAAACCCTCCTTCCTTCCTTCCCCCCTTCCCCTTCCTTTCTTGCTTGGGTGTTTGCTGGGAGGGGGAAGAAGCGATGTGTGTGTGTGTGTGTGTGTGTGTGTGTTGTGTGTGTGTGCAACGTGGAGGAAGAGAAAACCCTCCTTCCTTCCTTCCTTCCCCCCTTCCCCTTCCTTTCTTGCTTGGGTGTTTGGTGGGAGGGGGAAGAAGTGACGTGTGTGTGTGTGTGTGTGTGTGTGTGTGTGTGTGTGTGTGTGTGTGTGTGTGTGTGTGTGTGTGCAACGTGGAGGATGAGAGAAAACTCTCCTTCCTTCCTTCCCCCCTTCCCCTTCCTTTCTTGCTTGGGTGTTTGGTGGGAGAGGGAAAGAAGCGATGTGTGTGTGTGTGTGGTGTGTGTGTGCAACGTGGAGGAAAAGAAAACCCTCCTTCCTTCCTTCCCCCCTTCCCCTTCCTTTCTTGCTTGGGTGTTTGGTGGGAGGGGGAAGAAGCGACGTGTGTGTATGTGTGTGTGTGTTGTGTGTGTGTGGTGGTGGGGGCAGCGTTTAGACGGGAGGGTTCAACGTGGAGGAAGAGAAAACCCTCCTTCCTCCCCCCTTCCCCTTCCAAGCATTGCACATGTGCAGTTGGCATCTCTCTCTCTCTCTCTCCTTTTGCTTCGCTACAGTCCCCCCCCCAAAAAAAACTACGGCTTTGGGATGAAGCTCCAAAAATGCGGGGGAGCGGGCGCGCACGCTGCGTGTCTCCGCGAAAGAGAGAGAGAGAGAGATTAGAAATTCCCCTCCTCTCCCTCCTGTACTATTTTTTGGAAGATTTTTAAATACTGCCCCCCCCCCCCAAAAAAAAGTGGAAGCGGTGTGGGCACGACGCACTCGGGCTGCGCTTCCCTCCTCCATGGAGGGTGGGGGCGAGAGGAGGAGGAGGAGGAGGGAGAGATGGAGTGTGTGTGGGGGGGAGAGAGAGTCAGACCATGGCTGCAGGATCCGGGCAGAAGGCAGCGAGGGCGGAATGGGAACCTCAAGAAAGGTGGTGTGGGGAGGGGGCCACGGCTAGTCTTCTCTCTCCCCACCACCCCCCGCCGCCGCCGTCCTGCTTCCTTGCCCGGTGCTGTCAGTTCTGGCCCAACAAGCAAGGATTTGGTGGCGGCGGGAGCAGGGAGGGGGGGAGCGGCGGCGGCGGCGGCAAGGCGAGAAGCAACGGAGGAAGTCAGCTTTTCTTTTTCCTGCGCGAGATCAACTTGGCAGTCGAGGGACGCGGCGTGACAGCTAGTTCGAGCCCGCCCCCCGGCCCGAGGAGGGGTCTCTCTTATTAGACTTCCAGCGGCTCCCTCCTGGAGTCAGCCGGTTTCGGCGGCGGGGTGGGGGCGCCGGGCTCAAGTTGTTCAGGGGTCCCTGGCCGCCCAGGGAGGCCAACGGCACGCCACCTGGCTCGAGAAGCCGAGCCGAGCCGAGCCGAGCGCCTGTGCGCCTGCCTGCTTGTCTCGCTCGCTCTCGCTCTCTCCGAAAGCCCACCAGCAGCTGCCTTCTGCTCCATTCCAACACACAGAATGTGCCTCCTGCGCGCCCACCCACCCCCCCAGCCCGGCCCTCCCCGAGGCTGGCGGACACGCAGCCGCCCCAGTTGCGCGTGCGGGAGAACTTGAGGCAGGTGCGCGCCTCGATGGAAACCCTCGGGGACAGGGTGGGGGGAGGCGGCGGCAGCTTGGGCTCGCGCGCTTGCTCGCTCTCCCGGCGCCCGAAGTGCCGAAGAAGCAACTTTCATTGGCTTCCTTCTCAGAAGCCCTTCGGGGGTGCCTGGAGGAGCCGCAGCCGCCGGCGCTCCTTCCCACCCCACCCGAGCCCAGCGCCGGGACGCAGCGTGTCCGAGGAGCACACGAGGGAGTGTGTTGCTTGCGTGCATCCAAAAAGCCAGGAGCGAGGGGAGGGGAAAATATATTTGCAGTGTTATATTTGTTTTAAATGTCGCAATGGTTTTGCGGCTCCCAGTGTTGTTTTTCCGTTGAAAACGGGTCCAAGTGGCTCTTTATGTCTTAAAGGTTGCAGACCCCTGGCCTAGAACAATGGGCCAATCCTCCCAGTAGCCCTTTACTATACTCTACACAATAATAGCAAACTCAAGTAAACTTACCATTTGAAGACATAATGGTGCCATTAGAAAGGCTTCTTTAAATGGGTGTGATTCCATAAGGCCCAGAAGTATTTAAAAAAAAAAAAAAGCTCTGAAAGAACACATTTTGGGGGTTTATGGATGAGCTGAGAAAGAGATAATAAGACAAAGAGAAAGTACAGTACTAGAATTACCTCGCCTCCATGGTCTCATCCCACATTAAATGCCAATGATAGGAACTCCTCTCTTTTGCTACTTTAGGGATCTAATGGCAGGATGTCCTTAGCTCAAAAACCTTGATTTCTACAAAAACCTTGATCTCTACAACTCTCCCCCTTGTGGGTAAGTCACTCTTTCCCAGGCCCGGATGCACAAGGAGGGAACTTGAAAGGAACCAGAAGCCAGGCAGACTGTGTGAGTCACATCAATCAAGTTCTTGATTGACAGCAGGTAAGATATGGAATGTTATGGTATGGGGGAAGGAAAATGTAAATCGAGGAAGGAGACAAAACTGGTGCACTCCGATTAAGGTCATTGTATACATCCTGCTACAAAAATACCATGAAAATTCAAAAAGCTCCCCTCCCCAAAATGGAAAGGCATATTTTAGGGGATAACACATCCCTCTTGCAATACTAACACGTTTAGAGCTGGGAACTCTATCTAGCAGTTAAACCCTCTAGTGCTGTTTGTTTATCAAAGCGAGGTGTGTGACAGAGAGGAAAAGAAAAAGAATATATATATATATATATCCTTTTCCATCTCACTCTCCTGAAAGTCCTTTGACCAAGAATTCTGACCCAGGAAGGTCCTGAACTAGGCAGATGAAGGATGCCTCATCTGAAGGATGCTATTAGGAAAGGGATACTTTGGAAAAACTCTGTGTGCGTGCGTGCGTGCATGTGTGTGTGTGTGTGTGTGTGTGTGTGTGTGTGAAAGAAAAAGAGAGAAATAGTTCTTTGCAAGGTTAATAGCACTTCTGGGCGGCTTCCAGAAACATGATTAGCCTGAGAAACAAGGTGTGTGTTCCGCACATGTCTTGCTTTGGAGGGGGAAAGGGGTCAGTTTTTGTTTTACCCTGGCATTAATGGCTGGGTTTAACCCCCATCTCCATCCCTGCCATGCTGCACTAGAAGAATAGAAGGGCAGCAAGAACTGAATGCAAAAAGGAGCAGAAAGAATGGATTCACTGCTTACATTCCGCACAATGATTACAGAAAACACATTACAGAGATTAAAAAGGGAAACAACAGCAATCCTAAGGGAGCTATCATTGATAAAAGGCGGATTTTTCATTCCAGAAGCATCCGAGAAGAACTGTTAAAAATATTTGAGCAGGGGAGAAGAAAAGATTTAAAATGAAACACAGAGAACTTTAAAACAGCCTATCTCACAGCATAATGGTTGGATCAGGCTGGGGGTCTGTCAATCACACTCAGCTCTGTCCTCCAGGTTTCTCTGTAGAACAACAAGCAAGACCAAGGACGGGTGGGTGGGTGGAGGATTGGCAACAGTCTATTGCAACTCCATCCCTCTTGCTAGATGCCGTGTTCCCCAGTTCCCTGGATTTGAATGTACAGTATGTTCCTAAAAGTAGGAGCCAGGGACAAGACAGGAATTCTCTTGGTATACCGCCCTCCCTGAGACACAACTTCTCTACCTTAGCTGACTGAACGGATTACAGGGGTGGTATTGGAATCCTCCTGGCTCATCGTGCTGGGGGACTTTAACATCCATGCCGAGACAGCTCTGTCAGGGGTTTCTGAAGACTTCATGTCCTCCATGACATGGCACTGTCTTACAGTGTCTTCAGTCCTTCCTGCAGGAGAGAATGCAGAAAGTGGTGTTAGGGAACTCATGTTCAACACCACGGCCACTGACCTGCAAGGTACCTCAGGGTTCTGTTCTGTCTCCTATGTCATTTAACATTTATTGAAACCACTGGGGGAAATTATTCGGAGTTTTGGGGTAAAGTGTCACCAATATGCCAATGACACCCAACTCTACCTCTCGTCACCTCCGGATTCCAAAGAAGCTGTTTCGACTTTAGAAGAAGTGCTTAACTTCAGTAATGAACTGGATGCGGAAAAGCAAACGGACAAGACAGAAATGCTTCTGGTCAATCAACAAGGAGATCTAGGGATAGGGATGCAACCTGTCCTAGATGGGATTACCCTCCAATTGAAATCAGAGGTGCTTAACTTAGGGGTGCTCCTGGACTCATCCTTGAGCTGAGATGCCTAGGTCACAAAGTGTTCTGCTTCTGCTTCTGCTGTGGCCAGGAGTGCATTTGCAAAATTAAAACTAGTATGGCAGTTATGGCCGTTTCTTGAGAAACCAGCTCTGGCCACGGTGACAGATACCCTAGTGACATCCCAGCTAGACTACTGCAATGTGGTCTATGTGAGACTACCAGTGAAAAGTCTCAAGAAACTTCAATGGGTCCAAAATGCAGCAGCCAGATTGCTGGCTGGGACAGGGTACAGAGATTACATTACACCCATACTAAAGCAGCTCCATTGGCTGCCATTCAGGTATCAGGCACAATTCAAGGTGCTGAATCAGTGCCACAACTGGTCCAGAGGGGCCCAATTTGTAAACCCCTTTGCTGCTTCCTGCACATCTTACCAAATTAATTACTTGACTTGCTGGGCCTGGTGTCAGTGTGTGCACACAGCAAATTGAGTAACCTTCACTTGGGGACTTTTTAGGTGGTGTTATCCATGTCTCCTATCAACAGGTAGGTTCTCAGTTCTGTAATGTTGATCATCTCCAAAATCCATGAAATGAAAGCTTATCTCCTTCGGGCAGAATTTTATGCTTGCCATATGTTGTCAGATTTGATATTTGTTGTGAAAGTCAGATATTTTGCAATCTGACATACCTGTATCTGCTCCGTATTACATCAGACTGGAGCAGATTGTTTTCCAGCATGTAGGAAAGGTTTTAGAGGTGCAATTAAAACTGATAGATCCAAATGTAACATTAAGTTGAATTGGATTTTGTATGCTTGGCAGTCCCAATTCCAGTCAATTGTAAAGCCTCTTGTAGTTCTGTGTTGACACTTACTGAATCCAAGCTACCCTTGCTCACCTATTTGGTAATAATGAGAGAGGTTCATGCAGATGGGTACCAACTAGCTCTGTAGCCTGTAAATGTATGATTTTTCATATTTTGTTTGTACCTCCTCATCACACCTGAAAGAGGTCCAGGGATATTCAGGATATACATGGTTTTGGCCTCTGATTGTAAGAAATTTTGCAACTCATAAAGCTGCATATTAAAAACATCACAGTGAAGGGCCATTTGTTCCCTTCTAAGCCATAGATCAAGGGGTTGGGGTTAGTGGGCAGTTGTTATAAGAAAGTCTTCCTGTTTGGATCCAGCTCACTGAGAGATACTTAAGTAAAATCCCCAGGGATTTTACTGTCACGGATGAGTCACAGAACATGACCTTTGACATATGACATGCAGAGCTGCCTGTTTGGCAAGTATTTAGTTCTTCATGGAAGATGGGCTCTGCAGCCTTCCCATCCTGTTTGCCAGAAATTAGCTCAAGGGTTCTCCTGGACAAAAGCAAGGATGAGGTGGTAGACACCAACCCTCCTCCCAAAATTGGCTTTTACACAAGTGATGCAGGGATGTGTTAGTGATGGTCTAGCTACATTTTCACTATATTCCTGAAAACTATAGGCATTCAGCCTAGAGTAGACCCACTGAAAACTATGGCATTCTGTTAAATACTTAAGAGTCCTATGTAGAGATAGACACAGGTCTCAGTTTGGAGGTTAATGCTGGTTCGTTAGTACAGCATCTTTAGTGCTGCACATTTCCATCCCCGACCTCTGCAGTTGGATGCCCCATTGACCAGCCGGTGGACATTCATCTCCTCCTTTTCCTCCTCTTCCTATCAGGCTGTTCAACCAGTCTCTGGTAGGTGCATGGGCATCCCTGCCCTGCCTCCTTGGCTAATCACTCACTCAGACAAGGAGGCAGTGCAGGTGTACATGTGTCTGCTAGGGACTGGTGGAACAACCAGAGAGGAGGAGGACAGGAGTCTGCTCGGGCCGGGGAGTGGGTCATTGGCTGGGGAGTCAATGGAAGGGAATGTGTGGCACCTGTGGTGCCATCTGTATGAACTGGCACAAACCTCTGAACCAAGGTTCATAGCCATCTCTAGTCTTAGGTATTTCAATGGGTCTACTCTAAGTTTGATTAGTTTTAGATTTAGCCTTGTGTTGATTAACATTGTAAACTCACTGGCTTGGAAGGATGCAATGAGCTGCAAGACATCTTTATCACTAAGTAACAAAATATTTTAAAAGGTTTTGTTTTAAAATGGCATCTGTCGGCTTCCTCCCACCCCCGGCCTTAAAATGGGCTTCTTGCCCAATATTTGGAAAAAATATCTCAAAGTATCACTCAAGCCTGATCTCAGCCTACTCAAAGCAATCTTGAAATGTATTTTAATTTAGCCCCAGTCTGTTTCAACAGATTTGTGGGGGAAGAAACCTTTGATATTCTGTCTCTTCATTTCCACAAGACTTTGTTTTGTGCTCCATTCACTTTGTCTCATTACAGGCACAGCAGAGTCAAAGACCTCCTCAGGAGTTGTCACCTTGCTGCTAATTTTTCACTTACTGTCACAGGATAGCTAGGAGTTAGTGGGACTAATGCATGCCTTCATTTGACTTCACAGTTTGAGCCGCCAGCTTTCTGAATTGAAGCATTTCTTATGTCTGCAGCTCAGGAGGCTTGCGAATTACCTGGACAATGGGGTAAACAAAGCAACCCTATTCATGTCTGCTCAGATGTACCTTAACTGTGTCCAGTGGGGTTCCTCCCTCCCTTCCTGCAATTATGCACAGGAGCAAAGGTGGGGGTGTGGTGGTTCAGCAGGCTAGAGCGCTGAAGCTGTCAGCTGCAAAGTCAGCAGCTTGGCGGTTCGAATCCCGGGTGCCAGGCAGCGGAGTGAGCTCCCGCTATTAACCCCAGCTGCTGCCAACCTAGCAGTTTGAAAACATGTAAACGCAAGTAGACAAATAGGTACCGCTATAAAAAGTGGGAAGGTCAACTGTGTTCTGTGTGCAGAAATGTGTTCAGCCATGCCAGCCACACAGCCACGAACTTGAACAACACTGGCTCTTTGACTTGGAAACAGATGAGCACTGCCACCTAGAGTCGAATATGACTAGCACGAATGTTTGTGGGGGAACCTTTACCCTTTTTAAGGCACAATATCCCCTTGCTAACATACATCCCTTGCTCTTTGCACCAAAAAGATGTCATTTAATCCACCTGGGAGAGGGGTTTGAATTTAATTTTTTTTTTTTGCACCAAGAAGAGGAGATAGAAAAATATGCATTGCAATTTATTCTCATATGTTCACTGAAATAAGACCACTTTCTGAAAGCAAGTAGGGCTATCAGGCTTCTTAAAAGAAAAAGAAAAAAGGAGAGCTATCATGTGAAGAGTTACCGCCAAAATGTTCCTGCCATTTAAGAGAAAGTTTAGTATATAAAGGATCTCTCCAAACAGTATTTAGATTACTTTTTGGACACAAACCACATAGGGCGTTGGTCGTTGTTTGACTTTCAGCACTAAATGAGCATCTGTGCAGGCCTTTCCACATAGATGTAATTGTTTCCCAGTAGCTTTTATTTGAGAGCACCCACCCACAAGCATCAAATAGCTATCAAAAGAAGCTGAGTGGAAAGATTACTATGGAGGGCAGCCACAAGCTGTCCAGGGCACCTTGACTCCGTCTGCCTTATCCTGAGGCAACCAGGATGCCTAAATGGCTGGGAGACGGTCACTTGCACTTCGTTGCATTTGCTACTTGTGGCAGGGCTATTTGGGGGGATAGGAGAAAAGGACATCTCAGGTTAGAGCGGACAGGTTTCTTGGAAGGACCATGATGCGCTTTCACTTCTTAGAAAGGAGGAGTCTAAAGGCTGTGGAGTGGATGGCTGCCCTTGTAGCCTATAATATTCTGGGGAAAGTTACTTTGGCAAGGTCATCTCAGAAGTTGTTGGTAAACATGGCTTCAAGCTTAATGGCTATCCCTTCTGTGATTAAATCACTTGAGTGAAGTCACAAACCGAAACCCTCCAGGTTTCCACCTCCAACAGAAATTGGCTCCCTGCATTCGCAAGTCTGACTCAGGGTGTTTTCATATTTAATGTCGATGGCAAAGACTGGCCGTGTTTATTAGTTTAGGTGTGAAGTCCTTCCCCTCCCTGCTTCCCTTCACTATATATTATTTCTTCTGCTGACTTTGTATCCACTGGAGGAAGTGCAAATCTAGGGACAATTCAGAGCAGCTTCTGCTGTTAGACTTCCTAACTCAAAATTTAATAACATGTTTGGGAAGGAAATGGCTAGAGACACAGTCAGATGCGAGACCGAAAAAAGATAATCCGGCGAAATCCCTAGAGATTTCCCTATTATTTTGTGTCTCAGGGTGAAGAGTTGTAGATCAGAAACCTTTTCAAGATGAACGTAAGCAAGGTAATAGAAAGCCTGTAGTTGCTATGAGGCAGGTCCAACTTTCCCTTCTCCTCAGCTGGGAAATTCTTCAACCAGGGTGCGGAGGGGGGGGGGAGGCCCACAAAGCCACGTGGCTGTATAAATCCAAAATAAGAGTTGCTAAGGAACATGTGTGAGAAAGAACGGCGGCAGTCGTGTCCTTGTGGGAAACGGTGTGTTTATCCAGGTTGCTACGTGGTCTGATCTGGGCTGACTCTTAGGTGTTGGCCATCCTAGAGAGTTCTCTCAAGGGCTCGGGAATTGGCGAACTAGGTATGTTGCTACCCTGGTCAATACTGCGAACAATGTAGGATACACAAGGAGCAAGTTTGTTTGAACTTGCAGAGATACATGGTGAAATGTGATGAATGCCCCGGCTGCCAGGAGTTGATGGGATGGTTCCATCAGAATCAGGGGTGGTTTTTAATGAAATACCTGTAATAACAATAAGCACGCTTAAGTCAAAAGACCACCCTCCTGCACCATCTGGAGATTGTTAGGCTCTGTTCCTGTCCCCGTTTCACTTCCGCCTACATTAATTCACGGTGACTGAATTGTGATCCCTCCTGACTGCAGGCACAATCTGGGCAACGAAAACAAATAAGCATTTAATTAAATGTTCCTCTGGAATTAATTACTCCAAAACCTGTCCTGCTACAAGCATTTTAAAAATGAAGCCAACCTCTCCTATAAAGGGAATGTTTTGGGTACAATTAACATGCGTGGCCCCCAAACCCAACAATCAGGAGTGGCCAGCCAGCCAGTGGGCCTTCCCGGCTGTCTTTTCCTGCAGAAGTTACCAAAGGGAGCCAATTTTCCAGTTCTCTTGAGCTTGAAAAAGAAAAACCACCCAACTGTTGCTTCCCTTCTCAAATATCATCACTTCCAACAATGATACAATTCAATCTGGTGCTGCTGGCCTCTTTGTTTCTTTGGGAGCAGGCAAATTTATTTTATTTATGCTAAATATTTATACCCCAAGCCACTATTTTGATCAGGAAGCATGTTGAGCTCAGCAGTTCTAAAAGCATCAATAAGCTGGATCCAGCTTTTAAGCCTTATTAAATATACTGTAGCAGAAGCGATATGAAAAAGCACAGAAGGTGCTTTCTCCAGTGATATATATATGTATATACAGGATTCGTGCTGAACAGAAGCATAATTGCATAACTGGCAAATTGGTTCTAACTAATAGGGCACTGGTTGTGTAATGAGGTGCTCACTTGTTGATACAATTAAGGGCACATCTTGTCACATAACTGGAGTTCCACTAGTTAGCAGCAATAGGTCGCAGTCGGTTACACAATGTAATGTACGCACATGATTCTGGTTACTCGCCTCAAGCAGAGTCTGCCAGTAAGATAAGAGAAAGGACACCTTGACTGAGACCTACAAAAGCAACAAATACCTGAAGGTAGCAATCTGTTTGCTCAGTAACCTACAAGTAATCTTCCCTCTACACACAATAGGTCTTATTGTCATGCAAATGTGTAGAATTAGACTAAGAATGGGAAGGCACTTGCCTAGTTCACACTCGAGTGTGTGGACTGTATAGCTTGACATGGCAAGAGGGACCTTCCAGGATGGAATGACTATTTCTCTACACACAGAAAAGTAGCATGTCAAAGAGAAAGCTAGGCTTGACAGCATCTCTTCCAAATCTAGTTCTCTGTAATGTGCAAGATTTGAATGTTTGCATGGAATAGTGCAGTGTTGGTGAAGCTATGGCATGGGTGCCAAAGTTGGCACTTGGGACCCTTTCTGTGGGCACCCGACATCACCCCTTCACAGCCACCTGTATTCAGGTTAAATTGCTGTAATGGCACTTTGCGAATAATTCGTGGGTTTTGAATCGCAGTTTGGGCACTCGCTCTCTAAAAGGTTCGCCATCACAGGTATCGGGCTTTGGCATAACAGACCCAACCTAAAGCCTCAAGCGGACCACTCTTTGCCTTCTCCGTGGAAATTAGGCTGGAGAAGGGAAAAGGTGATAGAAAAAAATGTCAACATTTTGAGTGGACTGGACAGAATTTAACGCTGCAGAAGGTTTGACTTGGCCAGGAGGGAAGACAGTAAAGTCAGATTATAGCTCCAGGCGAGCTTGAAATTAAAAAAATAAATAAAAATCAGTTGTAAAATACTCCTGGAGTTGTATTTTTTTTTAAAAGGAGGTGATGTTTGGAATTGTGAGTGAGCATGAACGCAGACACCTGCTTTGAGATGTGTGAAATATTTTTCCAGGAGTCTGTTTGCCCTTGCATCAAATCTGTGGCCTAGAAAAGCAGGAGGGAGGGCTCACCTGGGAGCCTTCTTCCACAGCCCAGAGAGGTGGGATTTCTTGTACGAACCAGGAGCCCCTGTGCCTTATCAGACACTGTGGCTGAAATGCGGATGTCGGCAATTGCTGGGAGGAAAACAACACGAAAGGAAAACAAGCAAAGCCTCTGAAAACCAAGCTGGATTTGATTTAAATAAAATGGATATAAATCATCATTTAAATCAAACATCTGGACTTTTTTTGAACAATTTAATTTTTAAAATCATTTTTTAAATTTAAATCATGATTTAAATCATGTCCTAAATTGATTTTCTTTATTTAGACAAAATCCTTGGTTTTATTCTCCACCCTGCTGTAAACCAACGCAGCAGCAAAGGGCTTTAACGAGCAACTGGGAAGCATCAAGTCCAGAGCCGGCTGTTCTCAAGGCAGCTTTGCCAAGCGGAGGAGGAGGAGGAGGAGGAAGAGGAGGAGAACGAGGGGCAGGTAGCTAACAGGATCAAGGCTGCCCACGATGCAGCTGATGTTGCATTCTGAACAAGCAGCTTTGTGGGAAGCGAGAGGCGTTGCTGGTCTGGACAGCTGGCTCAGAGGGTATTACTATAATCAAGCCTAGTGGTCACAAGGGCAGGCCTTGCCGTCACCATGTCGTCATCGGGAACAAACGAGGGCACTGCTGAAGCAGATTGTACAGCCCCGGCCCGGGAAGGAAAGCTCGCTGCCGCCACGTGTGGCGCGCTGAGGTGGGGAGAGAGAGAGTGCCCTGTCTGGAAAAAGGGCACCGGAGGAAAGGGATGCGAAAAGGAAGTGATCTGCCCAGAAGCCAAAAGAGCAGCCACACACCGGGCAGGTCCACGAGCACAGCAGGAACCGGGAGATCTTGGCTGGGGCTCAGGGCAGTTTCCTCAGAGGAGAAACGCCCCCCCCCAGGGCCTTGCCCACGTGTGTCAATGTGCACCCACTTGTTTTGGAGAGAGACAGACGCCCCGTCTCCAAAGCGCAAGGAGGCAGCGCCTGCTGTACCTCAGAGTTGGACCCCTGCTTTGCCCAAAGAACTCCCTGTGCAACTGAGGTCACCGTTTTCAGCATCAGAGAGAAACAGGATGCGCAGAACTCTTGGGGAGGCGGTCTGCTTGTTTATCCATTTCTATGAGGCGTTCATGCCCCTCATCTTCCAGGCCCTTGGCTTTCCTTTTCCTCCCTCCATCAAAGGCAGTAGCAGCATTAGCCATGCCTCCTGTCATGTCAGGCTCCACAGAGGCAGGGGGAACTTCATAAAGAACTCGCAGCCAAGGGATTAAAATATTTAAGGATATTTGGATGACAAATCAGAGGAGAAGGTTCCAACTGTGTTGCTCTTCTCCAGCTGCATACATATGACTTTTCTTTCCTGCACCGGTGCTCTAGGAAACATTTCCTTGGTTAGATGACAAGGGGGAAGGGAACGATAAAAGTGACCAAAAAAAAAAAGGTGTCGCGAAGGAAGAAGCCCAGCGGCATCAGTGTGTTAAATTGTTTAAATCATTTATATACCATTCTTCAGGCCAAGAAGGCTCAGCGGATGGGGAAAGAAACAAGACCTTAACATCTAAATTGCATGACCCGAAAAAGAAAGGGGAAGAGGAGGGAAGAGGAAGAGAAGCCACGTCAAGCTCCGGTTCTTCAAAGAGGATGGTGCTTCTTGTTGTATTTATTATATTGAGTGAAAATAGTTCAGAGAGACGAGAATTGATGCACTGGCCCTACTTCCGAAACCATCTCCTGCCAACATAGAACCATAGGCAGGCGAGGCATTTTTGTCAGTGCTTGGATAAGCTTGCACATCTCAAAGCAACTGCCAATGTGAGAGAAACTTGCCTTCAGTAGCTGACTGTGTGTTTTTACCAACGTACACACACCTATACTGATCATCTTTGCAGAAGCTCCCACTCCCCTCAAATGCTTGGCCGGCTAAAATGCAGAAGAAGATAAAATGTGTAAGAACTGGAGTTCTGCAGAAAGCAAGCCATAACTATATTAAAATTTTGTGGACTGCGCAACCAGTTTTGAACATTAACTACGAACTTGGATCGGGGGTGGGGGTGGAATCAACAGGGCTGGCTGCAAATTAAGCCACCAGCAAGTGCAATCTCCTTGGGAAATTGCTGAATTCCCTGTGCTATTCAAAGGCCCTACAGAGGGATCACATCAGAAAGCAAGGGTGCCTTGGGGGATTCAGAGGGGAGAGTGACAGACTGGGAAGCATTTGATCTCTTTAGAAATGAAGAAGGGAAGCGTCTTCAGAGAGGTGCCTTCCAATAGAAGTTCAAAGAAGGGAACCACCTACTCTCTTTAACGAGACTCTTCCGGATCCGTGCAAATCAAACATCTGTCACATGTTTCAATGAGCGATGCCCAGAATATTCAATCTGGCAATTATTTCAGATGCTTATCCTGAAGGGGACGGAAATATTTCCTGTGCTGATGCAGAAGGCATTTGATCCACTGCAGTATCAATCAACACCAACTGCTTCAAGGTACACAGAGGCTTCCTGGAAAACAGATGCAGAATCCTGTATATTCTTACTGAAGCACATACATTTCTTCTCTTCATCAACAGAATGCCCTTTCTGTACCTGATGCTAGCCTCAGAAGGAAGAAGGGGACAGAGGGAGAGCAAGGTCCAAGAACCAAGATAATTCTAACTCGTTCTTGAATGTATAGGTGGAGGAATCGAAGCAGCACACTGTAGATTTCTCATTCAAGAGGTGAAGCCTGATTAAAGGTCTTTTCTAGCAAGTGACGCTCTACAAGTTGCATCTTTTTCAGTAGGGAAAATGTGAAAGCAGAAAAGTTACTCTTTGTCTCTAATAACCAGGAATGTAACTCAACTACTTTTTAATGGAGCAGAAACAGACTGTTAGTTCTGACTCGTCTCTCTCTCTCTCTTCCCATGTGGTTTGGTCTGAACAGTTGATACCTAATGCTCTTTCATGAAAGGGCAGTGTTTCTTGGATTTCCTTATTTTGTTATCTATTTGACCACTACTGCTAATACTGTGTTTGTGATTTTTACTTTTTGAGATCTGTGCTTCAGGGATTTCATCAGCGGAACAGATAAAACTAGTACATGCATGATGATGACCAACACAGTGGTTTATTTTCCTAATGGGCAGCCAGCCTAAGGATCACGTTCTGAGGTCTGAGGAACATATAGAGTAAGGCAAGTTCCTTTTTACAAGCAATGGTATTACTTCAGAGTTTGAGTTAATCAGGGGCACAGGGAGATGCTCTGCCTGATCAGGAGAATGAGCCCCCCCGACCCTCCACCCCCCCGACAGAGGAGAATGAAGTGCTTCCACAAAAAGAGAAAATAAAAGATAGCTTACAGTTTGCTTCCAAGAAGAAACAAGTTGCCAGAATGGAGAGATATTGCTGTTTGTTTTCCTATCACTCTACACTAGGTTCATTTCTAGGTTCTGGTGCTCTGGAGGCAAAGCCCCTGTTGCTCCACCCTAGTTATGGCCCTGCAAAACCTTTTAAGGGCCTGTCCTCACTGCGGAATTTGGTGTGACCCGGCTGGTGCTTAAAAGATCCTCAACTCCAGTGCAATCCATTTTAACTCTTGCTACCGTTTTTTGAAGAGCTCTTTGCAAATCATCTCCAAAAGATTGCATGCCCAACCCTTGTGCTAAAAAAATACAGGTCAGCTCTTAAAAGAGGAAGGATAGATCATTTTATGTAGAAAGACAAGCACATGGCTTTCCCCACCTCCCGCCAAACAGTGTTATCAGTATACCATATATAATATAGCATAATGCTGTGCCAATGTGGACAGGCTCTAACAAAGAGAAAGAGAAACAGGCAGGACTGGGTGTCATGGTCAGGAACCATGTAAGTACAGGCGGAATCAGGGATGCCTCTTGCAGAGGCTTGCCTGGAATATTTGAAAGGCAGTTGGGTGGTTCAGCTGCAGGCCCTGGAGAGCCCTATATACAGGCTCCCTGCAGTGCTGCCTTTGGCTTTAGTATCACAAGTTGTCCTGGTGACTCTTGTGCTTTGGCTGTTGACCTCTCTGCTGTTAAGAGCCTTGTTCCTGATTTGTGTATGATCCTGTAGATTCATGTGTGCTTCAGTGGTTGGTCTGGCCTCAGCTGACCTCTGGAAGATCCACTCTGCCAGGTATTCAGGTCCCAAGCCGTGGGGATGGGGTGTAAGTCAAAACCAGCACCTTGAACCTTATTCGGGACACAACAGGCAACCAATGCAAGCAGGCCAGAAGTGGGGTGATGCGGTCATATCTGCCCGCACCCACCACCAGTCTGGCCGCTGCATTTTGTACCTGCTGAAGTCTCCGAATAAGGTTCAAGGGCAACCCCATGTAGAGAGCATTGAAATAATCTGTTCTCAAGATCACGAGCGCCTGTACAACTGTTCTCAGGGAAACCTTGTCCAGGTATGGGCAAATCTGGGCAATCTGCCAAAGATGGAAAAAGGGAGTCTTGGAAATGGCCACCACCTGGATTTCCAGGGATAAAGCCAGATCCAAGACCACACCCAGATTCCCAGCTCTATCTGCCAGCTGCAGGGTAATACCTGGCAAAGGACACCCCAGGTCTTTTCCGGGTTGAGTCTAAACCTGTTAGCCCTGGTTCATTCCATGACAGCGTCCAGGCACAAGTCAAGGGTCATACCAGTTCTGCCATGCTGCCCACACCCTGGTCCCGATACTGATAGTGTACTTGGTAGCTGATTCCCCACCCCCAAACATACTGCAATAGATTCTTTTCAAAAGATGTTTGCATGCTTTCAGAATAGTCTAAATAATTCAGGTGGGCAAAGGTATTTCCCTCTCATAATACTTGCTGATAATGTTATCATTCTAGACATTCTTCTTATCCTGTTTAGAACCTGGAAATATTCTCCATAAGGGCTTGGGGGTGCTGGATGAAGGACATCATCATCATCATCATCATCTCTCTCTCTCTCTCTGTAGTCCCGGTGTCACTTTTCTGAAAGACATAGCTCCCCCTGTAGGACCTTGAACCAAGCAGCATGTCTGAACTGTTTCCAGCTCCACTGCATACTCAAACTAAGAATGTGCTTGACATACAAACCAAACCAGGATGAATCAAAGCACTTTGCAGGCTTTAAAAAAAAAATCAGTTGGAAAAGGATGGATAGCATAACCTGGCCCATTTATATAATGCTAGTTTGGCATTCACTGCAGTTAACAAAAAGAAAGGGAGGAAAGCTAATTTATTCTATGCAAGAGGCCGCCTATTAAAACAGTAATCCAGAAACAAATATGGTGAACCTAAGGGATTAGCGTTCACCATGTTTGGAAACCGGTGCCTACTGGGGCTGTTTCTGATCAGACTATAGACAGTGGCTCCCATGATAGAATGCGTATTGGAGGAGGGGGGGGGTGCTGTAAAATAGCTGTAAATGTGAAGCAACAAGCATAGCTGCTGCCTATCCTGACTCCTGATCATTTCACATGTACATTTAGTCATTTATTGCATTTACCTCCTGCCCATCTGGCATGTTGTTGTTGTGTCTGGACCACCAGCAAAAGAATCCCAACCTGGGTCTGCTGCCAGGGAGAACATTATTGACATGTCCAAGGTGAACTAGAACTTCCAATAGCTGCTTTTCAAAGATGGGTTCAGGCAGAGACATGTTGCAAACTTCCCCCAGATTCCCCAGGGATGGGCTCCAGCTTATTTCATGCTCCAACAACTAGGAAGTCTGGTGTGGCTCAACCATTAATTAGGGCAAGTGCGATGCTGCTTCATCTCAGGCAACCCAAAGCCATCCTACTCCGGCCCACTTCCTTCCTCCAGGCAGAGGGTGTCTTTGTGTGGGTGGTGTGAATACCTTCCTGCCAGCCAGCCTGCTTCTGCAAATATTTGTGTATTTTTTTGGTATTTGTCAGAATATCTAGTTTTGCTCCTGGATCTGCCCACCATTGGCTGTGGGGCCTTCACTCAACCAACCATGGAGGACACTGACAGCCATGGTATGGTTAATAATAGGACATGCCTGCCTCATTTTGTTGCCAGGGCCCCACAAGCAGTACTCCCCCCCATCTTAAATGGAAGGAATAGCAACTTGCTTAGAATCATAACATTGGAAGAAACCTCAAGAGCCATCCAGTCCAACCCCCTGCCATGCAGGAACCCTCATCAAAGTACTCCTGACAGATGGCAATCCAGCCTCTACTTAAAAACCTCCAAAGGAGGAGACTCCATTGCCCTCCGTGGCAGCACATTCCACTGCCGAACAGCTCTAACTGTCAGGAAGTTCTTCCTAATCTTCAAATAGAATGTCTTCCTGTACTGTGAAACTATTGCTCCGAGTCCTAGTCTCTGAAGATGTGGAAAACAAACCTGTCCCCTCTTCAATATGACATCCTTTCAAATGCCTGTATTTAAACATGGCTTTCATATCCCCTCTCAACCTTCTTTGCGTAAGGCTAAACATTCCCAGCTCCCTAAGCCGTTCCCCATAAGACATTTCTTCCAGACCTTTAACCATCCTGGTCGCCCTTCTCTGGACCTGTTTCAGGCTGTCTTTCTAAACGGAGGTGTGCAGAACTGAACACAGTGCTCCAGGTGGGGGTCTGAAGTAAAGGAGAAGTCACCTGATGTTGCTTAGAAAGAATAGCTTTCTACTGTCCCAGCCATAGCATCACTCTTCTTTCTGATATAATCTTTTACATGTGTTCTTCTACTACAATAACATGCTGGGAAATTGGGAAAAAAAATTCTAATCTGCTGGAGAAAGCAGTTCTGAATGTCCGTGGTATTTTTGGTTTGTGCTTCAATCCATCATGCTGTCACAGAAAGAGAAAACCATTACCTTGGCCCCCACCATTACTCCCGCCTGTGCTGGGCCATATCGAATAAAAAAATAAATAAAAAGAAACCAAACAGGGCTTCACTCTTTTCTTGTCAAAAATGAATAATCAGGCAAGAAGCTCAACCATCCTTTTATAAGCTTCTGCTCGTATAATGGGGGCAAGAGAGATCTTAGAAGGGTGCCAAACCTGAATCATAACATGCAGTTTGCTGCAGAGTAAGATCCAGAATGGGGGACTTGCTGTGTTTGTATTTCTGGCAATTTGCTGGGCAGCTTTTCCTAAAGGCAGCCATGGCTCTAGAAATGGAGCAGCGCCCTCAGGACAAGTGTCAGGCTTGAAACAGGTATATTGGGAAGTTGTCTAGACAATGGCTGGTATCCTGTCAAGTCTTTAGCTACGCAGAGCTCCAACTGTGGCAGCTGCAGCAACAATCTCCTGAGGTGATTTTTGTCATTCTTGTGGCTTTAAAATAAATGTGAAAACCACAACACTAGTAGAGAGAAGAACTGACACAGATCTGCCTAAAATCTTATTTGCTAACTTGTCTTTATCGGTGACTATAATTCAATGGCTGAAATCCTCTTTCTTAATTACACTGGAATAACGCAAACAGTAGAACCTTTAGACAAGAATTTCCTTTTTAAAAATCACCACACACTCTGCAGGTTGAGGACCTTTCTCTTTTCCTTAGTGACTGATGGTCTAGAAGAGTTTTAAATGTAATGGTTGGTACTTTGTTGCTTCTAAACAAGTTTTTAACAATATATTTACCCAACACTTAAAACATTATTCCTTTTTTAAAATATTTGAATACAGCAACTTCAATATTTTTAGCTTTTAATATTGTATTTTAATAATGTAAGCTACCTTGGGCCCTTTTTAATGAAAAGGACCAGGTAAAAACTTCAAAAGAAAAATAAATAAATAAAATTTTCTGTCACAAACTGAGCTGTGTGACTCAAAATGCAACTGATAACATCTAACATGGTTTCTTCCCTTGAGGCAATTTGCCTTCAAAACATAGTTTTTTTTTTTGCTGCAAAACACAATTTGGGCCAATAATTATCTTATATGACTGCTTCATATCTTGAAATTAACTGACTTTTTTGGTGTGATTATTCTCTCAAAGTCTGCTAATTTTCTTATTCTATTGTCTTGGGAGATCTCTTTATAGTTGGAAATTAACTGCAGGGTCATTAATTATCTACCACAATTTCATCAGATTTGCAGTAATTAATAATGATGTACCATTAGGTTGATTTTGACTTATGGCAATCATTCCAAGGGTTTTCTAGGTAAAAAAAAATACTCAGGAGAGGTTGGTGAGTTCCTCCTTTTAGTGGCACACTGGGACTGTGTAACCCATCCAAGGTCATACTGGAAGTAGGACCAGATATGACTTCTGTGTTGTCCACTTGCTTAATCATCATTTTTGATGGGACACCAAAGGGCTCCACTGTCCCTTCATCCTACAGTTCTTTGACTAGGGAAAGGTTTGGACCACCTGTTCCAAAACAGAGAACCATTCTCTGTAAAGGCCCTTAAAGCAGACTTCAAGCACGCTGGTCCACTGTCTGATGCGGTTGGAGCAGCAGGCAGGAGACCTTTAAAACTTTTAAATAGAGAACACCTTCTCACACAGGATTCTTCAACAATCCAGGGGAAAGAGGGTTACAAATGGGTCAGGAGGAGGAAAAAGCATATGTTGTTTCACTGGGTTTTGCTGGGTTCATTGTTCATATAATTGGGCCACATACCTTCCTTTTCTGCATACTTTAGGGTTACCACACAGATGGCCACAATCCCTGCCTAGTTTATTAGTGTGCTGCTAAGCCAGTACTCCAATACACACGGGCACTCTTCAAAACAAAAAGCATGAGTGCCTGATCCTGTTTGCTGCAAAGATAGAACAATCAAAGTAGGCAAGCAGTTTTTCAACAGAGGGTGATTAACTGTAAGGCAAAACAAAGAGATACCCATTCCTGTATTAGGCAGTTCTGAAAGGCAGGGAAGCTCTCCTCCTTCCCGCTTTTGCCTTTGTTGCATTCCAATGATTCAAATTAGGAAGACAGTGAGATGCTTCCCCCACTTTGGGATCATGGTGATGGGGTAGACAGGTTGTCCAGGGCAGAACCCCCCCCCCCATTTCCTGGCAGATGGGCTGCTGGTAGACTAGGCGGAAGAGCAGAGGAGTGGGAAAGGAGGTGGGTATACTAGGCCTACCTGGGGTATAGGAGGGCATACCTATGCAAGGCTTGAAAGCTAAGACCTCGAGCCTGAACTAGGAGGAGAAAACAGCACCCAGACAGATACATGATGGCCTATATGGATCACGAACAAAGCAAGTCTCCACTTTCGGAATCTGCTCTACTTGCGTCTGCAGCACTGGGGTTGAGTCAACCATTTCCCAAAGGCAAGCTCCCTCCTGCTCACAGGTGCTTCCGTGACACTCTGTTGTCACACAATAATCGGCTTCTCCAACACTGCCAGCTTGTGTTTGTAAAGGGTCTGGTACTTTCCCTTCCATCCAGATGTTTGCATCTTCCTTCCCAGGATTGAATACAAATGTCAGGAAGCTCCTTTCTCTCTCCTGTGGTGCTGCAGCCAGGAAGGGTTGACTCTGGCAGGAGTTCCCTTTCTACCTAGATCTCAAAGTACGGCACAGGCAGAAATCTTCCTATGTTCTCACTTCTCACCCTCCCTGCTGCGCAGAAGCCCTCCTCGTTCTCACGCCTTGGATCTGCAGCCCAGAAGGAGGACTTCCTTTCTGCCTCTGCCGCCGTTGCTTCTTCCTCGGCCTCAGGCCCCCCTCCCAATCCAGCTGATTATCTCAAAGGGCACTTCCGTGGCCACCGTGACATTTTGCTTCACACTCCGATGGCTTAATGGTTATTTATTTATCACTGCAATTTGGTTTTAATTGCTTGTGCGCCACCTTCCGAAACCTCCTTAGAGAGAAAGGGTTGGAGGGGCTGGGGCTTTGAAACTCAAGGAGGCAAATAATAATTAATGCCATCCTTCTGATTGTAAAAGGCACAGAGGGCCATTGTTTTCTGAGCCCAGCTGAGACCACTGACTCAGCAAGTTTAAGAGGCAGCCCTGGTGGCCGGGAGGAAAAGAGGCATCATCAAATCAACCCCGGTGTCCTCGTTCGAGTATTAGCATTGCGAGGCATGCGGCAGCCATGAGACTCTCCTGCTCAGATGCTGCAAAGCACTTAAAACTCATGCTTAAATCCTCCAGATGACAAGAGTCCCAATCATGTGCTTAAAGCTAAGTACTTGCTTAGCTGAAGTGCTTCCTAATGCATCTTCCGTCACAGATCCTGTCCTGACCTGGCAGGGGGTGGATTGGATGAGCTGATCATTCAGGCACTCTATCTAGTTACCAGCACGGCAAAACTGAAGAGATTCCCACCTGCCCACAGTTTTTCTGATATTTTGCACCACTGAGAAGGAACCTTCGTGGTTGTGGTGGCATTTTTTTTGGGGGGGGGTTGTTTCTAAGTGAGAAGCCTGCTGCTGCTTTGCTCTCCTGATGAAATACAGGTGACAGGAAATGATAAGACAGAAGTGGAGGGATGCTCTCATGACCCTGCCAGAATGTGAGTAAGGAGAGAGTTGGCAGCACCAGTTTCCTGAAAGCTTTTGTTCTTTGGCCCAATTCTCCTTAAACCTTGGAAGCCAGACACAGGTCTAGGTGGGAAAATAATCCACAAAAACAAGGACACAGCTAAGCCAAGCAAATGCGGCTTTAACCCCAAGGTGCCAAAACTTACAGAGCACCAAAATCTACAAGTGGTGCTTCACCTAGTGAAGATTAAGGAAATAAGTGGCAACACCTCCTTGTCTCATAAGTTTTCTTTCTTTCTTTCTTTCTTTCTTTCTTTCTTTCTTTCTTTCTTTCTTT
>JAHTLZ010000010.1:21447634-21537262 GCA_023846285.1 Phrynocephalus versicolor | reverse complement strand
GTTTCTTCAGGTGTCTGCGGTGGAAACCAATCTATGTTTCCAATTGCCAGAGGACTCCTACTTCTCATGCTGCTGAGATAAAAAAAAAAACGTGTGTGTGTGTGTGTGTGTGTGTGTGTGTGTGTGTGTGTGTGTGAGAGAGAGAGAGAGAGAGAGAGAGAGAGAGAGAGAGAGAGAGAGAGAGAGAGAGAGAGAGAGAGACCTTGAAAAGGCTTGTACAGAGGGCCCTCACATAATAAACTCTTTGTATAACATACACTCTGTACAACATAAAAAATTCCGGAGATAGGGGATATTTGCTTAACAGAATCTCCTATGGGGCGAATCCATGCAACATAAGAATGGTCGCAATTAGGGATTACTCTGTTTTCAATGCATTCCTATGGGGAATTTGTATAAAGGAAAAATTGCTTAACATAATTTCATTGGGAATGAATTAACTCCTTTATACAAGGTGCCACTGTACTGCCATCTTGCTTGGCACCATGCCTGACTTGGTGACTCACAGCTGGCAACACTCGTGCTACCAGCCGCAGGCACCAGCAGCCTTGGGACCCAACAGTCTGCTCTTGCTAGTCTGAATGTTCCTTGACAAACCAGGCCATGAAGCCACTCTGACTTTTTAACCAGCTCATTCTTGTTGGCAATCTCCCCCAAGCACCTGTGGGACAAATGCTCTCCTCATTATAGCTCCAAAGGGGTGAAGGGGGGAGGGGAGGGCAAGCCAAGTCAAACTTCTCTATAAATGTTTTGAGTGAAACAGAGTTTTGAGGGGAGTCAGTTGAGGGGGGGGGGCTGGTACTCATCAGCTCGGCCAATAACTTGCATTCATCCACCCTCACCCTGCTGTTGGGGAAGGTGGTGAGAGAGAGAGAGAGAGAGAGAGAGAGAGAGAGAGAGAGAGAGACTGTCTCGTAACCTCAATTATTATAAACTGGCCTGTCACATAGGAGGGAGGGAGGGAGAAATGCGTATTTGAAAAATGAAATCAGGCCGGAGGCATTCATCACAATCAAATTAAAGAAATGAGATGCTGGAAGCAAACTGCTTGTCAGAAGGCAGGGAGAAGTTTTGTTCACTTTGGACAGCAAACGAGGCATTGCAAAAACAGAGCAAACTGAGAAAAGCAAAATCCCCAGTTAAAGGAAGCTGCTGCGCACAGGTTTATTGCCCAGTTACCCATGACCTTCTCTCCACCTGAAACCTTCTTAACTAACATCTTGATTACAACAATGTTCTTCTTACATAACTTGGAATTTCACTTATTCGGGGAAGGGAGGGGCTGCTGTCTTCCAGATGTATTCAAAGTCTTCTAGAGATCCCAAATTTGCAAGGATGCTTCCCCTGACTCTCCTCTACATGTCCTCCCTGTTTACTGAAGGCTGGCACTTTCCGAGGGGCTTATAACTCAGATGTCTGACCCAATCTTCATCAAACTTGGAGGGATTGTAGAAGAGTGTTGCAGGAACACCTCTCTGCAAATTTGGTGTCTTGGGGGGGGGGGGGGGGCTCTTTTGGGGTGTGTAACTTGGGCATCCAGAAACCAATCTTCACTTGCCGGCCTTATAGAGAAGAGTTAGGGAAAGCTGCCCTGTATGCTGGGTGACTCTAGGTGCCCGGGGGGGGGGGGGTTATAGAGTTAAAGACAAAAGCAAATTTACAAATCCATTTATGAATTCATCAGAAAAAATATATCATAAATTCATTTTTTTTCTGATTTGTCAACCTTGACAGAAATCAAAATGAATCACTGTTGTTCTTATTTGTACCTATTTGTGATCCAAGTATTTCCTATCTATACATCATCATTTGGACAAATCTCTATTTCTGCTCTGCATTTCATATATTATTAAGAGGAGTTTTAGTTGCCCTTTTAGCTGAGCAAACTGCAATCCTTTTGTTGGGAAACTCAAGCTTAAAACAAGATTTTTTTTCAAGGGTATGAATTAGTAACTAAGGATCTGAATCCTCAACCTTATGGTTCTGTTTCAACACCCCGTGTGCTAATTAGACTGGCTATCTGAATACATTTTCAATAAATTATTTAACAGTCACAAAATAGCGCTCTGTTCTCTTCTGGCTGGCTTGGCTTTCCCTGGGCTTCTGGGCAATACAGGGCATGCTAAGTCTCTTAGGTACACCCCCCCCCCCTTTGTAGAAAAGAGCCACTGAGACCCACAATGGTTTGATATATCAAGTGCTGCACTACTTGCATGATTGCCAGCCTTCTGAAGTTAGAGAGGGCCAATGCTTGGATGATAAGGCTTTTACAAAAATGAATTTATCATTATTTATTTATTTATTATTTGTTTATTAAATTTATATCCCGCTCCATCTAGCTACACAGCTACTCTGGGCAGTTTACAAAACTGAACAGAAATCAAACCCATAAACAGTACAATACGATAAATAAGCACAGATAAGTAAACACTTTTTTTGATGAATTGATTTGTTTTTGACCTGAAACACTATGATTCCCCTCCCCCCAGCACATAGAATCACAGAGGAGTGTCCCCTGGATCTCCTCTACAAGTCCTGCATGTTTGGTGACGTTTGGGCTCTAGATGTCCAAGTTATGCACCCTCCAAAAAAGCTACCCCGACACTTAGAGAAACTAAACTTGTAGGCAAGCTTCTCCCATCTCTCTTCTACATTCCTCCAAGTTTAGTGAAGACTGAATTTCAGACATCTGAGTTATACTCCCATACTGCCCTTTAGCAACTTCCTTGGGGAAACTCAATCTTCACCAAACATAGAGATACTATAGAGGAGAGTCAGGGAAAGCATTCCGGCAAATCTGGCATCTCTGGTTTACTGTGGGGCAGTTTTATAGCCCAATGAATTAAAAAAAATTGCAAAAAGTCACTGATTTGTATTTCTTGGTGGTTATAGATCTGTACAAATACTGTACAAAAAGATGAGTTAGTTGATTTTTGACAAATTTTGCAATTCATTTTTTTTACTTCATGCCCATCTCTAGAAGGGAACAAATCTACCATCAATTAGCTTCCCCTACTGTTGACCTTGGCTTTCCTCCCAATCCTGATGAGCAGCAGCAGCCAGTGTTTGCGATATTAGCTTATACAACCTATGACACTTCTTTGTTCCTATTAAAAATCCTCATCGGTCTCCTAATGGAGTGTAAATTTAGCATTTGATGCTTCCCGGAGTGTAAATTTAGCATTTGATGCTTCCCGGACTCTGAGCTTGTTGTGTTAATATCGACATGAAGGTTCTGAACTCAAACATCAGAGGCGTTAAGTGGCTGAATGGTGAAAAGAAATGTGATTGCATGACAGTGTTGCAGGACAATAATAAGGTCTTATCCAGGCAGAACATTGGCTCTTTCAAAAGTATCTGGTTTATCTCTTGATGCTTTTGATACAGTCTACCTTTGACATTACATAGAGCTGATCTTGAGGAAAAAGAATGAGAACAGTCTGCCTGCCTTAGTGGTTTGTTTTGTTCTGGAGGGATGGCATTTTAGTCCAATGACACTCCCCCTTTAATTAAGAACATAAGAAGAGCCATGCTGGATCAGGCCAAGGGCCCATCTAGTCCAGCTTCCTGTATCTCACAGTGGCCCCACCAGATGGGAGCGCATGAGACTAGATATCTGTCTCCTGATACCACTCCCCTGCATCTGGCCCTTGAAGTACCCTGGTTTAAAGCCTGGAGATTACACATCTCCATCATGGTTTGTAACCTGTGATGGACTTTTCCTCCAGGAATCTGTCCAATCCCCTTTTGAAGGCATCCAGGCCAGATGCCATCACCACATCTTGTGGCAGGGAGTTCCACAGACTAACAACACACTGGGTGAAAAAATATTTTCTTTTGTCTGTTCTTACTCTCCCAGCCCACAATTTGAGTGTATGTTCCCTAGTTCTGGTATTTTGTGAGAGGGAGAAGAGCTTCCACATCATTTCCACATCAAAGCCTTCCCGGATACAAACCTTTTAATCAGGATACCTTTTGTTTTATTTTACGTAAAAGAGAGAAACCTTTCCAAATAAAAAAATCTATCTAGGGCTATGGCTTTCAAAGGAAAGATGAAATATCTCCCAAGGAGAAGTGGTTTTAAGAATCCAGTCTAAATGCAAACCTCATCAAGCTCCGTTGAGATCAACAATGACTCACCATGACCCACTGGGGTGGCACTTTGCCTCCACCTGGCAGGCTCCCAGTGGAGATGGTGGCTTCCTACGTGGCTATCAGTACAAAGAGTTGAGAGGGCAAATTCGGACCATCAAAATGCCCAATGCCTTCTGCAATCCCCTTTCCTAAATGCTAAGAGTCATCAGTGAGATCTAAGGAGAGGAAGGCAGAGAGGCAGCCACAGGGTCCCCATTCTCCCTGGAAATATATCCACGCACAGCCCTGTTCCGCCCTCACTCAGCACGGCTGTAGCATGATTCTGTTCTAGATGAACAGCCTGCCTATACCCTGCTGTGCCTGCAATCCGTCAACCCAGGGGAGGGCTTGCTTAATAACATTCCATGGCATCGTTTTTGTCAGTCCCGCTACCAGCCTGTGATTGGCCAGGCCCAAAACACTGACAGATTGGGGGCAGGTGACCTTAACATTGATAAGGAGCAAGCAATTTTCTGTCCCAGCTAAGAAAATTGTGAAGCCAGATGAGGGTAGGGAGTGAGGTACAAGGGGATTTCTTAGTGAGTTTACCCTACGGGCTCTCCCCTTCTGTTTGTATTAACTTAAGAAGAAGAGGGGGAGTGTCTTCCCAATCTAGAAACATCAGTTTGATTGCAGCACCCTATTATACACAGATTTTAATTATGCCCAAATGCCACCTGTTTTAATGAGGAAAGAAAATGGGATCACCTCTATAAGTTTCAGAAATTCTGTCCAAGGAAAAACATGTCCCTGATCTCCAAGACTCATGAAAGTCTTTCATTTAATCTAAAAAAAAACTAATCTCCACCTTTCCAGATCTGGGACTTAGTTTTATTCTCAAAAACTGTGACATGGGACCAATTTGCAACTTCTAGCTGTACATAGATATTCATGGTCTCCTCTCCTCCTTATCCTTGCAATCTTACTTCTCTGTCAATATATGGGGTGGGATGTTTGCAAGAGACGGAATGTTTAATTCTGAGACAAGAAATCATGCAAGTTGGTATAAAGTGTTATGGATCAGTTCACACATGCATGCTTTCTATACTTTCAAAGACACCTGATTCAGGCACCCAACTCTACTTGGATTTTTTTCTTTTTAAAACAACATGCTTTTCTTTCTCACACTCTCAGAGGTCATCTTTTGGGTGCAAGGGAAAGACCTCTTGCTGCCACTGTCCTCATTTCCCATGAATGTCCCATATCATCTAGGGTTTTTGTGTGTGTGTGTGTGTGTGGCTTGCCCAGAGTTTAGCTGATACTTGGTGCTTGCTGGAATCTGCTTCTGGCTTGGATTCCAAGCTTTCTTTCTTTTTTTCTTTTTAAAGTAACCACTTCCCAACAAAATACATTCAAAATGCATGCTTTGCCTTCTTTTAAAATGATGACAATGCAGGTATAAATCGGAAGCTACCTCCTGATAGGATGGCCACCAGAGTATATCACCAGAAAGGAAGACAGCTTCTAACAGAATAAAGTAGAAGGATAACCCAAAAGGACAGTATTCCTCACCAAAGAAGGCACCTTTTTGTAATAAATCGATGTGTGCTTATTTAAGCTAATATAGGCAGATATAATCATAGACAAAATTGTTGTACATTAAATAGAATTATAATACAAGTCATTATAGCACAGGAGACTGTGACTAAATAACTGCTTTGGGTGCCATATTAGGAAAAAGAGTCTCTACAATTAAATAGTAACACATAGTGTTTAATACTCTTTGTTAAGTCCCTATGGCTTTTATTTTTTGCAGTTCACTGAATAGGAATTGTACAGCATGTGGAAAATAAATAGTATCTATTGTATCTGTAACATTAGAATATCATTAGAATTAATTTCTTGTGAATATTAAGTCATAAATTCCCACCACTACTCACTCAGAATTATTATTTACAAAGAACAATTTATTTTTAATTCATTATGTAGTAGTCTTTAAATTAAATGCACTTGCGGAATAAATGGAATGAAATGGAATAAATTAGACTCATTTCCTACATCTTTTCAGATCAGCCTATGACTTCCTCAGCTTGAACCTAACTTACATATAATTATGTTTGGTAGCCCAGAGCACCTATTAGAACAGCCAGCAGAAGCAGCAGCATTTTTGCGCCCTTACTCCTATTAATTGTGTGAGAAGACAGACTTCCCATTCCCCTCACAGTAGCTCCACAGAGGTATTATGTGATGTGGGGAATGGGAAATGGAATCCATTAACTGGCACCGAAGGAGGGTCCAGTGGCCCTTTGGATTATTGCTCACTGTTTTTGCCACTCCCATGGGAGCATGTAGGGCAGTGTGAGCCACACTGTTGGGATCTGATGAAGATGAGCTGCTGCCCTGCTCAGTATCCCTTGCACACAACTGGCGGGAGAGAGGAACTCAGATGGATGCAGCAGAGGCGGCAGAAGCAGAAAGAGTGACACCCCCCCCTGCTGGCGAGTCTGCGATTGCTGGTCTTGGAGGATTGCTAGTCACAAGCCCCCAATGAGACTCAAAAGAACATGGAGCTGAAGATTGCAAGGAAGCTGCAGTAGAAGAATACTTGCCTAGGGAAGAAACAAGGTGGAAGCCTTCAGCATCGAAAGTTTCTCCTCTAGTGGCAGTGTAATTTGAGTTCAAAACAAGCGGAATAAAGGGCATTAAACACTGCCTTCCTTCCTTCCCTGTGCTGTATTTAGCTGCTTTGCACCACATTGCAAAGCCTGCTTGGCCCATTCCAGTGTAGTCTAGAAGATGCTGCAGAGCAATAAGGAGGCAGGGGTTTAAAAGAGGGTGTGGGGCAGACCAGCCGAAACACAGATCAATCGGTATCTTAGACGTTTGACACACATACGGTGAGCCAAATCTGAATGCCCAACTCTAGATCTTGGAAGGACAGGTCCGTCCCCACTCAGAAACATTTGTCCTGTGAAAACCCCCCCCCCCTTCCTGGGTGCTGTAGTGGTCACAGGGAGTAATTGTTTGGTTGATCCTAAGTGACTTCTCATTTGAAGGAAAAGAAACCACCCAGCATATAAAAAGCTCAGAGGGGGCCAAACATGGCAAAATGGCACCTGCATTCCTTAGGTGGTAAAAGGGAACATTGGAGAAACAAAGATATTTTGTTTAAAGGTAGGTTGGGTTTCATACAAGGACTGGCTGCTTCTGTGGCCTTTTATTTTATAGGAGGATTTCACCCCAGCTGTTGTCAGGAGAGCAGCTCTGGAAATTCCGAGCATTAGCTATGTTGGCTGGGGGGGGGGAATAGGGAGTTATCATCTGGCAACATCTGGAAGGCCACAAACTGCCTACCCCAAACTGATGTCAACACCTCTGGTTCCTTGCACCCCTTCAGCAGGACTCAAAGTCATAAGCTCTCCTATGTTCCTTTGGTACCATCCTGGATTGATTTTCACAGTGATCTAGGAACATTTATATTCTTGTCTCTAATAAATGAATATTAGTTTTTGATGTGGTACTGGGATGGAGTCAGCCAAACACCTCTCCTGACAGATCCCTGGTATCTATTAATTTATTTTATTTATGGGGTCAAACAAGTATTCTTGGATCGAGTAGTTCCAACTTGGTCCTACCTTGACATATCAATTCAGGACTATCTCTGGGACAAGGGTGGGAATGGCATGATTCAGGCAGCCTCACCCTCTGTGCTTATATTAAAAAAGAGGTGGTGCTAGTGGTGAGATATAACGTAGATGACTAAATTGTTTTATCTTGGCATGGAATTAAGAGTTAAAGCAATGAGACTACAAAAGAGGTCAGAATAAAAGAAGTCCTAGCTACTAGACCACGGAGGTGCCTTAAATTTTCTTTTCATTTGACTCTTCAACCACAAAATGGTCTATATTCTGTAATGATATCGAAAGATGCAGAATTACTAGGTGTGGTTTCTACTGTACGTGGAAGCTAGACCTCAATTCCAGCTATCAGCTTGCAAACTCAAAGCACTCTGGAAGCAGTGATGACTCTGAGCGACACATAAGAAAGATTTCCATTCTTCAGCCATGCATTCCAGCATGCAGTTCTTAGACGAGGGAGTGCTGGGCACCGCGACATATGCTGTCCCTTTATACTGGCAATCATTTGTCACCCTTCCATAATGTTGCTTAAAAAGATGCTCACACCATGCTTGGCAAACATTAATTAAGCCTCTCAGCAGCCCTGCATGGGCGGCGTGATTATCCAGCATCTCACAGATGGCATCAAGAGGGCAAGTGACTTTCCCAAAGTCAAACAGCTAGGCAGATGTATCCAGGAAGAACAAAGACAAGTGTCCTGGTGAAAGTGATAAAATATTGCAACTCCACCAGTTTCGTTCTAGAGGAACAGTACTAGAAATGCAGTGACCCTGTGCCTGTTGTGGAAGAAGTGTCTCCATGTGCTGTCACCCCGACTTAGGGGCTATTGTATTTCTGTGTAGAACAAAACAAAGGGGGGGACTTTATCTAAGGCACAACACCCAGCCTGTATTGGGGAAAGTAGGTGGTAAAAAAAAGCAGCTTGACATTCTATTTGTTCAGTCGAAAACTGCACATTTTTATATATCCATCTAGGGGGAGGAGACCAACATCCACTTGAGTAAAGTTTCATTATGACAACCTGAAATGCTTCAGAGTTATGCAGACTTCTGGGCTCTACGGGACTCTTCTTCATACTTGGCGGCTTAAAGTACAAGGGACGAAGGAAGAAAGAAAAATGAGAAAGAAAAAGGTCAGATGTAAAGGCACAGACCAAGGTAGATTGTTACTTGGACCTCTGGCACTGCAACACTCAGCCGCAATGCAAGACCTGTGGGGCTCTTCCATTTCTAATGGCACCACCTACTTTTCAACCAATGTAAAAGTAAAAGACAAATATGCCATGTTCTCATGGTTTAGTTTTATTTTCAAAGTGTCTAGTAGAAAACGAAAAGAAGAAAAATGCCTCGTGTCATCTTTAGGAGTAACAGATTTATTTTAGCGTGAGATTTTGTGCATTGCAATCTATTTCCACAGATGCAATCAGATACAATCCAATGTAATCCACAAAAGCTCTTGCTAATACCAATCTGTTAGTCTTAAAGATGCTCCAGACATTCTTTTTCAAAAATATATTTTTATATTTATTGCATGGGGGGATAACATGGCTACTTTAAAAAAAACATTTGTCTCCTTGGTAGCTTAACAGCTTATGAAAGGAAAGCAAGGAACAGCTGAAGGACACATGCACACATTTGTTCAATCTCACACATGTTCCAAGTCTAAAGGATAGGCGGCTTTGTCCAATATGAATGACTTTCAGAAACCCAAACTCCAGGTTTGGGGTACCTCTTGCAAAGTGGTTAGGGGAGATGTAAACATTTCATTGACACCCCAATGTATTTCTTTTGAGTAATCTAGGAGACAGAATGCAACTAAGTATTTTCAACTTCTTTAAATCTGAATTTAACAGCAGCAGCAGCAACCACCACCACCACCACCACCACCACCTTTGAACTGCAAAGCTTGAAGTGATCTTACGGATTATCGAGTCTACTCCATCTCAATTTAATGCAAGTGTCACCCACTTGCTTAAAACAGATTAATAAGAAAAATAATGAGCATTGCAGAGATGGATACTCTCAGAAGCATTAGATCAAGAGCAAAGACAGATACAGAATGAGAAATGGGAAGTATTTTACGTTTGGCTCCAAGTGAGTTTATAAAAATTTAGGGTGTGATGTAAACTAATTCCCAAGGGACACAAATGAATATGTTGTTTATATGATACTATTGATATATAATCAGACAAAAGTAGATTAATAAAGAGAAGTAGAATGAAACGTTAGCAAATACGGAGCCTAGGTTACTAGGTATCTCAAATCCTGCTTTTCTATTTTGTTTTGATTCACCTTTTGTTTATTGTTTTTTTAAAAAATTATATACATTATCATATATATAGAAAGAAATATTATTCCCTACCCAAACTTTACAACATGGGACCACCTTACTAGGGATTTTTAAGGTACAAGACAACTCCAGATACCCTTCAAATCATTCTCTTCCCTCACCACTTTTGGGACCAGCTTGAACTCTGCTTGTCTTGATACTCTTTAAGAAGAGTGAACATATGGCCACTTGACCACATGAAGGCAAAGAGGCTGAATTTCTGACAACAAAAGAAGGAACGGTATATTTTATTGGAGCCCCAAGATATTTTGCCACTGGAGGCAAATAATACGTTTGTGCCTTCTTCTAGTCTGTGTATGAAAGCCAGCCAAAATAGCCATCACGTTTTAATACTCAAGATGTGAGTGCGGAACGCACACCGGCATCCTCCAAGACCTTTCTACTTACTGGTAGCCAGGTGCCTGCCTCACTCTGCCTACTGGAAGGGCCAGAGATAAAGTCAGATGTCCTCATCACATTGCCTGAACCACTGTGGGCTGCCACCTCTTGCTTTGTAGCAAGTAAACTTGCTTAAGAAACCCGTATGGATTTGCCTAGCTAAGTGTACCTATTTCGACCTTCTGCCCCTTTAGTTCTTTTTCACAGTGATCCTTGATTCTCCTTCCTCTTGCCTAAATTGCACTGTGCAATTTAGAAGCCGAGGATTTGAAATATTAGCACCTTGCCTCTGTGGAGGAGACGGAACTGATTATTATACATATGTTCGGGCACTTGACATTTGATGGGAACTGCCAAAATAAAGCTGGCGACAGCCATAAAGAACAAATGCTAACTGAGCTAGTTAGAAGACCCAAGTAGGATCACATCACAGGCCTGTCTAGTTGGGCATCCTGTTACCCTCATTAGCTGAAGAAGTGCCTCTGGGAAGCCCAGGAGCAGTCTGTGCTGCCAGTCTCTTGTTCCCAGCCACTGGGACTCAAAAGACATGCTAGCTCAGAGACAGGAAGACATATATTTAGCAACCGTGGCTGGCAGCCAATGGCTTCTTCCTTAGGTGAATTTGCCTAACCTTCTTTTTTTTAAAGCCCTCTAAATTGATAGGAACCAGGATGGCCTCTTCTGGTCGGGAATGCCACAATAAATAAGTGGGCCACTTCCCCACCCAGAAGAGCCAGTAACATTTGAGTCAGAAATACAACAGTAGCCTTGCTATATAAAGGAGATATGGCTTTCCTTTGCCAAGCCACGGGGTTAAAAGCAGAGACTAATTTCCCTCACTGCTCCGTTCTTGGAAACAATCGCCTTTTAAAATACTGGTCCCCAGATATCTACAGTCTACCGCCATCATTACTATTCATCAAACCCATTGGCAAATAAATGCCTCTGATTGGGACTCTAATACAAGCGAAAATGGAATTCCAGCTTCTCTCCAGCCGACTTAGAAGAGCTAATGAAGAGCTAAGGAGCGGAAGAATAATCTTTAAATTCTACCCTGCCTAATGCAACCCACAGAACATTCAGAGTATTTTCTTGGGTAATGAAACACTTGGCTCCCCTGAGACTTTTATAGCCTGAACATAATCAGCCTGTGAAGATGGAAGCAAGTAGTTAATAGTGAGCGCTGCCTAGATGCCCTAAGCATATCCGATCTCGCCTGATTTCGGAAGCTAAGCAGGGTCGGCCCTGGTTAGTACTTGGATGGGAGACCACCAGGGAATACCAGGTGCTGTAGGCGCCTGGAGTAGGAACTGGCAAAACCACTCCAGTATTCCTGCCAAGAAAACTCCAAGGACATGGAGTCACGAAGTCGGTCATGACTATAACGACACAACACACACACAGTTTAGTGAGCAAATGGCCAAATGTCTAACACTTAAAGGGACACTTCCTCAATCTGGGGGTACCAGATGTGTAAATCTGTAAACTCCCTTCCTCTGTGCCATAATAGCAAAACTGCCCATTCGGCTGGGGGTTGTGCAAGCTGTAGCTTTACCCATTTGGAGGGTAACAGGTTGAGGAAGCGGCGGGCTTAATTCTCAGAACATCTAGGATTTAAGCCTGGGATACCTTCAATGGCTTTAGAAAAGTAGGAAAAGACACCTCATGGCTTTACTTAATAAGGATGTCATGGCTGTGTCGTCAGGATTATCTTTGGATCATTAACATTTTCCTTTGGATGCCAATTTGTGAAGCAACACAAAAGACATTACGATGGAGAAAATGTGTTTTGGCCCGGGGTTAAACAACTTAAAGGGTTGCAAGGTTATATATCTCAATCTTTTCTTCCATAAATGTTCTGGTAGCTTGGGTTTGGCATTCTTATAACAATGGATGAATGAGGAATTAAGAGGAGTCCCAATGACACATGGGAAGCTTGAGAAAGAGTGTTGTCGGTATCTGTGTAAAAAGGTCTGCTCAGGAACAGGGCCAGTCAGATCAACTATTTAAAAAAAATGGTAATTGTGACTCAGCACATTATTGCATGGAATTCTTGCAGTCCTTTTCCAACATTATATTATAGCTTCTACTGGCATCTATCAAGTGCTCCATAAAAATGATTTCTCTGCACTTGCCAGCACAGCATAACGATGGTTCAAAATATGTGTATTGTGATAAAATTAGAATGCATGCTTGCGTTTCTTCCATTTTCTTATCCTTCTAAATGTGCTTAGTTGATCTAAATCATTCTTTTCCTCTTTTAAGAATACTTCCAACATGTCCTGGATGATTTAAATAAAAACCTTCAGCTCAGGCCACCATTAAATCTCCAACTGCTTGGGTCTATGCTATTTTTTCAAGAGTAGGAACAGCTACAGTATGTTAGAAAACTGTTGTTCCTCTATGCCAGGGGTGTCCAAACTTTTTGTAAGGAGGGCAAGATTTGGTGAGGTGAAAATGTGTAGGGGCCGACCATTCAGCCTGAAAGGGGGGGGGTCTGGGCCTGCACACAACTGCAACAGCCACAGATGCTCCCGTTTTGAGGCACCCAAGGACCCAGCGGCTGTTGCACAGCCAGGAATGGGCCCATGCGCACCCAAGATGCACTGCTGCTCACTATGCTGCCTTCCCTTACAAGGAGGTGGGGAGGACAGTGCAGCAATGGAGAAGGGGGTAGGAAGGCAGGGCAGGTGGCTGGGGCGACAGAGGGAGGCCGGAAGGGTAGGCAAACCATAAAACTGCAAGCTGATGTCTCCAGATGGCATGGGGAGGGGCCGGCCGGCGGGGATGAGTGACAGACTAAGCCAGCAGGGAGAAGAGGCTGCGGGCCACTCAAAATTTTAAAATGGGCTGCATTTGGCCCCCGGGCCGGACTTTGGACATGCCTGTTCTATACTGTGAATTTTCCCTGGATTCATGGAAACTCTACGAATGAGCACCCCCAAAACACATGCTCTCTCCCCTGTGCTCAGCTCTTGCAGACTCAAGCCCATTGCCTCTTATAAGGAGTTATGCCTCTCTCGTATTTGGCTCCTCCTCAGTTCCTGCTGCTTTCCCCCTTCCCCAGCCTTACTGTCCTTCCCAGAGAATCTTGCCTTCTCATGATATGCCAAAAGTAGGACAGCCTCCACCTCAAATATTTTTGCCTCCAGGCTTGATTTGATCTAGGACCTATTTGTTTGTCTTTCTAACCATCCAGGTTATCTACAATATTCTGCTCCAGAATGACATTTCAAACAAACCAATTCCTCCTGCTGACCCCCGCCCCGACAGCTTTCTTTGCTGTCCAGCTTTCACATCCATAAGGGGTGATCAGAAAGTGTGGATGATCTGGGTCTTAGTCTCCAGTGAGGCTCCCTTACAGTTGATGAATATGATCTTTTAAAGTTCCTTCATCGCTCCCCTTCCTAGTCCCAGTTTTCTTCAGATTTCTTGGTTGCAGTCTCCATTTGAATTGATGATTGAACCAAGGTATAACAGCTCCCCCCAAAACAATTAAATGTCTTCATTGTCAATGCTAAAGTTGTGTAATTCTTCTATAATAATTTTTGTCTTAACATTCCGCTGCAGTCCTGCTTTGCCACCATTCGTCTTTTAGCTTCCTTAACAATCGTTTTAAGTCATTGCTGCTTTCTGCCAGTAAGATGGTGTCATCAGCATTTCTTAAATGCTTGTTGTTTTCCCCACCAGTTTTCACTCCTCCTTCATTGGAGTCTTGCCTGGCTTCCTGTATATGTTCTACATACAGACTGAACATATAAGGGGCTAAAATGCAGCCTTGTTTGACACCTTTGCCCGTAGGAATTTTGGGCAAGTGTAATCTGGGGATTGGGGCTTAAAAGTAGTTTCCATGAGATCTCTGTTTCAGGACAGCCTAGAAACCAGTTAAGCATAGGGGGAATAAGTTTAGGACTTGATTCATGATGCAACTGGCAATGTATGGTTGATTCTTCTGTGCCATCACCACAGGGGCAAACTTCTGCTCTAGGAATATTTTTATATCTCCCATTAGTAACCTCTGAAGGAAGAGCATGCCAACAAAATAATGAAAAAGCCCTGTGACGGGTCAGCAACTCAAGGAGAGAGGTAGGCAGATGGAGATACAATTGTTGGGTTCGGGGTGATAAAATTATCTGCTGTGAAAAAGTTGGAAATTCTGGTACAGTAATATCACTTTGTCTATGTCTGGCACCTTCTGCTTGATAGATGCAGTTGCCTTGTCCAATCCTACTGTTAGAAAGGATGGTGGGGAGAGGCCTAGATATGTGAATATGATATAAATATGATACAGCGCTTTTAGCTAAAGCGAGCAAAAATGTTCTGGAAGAATTAAAGTTGTTCGTTCCTAGGGGAAGTAATTTCATTTCACTCAAGCTAGAAGTTGATGGAAGCAAGGCTTACTCTAACTTCTAGGTGTATTCTCGCTTCTATTTTGAGTAGACCAGATTCTAGGTGTAAGCTGGTGTTGGAAATGCATCTAGGCATTTTGAATATTGTCCATTGAAAATTTGATTGAGCTTCCTCTAATGGGACTAAGCTAGGCTGGAGGCACTACGATTATTGCATACAAACGTTTGGAGAAGATTTTATCCTGAAATGATTTAAGGCCTCTAGGAATATATTTGTCTATAGGGAATCATTTTGTCTTTCCATATTCTGTCCTAGCAGTAATTTCTTGTGCACAACACAAATTATGCACCAGGAAAATCAAGTGTTAAGACACGCCCATTCTTGAGGAACGACTTTATGGGGAGACAACTTTTTGTGGTCACAGTCTATTTCATCAGATGCAGTTCACCTGTTTCTGAAGTGTCTTGGGGTCTCTTTGCTGGTGTGGAAGCAACAGTGACTTCTTTGAAAATGCATTGCTATAAACAGGGGAAGGCAAAGTCCAGGGGCTGCATGGGACTCTCAAGTCTGTTTTTAATGGCTTCAACAACATTGTATTCCATCATGCGTTTCCCCAAATGGGTTTCCCCACTAAAAAAAAGAAGTGAACCATTATTACAGGATCCCTTCAGGAGCAGCAGTTTGCACTCATGTTGCACGTATGTTTAACTCCTCAAACCACACATTTTCCAGAATGTTTTGTTTCCAGTTTTGTTTGTTTTCCCTTCATTTCTCCCCATTTGTCCCACTTGTCTGGTGATCTTGATGGCCTCTAGACCTGCTGGAGTTGTTCAACCCTGATGATAGAGAAGATTTTTAAAAACATGGTTTTGGGAAAGCCTGAAAATGACTGCAAGGGAGGAATAAATGGATAACAATAATAGGGATAATCAGCATGGGAATCTAAGATGTGCTGAGATACAAATTATGCAGAGGATTTGGGACAAGAAAGTTTAATCGAATTGCAAGGAAGTGAATTTGGAAATTATTCACTGCTTTCCTTTTCACAGAAGAGAATATTACACTTCACTAATCAATATGATCAGCTAAAACTTAAGTCTACATAAAACTTTCACCCTCAAAAATCAAAATATGATGCTTGTAGGACCAATCAGTCTCCTATTTGCATTTTAGAACACTAATCACGGTGTTTAAATGGCATGCAATGTTTTCAGAGTTTTACAATAACTGCTAATTTACAAAGTTTAAAAACTATACTTCAGGAATTCCCAGTGCTAATTTCATGATTACTTCACTGGAGAAATGCTTTAATCAGCACCTTAGAGGGTCTTTGTTAAGCAGATACAAGAAATGCAGGTGCAACATTTCAACCAACTTCTTTAGGGCTTCTAATGACGTGTTAGCAGCTGCATAATAAAATCATATCCTGCGTATCTGTCAACTAAGAATGAGTTGGAGCCTCATATCACAGAGGTTAAATAGCAGTACTACAGTCAAGACTCTGCTCATAACCTGAATTTTATGCTGATGGGTTCAGATAGCCATCTTGAGGCTTACCCATCTTTCCAAGGTCCATAAACTAGGTAGTCTCTTTGCTGGGGGGGGGGGGGGTGGGGACACAGTTTGTAGCCAGCACACTTGAATTGTAAATTGCCCAGAGCATGTTTCAGTACTATGAGGGGATATATAATCATTATGCTTTTGGAAACAAACCAGAGAAATTTGACAAAACAGGAGTGAGGAATAAAATGTTTCCCAGATAAATAGAAAATCCCATGGTAAATTGCATGAAAAATTTGTATTTTATACAAATTTTGTATTTTATATTCTGTTACAGACAGAAAAATACATGTAACTTGTAAACCACCCAGAGACTGCTTTAAGTGTTATGGGGCGGTATAGAAACAGCATATCTTGCTGATGTTTTTTCCTTTCCTTTTCATGAGCTTTGGGTGATTGGCCTGTCTTTGCTTATGTAAATTCCACAACATACAAATATTTACACACTCACACCAAGCCATACTTGTTTTCCTGTCTAATACCATCCCATGCTGCTCACTTTCTGATGTCACCTGCTCTCTTGTCTGACAACAGTGGCCTCCATAAAAGTCCTCTTAAGACCAACAGGCCAGTCCCTCTGGAACAGAACGAATCGTCAGAAAAATAAACTTGCCACCCAAAATGGTGACAGCCAAGAATCCGTCCGAGGACATTTCGATACAGCACAATGCAGAGTAACTGACATGAAGAAAATCACCATTGGATGATAAATGTCAAAGGGAGAGTCCCACCTCAAGATGCCAAATTATAATTTGCCAAGTAATTCATGTCTAATCCCTTGTGGCTTTTTCATTTACCCCCCCCCCCGGTGTCGATTAATTAGCTTGTTGACGCTCTCACCATCAGAATCTTCTCAATTGCCATTGTTAATTGTTTTATGACATATAATTTAACTAGCACTACCCTTTCCCCATTTTCTGTCTCTCTGATCTTTCTCTTCTCACCACCTGCTTCCCCAGTGTGTTTTCTATATGTGTGTAGATTTAGGATCACATCCATTCCGATGAACTGTGATGCAAACCGACCCGTGGGGAGGCAATTCCCTTAGCAGAGGAACCATCAGCATGGCCCCAAATGTTGGCTGGGGGAGCAGCCGCCGCAGAGGGCTTGCCCTTCTCTTCCTTTCTGCCCATTGGCCTCCATTGTTCTCTTAAGACTCCAGAGAAAAAGCAAAGAGCACTCTGATCCTTTTCATCGGTCTACGGGTTTGACTGTTTTGAGGGTGCATATGTTTTTTGATGTCACAGGATCTAATGCATTTTTGACAGATTTGGGGGAGCACTAGTAGTAGATGAAAAGCACACACTCGCTTGCGATTTGAACAAATGGATGCTATGATGAAATGGGGTAGGTTTCAGGGTATCCCTATAGATAATTGTTTAGGTGTTTGTGGAAACCCTGCCCTCAAGGACTTAGCCCGTTATGTACTTGACTGTCCCCTATATAGCAATATAAGAGAAAAATATTTACAGCACATTTAAAAGAAAGTGGAAAACAGAAGCATCTCAGAGAAACTGAGTTTTTTTTATTACAAACATCTAATCTAGATATAATAAATAGAATTGCAATATTTGCTTTTAAAGCCGCTATATACAGAGCTAAGTACTGTACTTGGATGGTATAGGTGTAAAGTGCCATAAAGATTCAGAGGTATGAAGATAGCCTCTTAGAATGCTAATTAGATGTTTTATGCAAATGTTTTAAAATTGTAAAGTAAATACTTTCTAGGGGATTTTAGTTAAATTAGTTTAAGTAAACAAATATTTTTATACTTTATTTTAAAGCATTAATATTAAAATGTTTATTTTATTGTATAAATACTGATAATTATGGCATGATAATATGTTTGCTTGTTTGCAGTGCATATTTTGCAATGATCTGACGATTATGCAATAAATAGTCTATCTTTGTAGTAGTAGATGACATTAGTCAACCCTTCTTCTCAGGAATGAGAAGGAAACTGCAGTTCTGTTAGAGAACAGACAACCATAAATCCCCAGCACTCCCAAAGCATGACTATTATCCTTATTTGGATGAAGCCCCCATACTAACACTGATATAAAACTGGTATCTCCTGTAGTAGAGGTTTGTTTAACTGTAGAATTATTCCTCCTGTATATATGTTTAAATGGAGAGGCCCGACACTGCAAGATGACCACCCAAAAAGTGAAGGGGATGATTTATAAAATCTTTCTTTGTTTTGCAGGACAGGATAATAATTCAGGAAAAGTTATTACCACGAGCCAAATATTCTTTCAATAAATTTTCACTGTCAGTCTTCTCAGCACCTTGGAGTTTACTTAGAACAATTGCCTAAAGCTAACTTTAATTGGAGGAATATTATTGAGGGATGGGGGAGATGGAGGTGAATGTTTGCATTTTAATCTGAAGTCACTGGACAATTGGAAGGTTCCAGCTGACCTTGTTCGAAAATGGAAATTTCCACCAAGTATGCAGCATGAGAACTAAGGGCCTATTTGAATATGCAAGGAATTAATTAAAGCATTGCCTGAAAAAGTTTGATTCCCTGACCATGAATATAGATACAATCTGAGCCAAAGGGTGATTGACTGGGAAGAAATTCCTTGAACACAGAGGACCTTATGTCCTGGGTCAGCACTTGAAAAGAAATCAAGTGCCTATAATGAGATTGTTCTAAAAACATTTCTAGAGACTCTATATTTCATCTATCAGTCATTACATTATACCATTGTTTTAGCATGTGGGATATGGGACAGTTATTGGAAGAGAACAGCGACAGAAATGTTGCAAGTTCAAACCAATTAGCGACCTATGGGATTTTTATTTCTGTATTTCTGTATTTATTTATTGGATTTTTATACCACCCATCTGGCAGCGAGGCCACTCTGAGCAGTTAACCACAATCAATACACTACAATACAATGCAAAAAGAAAACCAAACAAACAAACATATAATTCATACAATAATGTAAAATCAGCATAAAAATGCAGCAAATATAAAATAAAATTAAATTAAACATAAAATAACATATAAATTCCATAAAACTATATTATTGTCAGGTAAATCAGCTAAAATGTGAAATGCTTGGATATGGTTCCAGTTCCTAAAGCATATATAAGAAGTCTGTGGTAACCCAGAAAAACACTAAGAGAATCAAGCCAGAATTTAAGAAATGCACTTACTTCAGTTATTAAAGGTCAGAATCATATTGTGTATGCTGGCATAAACCAAGCAATGTAAATCTCAGGAGTAATTTAAGGGCTCAACTCTTGCCTTCCTTGTTGCATAACATAAGATCCAATTAGGAATAAAACTATGGATTCCTTAACTGGCAGTGATTTGTTACCAAGAATTATGCCCTTTGACCTATCCTGGGATGTAAGAGGATTCTGGCTAAGGTTAATTCCCCTTTTGTGCTAGCCTGTAATATGAATGTTGCATATGTTATTGAGGCAATTTTTGTGGCAAAATGCATTTCTGTGTTCTATGGGCATATGACTCATGAGAAGTAATTGGATATCTACATTCTAGAAGACCACCTGGGGCTTAAAAAAATCAATAGTTTTAAATACTGTACCTGTTGGGTTGTGATACTCTTGTCATCCATGTGTGGCATCTAAAGTGACCAAATCCTTTGGAAACTCCAGAACTCACATCATGTTTGGGTTTATTTCCCAATGGTTTTACTATATCTTCCTAACTGGCAATAATGGACACATTTTAAAACATCATTTTAAAAATGATGGCAAAATTAGCAAGAAATTGGTAGAGACAGTAGTAACTTTTAAGGAGAAGAAACCTGCCATATTGCAGAAGCATTGATGAAAGCTTGGGGAAGGTATAAGGGGAAAACTCAAAGGATTTGGCATCTGCATTGAAAGAAGGGGCACCTGACCATGTCCTTGTACAATTCTTGATGGGTACAGCATTTTGTTAAAATAAGTGAAATCATATGGCTTGGTGTGCAACACAAATACCAAGTTGGGTCAGAGATAGCCAGTGATATATGGAAATCAATTAAATGATCAATCGTGTTGGACATCTAACATAAGCAGATGACTTAATGCCTTTATTAAATGAAAATGATTGAGTTGAGTTGGATTTAACCACAAATATTTCTCTTATTGGAGAATACTAATATTCTGTTCTTAACAGTATTATATCAAGTAAGGAAGGATTAAAAAAAGATGTTGCTAGGCAAAAGGGTTAATAATTGCACAGTAAAAGCTGCACAGTAAAGGCTGCAGTAAAAGCCAGCTAAAAGAAAAAAAGAAATAAATGAAATCTAGCAACCATCCCTTCAGGAATGTTGCCAGCCAGCTCATGCTGTGTCAGTAGGATGGAGAAATAAAGTTTTTTTTTTTAAATTTAACAGTCTTAGTAAATGATTTCAACCACCCATTTATTAAAATAATAGGTGACCTATATTACCAATAGCAGACATTTATTTTCTTCTGCCAGCAGTATGTATCTTTAAACACCCTCAGTCACTAAAATTCAATTCTACACATAAAAGTATGCTTTACATTTTACTAAAGTTGATATAAATGTTCACTGACACGTGTTTTGTTCAAACATATTAAAGACTGTCTAATTTAATTAAGACTGCAGCAAAGAAATCAGAAGAAGTCAGAGACTCGGGAGGGCAGCAATGAAGGAATTAGAAAAAATCATCAGGGTGGACACTGGAAACCAAGATCAAGGTTATCCACACTCTTGCATGTCCAATCCCCATATATGGATGTAAAAGCTGGGCAGTAAAGAAAGCTTACGGGACAAAAATTGGTTAGTTTGAAATATGGTGACTTGCCTGCCAGATGCAAACGTTGCAGACATTTAGATAGTTTGTTAGAGATAACTAGGGATGAGCCAGTTGTCATGGTACACATTGGTACTAATGATGTTGGGAAGGCAAAGTGGTCAGTCCTGGGAGCCAAATTCAAGTTGTTAGAAAGAAGATTGAAGTCCCAGACCTCAAAGGTATCATTTTCAGAAGTGCTGCCTGTTCCTCATGCAGGACCCGCCAGGCAGGCAGAGTTCAGAAGCCTCAATGTGTGGATGAGGCAATGGATTCGAGAGGAGGGCTTCAGATTTGTCAGGAACTGGAGAACATTTTGGGACAAGCCAAACCTCTTCAGGAGGGACGGGTTGCACTTGAACCATGATGGGAGCAGATTCCTGTCACTCAACATCAAAAAGGCTGTAAAGCAGCTTTTAAACTGATAACTGGGGGAAAGCCGACAGGCACTGAGTGGCATCCGGTTCAGAAGACGTCATCCCCATGGAACGAAGTTGGAGAGGGTAGAGAACCTCAAAGTGAGGACATAGGTATTAGCACTGGGAGAATAATGGGATGTGGTAATTTGTCTACTGGAATTAACAGCTGCAGGAGGAAAAGACCAAAGAAGTAGCCGTTCTTGCGAGACCGACTGTACAGGTGCTTCTATGCAAATGCTTGAAACCTCCGAGCAAAGATGGGAGAACTTGAACATTTGGCAGATATGGATAACATTGATATAATAGCCATAACAGAAACGTGGGAGAATGCGGAGAACCAGTGGGATACCGCAATCTCAGGCTATAAACTCTATAGAAGGGATAGAGAGGGGAGGGTTGTAGGGGGAGTGGCCATCTATGTCAAAGAAGCGGTAAAATCCAGCAGAATGGAGATTGACAGTGGGTCTGACTCCACCATAGAATCACTGTGGGTTAAACTACCAGGTCCAAGGAGTGATGTGATAGTGGGGGTGCTATCATCCACCAGATCAAAAACTTGAGGGGGAACTCAAAATGAGGAGACAAATCATGGAGGTGTCTAAGAGGGACAGGATAGTAATCGTGGGAGACTTCAATTATCCCCACATTGACTGGGCCAATACGAGCTCAGGGCAAGAAAGAGAAACCGTGTTTCTTGTAATGCTCAATGACTGTGCCTTAGAGCAAGTTGTCATGGAGCCCACCCAAGAACAGGCAACTCTGGATCTAATACTGTGTGATACTCAGGACCTGGTCAGGCATGTGAATGTCACTGAGCCTCTGGGGAACAGTGACCATGCTGCAATCTCCTTTGCCATGCATGTCGTGGGAAGTGTGTCAAGCAAATCAGACACAAAAACCCTTGATTTCTGAAGGGCAAACTTCCCTCAGATGAGGAAACTAGTTAGGAAACTAGCATGGCTTCTGTAAGGGCAAGTCTAGCCTGACAAACGAACCGGTTGCTTACCTGTAATGGTGGTTCTTCGAGTGTCCTCCGTGAATCCACACCACTGGGTTCTCGGTCGCGACGCGAGCGATGGCACCGGAAACACTTGAAAGCAAGGAAGCAGAATCATTAGTCTCCGCCCCGCTACCCATGCTCCCTTGCGTTCCCGCCTAAACGCCCCAGTTCCCTCTGCACGCCGCTGTGAGGAAAACAGTCCCCAGACAACGTGACTAGAGGGGAGGCGGGCGGGTTGGTGTGGATTCACGGAGGACACTCGAAGAACCACCATTACAGGAAAGCAACCGGTTCTTCTTCATCGTGTCCTCCGTGAATCCACACCACTGGGTGAGTACCAAGCTACCTGAGAAGGTGGAGGGTAGTCACGGCAACACACTAGAGAGCACAGCCCTGCCAAATGAGGCAGTGGACTTAGCCCTGGTGTCCAGGCTGTAGTGCCGAACAAAGGTAGAGGCTTGAGACCAGGTCGCAGCTCTGCAGATGTCTTCCATAGGGACTCCCCGGAGAAAGGCAGTCGACGAGGCAACAGCTCTAGTAGAGTGGGCTCGTACCCCCAGAGGGAGAGGCTGACTAGACAATTGATAACACAGTTTTATCGTAGAAACAACCCACTTAGAGAAGCGTTGAGTGGAAATAGGTAACCCCATAACTTGAGGGGCATAGGAAACAAACAAACGAGTGGTCTTCCGAAAGGAGGCAGTTCTAGAAACGTAGAAAGCCAAGGCTCTCCGAACGTCAAGGGAATGAAGTTCTCTCTCAATGGCAGAAGACGGGGAAGGAAAAAAGACAGGAAGGACGATAGGTTGGGACAAGTGAAACTGGGAAACCACCTTGGGGAGAAAGGAAATATCGGGATAAGCGACCACCTTGTCCTGAAAAAATTGTAAGAAGGGAGGGTCATGGCGAAGGGCACACAGTTCACTGGCCCGACGGGCAGAGGTGATGGCCACTAAAAAGGCAACCTTAAGAGTCAAGTGATGTAGCGACGTAGTAGCCAGCGGCTCAAAGGGAGGTCTGGTCAAAGCTCGGAGGACAAGCCGGAGAGACCACTGGGAAGGCAGTGGGCGCCTATCTGGGTAAGTGTTCTTGAGGCCTTTCAAGAAGAGCTTCAATCGTGGATGTCTGAAGAACGCCGCAGCAGGAGAATCCTGGGGCTGATGGGCCACAATGGCCGAGAGATAAACCCGAAGCGAAGCCAACGAGAGACCGGCCTGCTTCAGCTGAAGGAGGAAACGCAACACCACCAAAAGAGGGGGGTTAAGGTGAGGAAAGGAGTGCTCATCTGTGAAGGCCCTGAAACGAGCCCACTTGAAGCTGTAGTTCTTGAGAGTCGAAGGTTTCCTGGCCGCTCTGCAGATAGCAGAAATCAGGTCCGAATCCTCCAGGCCGTCAGTTTGAGATGTGGGAGGTCCGGATGGAGCACTCGACCGTTGTCCTGAGACAGGAGAGAAGCAAAGAGGGGCAGAGTGAAGTGTTCCTGAGCCATCTGCAGAAGGGTGGCAAACCACGATTGGCGGGGCCACCAGGGAGTGATGAGGATAACATTGGATTTGTCTTGCCGAATCTTTACCAGAGTCCTGTGGAGGAGAGGGATTGGAGGGAAGGCATAAAGTAGGTGGCGAGACCAACGGAACAGAAAAGCATCCCCCAGAGAACGGCTGCCCACTCCTGCCCTGGAACAGAAGCGGTTGCATTTGGAATTGGCCTCCGAGGCGAATAGATCTATGGAGGGGCAGCCCCAGCGTCTGACCAGAAGACGGAACACCGATGGGTTCAGTTCCCATTCGTGGGAAGTGGAGGTCTTGCGACTCAGACTGTCCGCCAGGTCGTTGTCCTCTCCAGAGAGATGGATAGCCATCGGCAGAATATGGTGGGTGATGCACCAGTCCCATATGGTGACGGAAAGCTGCAGAAGAGCAGCAGAGTGGGTTCCACCCTGTTTGTTCAGGTAGTACATAGCCGTGGTGTTGTCTGTGGCCACTAGGACTACCTGATTTTGGATGATAGGGAGGAAAGCTTTCAGCGCCCTGAAAATGGCCAGCAACTCTAACTCGTTGATGTGTCGGGCACTTTCCGAAGGGGACCAGAGACCATGAATCTGGTGACTGCCGCAGAAGGCTCCCCATCCCGACAGACTGGCGTCCGAAGTGATTTGGGTGGTCGGGGAGGGAGGTTGGAAGCGGCGGCCTACAAGGAGGTTGGAGGAGTCGAGCCACCAACGTGTGCTCTCCCAGACCTGAGTGGAGATAGCGATAGGCTTGTTCTGAGAATCGTGTTCCGGGTCGAACTGAGAGAGGAAACACCACTGGAGCTGCCGCATACGAAGACGTGCCAAGGGAACAACCGATGTAGTAGAGGCCATGAGGCCCAGGAGACGTTGCACCAACAAAGCGGGGAGAGAGGCGCCGGGGCGCAGAAGGCAAACTATGGAGGCTATATCCGACAGCCGGGAGACCGGAGGAAAGGCTCGTCGACGCCTGGAGTCCAGAATGGCGCTGATGTATTCGACCCTTTGAGATGGGGTAAGTCTGGACTTGTCGAGGTTGACCTCGAGACCGAGGCGGCGAAGGAGTCGTAGGGTGACACTGAGGTGAAGAAGTGATTGGTTGTAAGAAGACGAAACCAGAAGCCAATCGTCTATGTAGGGAAAGATGACTATTCCCTGTGACAGAAGATGGGCGACGACTGGGGCCATACACTTTGTAAAGACTCTGGGGGCTGTGGCCAGTCCAAAGGGAAGGGACTTGAACTCGAAAGCTTGGCCCTCCACCATAAACCGGAGAAACTTGCGGAAAGCAGGGTGGATAGAAATGTGAAAATAAGCGTCTCGAAGGTCGATGACGGTGAACCAGCAGTCCCACTGTAGAAGGGGCAGAATAGTTTCCAGGGTCACCATCTTGAACTTTTTTGGAGGGATGAACCAGTTGACCGACCTGAGGTCCAGGATGGGTCGAAGACCGCCGTCCTTCTTTGGGACTGTGAAGTACGGCGAGTAATGGCCCGAAGGGATGTCCCAGGGAGGGACTGGGGAAATGGCCTCCTTCTGCAGGAGAGTGGAAATTTCCTCCCACAGGGTGGAAGATGGGGAGGTGTGGATCAGGCGGCCTGTGGGAGGGAGGGTAGCGAATTCTATTCTGTATCCGAGAGAAATGATGGAGAGAACCCATCTGTCGGTGGTGATGGCGGACCAAGCCGACAGGAATGGTTTCAGCCTTGGGGAGTCAGAAGTCTTTACGGCCACGTTTGTCCTGGTGTCGAGCAGAAGTTCGGAACTTGGGCTTCTGAGGTCTATCTTTGCCTGCGAAGGTGTTGGAGGACGAGGGGAACGGCTGCTCACGCTGCTGCTGTCTGACTGAGGTGTGGCTGAAGGATCTCTTCCAGGAGGGACGAAAGGACCGGTGTTGTTTAGCAGGCAGGAGGTTAAGACGTTTGGCAGTGTTCTGACTCTTTTGATGTTCGTTCATGATCTCGTCAGTTTTATCATGAAAGAGACCTTCGCCCTCAAAGGGTAAACTACAAATTTTGTTTTTTGAATCCTCAGACAGGCCCGTGGATCTCAGCCAGGCATGGCGACGGAAGGCAATGGCGGACCCCATGGCTTTGGTAGCAGCATCTGAAGCATGCCTGCCAGATCTCATCTGCTGGGCAGCAATGGAGAGGGCCTCATCAAGAGCCGGCACCACAATACTCTTGGCAGCATCAGAGGCAGAGTCGAGAGCCGCCTTGGCCTTGTTGAGGAGCGCCCGCTGGTAGGCTCCCATGACAGCTTGATAATTGGCTATCTTGAAGGACAAGGCCGCAGTGGAGTAGAGCTGTCTGGCCATGGTGTCCACCTTACGACCCTCTTTTGTCGGAGGAATGGGTACCTGAGAGGATTTAGATTGTAGCTGTGAGGCAGACACTACCACAGAGTTGGGTGCCGGGTGTTTTACCAGGAAAGGTGCTCCTTCATCGTAGACCCTGTAGAACCCCTCTAGTTTCCGAGACTTGGAAGAAGAGGGGATTTTCTTAAAGGAGTCCTTGGCCATGTCAAGGATAGATGGCAAGATACCCAGGTGAATAGGAGACGTGGTGTCAGATGAAATCTGATCAAAGACATGATCAGAGTATTGCGGAGTCGGGTGGTGTACTGGTATATTTAAGGTCGAGGCCATTTTAGAGATGAACTCCGAGTAGTTCCCAATAGAGTCAGCTGAGGAAGGGGGACTCTCACCAGCTACATTAGAATCAGGTGTGGCAGGTCTTTCCTGGTCGGAACCATCCGGTTCCTCAGAGTCGGAATCCCCGGAGGAGGAAGAGTCAGAGTCCGAGGGGGAAGGTGGATTGGTACCAGAGCGGTGCCGGGAAGAAGAGTGTTTAGCCTTCTTGCGATGCCGAGAAGAAGCTGGTTCAATGGCCATTGAGCTCGGGGATCTCGGTTCCGAGGGTCCTTCAGGGTCATACCAAGGTCCCGGGCGGTTCCAGAATGGCCCAGCGTTGTACGGTACCGGAGGAAACCCAGGAAAGACTGGGTAACCCGAGAAAGGGAACGGTACCATAGACGATGAAGGACCGGCAGGCCAGGCAGACGACATCGGAGGTACCGATGGCATAGGTGGTACCGAGGGCCACGTAGGTGGTACCGATGACCATCCCCACGGCTGGGTCGGAGATGGTACCGGAGCAGCAGGTCGAGAAGGCGGCAAGGTAGCTGCAGTAACCGTCTCGGTACCTCTAGTCGACTTCTTGGGAGGTGGAGGTGAAGACGCTGCTGTCTTACGCTTAGCCGACTGCTTCCTGGCGGGAGACTGCGGCTGGGTATCGACCGTCTGAGCCGGAGGCAAGGGCGGTACCATGCCCTGCCATTGCGGCTGGGTACCAGTAGATTGCGCCGGTGGCAAGGGCGGAACCGTACCCTGCCAGGCCGGTCCTGGAAAGCTCTGGTACATCGACGGAGGTAGTTGAAAGGCCGTGGAAGACTGGCCGAAGGAGGACTGAAGGGGAGCATTAGAGAACAAGCTCACCAGCTCTGACCTGTTGCCTCTCTTCTCAGGTATCGAGAGCGCTACCGACGCTTCATCCGAAGAGTCAAGCGATACCGGTGAGGCGCTTCGTCGGTTGGGTGAGAGAGATGGAGATGTCCGGCGAGAGGGGGACCTTTCCCGGCGAGAAGGTGACTTCTCTCGGCGGGGTTTCTTCGGTACCGAAGCCTCGGTAGACGATTTCTTGGACTTAACCTTTTTCGCTGATTTCTCGACAGGATCCGCCGGAGTTTGAGAGGCAAGATCCGCCGCAGCTTGGGAAGCAGAAGACTCCATCGCCGGCCTCAGGGACTTCTCAAGAAGGTAAGTATTCAGGCGGTGTCGACGGTTCCGAAGGGCCTGGGAACTTAGGCTCTTACAGTGGGTACAGGAGTCTGGAGAATGGGCTTCCCCCAAGCAGTACAGGCAGCGGGAATGCCCGTCTGAGAAAGGGATTTCCCCCCCCGCACCAGACACAATTTTTGAACAATGACCGCTGGGCCATAAAAGAAGAAAAGATCCAAAAGGAAGAATCCGTTGACGAAGAAGAGGTTTCCGAACCATCCAACGCGGCGGTTAGAGGGAACTGGGGCGTTTAGGCGGGAACGCAAGGGAGCATGGGTAGCGGGGCGGAGACTAATGATTCTGCTTCCTTGCTTTCAAGTGTTTCCGGTGCCATCGCTCGCGTCGCGACCGAGAACCCAGTGGTGTGGATTCACGGAGGACACGATGAAGAACTTTTAGAATTCTTTGAAAAGGTCAACAGGCATGTGGATTTGGGCAAACTGGTGGATATTGTCCATCTTGATTTTCAGAGAGCTTTTGACACTGTCCCTCACCAAAGGCTGCTGAGAAAATTGCACATTAGGGAATAAGAGGGCAGGTCTTCTTATGGACTGAGAACTGGTTGAGATCCAGGAAACAAAGAGTAGGTGTCAATGGGCAATTTTCACAATGGAGAGAGGTGAAAAGTGGTATGCCCCAGGGATCTGTCCTGGGACCGGTGCTTTTCAATTTGTTCATAAATTACCTGTAGACAGGGATAAGCAGTGAGGTGGCCAAGTTTGCGGATGACACAAAACTTTTCCATGTGGTAAAACCAGAGAAGATTGCAAAGAGCAAACTGGGGGAATGGGCTGCCAAATGGCAAATACATTTCAATGTAGGAAAATGTAAAGTAATGCATATTGGGGCAAAAAATCAAAACTGTATCTATTAACTCATGGGCTCTGAGCTATCTATAACAGATCAGGAAAGAGATCTTGGTGTGTTGGTGGACAGCTCATTGAAGGTGTATGACAGCCCACAATTTTTAGTCTAACAATTTTAGACAAAAACATAGCCCTATACATAGAAAAAAATACTGTATGTTTTGTCCAGAATGGGTGCACATCCCTACTTAGATAGGCACTGTACTAAGTATTTGACAAATATTGAATCTTGTGAAATATTGTTCCACGTATCTGTAGCATAGATTTCGTTTTCCTCCCCAAGCTCTCACTGTTGTTTGCTTGTGAAGAAGCCTTTAAAAGCCTCATCCACATACCTCATCCACATTCAACCCTACCTGCTTTCTTCTACAGACCTTTGAGCAGTTGCTGTTTAAATACTTTATATTCTTAAAGAACAATCAAACCAGACCGCTGAAGCTTTTAAAATGTAGCCTGAAACCTCCCATCCCTCCCCTTAAGTATGTTTCAGGAGAAGGATGATGTATGCATTGTGTCTGTAAGTATATAGATACTGTATGCTAGGAGGAAATCATCTTTTCTCTAAGATCCTTCCTAAGCCAAACGACGCTGTTCTCTCCATACCCACTACTAAACTGTCTAGAACAGTGCCATGCTAGAAAGGACAATGCCTACTCTTCTCACCACAAATGCTACTACTTTTTGGTCTCTTTCTGCAAGCATAGTTAAATGGGTTAAGTGACTCAGTTCACAATGGAAAATTTGACCTACAAACACAATAAGTATGACCCGTTCAACTGGATATAACCCATCCCAAAGAATACAGTCTTCATTGATCTGTGCTCTGCCACTGCCAATAGACCTGCCCCAAAAGGATTTCAATTATTTTCTAGTCAGCAGGCAAGGATGTTAGCATTTGGAGTGACAGCCCAATTCAGAAAAGAGGGCATCTTAATTCCCAGAGATGCCAACATTTTAAAGTTACAAGCTTTTTCTTCAGCCAAGTAGTCTGACCATTGGGATACCATTGCAATATTTCTGACCTTGATTTAGTTTTCAGGCCACCACTGCTCTCCACCCACCCCCACCAGAAATCAGTCCTCAACCCCAGAAGCAGGTGTTGTAAGGTAAATGGTGGCATGATACCAAGAGTACCCCTTTCACTTTGACAGTGGCATCCATTTTCTTCTTGAATCTGCACTGCGTAATTAACATATTTTTCTTCCATTTAGGAAGCCAAACCTGCTACGATTGCACCTGGAGTATGAAAGATGAAATTGGGAAAAGATAATAGTTGGATAATTTCCCAGTTGTTACCAAAGGGAAATAGTTGGCAAGCAATAAGACAGCTCAACTGATGACATTACTAGAAGCATAATCAGACACAACTTGCTACATCTTTATCCAAGACCACACTTTTCTGTATTAGATAAGATTTCAAGCTTTAGAAGTCTTTGTTTTTCAAACAACTTAGAGATCAAGGAGGGAAAAAAGTCCCCTAGCTGTATTTTATTGTAAATTGTTTTGTAATTGATTTACTGGCAGCTGAGGAGCTACCAGTGGATCCCGCAAGGCAGATGTGGATCACAAAAACGGGGATGGAAGAAAATCTTTTGGCTCGTGTACATACGCAGAATAGCACAGACCCTTCAACAAAAATGGAGAAGATACGGCCACATGCTAGCTCCTGGGCCATTTTTGTAGAAGCCACAGTCCTCTCCTCTGAGTGAACTTTGCAAACATATTTTTGCATAGGTGGTCTCGGAGTACAAGTGGACCCTTGTATAACGAACAGCTTGTATAACATAAAATCTGTAGAACAAAAAAAAATTCCGGAGATAGGGGAAATTTGCTTAACAGAATTGCCTATGGGATGAATCTGTACAACATAAAAATGGGATTACTCTGTTTTCAATGCATTCCTATGGGAAATTTGTATAAAGGATAATTTGCTTAACATAATTTCATTTGGAACAAATTAATTTCTTTATACAAGGTACCACTGTACCTTCTGTGGGATGCCATTTTGCTGTCTACTAAAGAATCCCAACATCCTCTCTGCCCAACAGATGCTTATGCTTTAGAAATGCCACTAGAAAGTGAAAAGGAGCCCCCCCCCTTTTTGGTCAATGTCTGCTTTTTAAAAAGTTAAATCCACTTTTGAAAACAAAGAACCCCAACCCTTTTATGCCCTGTAAACACTACATCATAAAGAATTAAAATACAGATTATGTACCCCTCCTTTCAGTCTGCCTGGTTGGGCTGCTAAGCCAAGCTCTTGGCCCCACTGAGATTCCCTACAACCCCCCCCACCACCACCCTCAGATATTCAACAACATACAGGGGATTCTTACAAGACATCAGCACAGTTGGGTGTTCCTTGGAACAGCTCCCCCAAACTGCTTTCCAATGACAAACCCATGTTGAACTCTTGTCATAGGAAAGCTAGCATCTTTAGTATGTGAGCACTTGTTTGTTGGACTTTCTGATTTTAGCATAGTTACTTACAAATACTCCCCCCCCATCCCAACCTATTTGTGCCTGCAAAACCCATTTTTAAAAGGCAGGCATTACCATATGCCTCATGATGCCAGGAACATAATAACGATACAGGTAATAAAAGAATAATGATCTCCTCATTATATTTCCAGTTACTGGAATGATACTGAGATTTTCAGCGGGAAAGAAGTAAATGTCATGTCAACAAATTCACATTTAAAGGTTACATGAATGCTTAAGCAACACATATTAAGTTGTCAAAAAAACTGCATGGTAAATTGTACAGTGCACAATTCCCAACTCTGTTAGCTATGACAAATAAAACAGAGCGTTTCCCCTGCAGATTAACTAATAGCAAGCAAGAGTGTGAATCTGCGAACTGCCTGCTGAATGCAAGTGACAAAGTTGTGGCCATCTGGAGTCTGGTCAGTGGGCTGTGCTCAATGACTTTGCAATGCCATTCAAGGTCCTACTGGAGCATCCATGTTCCATAACTTCACAGCTGGTAGCTTTAGCAGAAATGGAATAAAGAGGCAGAAGCGTGAAGCAAAATTCCTTCTTTCTTTGATGCCAGCTGTCTGCACAATTGTGCATACCAAGTATTAAACAAGACCACTCCTGTGACAGGTATTAGACGCAGGTTATAAGAAGGAAACAGAAGACAGTAATTCAAAACATGAACAAAAGTTTTTATAAGGTAAACACAGTAGCAGAGAACTTGTCCTGTTTGGTTTGTACATGCTCTGATTAGAACAAATGCCAGCAGGCTTACTTAACCTGTCTCCTTCCTAAAACATTTGGACCAGTCAGACAACTTGGTATGGTGGCGGTGGCATATTCTATAGAATTCCCATCCCACATACTGTATATGTACAAATATGTATAGCAACCTGAGGGGTGTGCTCATCTGATTAAGTGACATATTTTTTCCTAGGCATCAAGGTACTAGCAAATCTTACTGCCCTCACAAAAGCAACCTTTGCTACGTGTGTGTGAATGATTCACTGATGTAGCAAAAGGAGCAATTTTTACCTATTCACCACACAGTGAAAGAAGAGGTGATTGCATCTAGACCTCTGGTCATATGGCAATAAGAGGCAGAATTTGATTCTTCATTCAAATAATATGGCACTACTGGGAAGGAGAATAATTGCCACCAAAGAGGAAAGAAGAGACTAATCTTGCCCCCAGTACACTAAGGACACTTATCATGACACTGCTGTAAGGCAGCGATCTGTGAGCTCCTTATTTAAAATCACTTTTAAAAAGTATAGTCTACACATGCAGATGTTTGACGTGGCACCCTAGATTGTATCACTAGAGGAAATACATTTTGTTATTTTTAAATGCAAATCCTCTTGACCAAGTACCACAAAGACATCAGGGAGAGAACATTAATCCTTGTCTGCTCCCCACTTTGTGGTGTTCCTTTGGTTTTGTCTTGGGGTGTGTGTGTTTTTTTAAATAACCATAGGGAATTGACCCTAGGCTTTCTTCTACAGTACATTATTTTTAACCAAACAAAATTAAGCAATAAAGAACCCAGATACAATCACTCAGAATTTATGTACAGTGGTACCTTGTATAAAGGAATTAATTCGTTCCAGATGAAATTTATGTTGTACAGATTTTATGCTATACAAGCTGTTTGTTATACAAGGCTCCACTGTATAACTTTAAAAACATGTTTAATTGCGCTACAGTCCTTATAAATTGTAAAAGATGGAGTATTGAAGAAAGAAAGCAAATGGCTTGTCAAGGCATACCCTTGGTAGTTCAATCCCCCACTCCCTGACAGGGGCTGGAGTCATTGATCCATCGGGGCACTTCCAGCTCTGCAGTTCTAAGATCATCATTATTATACCCAGATATTTTGTAGAATTCACTAGAGAGTGAAGCCACCGAACCATGTTGACATTTGACACCTCTCAACTCCCACAGGCTTCAGTGTAACTAGCATAACCGTCTAGATGAAATTCTGACAGTTCTGCTCCTCTGGCCACTTTCACATCCTCCAAACAGGATACCTTTTATCCGACTACCATACTTTCTTCTCATGGTCTTTGAAATACAGCAAGAAGATGGATTTGAACTCCCACTTTGATTTCAGATTTGCAGTCCAGTCCCCTGCCAAATTCCCCACCACAGTTTCATTCTTCAGAGTGGGGGAGGGAGGAACCATAGAAGGAGAACATAGGAACTGCTTATTTCCATTGTAAAGATGCCTTTTAATATTTTAACATAAATCATGCTGTGTTTTATGGATGGTAATAAATTTCCCAGAAGAAACTTCATTTGCTGCCGGAGGTGGTGAAATGATTCAATTTGTTTATTTTTTAAGCACAAGGAAATGTAATTGAGATGGCTAAGGTGCAGCTGTTTTAATTGAGTTTCCAGAGAACACCTAGTGCTACAGAAAGCAGGAGGCTAATACAGAAGGACAAGAAAAGGCAGGAGTTACTTCATGAACCACTGCCAGCATGGCTGCCCTCTCTGGCAGTTGTCCCCATCTCTCCCCCGCTGTTCCTGCCAACTGATCCGTCAACAGAAACCAATTCAACATTATCCCCTTTAATGCATGCAGGAGGCCAATTCAAAACAGATACATCATCTACATTTATTTCTTTATGCCTTTCTGAAAAATAATTACATACAGGGAGAAGCCCAAGACACTGTACAGCCAAGAGCCATAGAGAAAACACTGTGACATTACAACAGCCAATTATAAATACAACCACATGTTAAACGAGATCAGGTCCTGGATCACGGTCAGCCAGGTTAAGTCCTGGATCCCACCACTACCCACTGCTGCTGGCTCTATGATATAAAACACACACACACACACACACACACACACACACACACACACACACACATTTTGGATCCACTTAACTCTGATGTTTTAAGGCATTATTTGAAAATAACTATCAAAAGTTCTCCTCCTACTGTACAGCTTCCCACCATTAATCAAGGAAGATTCCTTCAGTTCTTACATACTGCATGCATCTGAGAAGTTACATCAGTACTAATCAATCAAAAGAAGCAAAGTTCCAGAAGGGCAAGGGAGCTACATGGGAAGGCACTATTATTGAGCCAGGTGATAAACCTTTTTCCTACTCAGTTCTTATGCAGATGGAAAGCCATCCTGGTTTTCTTTCTGATATTTAGAGAGGAACAGCAGCCACTTCATGTTTCATCAGCTTTGGAGCAACATGAAAAGATATCATCTAAGTAAAAAAAAAGTGTACATCATACTGGATTTAGAGAAAGGAGGTAAGGGGGAAATCACAGAGAAGAATGTAAAAGTTGAGTGGTGAATACGCTGAGGCTGCCAATGACAGAGCATTTCTAATACAAGTCAGCTAAATGAAACAACTGTGCTATGATACACACCATTAGGTAACTCCTGAGTAGCTGGTGAAGTCCCAGATTTAGCTTGCTGTCAGGTTGCAAGCCAAGTGCTTCTATCGTAATTTGAACCATTTCTCTTCGGACTCAAATCCATTGCCCATACTCCATGCAGTCCGCATTAAGACACGACAGATGTCACTTCCAAAAAAACAAAGTTACTCTCAGCTGAGCAGCCGGGTGGAAGACCAAACGGATTAGAGAGGAGAAGAAAACCGTGTGAAGATGTGAACTCACCCATTAATTCTTGGGAGGCCAAAAAGAGAGAATCTGTCATATCTCTCCATAGAACTGTGCAGACAATGTGGCGTTTGTATTGTCCAGCACATTTTATGGTCAAAGGAAAACTTGATTGCCCCAATCAATTCATTTACAGAGCATTTTCTCAGGTGCACCTTTACTGCTGCTAAAATGCCCACCCTGAGCCAACCCTTGTCTATTTCAGAGTACACAAGGCCAGACTGAGCTAACTCTGTCATGGCCATCTGTGGTCTCTTCCATTCCCAGTCAGAGAGAATTTAATAGCAGCCATGGCAGATGGAAGCAGTTGCTAAACTCATGCAACAACAATAAAATGAACTATGGGCACATCCCCACCCTGCTCTGTCGCTTTGTTTCCATTCATCACAGGTTCACATAGAGTGCTCTCAACAACTTCTTCCCCAGACCCAGGATCAAACAGCTGCAAGTTTTCTGAGTTGGATACATGCCTCTCTGTTCAACCAGGAAGGGCTACCAAGTATAGCTTGAGATCAAGGAAAGAGGAGATATCACCAGTTTTTATTGTGCAAAGAACAATCTGCCAATCTTTCTCTGTAACAAAAGCTCTTCAGATTTCATAATTACACTTGACAATTTTTTGAAAACACCACCACTGAATTTATATGCTTGCTTTGGTGAAAATTAAAATGTAATAACATAGCAAGGCAAGCATAATCCAGGGGTTTGGAATAGGAAATTTAATGACAGTAAAACAAAGGAAATACAACTTTAGCCATACTGTATTTTCAGCAAAAAGAAATAAAATAAAATTTGTCTCCATATTAAAATATCTTTGATTTCCCCAACCCCCTCCTAAGACGACATGGCTTTTGTGACTTCATTACTGAATGGCTACCAACAACTGCTTGGGAAATACTCATCATACATGAAGAGTATGACTTCAAACTACATGCAAGCCAGGCCTTCATATCCAAATCTTCATAAGCATACATGAAGTTGGGAAGTGGCTTGGGCAGCAGATTTAAAGAACAACGGGACTGCACCAGTGAATTGTTGAGAAATGTAGCACTTCTCTGTCTGCAGCATTTTACTCCCTCTCCCTCTTAACACAATTGCTTGGATGAAGGAAAAGTGACAGTGAGAGACTGTGGGGGAATTTTTTTTAAAAGTAATGTCTCATGTGTGGCCAGCACTGTTAATGGTGAGAGACGACAGGAACCACCGTTCAACATCATCTTGAGGGCCACTCCTTATTTAGTATGCAGCAGTTTCCATGGGAGACAAATTGGTGGGATGGGGAAGTTCTTGCATTCTTCATCCCAGGCACAAGAAATGTGCAGGGAAAGGGTTATTAGGAAATGGGATTTAGACCTTTTGGGAGGTTAGCCAGAATATAGAGATACCAGTTGTCTCTCCAGTCAGACAGAAGCCAACAGTTTTTATGGAATATCCCTTTCGTTGCTTCTCTTCACGGATTTTATTTTCTCTGGTTACATGTATTACTCCCATTTTTAAAAGATAGGTCCCCCTCTCCACTTCTCGAAACACACGGATTAAGCAACCTGAAAGAAACATATGGCATTCTTATGTTTCTTTCATGCATTACATATCCAGTGAGTAATTAGCACCTAAAGATCTAAGGAAACAGGAGTGCCCAACTGCGCTAGTGAGAAATGTACGACTGGGGATGGGGATCAAGTAACTGCCTCAAAGCTTTCCTTATTATCTCTTATCACAGGGACTGCTCTGAGCCAGCCCATTTTCATTTCTTGAGAGCACATAATTCTCATCGACAGAATATAAACAACTGAGGAGGGAAAAATGAACAGCCACATAATGTTTATCAGATAAAAGCAATTCATTTAGACCCACAACTTTATGTCCAAGTCTCATCCCAAGGACCACATTACATGACACAAGTTAACATGGACTGGAGAGGCTGTAACAGAAATGAAAGAAACAATAATCACTGAATTGGGTGGAAGGGGGGTGGATCACAGTGAAAGAAACACCACTGTGGTATTGTTCTCATCTTCCTCTGAACCACACAGCATGTTAATTGTTATGAAGTCTGTTTTAGTTACAGCAGATTTCATTACTTGATTTTTCTCTTGCCCCCTCCCCCTCCCCTTAATTAGACTCTTCAGAGAGGAAATGAACAGGGCAAGGAATTCATTACTTCTTGCTTGATTCAGTGGCCACCTGCTTGATTGGTAACAGAAGTGCAGATCCTCTGTCCTCTCAGTTGAAGAAGAGATGCATTATCGGTCAGTTGCTGACATACTGGAGCACAAGAGAAGCAACTATCTCTATGGGAATCTATGGTCATTGTGAGAAATCAGGTATGAAGCAACTGCAGTAGCCGATGCCTATAGCATTATGCACCAAATGGAAACACTAAATCAAAATGGCCTGAAAAAAACAGTATAACCCAACAAATAATGTGAGCATCCAGCTCATGACTCTGTTAGCTGATTTTTTAAAAAAAAGGTTATTTCCAAGTACAAGACCTGGAACAGAAGTCTCAAGTCACTGTTAGGTTCTTCGGTAACATCAGAGCTTGCTTTCACTCAGGATGATATTTGCAGTCACAAATATAAAGCAAAAAAGTCCCCAGAGTAGGACGAATCCAATCCAGAATGTGTGCCGGAAAGGGGATAAATGTTTGTTCAGCGTGCCACTCCCAAACACCAGCTGAGAGTTTTTTCGGCTACAGTACGCTAAAAAGGCAGGGATGATGTACTGGATCCCATTTCCAGCATAGGCCCCAGTAATACCCACCAAGGATTCCAGATCATGGGTGCAGAAAGCTACAATTATTGGGGGAATCAGTGTGATAACCGGGAAAAAAATCCTGTCTACTACCCATGGGTAAGTTCCTCCTTCCCGATGGAAAAGGGTCTTCCAGTTGTTTCTGAGAGTCACAGCGATGATAGGAAAGTTGGTACTGATGGTGAAGACAGGAAAGAGGCCTAGGAAGTAGCGGATAAAAGCAACAGTGACAATTTCAGAGCTGGTGAAGTTCAGTGTGTACATGTCCATGAGAGTTCCATTGCGGAAGCAATAGATAGCAGTAAAGGACAAGAGGCTGTAGAAACCCAAGATTAAGATGTAATCCAGCAGGACCAACTTGTTGACATGTTTCTTCTTGGAGATGGGAGTAATGAGGGACGGCAGAGAATGCTGGCACATGAAGGAATAAACACAAACTCCAAAGAGATTTCGGACTCCTGAGAGCTGGGCCAGGGGCGGATGACCTTCTCCTTGGCCTCGGGCGATGCGGAGGAGGGCTAAAATTATCATGATGACAAATGCTGAAAGACAATGTAGAAAAGGAAAAAGAAGGAACACGGTCAAATTAAAACCACAGTTTCCCAACAGATAAGTTTTCTGTCTAATATCTGTGCTGGATCCATACAAAACTGTAGCTCAGTAGTGCTTATCGGGAACAATGCAGTACCACACCTAAACAGAGATCTACTATGTGGAGCCAATGTATTCATTCAGCATTAGCTTGTAAAATGGCTTGTGTGGGTCGGTAATCTCACACAAAATTAAATGTGATATTCTTTCAAATAGAAGCCGGTGGTTCTCAACCTGTGGGTCCTCAGATGTTCCTGGACTGCAACTCCCAGAAGTCTTCCTCACTAGCTGAGCTGGCTAGCATTTCTGGCAGTTGCAGTCCAGGAACATCTGGGGACCCACAGGTTGAGAACCATTGATCTCAGCACTTAACTGTGTCTCTCACGAGCATTTGGCTCTTCCAATATGGCCTCACTCCATCCTAGCTGTTACTTGAAGGGACCCCTCCCCTATCTTTGACCTTAGCATGTTCCCTTTAATCCAAGGTCCTTTGCCTCATTCCTGTTAGTTAAAAGAGCACTGAGAATTCTTCCTAGCATACACATGTATTGCTTTGGCTGAGAGAGCATTTGAAAGGTGGTTCCTAGGGATCTCACAGTGCACAAAAACTATCCTCATGCCCTTTGGTTTTTGACAGCATTTGTTTGACGAGAGTGAAACTGAATTTTACATAAATGACAGCAGCAGGAATTCTTGCAACTGGCTTCCATAAAATTTAGGCTGTGTGCGAAGAACACAGTGACATTGTTCAGTGTAAGAAACAGCCAAGAAGGCTGTCTGCCTCTAAGCACAACTGGGGCCATTCGAGAAGGAGCTGAAAATAAAGAATGGAAAATGGTTCTTTAAATGTCTATGTTTGCAGGTATAAGAGAGACACAACACAAACACGCCTCTATGACATTTACTATAAAAGACAATACTATACTGTTGTTGTTTGTTTGTTTGTTATGCTTTTGTTATGTTTGTTATGCTTTTGTTATGATGCTTTGTTTGTTGCTTTTGTTATGATGCTTTGCTTTGCTAAAGTGAAACATGATGACTGCCTGATATTACACACTAGTAACAGAAATAGAAACAGTTTCATTGAACCAAAAGAAGGCACCAAATATACACAAGCTGACCATTCTAATCAAAATCTTCCCAATTGTAAGAGTTATTCCTTGACTACTGGAAGTTTCATTCAGCCCTATTCAGATTTCCAACATATTAATGAATTATCCACAAGTACAGTACAGTATTGATGTTTTTCCTCACCATCACATATAGCAAAAATGACTACTTTCAGATGAACAAAAGGTGTTGTCAAGGGGACATAGGCAGGTTGAACAAAGTCCTTAAAATAAGCTTTCCAAGTCACAGCTCTATGTTTTCCAAACCAAGACTGAAACAATATATAACTTGAAGAAAAAGTGCACATCACAAAAACTAGTAGTGCAATTCTTTTGTCCTAACTAGGGTCACCAGTGGCCACAATCCTATACTATGCTGGCAATCTCCTCAATCTACCCACCTCCCAACACAAACTCCCTCATAAATTCCATTGGTGCTGCTACATGACATGACATGACATGACATGACATACATATATACATACATATATACATACATACATACTTGCATACTCCTGTAAATATTTCAATGAAACTAAGAGTGTCCTTCTATGAATTACATGACTCCTGTTTAAGTGATCTAAACATGGAAGATTATAAAGTTTTTCCTAAACTTATCCAGCAAGCCAGGCCACTAGCCATCTGAACTGGAGAAGGAAGCTTTCCTGTCTGGTCTTGGATAGTGACAGAAGGAAGCAGCTGCTTATGATAAGAAATCAGCAAAGAGGAAGTAACTGTAGAAACCATTTCCCATAACTGACACGCCAAACCAATATTAAGGATATACTATAACCAGTGTTAATGTACACTCATAACTCTGGCAACAATCCATTGAAAGAGAGAGAGAGAGAGAATATTGGGTGGCATAGCAATCAAAAGAGGAAACCCAGGAATTCAGAATCAGAGTTGCCAACAAGAAAGGATAACAACCTCTTAATTACCTATCAGTGAGAATAACTGTACACCAGCTAAATCTAGTATTAATAATACAATTTCTCAATTTTACCAAAAAAATATGAAAGGAGATCCTTTTAAAATCCACAGCTCTAGAAGAGAAGTCACAAGAGATAAGACCACCATTTCCTTATCTTCTGAGTGTTGGCTTATTATGCCAATGGGACAGGCAGATCTCAGCATCCAGGATTCCCTTTAGGCTTTTCCCACCAGGTGCCCCACAGAGGCAATGGGCTATATTCCAACCACCCACTGCCATCAAGGAGAATTGGTTGGATTCATGAGTATAACATTCCAAAACATCTGAGATACGCCAGATGCTGAATGCTTGCCTATTTTTAGGCAACAACTCTGTCAGTGTCCAGCTACATGAGGTGAAAAGATTGCATGCAGACAGGCATATAAGAGAATTAAAGAACAAAGTTCCTCAACAATTGACCTGTTTTAATACCAGGATCTGAGTTCACAGTCCTTTTACAGAAAATTCCTGCTTCCCCTCCTCAACTGGCTCCTGTGATTTAAAGCTAACTTAGAAGGGGAGGGAACCTTTTGATGACTGTAAGTGTCAAAGCTAGGCATTCTGCAGATGTACTGCCGATCACCCAGTCATCTCTCAGTTGATCCTGACAGCTTTTTATGCAAACAGCATAGTCTGTCTATTGTGGGAACATACTTAACAGAGAATTAAAAGGTGACAATTACTATAATTGATTTACTCCATTCTTTGTTTATCTACAAGTACAAGGTCACATACCATGTCAGAGTCATATATGAAAAAAAACACCCTGCAGGCTGCTTCAGTAAACAGGCCTAATGCACCAAATCTCATTTTGTGACCAACTTCATCGTTTCACCACACACGTGTTCCAAACATTTGGTAACATCAGAGCTAAAGACTCAAGAATGTACCATACCTCTTCATGAACTACAAAATTCATACGAAACGACCACCATTCTGTTTTTTTTCTACCTTCTGGAATGCACTCAATAAAATATAATTGAGACTATTATATTTTTATATTCCTTGGTACTTAGCATTTCATCTCCAAGATTTACAACACTTTTCACCTTTGTGACAAACACTGCTATATCACCCCCATTTAAAATGATGTCTAATTTCCAAAACATATAAGCAGCTGTACAGAAACAAAAAAAGAAAAGAATCTCTATTGCTTTTTTAATACCACATCAAAACAGGTAGTATCTGATCATCCCCCTTTCCTGCCAATTACAGTCCTCTAAAAGGTTAGTTTTTTAAGATTGGGGGGGGGGGCTTTGACCATCTGGATGCTGCTGGATCAGGGTATGGAAAATGATTTGGCTGATCCAGAAGACTCAAGGACCCTCACCTTGTATTAAACCATGCTGAATTATGCTACAGTGATACTAGTCCCGGACTGAAGCAGTTGCAGACCTGCTCATATTACTAATGGCAGAAAATGAAGAAAGGAAATATAAGACACGACCAATTTAAAAACTAGATCTCTGATTCACAATATGCAACCCACAAACTTTTTTAATGTTCTCTACCTTGTATTCTCGATATGAGCATGAAGCAGTCCACCAAAGAATCCAGGTCTGCATTTTTACCAGACTTTCAAAAGAGATTCTTCATTCTTTATTAAAATATAATCTCGGTTTAAAAAATAATGCATACTTCTCCTTGGCCATTTTATGGTTTAGCACACTATGGACTGGAATAGAAATAGGAATCTTTATTGTCATTGCCCCCTTGCAGGAACAACAAAATTTTGTGGTTGCTATATAAAACTCATTTAAAGCACTTCACATAGATTTAAAAACAGGTACAACACATAATATGACATATAAAATGACTAAAATATGACATATAAAATAAGCTGACTTCAAAGTCCAGGATTTCCGTTTAAGGCCAATATTGCTCTAAAAAAGAAGCTATTTTTGAGACGGTTTGTTCTTGCCCTCAGTACTTGTGTGCAGGTTATTTGTTTTTTATAGATGGGGGGGGTGGAACTTGAAAAAGGCTGGGAAACACCGTGCTACAGCTCCAGAACTTTTTTCCTCAAACAACTGGGTAAATGGGAAAAGAAAGTAATATTCTGGTACTTCTCCATACAAAAGGCCACAAATCTCAGTTCATCACAAAAGGCAAAATGGAAGCAATATCTTAGAGTTCTATCACTAGTTCTTCCTCTCCAAGACCACCTAGTGCTTCAGAGTATGTCACTGTGCAGCTGTTTTCTGTATACTGGAAGCAGTTGGATAATGATTTGGGAGGATTTTCTTTCATTATGCCTTTTGAAGAGACAAAGAATCTCGATTGAACAGCTACTATTACAAGTCCTTTCTTTCCTCCACATTTTAACTTCCAAGGATGCACAGCCTGAACAATTAAATTGTAAACCATCCATAGTGCTTTAAGCACTATGGGGCAGCACACTGCTTTTTTGCTTTAACAAGATACAAACTCGGGCCGAAATCCTATGCATAGTTCTGCGTGGGCAGCATGTATGACACCACCTTCATCTGAACAAAGTCTTCCTTTGGCAATCCCAGGGTCGCGTGACTTTGGTGAACTGTGCACATGTTGTGTGCATCCCAAAATTGTATTCAATCAATACGATATACCTCTGAGGATGATGCTACTCCCATCGCACACACAGAGCTCTACAACAGGATTTCTGAACTGCTTGCAAATAACCGGTGTGAATTCTAAAAGCACACCCTAGCTGTGCCAAAACGGTATTCGTGTGGCAGTAAATTTCACAAAAATATCTCCAAGTAATATCCACTTATATGTTACTATATACCCTTGACCAAGGTTTCTTCTAAGCCAGTGGTGTCCAAAATTCAGCCCTCCAGATGTTGTGGACCACAACTCCCACAGTCCTTTGTCACTGGCAATACAGGTTTGGAATTCTGGGAGTTGTAGTCCAAAACATCTGGAGGGCCAGAGTTTGGACACCACTGCTCTAAGCTGTGCAGCCATGCTCACCTCTGCTACCTTCCATGCGGGAGTTTTCCACCCCCATGTACCCATCATGACCGTTCTTCTAATTCCCAAGGAATCTATCAGGAGGGGCAGAGAGAGTTGCGAGCGCATGCGCATGGGGAAAAAAGCCCCACTCAGCAGGGACAAAAATTAGAGGGCGCATCACATTACTTCTATTTGGGATGGCTGTCCCACCAAGTGTGGAGATTCAGGAATGATGAAGGAGGAAGAAGAAGACATCCACCAAGCCAATCAGAACAGCCAAATTAGAGCCGGTGATCAATGGAGTGGCATTCGTTTGCAGCCAAACTGCCTTACCCCCTTTAAGAAGCCAAGGCACAGTTTGTGTGAACAGAATAAATCCAATCTGAAGTGTGTGAATAAAAATTTATCATGTTTCAGAAACAGATCTGCTTGAACAGGAACCATGGTCAGGGAGACATGGTCCCTCAACAGAGGTGGGGGGCTCCGGCATAGTCTGTCTGCCACTTATCAGGCTGTACTTTCCACAGTACCCAGGCAAATCAAGGAGCCTTCACCACCAGGTCACAGCTAACGATCCATTCTTGATGGGTTTCAGCACCTTAGGCCATTGTTTACCTTAAGGCCATGGACACTAATGTCTCCCTAACGAGCCTATTAAGGCTTTGTTCATCTTATGAGCCAATCAGACCAGGGGACAAGAGGTCAAGCTGACTATAAGAAGGGTCTCTTGCACTAGCTATACTCAGACCGATGAAGCTGTTTGGATGAACAGCGAAACGTTTCTATCTCTCAAAAAAGAAGTCCAGTAGCCATGACTCAACTCCCGAACAATCTCTGCTTCTTTCCTTCCTAACTTGGTTGTTTTAAAAATATGAAACACATGTACCTCAGTTTATGAACACCTCTATTAAAGTAAGTTTCTGTTTATGAAACGAAATCTATTGAAAATAATGCCTCAGTTAACAATTTTTTTCCAAAAAAACTGTTTACAATTTTTTCCCGAAGCAAGTTGCCCCAGGATGCATTGCACCCCCGTACCTTTCCAGTTTAGGAATTTTTTGCAATACAAAACATCCCAGAGAATGCATTAAATTCGTGGCGCAGTGGTTAAATGCCTGTACTGCAGGTAAAACTGTGCTCACGACCTGGGTTCAATCCCTGGTAGCAGGCTCAAGGTTCACTCAGCCTTCCATCCTTCCGAGGTCGGTAAAATGAGTACCCAGCTTGCTGGGGAGGCAATGTGTAGCCTGCACTCTGTAATTAAAATTGTAAACCGCCCAGAGACTACTTGTAGTAGTGTGGGGCGGTATATAAGCAGAACACTTTGCTTTTGCTTTAAAACGAGATATGCCTGTACTTTGCAGTATTTTCTCTCTAACTTGCAGCCATTGTTCCATTATGTGTTCAACTTGAAACTGTTGGGTTGAAAAGCCAAAGTCTGACCCAAAGAAAACTGAACTCAACGTACTGACCTTTTCTTCAAGCCCCCCTCCATATAACTGAGTTTCAGTCAAGATTTCTGAAGATGAAATTGCTTTCCGAAAAGCAAGCCACCCTCTGTATTACAGAACAGCGTACACGTGCAAGCTTTGGTTATTTTTGTGTATTTAATTTATTTGTTGCTAGAAGTAGAGACATGTATATAGTTTTCCTATCTCTCATCATGATCACTTAGTGAGATGGTTTTTCAGGGAAAAGGCTACTGAAATTTTATTTTTATACAATATGTATGTGACTTTTAAATGAAAATGGGCACACTATATATGAGTTTGAAATTTTGGGGGCAAAAGCTTATATCCTACATATACATGTTGTGAAAAGAGTATTCTTTCTTAGTAGCAGGGAGTTGATCAATGAGGTTCTGCTGAATTGTTTTTGTGCCTTGGATTCATTTTGTTGCCTAAAAAATCAATAGCAAAGCAAAATAGTGATCAAAATATTATAATTGCCAATTACTTTACAGATAACAAATATAATTTGCAGTTGTTGTTATTCCAATAGATTTTTTTAAAAAAATAGGCACATTTTCTAGTTTGAGCTACATGGAATAAATTCATTAAATACATGGATTTTCCCAGGGCGTATCTCAGAAAGACCTGCTGAAGTCTAGTATGACAAAAGTATGCTAGCAGATCTATTTTCCTAGTTAAGGGTAGACAGAAGGACATTCCTTCCCCCCATGCTGCTGGAACTGTAGAGTTAAACTTTCACATACTGTACAAGATTTATCTTCCTGTTCCCGTGAGGCAGGAAGATGAAGACAAAGCTCCAAAACCTAGTTACGTCCAGTGATAAATCAAAATGAAGAGGAGGTGATAGCCTGTAACAGATAGCTTTTGACAGACAAGAAAAGAAGCTGGGTTTTCTGTGTCTGTGTGAAGCCCTTTGCCCACCTGTCTTTAGGTTCCTGAGGTAATGAGGCTGATCACAAGTCTCAAATGCTCTGAAAAATACCAGCAATAGTGTTCTTAGCTGCTCTTGTTCAAACAGAAGCCCATTATACCTTGGGAAAACCATTGGCTATCATCTGCTCAGGATATAGACATCAGATACTTCGAGATGTGCACCAGAAACACAGGAGGTCTCCAAAGAGTCCTAAAGGAGAATGAGTGGCAGAGGCCAGGATGCCCAATAGCTATAACACCTGAGATTTCAATCAGGATTGCTGATTAGAATTAAAATCAAAGCCTACTATAAACACTACGCAGTTATGGCAAGCCTTACAGACACATGTCTACTCCCTAGACACCTACACAGGTTTATTTGATTATCTGAAATGTTTGCCCACATCATTTAATTTTGAAGAGTAACTGTCACAAATCTGAGTTTGCCAAATGAGGGCTAACCAAATTAACACATGGATCCCCTATAGCTATGATTAATGAAGGAGGATACAATCTTGACATTTTTGTGATGCAATAGAATCCTGATATAATTCTGACTTCTCTACAGTCACAGCTAGGCCAAGAAATTCAAGAAGAATGTATGGAGGTTGGAGGAGGACATGAGGAAGGGTGAGCAAACATAAGAAAATCATAAGGAGTTGTTATGTTCCAACCTAATCTTTCTCAAAAGAACTCAAGATGGGCATTTTGCCTGACACGCCCTGCAGGATGGAGAGAGAATGCAATTACTTCCAAGAAGTGCAATGAGCTTCAGGACTGACTAGACTGAGATTTGAATCTGGATTTACATACAAAAAGGCAAACATAGTTCATATTTGTAAATTGCTTTTCTTCACATCAAATGATAATGTAATTAGTTTTCTTAGAACTTCAGCAGAGCTTAATATTAACTTTAAAATTCTATGTCTTGTCAGATAGTTGTAGTCATGGAGATTGCTATATCCCTACATATAAATACAGAAAATAAGATAACATTAACATCTTCAATTCACCCCCAACACAGTCAGGTGAAATAAGGGGGGGGGGAACTAATGTTCTAAAGTTGGCCGACAATGCTAGGAGGAAAAAAAAATAACTAGGGTTTGTTCTGCTCAAGATTTCTCCAGCGTGGCAGTCTCACTGTACAGAAAGCATAAACAGATGCTAATGGGTGGCAAAAAGGGCACAACAGCTCAGCACCCATTCGGTCCCTGATTTCTTTTAAAAGCAAAACAGCACCCAGAATATGTCAAACAGAATTTTAAAAAGGAATTGAGGAAATTAGGATGGGTGACTGCTAGCTTGGCCATAGTATGCGTGATCTAGGAGGCTCAGTACAACACAGATTAAGTCTGAGGGGGATTCTGTGGTAAAAGAGGCTAACCAGGGTGCATCCAGCTCAAGGGAAGTAAAAGTACTACAGGTACTCTATTCTGCTTTGGCGAAATTTCATCTAGAACATTTTGTGCAGTTCTTATACTTACAAGCTGGAACAGGTGCACAGGAGTATGACAAAGATGGCCAGAGGTCTGGAAAACAAGCCCTATGAGACAGAGTTGGGGGAGCCCGGTATGTTTAGACTGCAGAAGAGAAGGCCCAGAAGTGGCAGCTATCTTCAAATATCTGAAGAGACACTCCCATGGGCAGATGGAATAAAATTGTATTTCATGGTTCCAAAGAGCAAGAACTAATAGGTTCAAACTACAAAAAAAAAAAAAAACAGCAAGCCTTCAATCAAACAGTAAACAGCAAGCAAGAGCTCTTTGACGATGGAATGTTGAATCTTGAAAGGCGGTAGACTCTCCTTCATTCAGGGTTTTTAAACAAAATCTGGATGGCCATCTGTCAGAATGCTTGAGCTATGGTTTGCCTGCTTTGCCAGAGGAGCATTCAATGACTCTTTCAGTCCCTTTCAGTTCTATGATCCTATTGTCAACTGACTATATAAACTAAGGAGGACACGCCCAGATCTACAAAGCCTTTTTACAGCATGATACCTTAATTTTTGTTTCCTGCCTCCTCCTTTCCTTTGCCCCCCTTGCACTGTTCTACTAGTGTGAAGCTCTTCCTTCTGTCTGGTTCCTATTGCACATTTACCACAGATGCTTTGATTCTTAGTCTATTGCTTAAAGTTCAGCTGTTTATGACCATGTTTATAACACCCCAATTTCTCATCTGTCCATATCTGTCCATGCAAGCTATAGCTGATGTCAAAGTTAAGACAATGCCTAAAACACATTGATTGAAATCCTGTTGCCATAGGTTCCACTTATGGCTCATGATGAGATCAGCCACAGTTAATTTGGGGGCATAAAACATTTCTAATTTCTCCCCGCAAAGATCCCAAGATGTCCATGACATCTCTTTGATCATCATGAAGCTGCTGCGGACCTTGGATGAGAAATGGAGCCTTTAAATACTAAGAAATATCTGCCTCTGAGATGACTTTACCAGCAGCAATAATTTTCAGTAATTAAACATCCTGAGGCCCCCAACAGCTTCTTGATGAACAGAATTCTGGGGCAGCTTCAGGAATTTCAGATGAAAAATCAGAAAAACATTATTTAAGCAAAACAAAAAAAAAACTCCAACTGATGTTATCAAGCCCTCATGGGGTAACTTATGCTGTAGGATTTAAAGCATTATTACATTTAAATGTAGTAATATAATGAAACTGAAGATTCACATTCATACAATTTTTTGAGGAGTACAGTAAGAAGTTGTTGCAAGATGAGGTGGTCAAAGATTGCATGATAAAATGGGCACAAAAATATAGGGCATAGTATTGATATTAATCACTGGACACAAATTTAGAAAATGAATATACGGCTTACTTAATCTGTAAATTACTGTATAAAGTAAATATAAGATGTTTTATAGATGGTATATGTCACCTGCAAAATTAGCTAAATGTACTTGAATAAATCAAACAAATGTTGGAAGTGTAAGACACAAGAGGGAAGATTTTATCATATATGGTGGACATGTAAATAAGTGAGAGTATATTGGAGAAAGGTACATGCATTTTTACAAAAGACCTATTCATATAATTTGTCATTTAAACCTGAATTTGTATTAGTGAATATTATGTCGAATATTGAAGATATGAAAATGAGACATTTAGTGATGCATGTAGTAACTGCAGCCAGAATTTTATATGTGATGTATTGTAAAAGAACTGAGATACTAAAGCAAGAAGAATTGATAGAGAAGTGCTTGGAGGTCATGGAGACGGACATATTATCAGAAAAGTTAAAGTACTTATCAATGGAAAAAGCATGTGAAAGCTGGCAACTGTTTTATAGGGGGATTCTAAAGGAAAACTCAAAAAATGCAATGGAAATAGATGGTAAAGAAAATTAACAAGAGCAGCAATAATTCGATATACTGTAAAATGCAATAGGCTGGAATAAGGTTAAAATTAAGGATGTTATTGTATCCTTCTCCCTCCAAAATTTCTTCTCTTCCCTTTGTTTTTCCTTTTACACTACTCCCTTCTTTTGATGCTACCTCTTTGGATTCTTTCTACATTGTATAAAAGAAAAAGAAAAAGAAAAGAAAAAAGAAGCCCTGGAGTATGTTACCAGTGCTCACTTGCCCCACAGTTATAGAATCATCTTTATCACCCAATATTTAATATTTATCCATACGACACAACTAGCTATGTAAAACATGAAAGCAAGATGGAAGGAAAGCACGACTGCTATTCTCTGGCTCTTCTTCAGGAGATGTAAGGAAAATCTGAATGGGGAAGAACTTCCCCAAGTAACACAAAAGGATGAGCTTGACTCTTGCAAAACCTACTGTGAGGGAGGCAGATTCCATCTGCCCAACCTGACCCAGAATATGCTGATTTTAGAGACGTGGACAACTCTACTACAGGGAGCTATTCTTGTGGCCAGATGTAAAATGAATATGTATGAGCCTATATCTAGACACTGGTACTATGGGAGAGCCTTCAAGCCTGGGGATATTAAAAATTCCATTTGTGGCAGGAAGATAAGGACTCTAACCTCCACAGGGAATGGGAAAAAGTTAATTCAGTCTTTCAAAGTTCATCAAGTACTGTCTGAGCGTGTGATGGGTGCTTTTCTAAATCAGTGCTAGTGTGCCACACAAACAGTCTTGCCATAGGGACAGGTAAAAGCATAGGAACCCCCCAACATGATCAGCAGGAACCGAACATCACATCCTTTTATGCAGGGTGCAGCAGTACTAGCCTTCCCTCTTCTGCTGGCCATTTCTTCTTACACTGATGAAAAGTAGTCAGTGCTTGGCCTGTCAGTGAAAGCTCATTTAAAGCAACACCAAAAAGCACATTGTTACATTTATACAGCATTACATTTCCCAGTGAGCTGCACCTGCTGGAGTCCCTGCCCGCCTTTAAGAAGGCCTTGAAGACCTACCTCTTTAGAGAGGCCTTTGGCGACCTTTTCAGTTAGTTTCCCCCCCCCTCCGCCCGGAGCCTTGCCGCCATCTCACCACTCTTTTGTCCTGTACTTTACTGCCTGTTTTTACTATTGTTAGCCGCCCAGAGTTCCCTTTGGGAAGATGGGCGGGATATAAATCAAATAAATAAATAAATAAATAAATAAATAAATAAATAAATAGATAGATAGATAGATAGATAGATAGATAGATAGATAGATAGATAGATAGATAGATAGATAGATAGATAGATAGATAGATAGATAGATAGATAGAAATAATGGCCATGTGTGTTTTCCATGTTCCATGAAACATATTTTCAGAACAAACCTCTCTGCAGGATAGCAATGCAGCAACATGTTTGTCTGTTTATTTGTTTGAGTTTTATCCCACCCATCTAATGGCATGCCACTACTCTGGGTGGCTTACATACACTTACATTAACTTCCTGCAATGTCATGCATCCTTCCCACCATTAAGTCTTAATAGCGTCAATAACCACTAAACAAACATTTTAGTTCTTATTTCTCTAAGTAAACTATTTATTATTATTATTAACCACACAGCTATATACGCTGGATTTTGTATTACCAATCACTAGTTGAACGCTTCCCAAGCGTTTAGGACTCAGTGATGTATCGGCGAATTATGCGAACAGATCCCAGTAAAGCGGCTTTCTGCATCTGACTGATGGTGACTTTGTCAACTCTAATTTCTTCTAAATACTTGCTTAACTCTTTAGGCACCCCACCCAGCGTGCGGATTACCACTGGGACCACCTGTACCGGCTTATGCCAGAGTCTTTGAAGATCTATTATTATTATTATTATTATTATTATTATTATTATTATTATTATTATTATTATTATTATTATTGGATTTCTATACCGTGCCATCTGGCAATACGGCCACTCTGGGCGGTTTACAAAATACATCACACAAAACGGAGCAATACACAATGGAAAACAACATGACAAATTAAAAAAATACACATGACTAAATCTACATTAAAATTGTAAACACATACTCAAAAAACAAAGGTCTGCAAATACTGCAGGCAAAGACTTATGGGTGGGACATGACCCTACAAATATGGACCCAGGGGGCAACCAAAAAGCAAGGGCAGAAGTGATGGAGATCAGCAGCTGCTACTATAGATGCTCCTCCTCTTTAGTTAATGTGCTTCTAAGAATTTCCCACTAAAGCGGAGTTTGCCATGGTACTAACCAGCCCACCGACAATGATGACCATCATGGATGCCGGGGACGTCAGTGATGCCAAACTGGTGACCAAGACGGAGACCATGAGCTCCTCCTGGGACGCACTCTCTGGTGGCAGAGATGGAGCAATGGTGCCACAAGGGTAGGAGATCAGAGCATGAGATTCCCCCATTTTGATAGAAAGGGAGGATCCCCTGCCACCGTCTTCACCTTGACTTATCTAGAACCATTTGTTTAAGCAAGCACTGTGTTAGGAGTTTTGACATATTGGTGGCAGAGCTATCCATCACTCCTCGCTGATGGCATGAAAGAGCTTTCCTTCTAAAGCGGAGAATCAATATGTCAGAGCATAATGATAATGAATCACTCTTTCACAGTGCATGGCTCTTGCTTCTTTCTGGAAAAAGTAGCAGGACGGCCTCTTATGTGGAAGGGAAGAGGAGGAGCAGGGATTGCCATCTCTCCCTGCAGCAAACACGCTTTGGGTATACGGCAGACTGCTGTTCTTATTGAATTAAATACACCCACAAACAGCTGCTATCTTTTTTCTCTCATATAAACAATGGCTTGCGGAATGCTAGGAAGATACCCAAGGAAACTTGGCAGCTGGAGTTTTCTAATCAGTAAACAAAACATGATATTGAGAGGTCCCTAGATCAGAATCAAGACACAAGAAGACAGAAGGTAAAAGAGGAACACAGACATGTTTGCAATTAGCAACAGATTGGGTTTTAACTTTTGAAAACAAATTTGCAATTAACGGATTAAAAAATAAGCACTGCAGTATTGAAATAAAAGTGATTTTTAAAAAATTATCAAGCTCTTACTGGAAAACATTTTTCTTGAGGAAAAAGGCAAAAGGGGAATTAATGGTAGCAACAAACCTTTGTTTTTATATTGCACTTATACTTGAATGAGTGGTACCTTGTATAAAGGAATTAATCCGTTCCAAATGAAATTATTATGTTAAGCAAATTTCCCTTTATACAATTTCCCCATAGGAATGAATTGAAAATGGAGTAATCCCATTTTATGTTGTACGGATTTGGCCCATAGGCAATTATGTTAAGCAAATTTCCCCTATCTCCGAAATATTTTATGTTGTACAAATTTTAGGTTATACAAACTGTTTGTTATACAAGGGTCCACTGTATATGAGCTGCAGATAAAGTCCCATGGTGGTTGTAGCAAAAAATAAAATAAAATAAAGATATTATCCTAAAGCAGAAGCACTGGTTTAATACATCTTCTTTTCAAAAATATTTACTTTACAATATGGAAGTACATTGCGATTCTTGGTTGCATCAACAGAGCCATAGTGTCTAGATCAAGGGAAGTGATAGTACCACTCTATTCTGCTCTGGTCAGACCCCATCTGGAGTACTACTGTGTCCTGTTCTGTGTGCCTCAGTTTAAGAAGGGTTTTGACAACCTCGAGCGGGTGCAGAGGAGGGCAACCAGGATGGCTGAGGGTCTGGAGGAAATGTCTTATGAGGATCGGCTTAGGGAACTGGGAATGTTTAGCCTTTCAAAAAGAAGGCTGAGGGGGGATATGATAACTATGTTTAAATATTTGAACATTAGGAAGAACTTCATGACAGTCAGAGCTGTTCGGCAGTGAAATATGCTGGCACAAAGGGTGGTGGAGTCTCCTTCTTTGGAGGTTTTTAAGCAGAGGCTGGATGGTCATCTGTCGGGAATATCCTGCATGGCAGGGGGTTGGACTAGATGGCCCGTGAGGTCTCTTCCAACTCTATGATTCTATGATTCTATGATTGATGTCTTATTTTAAATTCAAGGAAATAACTTGTTCTATGTTATTTATCTACCAGTTACCCTCTAGGGGGCATATAATTTTCATTCACTTTGAAATTTAATCCATGTTTCTTTATATGTAAGCTATCATAAAAGCAAATAATTCCATGACAAGTATAGAATGACTGACCTGTGGGTTGGTGCATTCTGTGTCAGGTACACAGGGTGCAATAAGACTGAGTGGTTGTTAGTGCGATGGTGGTGGGATGGTGGTGGGGGTGGGAAAGGGAGACTCAGCCAATTTCATTGTGCACATGTTGTACATTAACAATAAAGGTACAGTGGACCCTTGTATAATAAACAGTTTGTATAACATAAAATCTGTACAACATATAAAATTCTGGACATATGGGAAATTTGCTTAACACAATCGCCTATGGGGCAAATCCATACAACATAAAAATGGGATTACTCTGTTTTCAATGAATTCCTATGGGAAAATTGTATAAAGGAAATTTTGCTTAACATAATTTCATTTTGAATGAATTAATTCCTTTATACAAGGTACCAGTGTATTATTAAATATGTATTCTATTCTAAATTATGAGCAGATTTCTTTGAATGCTATAGCTGAAAAAGAAGAGATGTCAAGCACATGCTAAATGGATACATCTTAATGACAGGAAGGAGCACTCTTTATTCAAGACTCATGTACCAAAAACCAATAAATCCAGCACCTGATAGTCTTGATTTTTAATGAAAATGGGGCACTAAATTGAATTTAATGTTTGTAAATATGCTTACTTCTCCTTAACCGCATTATTTATCTGCAAGGACTAGGACAGCGGTCCCTGCCTTCTCCAAGAGGCACTGTGGAAGTGGGCATATCTAGGATTTGCAAGAGAAAGACATCAGTCACATGTCTTTACAGCAAACACATGAAGGTTCATGGCCCAAACTTTACTGTTTTGTATCACCAGAGTGATAAAACTGAATCTAAAGACCAAGAAATTCCACAGGTTCTTTCATAAATTTTGCAGTTAGCTTTTTTTTAAAAAATCGCAGAGGGGATAAGCACTCTCTGGAAGGTTCAGGGACTTCCTCAGGGGATTCTTTGGCCCTATCATGTCTCCTGGTTGCAATGGGTTTTCCCAACAGAAGGGGACTGGGGTGAGAGCAAAACCTAATTAACAATGTCTACACCAATGAAATCTAGAAGCAGGCACATACACAAGAAAGGTTTGTTGTTGTTGTGGTCCTCTCCAGTTGAAAAGTGAGCATTGCTTATAAATCCCCTGAACATTTACCGTTATGATATGCCCTGGGGCAAGCTAGCATGATAGATTTTTTCCTGTGTCCTTTCCCAAACCGCAATTTACATTTACATCTCAAGGTATATTGTTTACTTAACATAGTTAAGAATGAGATTAGGATTAGTAGATTCATAGGTTAATACATTATAAATCAACAGGAAAACAGTATTTTAGGTTTAGGTCTCTTTCAGGTATATCAGGCAGACGAACAAGACTTTGTTTTATATAGACAGATACATCAAGTTAATACATTTTGTGTCTTTGTTGTGTGCATATGTGATTTTCGTTGGAAGGGCTTGTGTTCTGCTGTAGCAGAATCAGATACGGATTCAGATACACTGTCTGAAACATGGGTGTAATAGAAAATGCATTTATGGAAGGCTGTAGGAATGGCAACAGCTTCTACTGGGAGGAGAGGGAGAGGGAAAAAACTACATCTCCTATTATAAGGCCCCTCAAGCAAAATCTGTCGGCCAGCTGCCTTAATCAGAACTGACACTGTGAAAGAGGAGTAGGCAGTGGTACAGGGTGTGTGTGTGTCTCTGCCAAGAAAGGGGCAGAGAAGTCTCTGGTTCAAAGTGGGAGACATCATGTTCCAGTGATGTCTTTCTACAATCCATCTAGGGCAAGGGAGGCAAAAATATAATGAAGGCCTTTTCATCCAAAGAGCCAATGTGCCAGAGAACAGATGGCAACAGCATTCAGACTGACGCTATCACCTTGGAGGGCAACAGTGCTGCCACTTTTGTGGTTGGGGAAGTGATTTATAAAGAGCACCAGACATTGTCTTCTATACCCAGCCCATGCAGCCCTATCATATTCAAGAAAAGGTTTACCCCTCATTCCCAGCTCCGTTCTCCCATGCAAAGCAGCCTTGTGGTTGGTGAGGACTCCCCTTCAAAAAGGTACACATCTGGAGGAGAAGACTGAGGGGACTCAGGTCCCCAATTGTTGGAACTAGTAATGATGACAACTTAGCAATCCCTGTTAGGAACATGTAGTCAAAAACTGGAGTTCCCAAGAAGTCAATAATCTGGAAGCATTTCCAATAATATGCAACAGGTGCTTGTATGACCAAGTGCAATGCACTGCAAGAAGGTGCTCCTGCCTTGGCAGGACTTAGGCCACCTCTCCAATACTAGCATGCTCAGCCTCCTGAAGACAGGGCACTGCTGCTGACAAGCGAGATGGGCACTGTGGGGGCATGTGGTTTCCATATTGTGAAGGGTAAGAGTCATCAGAGGGTAGAGGTTGAGCCACCATCACAGGGAGGTAGATGGACAAACAGCAAGAGATGTGAGGCAGCAAACGCCAAATCCCAGGATACCATTGTAATGAGCTGCAATTAAGTACTTTAGCCAGCACCTCACTAAAACATGATGAATTGACACAACAAATGAGTTCTCATCATGACCTGTAGCTCTCCTGTATGTTTCTAGACACTGATTTTATTTTAGCACACGGACAGTTAACCACTGAAATACTGCATTGTGCCAGGTTGAAAAACACAGGCACTGTGTGCCTTTTAACTCAGTGAGTTAAAAGAAATACAGTTTTGCTTTAAAAGAAATACAGTTTCTTAGTACCATGTGGCCTCATATCTGGTTGAAAGGCTAAGCTGGATATCTGAATGTCTTACACATTATGATACCAATGTCAGTGCCAAGAAAGCTCACTGGATCTTTTTGCGGAAGTAACTGCTAGGGCTAGGAGAAACACAGTTTTGAAGGCAAGTAGATGCTAGTCACAGGTGGCCACTGGTTCGAAGGGGGGGAAGCATGAGCTGATTCAAGACAAGATAAAGGGACCACTGGGGAGGGATAGGTTTGTGGCCCAGAAAGGTGTTCTTTAAACCACGGAGGAACGGTTTTAATCGAGGATACCAGAAAAACTGGGAGGCAGGTGAGAAAGACCAGAGGTCTTAAGATAAAGAACATACTGCAAAACACGTGTGAGGGACGAATTGGAGAGAACCCCGTCTGTGGCGAAGGAGACAAATCTCTTCTACTTGTATCGATAAAGCCGAATCGCAGAAGGTTTACGACTACGAGAGACAGATAAAATCTTGTTGATTACATCCTGATTCTCCAGGCTGGGAAGGGTTGGTAGACAATAAAAACGGTGTGTCATCTTCAACAGTGGGGCAAACCAAGACTGGCGGGGCCACCAAGGGGCTATGAGGATTATATCTGCTTTTTCCTGTTGGATTTTTGAGATGACCCTGTACAGAAGGGGAATCAGTGGGAAGTCGCAAAGAAGGTGATTCCCCCAGGGAAACATGAGGGCGTCCCCATTGGAGTTTGGACCCCTCCCTGCCCTCAAGCAGAATTGTTGACATTTCGAATTCTCTGATGTGTTAAAGAGGTCCACTCGTGGGGCTCCCCACCAGCGACAGAGAGGATTGAAGGTGGGTTGATGAGGCTCCTGTTTGTGTGACATTCTCTGCCTCCTACTGAGGCTGTCCACAGTGATGTTTTCGGGTCCAGCAAGGTGCATAGTGATGGGGAAAATGCGATGTGGCATGCACCATTCCCAAAATTCAGCAACTAAACAAAGGAGACACTTGGAGTGAGTGCCGCCATGTTTGTTGATGTAGTACAGTCACCCACCCCCCACCATTTCACGGTTCAGGTACCGCGGTCCCACTACATCGTGGGATCACAGTACCTGCACCGCTGGGGGGGGGGCTGATCGGGTCAATCCGTGCCGCCCCCGGGCCCCTCCGAGAAGCCTTGGGGGTGCGTGGGAGGGCGACGGGAGGCAATCAGGTCGCTCCCCGCCACCCCCCGCCCCTCCAGAAGCCTGGGAGCCATGCAGGGGGGCCTGGGGAGCAATGCGATCGCGCGCTCCCGCCCCGCTGTGCAGCTCCAAGGCTTGTGGATGGGCGGCGGGGGCTATCGGCTCACTCCCCGCAGCCACCCCGACCCCTCCGAAAAGGCTTGGAGCCATGCGGGGGGCCTGGGGAGCGATGTGATTGCGCCCCCCGCCGCCCCCTGCACAGCTCCAAGGCTTGTGGAGGGGCAGGGGGTATTGGGGGGCGATCGGGTCGCTCCGCGGGGCCCCTCCGAGAAGTCTCGGGACCGTGCCGGGGGAGGGCAATCCCCATTGAGATGCATTGTCAATGGATTTCAATGGAGAAATTGGAAAGCACTGAGCCAATGTTTTCCAATGGGGAAAATTTTCTCAATTGAAATGCATTGGCAATGCATTTGAATGGAGACGGCTCCGGACAAGAAGTGTTGGGAAGCGCAGGCGGGGGGGCAGCAGGAGGTCAGATCCCCCTGCCACCGCCAGCACGCGCCACCCCAAGACTTCTGCGATCGCCCCCCCCCCGCTTCTGCATATCGCGGATCTTCATGGATCACGGGTGGGGTGGGTCCCTAACCCCCGCAATCGGCGGGGTGTTACTGTACACGGTGGTCAGGTTGTCGCTGACCACCAGTACTACATTGCCAAAAAGGTGCCAGAGGAAAGCCCAGAATGCTTGGAAAACAGCTAAGAGCTCTAGCTGGTTGATGTGAAGAGCTTGCTCCTGAGACCAGGTAGCGTGAATTTTTAAGTCCAAACAAACTGCTTCCCAACCTGTAGTGCTCGTGTCCATTGTTACTTGAACGGTTTGGAAGAGACCGGAAGGGATAGCCTGCTAGGAGATTGGACCTGTTTGCCGACCAGGTATTTCTTTCGGCAAGCTCTGGTGGAACTCTTAGGAGCTTGGAGGGTGAGTCGAGAATCACATTGAAATGAGAGACAAACCATGACTGGAGATGCCTGAGCTTTAGCCTGGTGTAAGGCAGGACAGATGTCATGGAAGCCATCAGGCCGAGAAGACATTTGACCAATGAAGCTGGGATGTCGCTGTTCAGATGAAACGAGGGGGAGAGAGAGAATGTCCTCCAAACATTCCTATGGGAGGGAAGGCCATGGCCTTTGAGGAGTCCAGAATTTGCACATATGTAGGTGATGACTTGAGAAGGGATGAGCAATGACTTTTCTTCATTGACCTGGAGCCCCAAGCTGGAAAGAAGAATGAAACAAATGTCTCTTTCTGCCTGCTCTTTAGTCTCCGACACCACCAGCCGGTCATCCAAATAAGGGAAAACAACGATTCCTTGAGTTCTGAGAAGGGCTGCAACGGGGGCCATGTATTTGGTGAACACTCTTAGAGCTGTTGCCAAACCAAATGGCAGGGCAGAATATTCGAATGTGTCACTGCCCACTGCAAATCTTAAGAAATTGCTGGTGTGCTGGATGGATGGAAACATAGAAATAAGCATCCTTTAGATCCACTACTCCGAACCAATCTCCATGGCACAGAAAGGGAATTATCTTCTCCAGGGTCACCATCCTGAACTTTGTAGATACGAAATGCTTGTTTAATATTCTGAGATCTAGAATAGGATGGAGGCCTCTATCCTTCTTTGGAACTGTAAAGTATCTGGAGAAGGGACCCCGAGGGGCCATGGAGGGTGGAACTGGCAGGATGGCCTGCTTCTGGAGAAGTGATGCAATTTCCTCCAGAAGGCAAAGAGATGGATCTGTCCGGATAATATTTCCCATTGGGGGAATTGATTCGAACTCTAGAAGGTAGCCCCTCTCCACTATGGACAACAACTACCGGTCAGTTGTTATGGAGTGCCAGTGTGGAAGAAAGGGCACCAAATGAATGGGATGGGAGAAGTCAGAATTCATCCCTGTGTTTTCTATCTCTAGACATTGCAGAATAAGATTATGTGGATCATGGCTTCTTCCCCTTCGAAGATGGGAAGGATGAAAAGGTTGTAGATCTGGTGGAGTGATCCCAAGGTTGTTGTCTGGAGTAAGAGGATTGGTATCCAGATGGAAAATTTGTGCACTTGTAGTGAAAATGAAATGGCTGTTGTTGGCGTTGAGGAATTAGGTTAAGCCTCTTGGCCATTGTCTGCTTCTTCTGCCTATCTTCCATCAGGCTGTCTGTGGAAGGGCGAGAAAGACCATCTCCCTTGAAGGGAAGCTGTTGAATTTCGGCCTTGTGTTCATCAGAGAGGCCAGTAGAACAGAGCCATGCATGTCTCCTGAGACCAACAGAGGCACCTAAGATTTTAGAGGTGCAATCTAAGGGAAGGCGAGAAGAATATATCTGTTGCGCTGCCAGAGCCAGAGCCAGAGCCTCTTTGAAGATGAATGAAGCATCCGGCTTCTTGTCTTCTGGAATCAAATCTAAGAAGGGTTGCAAATGAAGAAGCTCTCTCTGATAGGAGCCCATCACACCTTGATAGTTGGCTATTTTAAAAAGTAGTGAAGAAAGGATGTAGACATTCCTGACAACAGTATTGAGCTTTTTCCTCTCCTTTGATGGGGGGACTGGGTTTGGTGCGGAATTGCACCTGTGAGGCAGCGCCTACTACAGAGTTTGGAGTTGGGTGCTTCAAAAGGAACAAAGCCTTCTCATTAGCTTCAATCCACCTGGATACAGATTGTAAGGCAATCTTTTTAAACAATTTCTCTGCCACAGAAAGAAAAGAAGGAAACATGGAGAGATGAACTGGTGCAGAATCCTCTGAGGAAATCTTGCCAAAGACATGATCAGTGTGTCTCAGTTTAGGACGGTGAGTAGGAAGTTCAATAGACTTAGTCATAGGTAACACAAGTTCAGAATAATTACACATGGCCTCCAAAGGAGGAGGAGGAGGGTGTTCTTTGACATCCAAATCTGTAGTGGTGACATAGTGGGTGGTATCTTCTTCAGTTTCCTTGCACGGGGCAGAGGAAGTCTCTGAATCTGAGTCTTGAGAAGAAGTTTACATGGCTTCACAAAGGCCACGAAGGAGAACATAACATTACTAAATGCGAAGACTGGACGACAAAAGATATTTGCATCTGAGTGCTTGTGAAAGAATACCAACACTGTCATATCTATTGCCACAGGACAGGAAAATTAGTAAGGATGGAACAGGTTCTATGAAAAGCAGCATTTTGGGAAGAGTTTGTGGTTTATATGCACATAGAAACTAAGATCTCTAGAGCAGCTCAGGTGGATTCAGGTTTCTGTACTGAGACGTGCTTTTACCTGGAGCTTGCTCCACTTCAGGCGATGTATCCCAGTGCCCTTCTTCCTGTTATCTGTTATGACAGAGAGTTTGCTTCATCGTGCCAGCCTTTTTCCCCCAGACCATGCTCCAAAAGCTCAGCTAACCAATTCCATCCAGCTGTCAGGGCTGCAGATAATCAAACTTGCATTTTGAAGCCCTAATGATTTCAAGGATTTCTTCTGCCATACTGCTGGCTGGATGTTTCGGTAGAGGGCCGTCTTCAGAACAAAGCGACTGCTTTCACTATAACTGAAGAGGTATTGTTTCCCAGATGAGCTACATACGTGGCACTCTTAGGGCTATCAAGAACTATCCTCTCAGCCTTAGTTATGTTAATTTAACATTACTTCTAGAGCAGTACAGTCTGATGTTACCTAGTCTCAATGTAGGACTGAGTGTAAGGTAAGTCCTGTTTTAAAATAATGTTGACTCAGACAGAAGAGCTTCTCCAGATTTCTTGTAACACTGCGCAGATACCCTGACCTTCATTTTGTCAGATTTAGCAGACTTCGAAGTACATTAAACAGTACATTAAACAAACCAAGTAGAGAGGGAAGGTACACCAGTCCATAATGCATGCTTGTTAACAGTAAAAAAAAAAAAAAGATAAGCTGTATCAGCCTGTCTAAGACGCGGAGTTTGGCGTGAAAGCTCAAGATGGCTTCCTGTAACAACTCTGGCAACACTGTCTTGTAATGAGCTTGGACATGTTTTATTTGCTACAGGCCTGTGGTACAAACTGATGAAGACTGGGAAACAAGGAGAAAAGAGTGACACATTAACTCCCTTCTGTATCCCTCTTCAAAGGTTAACAGGAATATGGTAAACAGGAAGGAACTTCACATCCGACTCAAGAAGGGTTAACATTTTTTATTAGCAATTTTATTTAGTAAGATCCCTGCATTCACTAGAGAACAGGGAATTTGCCAGGTCTGAGTGTTCTCAGACAATAAAGTGGAAGTTTTAACCATAGGAATCTGGATGTATATGGAAATCAACACTCTAAAAAGTGTAATAAAATTACTGCTACCTGTAGAAATAGAAGAAAAACTATGCAGTAAGAATATAAACTTCATATTTTCTATTTTTTTAAACTGAAAGTACAGTAATTGGCACTCAATAGTTCAGAAAGCTATAGCCCTAGCCATTCATTTTTCTCTGTGGGCCATTTGTCTTTTACTGATCCTGAAAAGAAATCAAGCTAATGAGCAGCTTCTCTTCTACATCATGTCCAAACTGCTTTCACCTTTATCTTCTTAGCAAATACAGACAAAGCACAGCTTGTGTACTCTGGCTTAATGATCATATGACTTCAGTCTACAAAGCTGTCGGCTTGTCAAAGGACAGATTTCAGTCCACATTATGCATCAACACCACTGAAAGAAGACTAGGTGATCAGAACTGGGCTAGGATATGGAAGAGAGGTTTTCATTAAGAACATGAAGGAACACAGGAGATGCAATGATGGTAGGAAACAGGTGTTCCTTTGCTGCCTTCACTGCTACAAGGTAGGCCTGATGGCATGCTCATTTTTGCATTCATGTTATATTGGCTGTGACCTTGCATTCTATTCATATTCCAACCCATTTCATATCCTATAGGTATCTAGTAAATTGAACTTACTGGGCACTTCATGGCACAAGAGAGCATTTGGTAGTCTTCTGTCAATCCTCCTCCCTCCAGTTTATTTCACTGGGTCAGAGGTAAAACCATACAAACCATACAGATAATGAAAACAGAGAACTTCCTGAGAGAATTCAGAAATCTATTGCATTCAACAAGCCTTGAAGAGTAGATAAATTTAATAAAGTCTATGATACAGGTAACTGAAAAGAAGAATGTTGACTGCACTTCACCAACTAAAGCATCTCCTTATGACAGTGGGATCATACAGATCTCTTCCTGTTAGTTCCTCACCAACAAAACCCTGGGCTACTAAAAACATCAAGTCCAGACATCATATTTTCCCCCTCCTCACCGCTACCACCCGCCAGGCATCCTCCAGAGGGATAGAGGACCCACCACTCCTCTGGAGGGTGCCTGGCTGGCTGGCAGCGGTGAGGAGAAAATACATTTTTCTTTCTTTTCTTTTTTCCTTGCCACCGCTGAGCTTGGCAGTGTGGAGAAAGGGGGGAAATATTTTCTTCCCTCCTTGCTGTTTGGGGGGTGTCATAGGTGAAAGCTTTTGCCCTGGCACCCCACCAAACCTATCACTGCCATCAACCCAGATAACAGTGTCTGCTCTTATCCATGGATTTCACTATCTGCAGGGGATCCTGGAACCTATCCCCACAGATAAGGTGGTCTTACTATACATTAATATTTAGGTTAGAAATCTCATCCTCTGCCAACATGGCCAAGAAAGGGTTTTGGCCTTGAACCAAAAAATGGATGTCTGAGTCATTGTCCCAAATCGCACAAGTCTCTGCCAGTTGCCAGTCTCTTAGCTCTGGTGGCACTGTCAGCAAGGGTGTGGGTCTTCAGCTCAGGCTTTGCTGTCCAATCTCCTGCATTCTTGACCTGCAGAGTTTGGGGTCCCACAGGGTTTTCTACTGTCTATCACAACCTCCATCTGGCCCTCTCTTTTCTGTATTTCTCCACCTTAGATTTTTTTTTCTCTCACTTATCTAGTCCACTCTTTGGCCTCTTTCTCACCCCAATAGGAATGATTTTGCGTACGTCTTTCCCTCCTCCTCCTTTTAGTCTCTTCCTTTAGGACCATCAGTTATTCCCATTTAAGGATCCAAGGATTCTGCATCCAGATCCACTCCCATCCTGGTGCCAAGATCTTCTTTTCTTTCTCTTTGTATCCACTTCTCCTGCCTCCATGACTCCTCTGCTAGGATCCTTCCCTTATAAAGTTGTTTTCTCCGCCCTGCCTGTCTCCACCTTTTCTCCCACCTCCTTTGGCGGTTTCTCCTTCTTTGAATCCTTTCCCAAATTTTCTAACTGCTTTTCAATTTATCTATCTTGTCCTTCCCTTGCTCTTCCCTATTTTGTCCCTTCTTAGTTCCTCAAGCAGGGGCCACACTCCCTCTCCCTTGCCTTTTAGGTCCTTAATAGCCTTTTTTCTTTTGCCTGGGATGGCTGGCATTTGGACAAGGAATGTTCCCACGTCATCCCTGTTCCCATAGATACTTATTTACACCAATCATTCATCGCAATTCATACTTTCATTTCCAATCTTTGTTATGATTAATCTTGCCTGTTATTAAATTTGTTATTGATTCTTTTATTCTCCAACCCCATTGTTCCCCATCAAATACTGTACTGATAAAGTGTTATTCTAGGACCTACCTCTACATTTAACTACATTATTTCATCTATCTCCTTGAAAACCAACCTCCAAAATGTGAGGTCTTTTGAAAGCAAAAGAAGATAACAATTCGTCAGCCGCCTTGTAAACAAAAGGTAACTGGAAACTCCCCCTGCCACACTTTCCTTTCTCCCCTTCCCTATTAAAGAAGAAAAAACAATGCCTCTTTTGCAGGGAAAACAGGGAGAGGGCTCCAGCACAGCAGTAGGCAAGCCACCATAAACATTCTAGTCAGAGGAAGTAACAATTACAATATATATGTTCATGTACAGTAGATGCGGATATGCACCGGTTGTAGTAGAAGCTGACTGACTTACCTATCCACCTCATCATTGACGTCATGATCTGCAGATACTTGGTTTTCTGCACATTAAAAAAGGTGAACGGACCCAAGAGGGCGGTAAATGCTGCCTGAAAGAAAGAATGAGGAATTAGAAAAATGCTGCAATGGGAAAACCAATCCACCAAATTTCACTGGAGATTTATGGGCTGCTCACATAACAGCCTTGTCACCACCAAACTCTTTTTTTTTTTTTTTGACTGGCAAACTTGATTTGCAAGTTGAACAATTCACTTGACTTCTGACCAAGGCAGAATTCAAATAAAATTAGTTATTTGCTCCTTAGCATAAATGAACAAATAAAAGGTGATTGTATGTTACACATTTTTGTTGGAATAGCAACAGTTGAAAGTTTGGGAGCTCTTAAGAATGGACACATCTGGTCCCAATAATTGCTGATGCCCTATTTTCCAATAAGTTCTAAAACCTCATCTATTGTCTCTCTACTTCTACCCAAATTCCACACACTCTTTCTTTACAAGTATGAATTCAGGCACAGGACTCTGCCCTACATCTTCTCTAGTGAATACAAAGGTTGTTGGAGATAATTCATTTAGTTTCTGTTCATTATCCTTCCCTTCTTCTATTACTGTACTCTTACCCCTCTTGTTACTTAGTGGTCCAACTGCCACTTGTTTCTTAAGCTATTTCTAATTACAGTGGTACCTCGGTTTAAGAGTGCCTTGGTTAAAGAAAAACTCGGTTTAAGGAAAGAAATTATTGGAAATGGGGATGCCTTGGTTTAAGAATTTTTTCAATGGAATGTCCCGGTTTGCCTTTTTTCTGACCTCCGAAATGGATTAATTGGTTTTCAATGCATTCCTAAGGGAAACCACGTTTCGGTTTATGAATTTTTTGCAATACAAAATGGCCCCGAGAACGAATTAATTACTTAAACTGAGGTACCACTTTTGCCACTACTTGTCACCAATAAGGCTAACATGAATTATTTAATTAATGAAATTCTCATGCCAACCCAACAAGAAATTATTTCAAGTTATCAATCCCATTCTCCTTCAGCTTTTCTTTAGATGCCCCATTATCCACTCATGTTTCTTTAGTTCAAGTTTATGTTTCATGTTGTCAATATATAGGCAAGGTTTTCATTTCCTTAGGAAACCCTTGACTTTTATACATCTTGATACTCCTCAATAACCAAACCATGCTGATGGCATTCTGGATGTTGTGGGTTTTGCTCTGAAAACACATTTTATCTGTTCTATTCCATTTCTGTACAGAGTAGTTTTAAATAATAACTAAGTATTCTGGAAAAAGCTGAGCCTTCTCAATATTTTATTTATTCACTTATTAATGTAAAATAGTTCCTGCCTTTCTTCTTAGAAAGAACCCATAGATGCTTCTGATTTTTCTAACCCTCTCTTATTTTAAAGTACCTTCTTCTGAAGTCACACATGACTGCTGGACTTCTTTAGCAATTTTAATCAATATATACAAATCTGGTATCACTATGTTAACTGTTTTTGATGGGTTTGATAATTCTCCCATCTCTAATAGGTCTTGGAACCAGTTGGATTAAGTCCATGGTATCAATTCACCTCTGGTCTCCTCCATGATTAACTGTTTTAAGGCATGGTCCATTTATGCATCTAGAAATGTTAACCATTCATCATACATCCTGAATCAGGAAATGCAGAGATAATTAAATGTCCTGTCATATTTTGCTCTTATTTCATTATTAATTGATTCAGCAGAGTTGCCCCTCACTGAATACTTTGATCTAGATGTATTCTTTGTCCCACTGCTGGTTATTTTAATGGGAATTCAGTAACAACTGGGGGGGGTAGGCATTAGAATTGCTGGATAGCTCAGTGGCTCGGGACTCTGGCTGTGGAGCAAGAGTTTGGAGTTCAGCTCCCTACTGTGGCTCCTTGAGAGGTGCTGGACTTGATGATCCATAGGGCAGTGTTTTTCAACCACTGTTCCGCGGCACACTGGTGTGCCGCGAGATGTTGCCTGGTGTGCCGTGGGAAAAATTGAAAAATTACTTTATATATAGTCAATATAGGCACAGAGTTAATTTTTTTTAACATTTTCTAATGGTGGTGTGCCTCGTGATATTTTTCATGAAACAAGTGTGCCTTTGCCCAAAAAAGGTTGAAAAACACTGCCATAGGGTACCTTCCAGTTCTTCTGTTCAAAGGTTGTTATAGCACCGAAAACTATGTTCACAACCTTGTCCAGTAATGGTCAGGTGTTGTTTTTTTCAGGGGTGTGCGACCCCTTGTCTCTTAGCTCCCCATAGAAACTTCTGTTTAGAACACCCACTTATATTGATTTATCTTTTATTCCAGGATAGACCTGGGGGAGAAATACGCCTTTCCTCTAAATTAAAACTACAAAAGTTAAATTTTGTCTAATCATTAATATGCATTTCATTTTTTTCTGGAACTTTTGGTACATATGTATGCTTTTATCTCATTTACCTAATAGATTTATGGTACATCTGAATTTCTGATACATCTCCTGAAGTTACTGAAACCTTTATTTCCTTGTATTATTTTTGTCATTTAAGGTATTAAGCTATTAACATGATCTCAAAGAAATTTTAAAGTACTGAATCTTACAATCTTAATGTCAATTATCTGTTGTTTTCCTCCTTGACTATTTAAATCAACTAACTTATTAAAGGGTTTTAATAGCAGTAGATTTATTTGTTTGAAATGGCAATGCACATAAAAAAAGAGAAACTACAGTATATTGCTCATATAAATTCAATAACTAAATTAAATCCAAGAATTTAATCCATTCTTTCTATTCATCAAGTTTATCTTCTTAGATAAATTCATTTTTCTTAGAAGCCACTAACGAGAAATCACTCATAACATCAATTCTTTTAGTAGAATTCTTTTAGTAGAATTGATGTTATGAGTCTATTAATATATCCAGTATAATTTACTCCTAAAGTCTTAATATTTTTGGTGGATCTTGGGAAAAGAAATTATTCCCTTTACTGCAGTGGATATTCATTGGATGGAATTGTTTAAAATTTGGGAAGGCGCTTTTTTGCAACATTTCAACGGCAATAAAAGTAATCTCATCTTGAGACAACACAGAAAGGGGATTTTGACTTTCATCAGACATATTTCCATCAGTACATGGAACTCTGTTACAATATACATTGAGCCACATATACGTTCTGTGGCCTACAAAAGTTAATATAAGGTGAGTGTTTCACATAAGGACTCTTTGTCACACCCTTTTCACCCTTGGCTGATCTATGTCTTGTTTTCTATGCCTTGCCTTCTATGTTATGATGAGACATCCAACATTTTAGTGTAGGAAAGGGGGTGGGTGGGATGCCTGATGTTTAGAAGTGTGCCCATCCTTCCCAACAGCTGAAAAACTTTAAACAAAATGAGCAATATAATTTATGCACTGAGTCCATTGAACAGCTAGCCGCTGCACAGTGTGACTCACAGAGTAAGTACACAATGTACTTTTATTCAAATTATTCTGTGCCATCCTTCAGTTTATTCCAGGACAGCCTAAAAAGATAAGCAATTCGAAATGCAAAAGAACAATTTCAGTATAAAGCCAACTGTATACTCCACATAGATTTCTAAAAATGAAAGAAGTGAGTCCCATGCAGCATTGCTCGTGAGCAACAATTACAAGGAGATACCCTTTCAGCCATGTTTCCAACTACCTCTTATCTGGTGTGAACAAAAGAGCAGCAAATGAACCAGGATGTAAATATCAAACAAGCATGTAACAGTTATCACAGTGTCACACTATCTTCCAGGGTCTAAAAGGGATCTCAAATAAATGGGTTCCAAATTATTTTTGCTCCAGATCAGCCTTCTAGGTGTGCACAAATTTTGGGACCCTTACTAAGACCCCCAATCTTGTCAATATAAAGGAAACCTCCTTCAGGTTCCTTCCACCTTGGTATTGGTAGGCAAAGGGTTTTTTTTTTTTTTACATAATCCTGCCAGTCAGTAAAGCAACAGGGTGACTTTTCCCCTAAATATGTATATATGTAAATAACCACTGCTAAAATCTTACATTGAAAGCAGGGCTCAGCTGTCTTTTTGCTCACTTGGCTTGAAAGGGACGTGCCCATATAATGTAGTGGGTTTATTTTGAAGCATAGATCAGGTCTTTGGACTCAGGTCCTACAATCTAGTGGCGCTTCTGGATAGGCTTAATGTGAGTTATAAACCAAAAACATGAGAGTGTCGGTGGCTTCCTACCCAGTGTATAGATTGAAACATACTTGTTTTTTTTAAAAAAAATATTAATTTTTAATAAAACTACAATACAAAACGTAAAGCAACATTTATACAAAAAAAAAATCAAAACTCTACCAAACAAAACAGGACCAACTCCGTGCAACCCACCTACCAGTCAGAACTTAACCAAACATGCAACTCTTAAGATATTGACCAACCCATTTCCCTCCAAAAATACAATGAGTCTTCTCTGGGTGTGTGCCCTTTACCTTTTTGAAATACTATACCAACAGTTTATCCCATATTCCATTAAAATCATTAGAATTTTTCAATCCCTTCCTAATTTTAATTTCACGAGTCTATTTATCATTAATAGCCGTATTCCATAAGTCCCGATATCATTGCTCCAATGTTATTTGGTTGTTAGACTTCTAATACTTTGCAAAAAACAACCTTGCTGTCGTTATCATTATAATTACCAACTCCACTTCCTCCTTCTTCAATTGTATATTCACAACCATATTTAACAATACCATTTGTGGGGACATTTGAATCCTTTCCTCTAGTATTTCTTGTATTTCTTTAAAAACCAATGTCCATTCCACTTTTCTTATCTCACACAGGCACCACATATGCAAACAGAAATGCACTTGGTTTTTATACTGGACATGTGAGAGACCACTTCTGCCTAAGAAAATGTTTTTCCCCCCTTAGTACAGCCCCTTTTGTTCATATTCAAAAATGGAAAATATAGCCCATGTGGGAAAATGTGTGTAGGGCCAAACTGGCACTGTGTTGCTATCTTCTGAAAACAATCTACTGATGGAGAATAACCTAGCAAAATACCTGCATGATCAGCCCAAACACATGTAGCCACTTAACCTATGTGAAACTCTACCTCTGTATAGGCATACATGCACAGCATGCTAAGGAACTGTGACCTCTTGTGCTGATCTGCTGTCATTTGGGAATGAAGTACTACTCAACTAAAAGTCTCTAATTAATTAAGCATGAGAATAATAAGAAGAGGGCTTTAAAAAACACTTGAGGAATGTCAAAAAGGATTCAAATGCATCTGAATATGGTCTGAATTAAGTGAAGGCATCCCATCGCAGACGGATTAAGTTTATTGACAAGGAAAGAAGGAAATTATGAGTAAAACTTCAATTCTGTGAGATAATATTCTCTTTCCTGCTCCTTCTACTAAATTTCTAAATATAGAGTTTATGTGAGAACCTATTGTACTATGTTTATGTGCACTCTGCAAAAACAAAACATAAACTCTTAAGATTTAGATGTGTTGCACTTCTTTGAAAACATTTCCATTTAGTTTCTATTTCACGAACTGCCAATTTAATCAACACGATGGCATGGAATAACAGATTAGGATTTGAGTTTTTGGTTCCTCTACATTAAACCTGACCAAGGAAGTGCAGATATAAATATTTAGGGAATGAGTCCACTACCACCTGTGCACCCATTCCCAGCCCCCTCAAGTGTGCTAGAGTTTTGTTTGTTTGTCATGCTAGATTACATCTGTTCACACATTACTTCACAAATATTATTTGATTGCACCCCCCAAACACTTATTGTTAAGAGATATTTATTTATTTTAAACATTTATAGCCTGCTCTATACCATAGAGTGGCTTACACATAAAAATGATTTAAAACATTTTTTACAAAATAAATAAAATTAAACAGGCTAAAATACAACTTTAAAATAATTGCATTAAAACTTGTCCAAGCCACAATCCTCAATTCCTCAAGTGTCTGATAAACATGTTTTGACTTGGCACCAAAATGTTGCCATGCCAATATTAGTGTCTTTCACAGGGAAGACATTCAATATTCATGGTGCTTCTACAAAGAAATATCCCATGCCTCCATAGAATGGACAGTTCTCAACAGAGAGGAATAGGGCCTCCTCAGCAGATATTAGTTGCTACATTGAGAGGAGCTCCTTCAAATATCCAGGCCCCAAGCTGTCTAAACCTTTGCAACTGATCATCCATCCCATTGAATTCAGACCAGAAGCATACTGGCAATCAGCACAAATCCTTCAGAACTTGCATCATGTGAGTTCTGAAAGATGTTCTCCTTACCAGTCTAGCTGCTGCATATTGCACTTACTGCAACATCTTATCCCCTTCGAAGGTAGCCCCACATAAAATGTATTACTGTAGTCTCTAGACTCTAGAGTATGGAATACTATGGTCAGGTTATCCCCCACTCCAAGAATGGTCATAGCTGGCAGAACAGACTAAACTGACCCCAAAGCACTCTAAGTCATAAAACTCACATGAGCCTCCAAGGACAAAAATGAATTCAGAAGTACCCCCCGAAGTACACAGCTGTTCCTTTAGGGGTACTGCAACCCCCACAGGCCTTCTGCTCAATTTGAAAATATTTCAAGGAACAAAAGATTTTTTCCTTAATAAAAGGAAGTGGTGGAAATATTTGTATGACTATCGATCAGGATATATAAATAAAGCAAACACTAAGAAGAGCAAAGATCCATAGCAAAAGAAGAGCAGCCATTGTCAATCTCACATTTATAATTACCGTAATCTCTTTGTTTTCCTTTCTTACAAAAACACAGTCAGATTGTTAATACAGTCCCCCTTCAAGACCAGATGATTAGCTCATACATCAAAAAGAGCTGAGATGAAGAGACGGACAAAGGATGCAGATAATTAAAGAACAGGTGTTCTCTGCAAATTAGAACACACCAGAACCAACTGGCAAAAACAGCATCTTGGTCCAGCTTGATGAAGGACAGCGAATCCCCGGTGGACAAAGTGACAAGATATGAAATCTGTAATTGCCTCAGATCAATTGTTGCTTAGAAGACCTTTTTGGCAAGCTTTGCCTAGACACATACAGTATTTTTGTCAACAAACTCATGAGGAAAAAAGCTGCGGCCTCATTTCTACCTGATGAGTAGCTATGGGGGAAAGTGTCAAAGGGGTTTTTAAAGTAAGCCATTTTCAGATGGTTTCCCAATCTCACTTCTGCATGGTTATAAATTCTCAAGTAATCTTCACTATCATCTCACACTTATCAGCTTCAGATGAGATCTTCAAATGCTACGTTCTTCAAGTTTTACCACTCAGCTCATTACCAGAGGGAACAGACACAAATCACTGTGCCTGAATTATGGATTATTTTTCAGGCCCTTTTATTAAGAAAAAATATCTTTTGTTCCTAAGAAGATTTTCAAATTGAGCTGAAGGCCTGAAGGAATGGACTGCTTCACAATGATGAACACAAGCAACAAACCCACAGCCTTAATACTAGCCCACATTAGTTACCACTAGTTAGTAAATATCATATGAGAGGACACAGACTGTACCTTTACTGCAAACATATGTGCAAACATATTAGGTTCATGTGGCCCTCCACATTTATCATGCACAATTCTGTCCAGTATTCAGTAGCAAAAAATATAATCCCAAAATAAATCTGTCACACTCCATGTGATGCAAAAACAAATCATTACTAACTATTCCAACATTACCTCAGGATAAAACGGTTCATTTTTGCAATAAAGGCATTCTAACTTGCCCAGAGAGAACAATATCACTGAGTTTAAAAAGAGCAAGATTCTACAAGGAAAACTCTTCAAAAGTTTACAAACATGCCTGAAAACAGACACATACTCAACTTATTCTTACTCTCTTGTGGTAAAACAACCAATCAAAAGTGAAAAAAGAAACTTTCATGGTAACGACAGTCTGTATCAGTAACATTTTACTCATGAGTTGGGATTTACAGGTGGTCTCCATTCCATCTTAACTGAGGGAATGAAAGAGGAAGGCCTCTCAGGTGGATTCAAGCATTCATTTGATTAAGCAGCTCCACCCAAACACATAATTTGACTATTTGGCCTTATAATGAGGCGCTTAGCTTGGTGGGAATCAGTTCTTCCATGTGCAGGCTCCAAAGATCCCAGTTCAGGGATCTCTAAGAAGCCCTAATATTAAAAGGTTTGTTTCATCTGGGATTGAGACGGTTCTCCCTCTAGTAGGGTCAGACACAACAGACTGTTCCTACCCATGTCAGAATATGAAGTGGAGTTTGGGGAGAAGCTCCTGATGTTAACCCTTTATCAAAATATGTTTTGATGACCATATAGCTTAGAAAGGCATACTGAAAGAGACAAGTATACAGACTACTTTTCTTAAATGACCCTTCTGCAGCTTGAACCACTACCCACTATATAACTATATAGCGGTGGTGGTGAACCTTCGGCACTCCAGATGTTTTGGACAACTCCCAGAACTCCAAGCCTGTATTGACAATGACAAAGGACTGTGGGAGTTGTGGCCAAAACGTCTGGAGTGCTGAAGGTTCGTCATCACTGCTATATAGTAATACCTTAGTTTACAAGTACTGTACCTTGATCTATGAGTATTTTGCAAGATGAGCAAGCATTTCTGATCAAATTGCCTTGATCAATTAGCAATGTTTTGCAATATAAACACTGGAGCAGATCACATGTTCACAAGTGAGCCAATGGTGATTCTTTCTCTCTCTCCCTGCTGGATTGTGGGGGATTATCTTGAATGTTCCATCTCAGACAAGCCTCCTAAGCAGAGGGAGGATAGAAGAATGGAGGTCTCCCTTGCACCAGTCACAAAGGTTTTCAAATGAGAATGAAGGTTAGGGTTTTGTTTTTCTTTGTATTTTTATTTAATATGTTTTCAATATACTTATTTTTCAAACCGTTTCCAGTCACGGGACAGCTAGTAAAGGGTGTATATGGCTACAAATTGCACTTTATTGTCACATTAAAAACACAGAGTAAAATCCAGTTGTTAGTCCCAAGCAGAGCAGATTCTGCAGCCAGGTATCTAAATCACGGGGTGGACATGGACTTCTAGCCAACTTCTTTTGTGAGTCTTGGCATTTTGTGAGTATGGTATGTGGTCTATCGGACCCCAGAGTGAATCATTTGTTTCCATTATTTCTGATGGGCAAATTTGCTTTGATATGTTTCCAGAATGGATTATGCTTGTAAACCAAGGTATTACTGTATGTGTATACGTTTAGCATACAGTTTTGAACCTAACTGCTGGCGAGCCATTTAAGCTTGGGGGAAACCCTAAATTGTTGCATGGTTTCTGCTCAGATCTACCCCTTCTGATGGCTTCACAGGTAGACAATATAACATCATAAGCAAGGCACTGATCCCCTTGTCACAGGAAATGCAATGTCTACTGCCCTCATGCCCCTATTACAGAAGTCATTGCAACTATATATATAATCAATTCATTGAAACTATATATATAATCAATCAATGATAAAGTGCAAGAGCAAGAAAGGAGATAAGGTTTCTTCTGAACTTGCCCACAATCTGCATTATCTTTACAATGTCACTCTTCCCCTTCATGAACTCTGGTCTTGAACAAAAGCACCTGATGACTTTTCACTGTTCATAGTTAATTATACAAAGCATTAAGAAGCAGAATATTATTGTCCCTTAGGCAAAGCTCTTCAACAACCTTTAAAAATCAATTTATATTTGTTTATAAGATGATGATATAAAACAAATTATAATTTTTTACTTTTACATCGAATTTTGCTCTGTTTTTAACTGCTCACATTTTCTTGTAGCTTTAATGTAATGTTGTCTTTTAATGCTGTAAGATGTCCTTCAATTCCCTGGTCTCAATATTTGAACATGTCTTAATTGTACTGGACTGTATATTGGCCCTCATTACTGTAAGCCACCTTGGGTTCTTTTCCAAGGAGAAAGGTGGGGTAAAAATACTCTAAAATAAATAAAATAAATACATTTTAAATATTCTTTTATGAGACAAATATCAGTCATTTTAAAGATTTCTTTATAAATCAACAAGCAATCGAATGGGCTGGGTGGGAGTTAAAGTACAACTGGCCCAAAAAAAACCCACCCAAGCCTTCCCCAAATGCTCCCAGTTCAAGATATTGCCGATGACCTGATATTTAAGCAAGCACCTCTCCCTGTATGTACTGGCTCAGCTTTTAAGATCTGCAGGAGCAGCACCTTTCCTCTGTGTCCTACTGTCACAATCATTCCACCAGTACATCAAGAGGAAAAGGAGAAGAGAGTTCATTGAGCCTTATGTCATAGTGTTAAACTGCTGCACTGCAGCCAAACTCTGCTCACATGACCTGGGGTTCAATCCCTGGTAGCCACCTTAAGGTTGACTCAGCCTTCCATCCTCTTGCTGTGGGGTGGGGGAAGTAAAATGTGTAGTCTGCATAATTAACTTAATGAATGCAGAAATGCAGCTGAAAATAAAGACAAAAATCATTACTTTAATGTTGCCAATGAAGAAATTAAAAGTTTTAAAAAATTTAAACCTTGGTTCAATAATGAACCCAAATGGGGTCTGCAGGAAAGGTATCAGATGGCAGCTGAAACTTGGACTGATATGAAGACACTAGAAAAGATCTTCAAGTATAAGAATGCCTCACTGGAGACCAAGGACCAGATCATCTATACAATGATATTCCTGATTATAGATGTAGAAAATGGAATATAAAGAAAGTTCACAAGAAAAATGCAGATTCGTTCAAAATATACTGCTGGAGTACACTACCAGAAATATAAGTTGGTGCTAGATCAAATCAAGCCTGAACTCTCTAGAAGCAACAACTGAACGGAGGATGTTGTATGGTGATGCCTTGAATTATGAATGACTTGAATTATGAAAAACTTGAATTACAAAGGGAAATCCCGAGCTATCAAAATCAGCCGCATGATTTTGACAGCTCCGCAGCCACTGAGCTTTTTCTGTTCTAATTCAAGTTTTTCGTAATTCATGGTGCTTTTTCCTCCAGCATTCCCAGAAAGCTGGCGGGCAGCGGGGATCCGAAGGCATGGACCCCCATACCTGCCTCCTCTTCAGGCGCACTGAAGGAAAAAGCACCACTTCCCCCACTGCCCCCATAGACAACAGAAGCCCTTTCCCATGTTTGGGAAAGGGCTTTTGCTGGCTGCCCTGACCCAGCAGGAGGGTTAGTGGGTGAGCAGCAGAGTCACCTGTCACCCGCTAACCCCCCTGGTGGGTTGGGGCATCCAGGAGCCAGCAGCCTCCACACATCAAGGTGTCTTTTTTTTTAAAGACCCACACCTGCACGCTACACAAGGAGCGTGCTGCAGGTGCAGGTCTTTCAAAAACCTTGCTGGGTCAAGGCTGCTGGCTCCCGCATGCCCCGACCCAGCAGGAGGCTGAGTGGGCGAAGGATGATGTCACTCCCTTGCCTGCTCAGTCCTCTGCTGTGTCGGGGACAGGCAGGATCGGTCTCACTCTGAAGTGAGACTGATCCTGCCTGTCCCCGATCCTGGTTGTCCCAGGCAGCAGGATTCAAGCTGCTCAGCTTAAGTACCAGGTACTTAATTCACTGAGCTATCCAGACATAATCAAGAACAGATCTAGCACAGGATATAAATATAAGTATTTGTACTAAAAATGCTTGCCATGTGCCATGAAAGATTATGCTTACAGTGAACGATATCTGAGGGGACAAATGGCTGGGAGGGAGATTTATGGCTGAAGACTGGAGTGTGACTCCCATTCCAATTGTCAGGATGGTGCAGGATAAACTTCTGCAACTCTTTATGGCACATTGATCTTTCAGCAGACTAGACAAGCAGAGGAGAAACTGAAATCCCCCCAGGAGGTTAGAGCATAGCTATGATCAACCTAGCCTTCAGCATCTTTTCCACATAATGTTTTGGGTCAGCCAAGTGGGTTTATTGCTAAGTGAGTGGCTTTGCTTCTTCAATATTAATATTCACATTAGTGCAATAAAAAGGGTTCTCCACACAGTGTAAATATAAAAACATAAATTGCTGTGTTCTGGCATGGTGCCTTTGCTATAGATAAGAGACTTTCATTTTCACCTTTATCAAATCTGGCACATTTTAACATTAATCAATTTTAAGCCCTCCCCCCTTTAAATCAAAAGGTCCCCAAAGCACACCCCCCCGAAAAAAGAATCACCGATTGGCTAAAATCACAGCAAACAGCAAGATTGCAATCTGTAGTGTAAATATACTTCTACTATTATTTTTACAAATGAAGGAGATAGGGGAGAAGATGGGTCCTGCCAATTTTCTAAGGTGACTGCCAGTATTTATAGTACAGCTTCTTGTAATCACTTTACTGTCTCCTTGATGTCTTACCTTCACAATTCTGTACTACCAGCACCAGAATCAAGAGGGGGAAGGGAAGCAAAGAGCTAACAGAGAAACAGGGCTGAAAGTGTGGTAATGACAGGGTCACCTCAAAAACTGTGATAAAACGACTTCACAAATGTGAGCATAGCATTTAGCAGTCCCTCAGTGTGGTGGATTGGTCAGAGTGTTACACTGAGACCCAGGAAGGAGATCAGGATTCAAACTCATGCTTGGCCATGAAACTCTCTTGGTGATGTTGGGCCAGTTACAAACTCACAGCCTGAGCCACTTTGAAGTGTTGTTATGATGATAATGTGGAAAAGAGTGACACGTGTACCACCTTGAGCTTACTGGGGGGGAATATAGCAGTGCAATATTTTTGAGCCTCTTCCAACAAAAAAAGCAATAAAATGCTGCATTTACTATATGCAGAACAAAAATGCTACAATTTAAAAAGTCAACAGCAGAGTAGCTAAGTTGGCAACGTCCAGCAAAAGACTAAGCAAAGAGAATGTTTTTAAAAAAGAAATTAAACCAAAAATCTAAACATCATCAAAAATAGCTGAAAAGCACCATACTTGCACCTATAGCCAGGCTCCAGGCATTGTATGAAGCAGCAAATTTAGGGGCTTCGTCTGGAAGCAACAGTGAATGGAACAAACAGAAAATGAGAAAACAGATCTACCAATCGGATAGATGCAATATATTTTTAAAATTAATATCAGATGTGTGTCTGTGTGTTTGTGTTTCTAGAAGACATGAAAAATAAACTTTTTAAAAACCCACTGCCAGTATTAACATTTCCTAAAATTCCTTTAGACTTCAACGCATCAAGGCACACTGAATCACATGCATATTCCAGCAACAAGAATCTGATAGCTAAAATTAGAGTTTCATTAAATCGACAGTCACCTTTGAGTATAAGTTATGATTGCTTATCAAGTATTATCAGGTTGAGATGCCAAAATTATTAAGCACCTTGAAGTCTATTTGCTTGATTTCCTTCAGCAGTGAGACAGCATCCTTTGCTTTCATTATTTTCATTCACAACAGCTTTAGAGAAATGCTTAATAAACTTGCTCTCCAAAAGGAGCTGTCCCAGGCACATCCTATTCTTGACATGATGAGCAGCTGCTGCCTGGGCCCTCCAAATATTTTGCACTACAGTTGAGCACTCAAAGTTTTTGGGGCCAGCTATTTATTTTTCCTCATTCTAGTTTGTCATCTTCGTTTTAAAGGGACAACACCTGCCTTTGTCCCTTCTAGTCCTCTACCAGCAGGCAATGACAGCTCCCGTATGTCTTTGGTTACAAGTCCCTACGTTAGGCTTGATGCCGTGTTTCTCTGGTAGCGGCTGCTATTCTTTCCATTTGGGTTTCATCTTGATTGATTCAGTATTGTTCTCATATAATTTCACTTTGAAATCCTTTAAAAGAAATTGAAGCAGTGCATTAAATAAAACAAATCCTTATACTGGCATGTACTACAATATAGCAGTACCTAACAAAGCATATCTGTGAACTCAGTGCATAACCTCTGGCTCCTCGCTATTCCCATCTGAAATCCCCATAAAATATGTTAAAAATATGAAAGACATTTCAAAAAGAAGTCACCACTGACAAGCAGCAATGAAAGAACAAGATGGGAAGGATACACATGTTACTGATATGTATGGGCTACCCAACATGCAAAGAAAAATGGATAGTTTTCTCTTATTTTGTTACAGAGCAGGCAAATTATTCCCTATTAATGTTTCTTCCCTGGAACATTAAGTGCTCAAATCTTTGTGTTTCTAGAAAGGGAAAGAAAAGATGGCAGCAGATTCAAGATTGTATGGTGTTGGGGTGGGAAAACCTTTGAGGGATTGTGAGGAAGAGGAGGAGGCGCCTACACAAATGGGAGGTGTGCCGTCTGGAGTGACAGACGACGAGAAGAAGGGTGACAAAGCCAAAGGAGACCAAAAGAACCAGGACTTACCCATACAGGGAATGAGGGAAATAGTCCTTGAGGAAGGGGGAAGTGCGCGCGGGGCGGAAGGGCCAGCAGTCCTATGGGCTATAGAGGACCTGAATGATGAGTGGGAGGAACATGACGTGGCCGGGGCGCACCCAGTGAAGGAGGAGAGTGACAGTTACGGAGGGGGGGCAGTAACCGTTGGAACTCAGACGTTAGAGAGCCGGGTGAGGGAGAAGACGGGGATACTCCCTCGGAGAAGGGATGAGGAGATTACTTGGGCGGTCACAGTCCGACCATTAAAGTGGCCCGAGAACTCCCCCAGGTTTCAGAGAGAATGGAGGAGTGGAAGCGAAACAACCCCCATGCCACAGTGGGCGAGACATCCCTGCTGTGGCACTCCGTGCCCCGGTCAAGACAAGCGAACTCCTCCCTTTCCATAGGGGAGGTGAATGCCCCATCTAACCCGTTTGAATCCAGTTTAATGGATCCAGTTACATTTGATGATGTTAATGAGTCGTGTTTGAAGTTGCCTGTTAATGAAGAAAAGAATTCCTACAGAGACGTTTCATCTGTAAGCAGTAAAAATCCTTTTATTGTTGATCCTGTGTCTACTCATCTCATCTATGATAGAGAGCCACCCGAGTTGTTCAGGGAACCCTCACAGGGATGCAAAAGAGCAGAACAGAGAGTTCAACATTAGATTGTGGTACAGTACTATGAAAATGAAGACAGCTTTATCAGCCAAAGGAATTGTTCCATTGACTTGTTCCTGTAATGAAATTCTAAAACAGTTCAAGGAGGAGGAAGTGAGCACATGATCCTTGACCTTTACTGCCTCTGCTATCACTGCATGCTTGATCCTGGCATCTTCTGCAGCTAGAAAGCCGAGGGTTTATAGCAACGAGTCCATCACAGGAATTTTCATGTACTGTATTTTCACTATGTGTCTGAAAAAGTGAATTTTGATTCAAAAATACACTGAAATAAATAATGAAAAAGCCACCATATTTTGCACTCCCCCCTTCCATTTATCCTCATCCCTTTTTTATTTCATCACCATCAGGGCAAAACAATTTTTTTTTGCTCTGTTATGATTTTGTGGCTGGGGAGTTCTTGTTTTATGGAGCAGGGGTGGGCAAGGATATACTAACAACATATTGTCAGAAAGGCAACCTAATTATTTGCTAGCAAGGTAAACAATGAGGCAAAATGAATTATGAGCAGTCAAGAAGCACTATGGTATCACAGAACTATAATGCAGGAAGAAAACCCAAAGTTGGTGCAACTGCTGAAAAGCCCAGCTTATCCCAGAAGATTTCCCTGGTCTCCTTCTGAGTGGAAGTGGCCATGCAGAAGAGGATGCTGGGAGGATATAGTGGTGCAGGAAGATGACCTTGGAAAAAAGATAATCTGACAAGTAATGGGGTCCCAAACCATGGGTGGCTTTGAAGGTGAGCATCAAAACTTTGAGCTTGACCCTGGATGTCACAGGTAGCTTGTGCAGATAAGCCAAGACTAAGAAGATGTGATCAAGCTCATTCTTACCCAACACTAGCCTGGTGGCCACATTCTACACCTACTGTAATATCCACAAAGCCGTCTTCCAAAAAGCCTCTACCTTATGTTTGTTTGAAACTGCTCTAGGTTTCCCGCCATTGTCACCCTAGCCTCTGTCTCATTTGTTTCATCACTGACAGCTCCCTAGTAGAGCACAGACTAATTTGACACTATTTTATGGGAGGAGACACTTAAAAGCAATCTTCACTGCCAGCCTGACCATTTCCTCATTTCAGAGATCAAATAGGACTTCAACAGTATCACCTGCTAAATTGACAAGAAACTCTCCAACAGTTGCCAGGAAACTGCTGACTATCTCTGTCTCCTGGGGCAAAGCCTGTTAAAAAAACCACCCACACCCTGCGCTGCAGAGGCTCAGCATTCCAGAGAGTCCAAATCCCGTGAGGTAGTGATCCATCCCATGACACCAGAAGTGCAGACAGCTCCTCCGCACTCACAGCACCATTATTATGTTCAGTTAAAAAATAAAGGTCCACAGTGTTCTCAGCATCATGGGTGGGGGAGGACCTGAAGTTGTGAATCACTCTTCGGAGGGTAGTTTAGGCATAGAGTTTGATGTCCCTCACTACAACAAGTCAGGGGAACTTAGCATCAACAGTTCAGTAAGCTCAGGAAGGGAGACTGTTGTGCAATGAGGTGGGTGGTACACCAAAAGAATGCCTATCCTACCCCAGTCATCCACTTTCAGAGACAAACAATAAACCCAGCAAATTGTAGCAGTTGGTAAGTAAGGCAGAATCATAATAAAGCATTATGAGTGACTCTGAATCCTTGATCTCTCAAATTTCACCTACTGCACAGAGAACCTAGGTGGACAAATCTAACATAGATTCCCCCCTCTGCTGACACCCCCCTCCTCCGGCTCATTAAGCCAGGTCTCTAGCAAATCAGCATTCATCCAGAATCAAGCAATTTGTTCTTGTTCTCCCATCACTGACTGATCATTAAACAATAGCCCCTTCATCCTGGAGGACTGATGCCAGGATCATTGAGGCTATTTGAATTAGGGGAGAGTTGGGAAGCAACTAACACACTGTTGCCCTCCTCTCTAGCACTCTATGCACTGTATAGGTCCAATAGCCACTTCAAGTTTCCCATCAATACTTTTCCTTCATTGGAAGTACAAGATTCTGACAACAACCTTAGAACTCTTTAAATGTGGAGAAAGAATACACAGATATGTGGAAACAACATTGAAAGTAAGCAGCTAGACTATATAAGCAAACCTAGAGACGGCAGCTCGGATTGACATTTACTGGAGAGTTTCTTGCTTGTATTGGTTCCACCAGAGAGAGGGGGGAAATAAATGAATTACAACAAAGTGGCACCAGCCTCCAAGTGGGCACAATTAAAACTAGTACAGTACACCCGTTATTCCAGTTTCTTGAGAAACCTGCTCTGGCCACTATGACACATGCCCTAGTGAATCCCAGCTAGACTACTGTAATGCACTCTATGTGGGACTACCAATGGAAAGTCTCAGGAAACTTCAACGGCTGCAAAATGCAGCAACCAGATTGCTGACTGGGGTGGGTTACAGAGATTACATTATACCCCTACTAAAGCAGCTGCACAGGCTGCCAGTCAGCTATTCAGCACAATTTAAAGTGCTGACCTTAACATACAAAACACAAAATGCCCGGGATCCAAGCTACCTCAAAGATTGAGTATGAACCAGCTAGGGTGCTAAGATCACCAGGAGAGGCTTTTCTCTCCATCCTGCCACCTTCACTGGTACGTCTCATAAGAACACATGAAAGGGCCTTCTCTCTTGCTGCTCCCAGACTTTGGAAGTCCCTCCCACTGGAGGCCAGGAAACTGCCCCATCTCTGCTGTCTTTCCGGAAGCAGGCAAAGACCTTCCTTTTCAGGTGAGGTTTCCCTGAATGAGTGACTACCTACTATGTGACTTTTAGATGGATTACCATGCATGACTGTATTGAATGATAAGAACACATGTTTCCATGCTAGTTTCCATCCCTCATAATGGATTTTTCCATTTTTGTGTGTTCTTGGTAGCTGTCATGTTACCTTTTAATGTTTTAAGATGCCTCTTCTAATTCCCTATTCTTAACTTGTATATGTCTTGAATATTCTGGGCTGTATATTGTCCCTCATACTAAGCCAGCTTAGGTCCTTTTCCAAGGAGAAAGGTGAGGTAAAATATTCTAAATAAATAAATAAGAGTCCAAACATACACACAGAGAGAGAAGCAGTGTAATCCACACTCCCACAATCTCTCTGAAGACAGAATATCCTGCTGAAGTTCTGTATTCCAGGAGAGGTTGGGCATCCTCTGTAAAATCTTGTGACTCATGTTACTTCTCGTGTGACACTAAGCATGTATTTAGTGTCACAATTTGCATGATGCCAAGGTCCTGCCTCTAGCAAAGTGCCTGCAAGCTATATCTACAGGAGGAAGAAGCCACAAAGACTTTGTTAGTAAGCCCAGCTATTCCAGCTCCCCGTTACTCTCCCCTAACTAGCCTTCTGTTGTGCGGCATCCACTTGGTGCTATATAAAATGGTTAATCCTTTTGGCAAATCAAGGCACATCACACTCACTGAACTCTTAAGAGCAGCAAATCTTTGAAGCTGGTGAAAGGGTGCCACAATGTGGTTTAGCATGGCTAAACCATCAGCCTGCATTCATGCTCGCTCCAAGTAGGATGCATCCTCCTTGAGTTCCATGTCCACTGGGTAAGTAATCAAACGACGGATCTTGGCACAGCCGTGCGAGATAAATCTCTGCCCTCTGCAAACATCTTGCAGATGCTGCTGTGAAGGAGAAAGTGCAAGAATCCTCTCTTGTGTACTCAGAGTCAGAAACACTGACAGTATCATCCAGTCGTCAATTAAAATAAAAAGCACATTTTTTCTCACCATGAAGTACAGAGATAGCTCTGTGCAAAAAACCACATTAAAGCTCCTGTGTTATCGATCTCTCTGTGAAGAGAGACAAGCTAATCCTTTAAAGCCAGCAGCATCCCTTTTTTGTCATCTTTTTACTATGCGCACTACGGAATCAATCTTGGTCCTGGAATCATGGCACTGACACCTGTGCCCCCTAAGATATTTCTGTTGTCCCAACTCAACATAAGAATGAATAAAAAACATGTTCACTGTCAGAAACCGATTGCAAATACTGTAGGTCTGTGGCATATACTGAGCTTGGAAAACAGGGGTAGAGGAGAGGATAAGAGTTTGCAACTATTTTGGCAATGTAAAATTAAATGAAAGCCCAGATTAGGTACTGTATATACTAGAGTATAAGCCTAGTTTTTCAGCCCTAATTTTGGGCTGAAAAAAGGGGTCCTCGGCTTATATGCGGGTCAATACTTTTAGCCACTGAGGCAAGTTTGGGTCGGTGGCTAAAAGTCATTTTAAACATTGTGTGCCACTTCTCCTGACCCCCCCTCATATTTAAAATGACTTTTTAAAATGTCAATTTAAAACAATGTTTAAAATGACTTTTAGCCACCAACTCAAGCACTTGCCTCAGTGGCTAAAAGTCATTTTAAACATCACACATACCCCCAGCTCACAAAGGAGGAGTTGCCAGGCCCTGCTGCATTTCCCACCCTAGGCTTATACTTGAGTTAATAAATTTTCCCAGTTTTTTGGGTTTAAATTAGGGGCCCCGGCTTATAGTCAGGTCGACTTATACTCAAGTATATACGGTAATTTGTATGTCTGCAACTCTGACTTGAGGTAGGAGATAATTAGAGCAAAAGAAAAGGCATACAAAAGTGTGGGCTTATACATCAAGCGTGTCTGAACACCAAGCAATAGATGGAATGTATTTATCAAGTTAAGACTAATACCCTGAAGGGAAGAGAATGAGATTTATGCTATATTAATGAGGCCTTCATGCTAAGTTTCACACAAGTACAGAAGTGTATTCTTTTACTGTAAGTAAAAATAATTTATTCTAAAATAAAATTGATAGCTATTCTAGTGTTAGGAACACCCCAATTGCTTGAAACACGCACAGAGATTCCTCAAAACTGACATCACTGAAATAGAAACTAGCCTAAGAAATCAGTCTGCCATAATTATGGCATGGATAAATACTGAAGTTACTCAGGAGGTGTAGTGTCTTCAGATAACTATGCAAACATTAACTAACTCAGAGGTATTTGGTCAATTTGGGGGGTCATTCCATGGTGGAGAAAAGAGCTGTTTTTCACACCCACACCCCTGAAGCAGATCCCCATTGGATTTTATGCCATTTGCAGTATTGAAAAGATCTGTGATTTGAATTAAGTAGACACTGAAAGCAATGCACAGCATGATACACTCAGTTTCTGCCACCAAAGGAGAAAGTGATTGAATGTTTAATGATCCAATGGCACTCCTCTGGCCGCTTCCACCATAGAGGAAGTAAGGAGGACCCCATAAAATCACCATAATCTGTATATTCTCTTGCAGCTGCCATATAGGCCATGTCACAGAGCTGTAGGGCAGAATAAAAAAATTACATTGTCACTCAGCCTTTTGCATTTTGGAAAAATAGTCCCTTTTCCTTCTCTAATCCTGCTTAGTTTATTTAACTTTATGGAAACACTATAACTGTATGCTTACCCACCCTCACCCCCACTCCTTCCCATTATTGGAATTTATTTGGCAGACAGAAATTGTCAACATACTCTACAAGAAGAATATTCAAATGTTCCTTTACAGACAAAACAAGAGTTAGTCCCAATCTGTCCCCCTTCCCCCAATATTTGGGGGCCCAAAAAGCCTCCAATTTCTGTTCCACATCTAAGTTCAACAATTCTTTAGTCAGTCAGTGCCACGTGTTATAAATTATTTTCTTATGAGTAGAACTATTATTTCCAATAGTTTATAATACTACAAGACATCTGAAACCAGACATACTGAAACCAGTCCCAAGGACTTAAGCATGCCCTTGACAAGTCAGCCAACTGACAGGACAAATGCTATTAACTGATTGCTTCTCCCCTGAACACTGACAGTATAGTAACCCTGTAGCTGCAATTTTCCCCTTAGTATGTTATAATGGAGTCACCAAGAGCAGAGAGGAGGGTTCTCTGACCCTCAACCCTGCAATAGTTATGGCCAAACAGAGCAACATATTACTTCTTGATCCTTCCCTCTATTAATGAAGAGGAACATAAGCAGTCACGAGTGGAGAGCATCACTACCTTAACAGCATTTTTTGTTTTAAATTTTGAAACTGTAGGTAAACATGGTGTTCCAGGACAAAAATAAAGAACAATTACTGTAACTGAATCATTAACATTCATAGTAACCTTGCTTAACATAATATTGTTAAGTGCATATTACTATTGTTGTAACTAGTATAGTGTCAAACTGTTCAAAGAAAGTTAGTATTTTAAATTAATGGCCCTGATTGGCCCTTTTTTTCCACCAAATGCTTAATTGGTGAATCCTACCTTGGACTACAGTTTAAAAATATTTCTTCCATTAGCAACACTCAAAGTTTTTTAAACCAGTAGACAATCATTCATATTTCAGAATGCACTTTAGTTTTGGCAAAAGGAATCTGATGAGAAGCATGCATGAACAAACAACTGGTTTAAGACCAAAGTTAAGGCCAAACAAGTGTCCAATTGGACCCGGCCCTCGCCGTGAAAACCCAGGTGGTGCTGGTTGTCCGGTCAGTGCTGCAGATCCTCCTTGACCTTGGGGCTCTCACCATATTGGTCCATGCACTCGCAATCTCAATATTAGATTAATGCAGTGCACTCTACGACGAGGGACTGTCTACGAGGTTAGTGCAGAGCCTGTACCTAGTACCTAGTAGAGAATGCAGCAGCCAAATTATTAACAGGGACTAAAAGACCTCGATATCTGTCAGAACAGTTAATTCCAAACAGAACTGCCTGGACGTTCATCTCAAGAGGGGCTTTTGAAGACACCTAAAAACATCAACAAGAAACCCGACCTTCTTGATTGTTGCCCCTCATCTATGGAATAAACTGCCCCCCATATATATATGCTTGGCTCCCACACTTAAAATCTTCAAAAGCCAGTTTAAAACTTGACTCTTTAGGACAGCTTTCCTGGAACCTTACTCTTTATCCTTCTTTTCTCTTTTTGGTTTTTATTTATTTTCTAAATAATCAAAGGGCAAAGAATATACCTTTTGGTATCACAAGGGGTACAACAGACTCCAGTTGTTTAAGCCACAAAGCAGGTAGCACATATCTTCAGACAGATGTGTCTGAGTTTCAATGAAAGTATGCTACATCTTTACTGAGTACTAAGATCTGCAGCTGGAGTAGGCAAGGTCTGGAGGCCTTTTTTTTCTTGTGGCTACATCCGCTTTTCTATGTGAAATGATTAGAGATGGGGATTATTTAAAAAGTGAAACATAATATAGATGAGTAATATAGCTGACTTGTCCAATATTCATCCCTTAATATTTGTCAGTTCATCCAGATCCAACAAATACAAAGGACAAATAATTCCCTGTTTTATTCCCCACCACCCTTCTTTCTAAACAAAGTAACAAAAAACCAAAGCCTTGGGAAGCTCCAATGTACAACTGCAATGCGATTGCATAAATGGGGGTGGGGGCCATTGTCTGCCTGAAACTCAGGGAAGCCTCCATCTGTGCAATTGCACACAGATGAGGGCTTCCCTGGGCTTCAGGGACTGCCCAAAGGAAAAACACAAACTGATGGACCGATTTGTTGCTTCGTTGTTTCATGCACAGGAAATGCGTGGTTCATCAGCCTTGACGAACCATGAACCAGGATGAACCACTCTTAAAGATGATATGACAGGAAGGCTACTTCTGGTTTAAAAGCACATTTATATTGTGTTTTAAAAACCACACTCAGTTTTAATGAAGAACTGCCATAACCATGGGGAAACTATCCAATAAAGTAAAATAAAATACAGTATAGGAGAGCTCAGAGAGTACAAAATGGCCTTGGGCCTTAACAAATTCCCTTCCTGAAGTAAAACTATGTTTTAAAAAGTCTGTGAAGATTCTCAATCATCCAGATGAGTTTATCTGGAAGTTGAGTCATGGCAACTGGACTTCTTTGCTTAAGAGATTGAAACGTTTTGCTGTGCATCCAAACAGCTTCATCAGTCTGAGGAAAACTAGTTGTGAGTCCTCCATTTTATAGTTCACTTTGACCTCATGTCACTCTGGTTTGAAATAGGCTCATAAGCCGGAATAGGCTCATTAGGTGGACAAGAGTCTCAATAAGCCATTAGGTGAACAATGGCCTAAGTTGAAACCCATAAAATATGGGTTTATGGGTTAAAAAGGCAGGCTTCTGTCTTGATCAGAATGCTCCTCTGTACACATTTTGGCAACGTTTCTATGTAAGTAAAACACCTGGCATACTCTGGAAAACATATTTCATCTGTGGCTTATCAAAGAGCTTCTTTGAATGTATAGGGCAGCTTTTGCACTCTTCAGATCAAAGTACTTTTCATAAGTAGCTATCACTTGAAGCCAGATAGAACAGCTGCTCCAAAACCCATCTCTGCGGTAAAAGCTTCAGTTGACCAGCTTTGCACTCTGCACAAGGGCCATTTAGGTTAAACAGTTATAATAGCCATGCCAATTAGTATTAATATGCAAGGAAGTTCAACTGCATGAATCAACTTACAAGTAGTATTAAGCAAACAAAAATACTGTAAGTTCTTTAATAAGATAAGTGAAAAAAGCAAGAGCACATGCAAATAAAAGCACTCCAACGATATTTTAGGGAACCAATTGATATAATTTGATTATGTAAGACAGTGCCAGTATATGGATCAGGAAGATCTATGAATAGAGAGCCACATGAGGAATCTTTGTTGTGCTTCTTTTTCCGCATAAAGACCTATCCAATTTAACAGATTTATCAAGGAAACACAGATACAGTACTGTACTTAAAATCTTGCATTTTAAAGTGCAGTACTGTATCTGTCTTTCCTTGATAAATCTGTCAGATTGGATAGGTCTTCATGGGTTGCAAGGAAGAAACCTAGGCACCTCTTCACTTGGTATCTTGGGCACCTGTAAGAGCTACAGATAAATATGGGGTGCTCACATGAAACCCAGCACAACTATTATGTGTGCTCTTCCTTCTTCCCTATGCAGTACCTATTTGGTTCAGTGAGACAAAGGAAGCTCAAACTCAGCCAACACTAAAACTAAAAATATAGCTCTACCTTTTTTATATACAGTACGTATTATTACCAGCCTAAGCCAGTAGGGAATGAACAAGGATTGACCTAGTCTTATAAGTGGATGATAATGAAAAAAAGGCGTAGCAGGATCAGAGGAAGAAGAGATGAATCTTAAATGTCTACTTGTAGATCTTCCTGATCCATACTGGCACTGGCCTACATACAAGGTAATCAATGCACATATACCACAGACAGTGATAGGGTAGGGTAGGAAAACAATTTAAACAGTGCATTGTCCCTTTCCAAAGGGAAGTGGTAAGTGTGTGTGGAGCCTCATTTTATTCACTGAACTGTAATGCTTCCAACTAAAGCAGACCCTGACACCACACAGTGTATCCTATTGGGATAAAAGAAGATAATGATTTTCCAACTGGGATAATTCCACTAAACTTTTTGTGTTTCACTTTTAACTTAGTCTGCAACTGCTGGGCACCATGGAACTCTGGATCATCTGTGAGCCTGTTCATAATGGAAACAGTCCCTGTTATGATTGGCTTAAAGCCCCAGTCCAAGTCTTGACTGATCAGAGGCACTAGAATATTTCAAACAGAACAAACCCAAGTTGGGGACAGCATCTTCTGCATCCAGTGTTTTCTTTCACAGCAACAGTGAGCTTTGCAATTGTCATCCTGAATTTCAGATTATAGTTTTAAGATTGTCTACTCTTCTGCAGTAGTGCTTCCCAGCCTTGAGTAACCCAGATGTTCTTGGATTGAAACTGCCAGAAGCTTTCACTATCAGCTATACTGTCTAGGGCAGGCATGACCAAACTTCGGCCCTCCAGATGTTTTGGACTGCAACTCCCACAGTCCTTTGTCATTGGCAAGCTAAGCTTAGAATTCTGGGAGTTGTGGTCCAAAACTTCAGGAGGGCCAAGGTTTGGACACGCCTGGTCTAGGGTTTCTGGGAGTTGCATTCCAAGAACACCTGAGTACCCAAAGTTGGAACCACCGTTCTACTGGCCAAACTTTTGCTTTCATAGTTTCCCAACTGGTATGATTCAAATTGTGCTAGAGTTGTCTAATTCAACAAGACATAGGAACATGGAAGGAAAAGTACTCTTTGTGTAGTAATCAGCTCAGTAGGTTAGAGCATCTGGGCATGAAGCCAGGGGCTTACAGTTCAAATTACTGCTGTGCCTCCTTGGAAATGTACCAACCAAGATAACCTAGAACATGTAGTGCAGATATGGATAAATTTCCTGCCACTTTGGAGGCTTTGGGCAAACCACACAGTTCTGAAGCATTACCAGGAGAAAGGACTAGGAAGGTAATCACTTTTGAGTACCTATGAGGGTTGCCATCAACTGAAGTGGATCTGACAGCACATAAAGAGTTGGCATAGTGATAAAAAATTATTTCACTGCACATATTAGTATTAATCAACTCAATTTTTTCTGTTATATGACAGCTGAGAATCAGATTGCTTTGGCTCCCAAGAACAAGACTTGGCTACCAGACAATACAATAA